>JARYHS010013630.1:357231474-357869955 GCA_031002005.1 Vandiemenella viatica | reverse complement strand
TGGAGGAAGTCGTTTCTTCTTACAGATAAATTATAGGTCTCTGAGCAACAGTTACGGTAATAAATAATGCGTTTACACAGTTATTCGGCTGTGTACTGATGTGACGTATTACGGTACACCTTATGAACATTTTTCTAGAGTAGTAGGTTCATAACGGTCCTCGCGACCTTAGGAAGCTTTGAGCGACACAGCATCGGACCTCTGACCCTCCGAGCTCAAGTATAATAAAAAGGCGAACAGTGCAAGAAAAGATGTTTACTGAGAACCAAAAATGTTTTCATCAGATTATTCACTGTAGCTCTGTTCTTTAAATGAGCTAAGACATATACTAACGAGTGAGGTGGATCGGTATAAACAAATGATGTTAAACGGCAGACCAAATTCTAAAAGATTTTGGGCTTTACGATTCTTTTCATAGTGGTCGTTCGAATCATAAGTTTTACTGAGAAACATCGAGAACGTCGGTGATACAATATCACCACAGCTTTCCATTGTGTGATTGGAGCAAACTCTGGGATCTCGAAACTCAGCCACTTTCGACAACGTGTCTATCGATACAATTATTACACAGTTTCTTTAGGTAACTGAGCTTCATTTTTAATCGTTATTTACCATGGTGGAATAAAATTACAGACAGAAAACTACGAATAAGCAAGAAATATGATGGACATATTTTGTTTCTAGGTTATTAGTAGGGTTCGGATCTTTATGACCAAAAGAGAAATATGCGGGAAAATATGACCTTTAAAAAGGGGAAATATGACCTAAAAATGACAAAATATGACCAAGCATTTAAATTTACTACACTGTACAGTGTACACCAAACAAAGCTCAATTATACATCATTTGATTTATCTAGTAGTGTCGCTTTAATGTAGACAACATAATTTGCTTCCGTGCACTCATTACACCATTGGGAAATTAAATTTTAAATTGCTTTGTTGAAGTCACTTTAATTTCACATAATTTACAGAAAATAACTGTTTCGTCTGTATTCTCCAAATTTCTTTAGCTTACTCCGTAAGTCGTAACCCCGCACATTCAGATTATTATTATTATTCTTTTTTTTCAGCATGGCGGTACTCACTGATCCAATACAAACTTAAGACTGACTGAGAATTACTTTCAAAAGTATTGGCGACAATGGACCATTTATTGAGGCGGACCTCCACAGGCATACTCCTGCTGTATTGTCGAGATTAACAAGCGGGCGGAACGTTTAGAGAATTTCTATTATAACTTTAATTCTTGACTTGTGAATTCTGACCATTTCAATGACAGTTAGTTTAGTTTTTCCCCAGTGTATAATAGGATTACACTTCTACGAAAAATTATATTAATTTCGTCTAATCTATAACTTCTAGAGAATTCCCGGCATTATTAAAAATTACCAGAGTTTCATCAAAATATGACCATATGACCATAAATATTATCGTAATATGACCAAAACTAGGTAAATGACCTGAATAAGTATTTATATGCTATATAAAATACATTAAAATACAATAACAAACGTTCAATTAATGTTTAATTTAGCATTATAGCTCAAAAAGAAGGCAGGAAAAAAGTATGACTTGTCCTAAAGATCCGAACCCTAGTTATTAGTTTCCCTTACCCATCCGAGATGAAGATGGCACCCTGCATATCACCTCTCATTCTTAGTATTAGTGAATTATAAGTGAATAGAGTATAAAATAAATCTTACAATACAGCAGCCTAAAGGGGCTACTCAGGAAATAAGTTAAAGGAACATTGTACCCGAGTTCTGTCGGAAAATCTTTCAAGATGATTTAGTCACACAAGTTTTTGGACTACTAGTTCGTTCTTTCACTTGTCTGTAGAGGGCAAGGCAAATAACACAAATAAAACATCGTACCATCCAGTGGCGGATCCAGGGGGGGGGGGGTCACCAAGGTCACCCCTGACAACATGGATTTTTGGGGGCCTTTTTTTTTTTTTTTGTTTGCTCTACTGTTTTTATAAGGGCGGCAATCTGAAATATGAGATTTCTGTTGGCGAACCCCTCCTCTCCCGAGGCAAGCCCCCCCCCAAACCAAATCCTAGCCCCCCCAAAACAAAATCCTGGATCCGCCACTGGTACCACCGATTCCCTGCCCCTTCCCGAAGAAACGGGGAGAATGAACAAAGCATAACGTGAGTAGTAGCTAAGTAACGGCTTCCGAGTATGGTGCTCAGTCGTTTAAACTTTACCGGCGCAGGGGAAATTGATTTACAGGCCTGGAATTCTGGAAGATGTGAGTTCGATTCCAGGTCCAGCCATCTTGATTATGAATTTTCATGTTTACTCGGTATTACTCCAGGCGAATGTTGGAACTGCGCCTTCCAAAGGCCATAACCGAATTTCCTCTCGCTCCTTGTTCCTCGTCCTTTCCTGGCTCTAATTTCCTTGACGTTAACGAGCCATTAACATCTAACAGGGGAAAAAAAATCAGTAGCTCTGGGACCTGACTGGGATGGAAGTGGTCCTTTAAGTAACTTTCACAGTCTAGTAAATTTTTCTTTATAATAGCGAGAAATACGCCAGCTCACTCCTTTGTTTGGATTCCTAAGAAAACTGTAGGTTTTCTATATTACGTTTTGTTGCCACGACAGAGGTTCATTGTACGTCGAATTGAAACTCTGTCACTATAGCAGCTATACAACTCATCTAGATGTTTCAGCCAATAAGTGTGATTAATCATTTAATTATTTTTACTTAATGGTCTGATCTGATAATACAATAAGACATATACTGATAATGAGAAAAACTTTTTTTCTTCCCTTTACAGTGAGCAAGTACTTCAACCAGTTCCAAACGTTATTAAGTATTAATAGCGTTGGTCGTAATAAAAGAATTCTCAATATTTTCACTTACACCGGTAGCACATTCTTCATGTAGTTTTCTTACACATCCGACAAAAATGAAGGTGATGAACATAAATACAAAGGTGATTCTATACATTTAAGGGAAAGTTATATTCAATATACATACTTTTGTTTTCTACCATTACATATTTTTTGTTTTATTCAAAAAGTTTATAAATATTTCTGCTATAAAAATGATAAAATGCATGCTTTTATTTGCCGCATTAAGCAACGCTGTGCAAAAATCGTAGATTTTAGGTTTAATATAATATGATAAACACTACAATTCAGTTTAATACAATATTTATGAGAAACTCCATAGAAACTTATGGCACTCAACTAACTCTCTGAACAGACAAACTGCAAAACGCAGTTATTGGTATTGCGGCAACCACATTCCATGTTAATATGATCGTTACTACGTACATCTTCGTGTTCAAGAAAAATTAATGTTCTGTACAATTAACCAAACATATCCATGCACGAATTCGATTTGACAGCTATTAATTATTCCGTTTTCTTCCAAACGGAACACAAGTTATAGTCCATAGAATTTGCCTCAACTGTTGAAAACGTTTAATAAGAGAATAAGGTATCCATAATGTTTATTCTGGCATTTTACATGTGTTTAATTTTTGTAGTAATATTCAGTTTTTTCGCCGCAACAAAGTATCTATGACCTAAAAGAAATAAAAGAAATTTCTGTAGCTTATCTAACGATCTTCTTTAGCTGGAAGTAAACTCCTTAATAGCCTTTTTATTTCGTATCTGACAGCTCTGGAGGCAACAACCTCAAAGTGTTTCAAGGAGAGGACCATAAAAATGTGAAACTTTCGTTCCCATTCTCCGGTGTCCTACTGAATACCAACACAGACTTCACACCTCTTCAGATGGATCTCTAAACATTTTAAATACTATTTGAATCTCCCCAATATAAAAAAGCAATAATGAAAAACTAGTGAACTTCATGGTGTTGAAGCCTGTTCAAGTAGCTAAATTATTAAACATGTCTATACAATTGCTTTATGAGATAAGTCCTATAAATATTACTTCGTCTAGCTACTTCCACTTTAGCAATGTTTTAAACAAAACAAGCGAATTTGCGACATTAAACTGCCCGTTTGCGAATTGTTGGCCGATTAACTGAGAATTTATTTTGAGGAAATAATGAATTTCTGTGGCTGAAAGGAATACAAAGTAATTGATCTATGCCAATGTTCTTCGAAGAGTGATAGTTATTAATGGGATTCGAACCCGCGTCCTCCCAAATGCGAGGCCAGAACGTTCAAGTTGCAGCAAATTTATAGTATCTTTTCTCGTCCTTTTTATCAATTTTGAGTGTTTTAACTGAAAACCTTGATCTCCAGAGGTATATCTGGAATTTCTCTTAGAATTTCACACAAATTAATTACAGCCAAGAAAACATGTTCGCGCGAATGTCGGGAAACATGGCGATAAAAGAAATCAACTGTTAGCAGCAGAAAGTACAGATTATTTGCTACTAGAGAGCAGAGCAAGCCGTAACCAGGTTCATTAAATGGTTATCGAGTAATATGTAATGTCCATGAACTGAATGGTCAGACCTTTATTGCCAGATTTTAGAATAATATTTACTCAACAAGTGTTAAACTTTCTCATGATAGCCCATAGTTGAAGCAGGCCTGGGCCAAGCGATCAGCAGAATTCTAGGGCTGCACTACCGCAGACAGTTGTAACCACTTTATGTGTAACAGACAAATATTTCTAAAAGACAAACACTAAAAAAAATTTCCAAGACTCGTCATCAGTTCTTTCCACAGGCATAGTTTTGCCTTTGTCAGGCCTCTTTGGACTAGACTTAAATTCTTAAAAATTAAAATGCATATCATTCTTTTAAACACAATCTATTTTAATCTATTCACAGCTAACCTATCGCAATCTAATGTCATCCGTCGCTCGATCTCTCCACTAGACTAAGATTTGTTTTGGCTTTATGCCTCATCGACGTTGAGATTATTAGAGGTGGGAAAAGACTGGGGCCAAGGAACTGGAAAGAATTCCGTCGTGCCCTTTGGCAGGAGAACTCCCGGCATTCGTTAGGAGTGATTTGGGGTAACCATGGAACACCAAAATCTGGATGGTCGGACAGGGATTCAAACACGCATTTTCCACCAAGCTAGGTTCTAGCCTAAGAAGTTCCTAGTAAGCAGATTTGGGTCAGGTAAATTGCCTGGTACCCTGAATGTAGCGTATTTATCTATTAGTATAATACGCTAGATGTAGCATGTCACGGCATGACATCAATCTATGACGTTGCGCTATGACGTCACGCTTTACGATGATATTCTTGGGAATGCGCGTTAATTAATAACATTTCCAATCATCAGTGAATAAATTAACTGACAGAACACTGAAATAAATAATGTATTGCGTTTAAATCGACATATCAATTATTAGATGCTTATACTTACGTAATATTCTTTTGATATATAGAAGTATTCCTTAAATTCTTTGTCCATAGATATGTAAGATAAAAGCTTTGTATTTCGATCATCAGTGTTGAGAAATGTTTGGTTAGAGTATTACTTAGGATGGATCAGAATTACAACTGGCAATTGACGCTACGGCAGAGGACATGAATAATTTAGCTTTTTTTCAAAATAATTTAAACTGTGCCATATTATTTAAATTATTAATTCGTTTGAACGGAAATAGTTGCACACTGATCTCGTATTGAGCAGCCTACACTACAATTCATAATATAAGTTTAACAGATTTATTTTAATCTTCTTTGCTTTCACTGAGTAATATTACTGAGGACATTATTTTCGCAATGTGTAACTATGTCAGCTATTCGAACGTTGTAATATCGGTCTGAATCACGTTGGAGATTTTTGGTTTTTTACGTTTCTTTTTTGTTGAAGGTTTTTGATCAAATTTAGGTTGTTGCGCTGTGTCTCATCAATGAATTGTCGTTTTGGCCGGAAAACTGTTGCACACGTTCGTTTTGTGATATTATTGGCTATGGTAAAATAAGAACGAGGCCCAAAGAATTGTGCTATTCATTTGAAATTTACTACATACGTTCGTATGGTCATACCTTTTAAGAAAAAGTGTACATGAAAGCAAAATGCAACTTACGTTAGACATGAAGCAACATGAAAATTACGAATTAAGACAACACAAAACCGCCAATTCACTTCAAATTGTCACGTCAAAGATAGCATTTAGACGTGAAGCAACATGAAAATTACGAATCAAGACAACACAAAACCGCCAATTACTTCAAATTGTCACGTCAAAGCAGATAGGATCTGTACAGCAACAACTGTAAAAACGCTGGCAACGTTTCTTGATAGGATATGAATATATTCCTGCGTTGTATAATTCACTTCATACAAAAACTTATTTTATACTTATGTCGCGATATATGACATCACCATCAATGCGCGTGCGATTGAAGCTTTGATTTTTTAGCGGTAATATTAGCCGAGATTTTGGTTAGGTTAAAATTCAGTCTGGACCAAAATAAATAATGAATCTTATCACAGCAAAATCATGTTGAATTTAGCTGTTATCAGTTATTTAAGCAGGTTTCATAAGCACTATGTCACCTTTTGATGTCACGAATCACGATGTAAACTACTCCCGTATGTGGTTAGTTTTAAAATGCAACCTGGACCAGGATAGCAACCGAAACCTTTTGTTACAGCGCCAGGCAATAGGAATTGTATTTATTTTATGACAATTCAATTTATTTCAACAATTGTTAAGAAATGAATTGCTACAACGCTGAAAGAAAAGTATGAATTTTGTCTAAATTGTCATGTTGATTATTAGTTACTTTTTTTTGTGATTATTTGGTTTGGATGAAAGAAGTTACAAATTGTTACTAATATTACGGAACATAACATAAGTTGTTAAGATTTATTTTTAGCCTCCTTCGTTTTCACTGGGGTCATTATTTCAGTCGGCAGTGCCAGGTATTAAAACATCGATCTTCATCATTGACAATAAGAAAGTTGTAAGAAACTGTGAAGATTTTAGGATCAAGTTTGTATCGCATGATGCATGATCGGTATCGATGCATGATGACATTGACATGTGATACAGGGAATGTATAAATTCGCGTGTGAATGTAGCTTTGATTTTCTTCCGGCTATATTGGCGAAGATTGTAGTTAGGCTGAAACGAAACCTGGACCAAATCGACAACTGAAACTTTTTGCTACATCACAAGGGATGAGAAATTACAGCATATTGAGCTTTATTTTATAAAAATTATGTTTAGGTAAGCAACTAAAAAGAAATCAATTGCCAGAACAGTCCGTTAAACCCGTCATTTTTGACGGGCTTTGTGGCTAGTATTGTATAATTCTATTTCCTGTTTTAATCCGCTGCTAGTAATTACACAATTCATGCACGGCTAAAAAAAATGACTACAATGTTTTTTGTTGGACGAAGGGACTTTGATTTCCATATCTTTAAAAAAAAAAAAAAATACCCTAATAATTGCGGTCCGACTGTCTTCCTGTTGCATCTAAATGTGTTACAGACGTGGTACGTGACATAGATTACAATACTTGTAAGCTTAGATTCCAAGGACGATGTGGCGTTAAAATCTGGAGTTGTTATTGCAGTATCCGAAATGTTTGTGATGCCTCGTCTGGAGCAGCAGTGATAAAAGATAAAAAAAAGGACATCTCAAGAGTTATTCATTTATCAGCGAACGTTTTATAACCGGAAAATAGTGTTGTAACGGAAGTCATCTTTGCGGATGCGGATGTTGATGTTCAATGCTTGACATCTGCGAAGGCGGAAGTTTTACTGAAGCCAACGCGGAAGTGGAAAAATAAATGTATAATTATTTAGATTTTAATATTTTATCAAAAATAAACTTAAAATCAAAATAAGTATATTTTTATGCCAAATTCTACATTTTTTCATAAGTAACCTACATTCCATATAATACTGCCACGTTGATTTATTTTTTTGTCTCATCTTTCAACAACAAAAAACTTGGGATGATTTTACATAACTCGCTCGCGTCTAAAAAACAATCTTTGTCATATGAACTTTGCGGAGTTCGCGGCTCGACTAATTCAAGCGTCAAGCACAAGGCCACGCCACTACAAATCTCTGTGCCCGCCACCCGCCTTTCCACCGCTTTAGCAGCCCATACAACTTGTAGGACCTACGTTGATCCGATTTTCAATAAAGAACTCTTGTTGGGTCGTGAAAGGGGTTAGAGGACTACATGCAGGACGTGTTGGATGTTGTTCGATTCACAAACAACCAACACGGGTCCTTGCCTTCCAACAAGCTACGGCGTTGCATCATGAATGGAGGAAACATCCTGCGAGTGTGCGATAAGGACACTGGTGTGCCGCGAGAAAGTACGAGTGGAAAGGATTGCTTGGAACATATTGTTGGACCTCTCTCATTAGCGTGAACGGGTGAGCACATCCGATGGTAGTTCTATACGGATGTTCTGTAATTTGGACCGTGAATAGGCCGCTTTACTTTACATGCAAGTTCAAACTTGTAAATTCGTCGCTTAGGTAATAACACCGTTCAGTTTATAGTTATTTTTATCGCAAGATCGTCAGAAAAAAACGACCACGTTGTTAACTAAGTGTCGATGTGCAGAATCTCGTATAAAGAGAAAAGAATAAAATATATTGCAATGTAAACAAAACATCCACTATGCATCCGCAATAAATATTGCGAATGCGAAAGCGGATGTAGGATTTCACGCGAAAGTTCCATACTTGCGGATGCGCATGTTTAGCTCCGTTACATTCCTACTTGAGAAGACTGATAGGGGATATGTGAAAATCACTGGAGTGTCCACACCAGAAGAAGGATAAAAAGGAAGAAACAAATAACTGCAGAAGTAAATCAACCAATATCATGAAAGTGACCGGTCCGTAATAACGGGATACCTAAATGCAAGACTAGGATCCAATCAATTACTGAAGTTGTAGGTATCTTCAGAGAGAGTGCAGTAATTAGTAATCTAAAATCCTTTGAGAATTTACAAGTTTCAGTCTTGCATTGTAGTGAAGAAGGGACATACCGCGAGTCAGCATTCCTCTCCTTTTGTCTTTAATCTTCTTTTTTAATTTGTTAAGGTCTCACAATAAGCGACATCACTGATGGTGGTCCCTTTGTCAATGAAATTCACTTACAAAACACCTTTTCTGTCCCAAAATCAGATGCCTTAATCTTCCGCTCTGACAACTGCACTTTGAACATTTTGGCCATTGGGGAATGGGTATGACGCCATTTATGGGACTGCCTTTTGGACTCAGGAGTATATTGACATACCCAAGTTTCATCACCAGTGACAATTCAGTCAAATGCGATTTTGGCGATGCTCCGGAGTCAACATTTCTGGCAACCATCTTGCACTCAATTTCCTGTAATCAAGTCGCCCATAAGAATATGAGATATGCGTGGGAATATTTCATGAAGGCTGTCAATAGTCACACGACGATCACTGCGAATGGTTTCATCAATTTCCTTCAGAAGCTCTTCTGAAACGAGAGAGCCTTCCCACTCCTTTCTTCGTCTCGTGTGCCAGTGCGACCTTCCTTAAACAACCTAACCCACTTGTAAACAAGCTGACGTGACATCACCTCAGGCCCGTATGTTTTCACAAGCTGACGATGGATTTCGGCAGCGGATTCTTGCCGCAAAGTGAGGAATCTGTTCAAGCGAATCTCACCTCGGTGGTAGGTGGAGCGAACGGCCCCTGTGAAGGTTGACGGAAGCTCATTCTCTGACGACGTATCTCAAAGCCTCGTATCCACTTGAGCACACTCAGGCGAATTAACCGCTCATTCATTTGAGCGCGCTCGTTCGAGCGTGCTCAAGGAAAAGGTAATTTTGGTCGAACGAGCCTGGTTTCAGTGCTCAGAAAACGCTCGGCTATTGACGTGTCGTCACGCGTAACTGCGGCCTTTATTATTATCCATACGATGTCGAAACAGAGAAGAAAATTACCAAGTTGATGGATTGGAGAAAGTCATCGGCAGCGAAGAAATTATCATAATAATTTAATTCGCGAATTGACTTTAGAAGAAGACAATGAGCTATTTCAAAACTTTACGAGATCGATTTCGAACATTTGCTGTCATTAGTTAGACCTCATATTAAAATGCACGATACGCTTATGCGTGAGGCGATCCCAAAAGAAGATAGAATTTATAATAACTTTAAGATTCCTAGCCTCAGGAAGTCCCTACACTAGCCTGCAGTATATGTTCAAAGTATATAAACAAAGCATCATCCTTTTGTACGGGTAGTCTGTGATGGCACTATTGAGTCACTCCAAAATTATATGAAGGCTGGTACCTATTTTTAATTTGTGTTTACAAATATAGATTTAAAAGTTATTTTTATGTTGTTTTTTTTTTTAAATTATGGCATTGGTTTCAAGTTTTTAATAAAAATTGGTAAAATAATAATATTTGCCTGGCACAGAATCAATATGATTTTAGACACTTAGAATCTGAATTTCCTAAAACCAAATTCAATCAAAATCCGTTAAGCTGTGTGAAATACTATTATAAAAGACTTACCACTTCCCGTTATAGAAGTTCTCTTCTGTTTTGTTCGTTCTCGCCTGAATGGCTTGTTATTTTTTTCTTTACATCATCAATACTAAAGTTTAATATCTCGCTGATTTCACGCCATGCATCTTATTTTTAGTTCGATTATAATACTGGAGGTATCCCATAACACTCTCTTTGATTCAAACGCATCAATTAGAGTTAAGCAAGTTTCATTGTCCCACGTGCTTGCGCTCATTGTAGAAACCGCCAAATAACGTCCACACAGAGCGCCGAACAAACACTGGCTCGCCTTTGAGCACTCCAAAATACCGACAACCGATCGGCTCGCCCCGAGCGCGCTCGCTGTCGTTCGTTGCGAGCGTGCTCAGGCGTCCACACTTGAGCCGCTCGCTTCACTGAGCGGCTCATTCACCTGAGCGTGCTCAAGTGGATACGAGGCCCAACGGAATGAATTGGAGTGGGGCACGGTTTGACTTTTACAGACTCCCCCTAAATGAAAGTGTGTCAAACTTTGAATAAAAAATTTCCCTTCAGAGCACATGCAACCCCTTTTTTTTATGTCCCTCGTAGTAGTGGATATAAAATCTACTCCAAAATAAGTCTGCTGCTGATTCAATTTGTTAGAGGAACAAAGTGGTTTCAGGCCAGGAAAATCATGCAATTTTAATATATTTGCCATCAGACAAGTAAGGGGAAAAACGAAGAGTAATTTGGAGACACACATAGCCATCTTGCATTTTTTTAAAGGCATTTGCTTGCATTGTCAGCTTCTATAGCAGGTCTTGAATCGAGTATTTTTCCGCAATGCCTAATTAAGGTAATAGAACGTCTCTACGACAGTACAAGCATTTATATTGACTCGAGAAATAAAACCCTAGAGACATTTTATATTAACCAAGTGGTACGTCAAGGGTGTAGTTTGTCAACTGCTCTTTTTTAATTTTAACATAAATAATCTTTTATGGTAATAGAATCAGAGATCTGTTACCGGAATGCAATTAGAGATATATCAACTCTTTATACACTGCTCTTTGCAGGTGATCATATGAGTATACAAACTGTGGGGATCTGTGGATCTGCTCAGCCAACTACGTAAAGTGTACAAACCGAACATTTCCGCCAACAAAACAAAGTGAATGGGAACAAAGACTTCATGTGTATTCCAATTATAAATTAGCTTTGGTTCTTCAGTAGGAGAAGATATTGTTTAAATGCGCATGTCAGAGGTACGCGCATCTTGTTTCTGTATTTCCGGTAGTGGTCCCATCTCAGCACAAAACAGGGCTTTAGAAGTGTTCGCCCTTGCTCGCTTCTCGAACGTTCGAAAAACAAATGTATATCTGAGTATAAAGCTTCGGGGATCAACTGAAGATGTAGTACTTGCTACATAGCTAGCCGTGGCAGTACAGTCAGCTTAGGAAGTGCATAGTCGGTTTTATAGCCAATGTGTGAGGCCAAGCAAGGCAGCTAGTGGAAGCACAATGTAGGCAGTTACAGAATAAAGCTGAAGTACTATATACGGCGGCAGTTCGTGTCAATCCCAGGCAAAGCAAGGATGAACGGTCAGTTAAATTGTCGTGGCACAAGTAGTAGTTTGGATTTGCTTTGACCCTTGGCGTTCGGAGTCAGTCACAAGATGCGATCCAGACAACTTCAGAGTCAGGCAGATTGGAGAGAGCACCTTCTGACTCCGGCGATTCTAATATTCATTTTTGGTTGAAGAGCTCGGTGATATACAGAGCTGCATAATAAAAAATAAAAGGAATTTGTGCATTGTTATACCAAACAGTAAAGAAGATTTTCACATTGATTGCTCGTGTTATATCTGATATGAGGTCCAAATCAAAGAAATCTTTACAAAATCTTATCGTATTTAATTTCAAACAAAATACGATCGAAAATTGTGATAGAACAAGAAAAACAGTATACTTTCCTGGGATATGAATTAAATATAGATTTGAAATCTAATTTTTGAAATAAATTAAATAGATTTCAAGCAAAATGAGGGGGAAATTTCGTAGTATTTTAGTATTAAAACGTATAAAGCGCTAGGTGTTAAGCAATAATGCATCCGTTTCTATGAAGGTGTGAAATCAGGAAAACCTGTGTCGAGAGACATCAGCATTTTCTAAAAGAAATATCGCGAAGCGTCGTTAGTTTACTGTGTATGAATAATTGGCTAACGTGGAATCATACAGGCTCCTACATTGCTCATCAACCTCTAATATCTACAACATTTAAGAACAGGAAAGTAAAGTATATATGGAATATATTATTTTGATTACAAAATGGTAGTGACTGGCTTTATTCGGGTGGGGTCATCCTTTTGATGATGCCATACCCGATTCCTGGCTTACCATGGAGGATGTATCTATCCCATCAAAGGGAATTCTTTTGGGAAAATGAACTGGAGTAGTATCCAGTTGTCTTCCACAGTGTATGCGTTCAATATAGTGTTGTTTGCAGGGCCACATTTAGGATCTGTAGATCCCTAGGCCATACCTGTGGTACGGGCCCCTTAGGAACTGTAGGCCCTAGGCTATTCCTATAGTACGGGCCCTTTTAATAGGATCTATAAGCACCTAGGCTGTAACTGTGGTGCGAGCCTTTATATGAATATATATATATATATCTAGGTTACTTATTATTAGATTAATATTCCTTTTAATTAAAAATACTGGGTATACGAAGAATGGAAAGTTCGAAGCGTGATTTCTGTATCGTTTCCGATACTAAAGTGATGCTCGCACGTTCAAGTTTACATCGTATACAAAATGAGTTTATCTTAAGGGGGAATCCATTTATTGTAGTTGCAAAACTACTGTTGAACTGAATATTGTGATGGAGCGCTTGCTCCCATGGCAATTTCCCCAGTCATCCGATTACATTTTTGCTATTTTTTATTATTATTATGTTATATACTTTCAGTGATTAATTCCTCCCCCATCTATTTTTGCGAATTACGAATTTTAATTATGAACTCCATCAGCGTTTTTGTTATTTTATTCATCACTTCCATTAGTGACTTATTCCAATTCCTAACACCGTTACCCACAAAATAACTTTTCTTTTTTAACTTCCTGCCAGCTTGTGCCCACGGTCACCTTTACCCTTCCATACACTACCCCTAATTCCTCGACCAATATTGTTCCACGCTCCGCTCTTCTTGGCATTTGTCTTCATTTCATGTTGACCTATTTTGAGAGCTTATAGAAACCGATGACAACGGGCCGAAAACACCGCGGTGCATCAGTTTACTGTGTGCCGCGGGCGGCGCTCAGCTGATGGCGTGGGCGGAAGCGGCGTGCACGTGGCTCGCGTGCTGGGTCAGTGGGCCAGCAGGCGGCGCCGCGGTCGACGACCGCCGCCGCTCGGCTGCGCTCGGCCGCGCTCGGCTCCGCTCGGAGCGGCCTTGGCCCTAGGGCACACTTTCTCCCGCGCGCCCAGCCGCTCGCCAGGCCGTTCACCCCGGTTTCTCCCGGCAAGGTCTCCGCTGTACACAATGCCCGTTCAACTACCCCACCGGTTCCGCTGGAATGTTTTTCTCGCCGGAACACTGTACAACGCTCTTCTCTCTCCTTACTTGTAACACGAATGGTGTTTACATTTTGAATTTGCTTTGCGTTTACAGAAATTGTGACAGATAATAATAATAATAATTAAAACATGGTTTCCTATTCCATTGTTGGCAGGAAAATCGTGTATTAATGCAACGCTTCTCAACCCCTGCTCTATTACATTGCATTCTGTTTCACGTGCGCGTTCTCTATAATCTTAGCCGACAAACATTCTCTCATTACTAGTCGAATTGTTACGTACTTAAAAAAATTGTATCCTACAAAAATTGTATCCGAATGACAATGTTATTGATAATCAATAGAAATGTTTTGATTTCACTGAAGTAAATTGGTTATTCTCACTAAACAAGTTTAACTTAAAATCACCAGTTCATTTTGCGTGATTTATTGAAGTCTTAAAACATCAACTGCAGATTACTATGGATTGCTTATATGAAGAAAAAAAATACTGCTGAATGAATTGCATGGCAAATTTGTAGTTGATAAAAGTTTTACTGATTTGCCAATTTCTCAAAAATGGCCGTGCATAGTCAATAAAAGTGAACTTTTTTCAAATATATTTTAACTAATTTCTTTCTTTTACCTGTACATTCATTGGGAGAGTTTTTTCTGTCATGAATACAAAGTGGAGAGATTAAAGAAACATCCTTCGTTCAGCTTAGTGAAGCTCTTCATATGTTTTAATTAAAATATAAACTGTACATATGCTATGGGAGTTTTAAGGAAAAATAAATATTTGTTGAAAGTACAATGTAAAAAAGTGTTAGAACATAAAAATGAAACGTATTTTTTTTCTATGCATTGTACTCTAATTTTTCCGTTTAAAACACAAATATGCTATTATTTTCCAAAAGAAGGTGGTAACCCTATTTTCAACTTGCGTTACACGAAGATAGGGCAGGTGGTGCTTAGGCAAAATTGATTATAACCGATTTAAAGACATCAGACCAAAAATAGATTAATAAATTTCATTCACATGAAATGAATCCTGTGCTCGTATTATCTAAGGCTAAAAGAAGTTTAATCTATAAGCTAAACCTTCGAAAAGCGATGAATATTTCAACGACTTACATAAATCTGGTGTTTCCAGAACACTATGATTTGACTTTATTGTTAATATAATACCGTAATTCCTTGTTTTTTTAATTCCATTCGGCATCAGAGAGAGCGGCTTTCCTTAGAGGATTAAGATAACGACCATTAGGAGCTATAAAAATTGGTATGAGTGTTTAATGATTTACAATATAATTTTAAAAAATTAGGCCCATACAAGTAAGTGGTCCGCAGAATTATTCCCGACATTTTTTGGGTCCTCGGGTTGAAAAAGGTTGAAAAACACGGGATTTATGTAACACTTTTGGATCATAATGACTAAAGATTAAATGCACATATTACACTCTCTAATGCTTCCCGTTTATTGCAAAACAAAAACAAAAAAAAATTAAGTTGGCGAAGGAAAAACCTTTTTAGCACCGCTGCGAATATGATAAGTATGATGAAAAGCAGAAAATACCTTCTGCTATGTTTATAAAAATCTACAACTTATTATCTTCCTTGTACGTAACTTCTGACATAATTAAAAAATTATTACTTACTAGACGCTGTTTTATTGCAATGAACTCTCTCTCCCTGCACGTAACATCAATTGCCTTCTTATTGTATATAGCAACATCTCTCATCTAATGATCATTGTTCTACGCAAATTCTGCGAAAAGCTATATGCCGCAACTTCACTGAAAAATCATTTAATAAATCATTACATCCGGTTACTAGGAGTAATTTTCTTTGAAGCAATGAGATTTTCCATTGCCTCGCATTCGGTAGGACGCCGGTTCCAATCCCCGTCCGGGCATCCAGATTTGGGTTTTCCATGGTTTCCCCAAATCACTCCAGGCGAATGCCGGGATACTTCCTTCAAAAAGGTCATGGCCGAATTCCTTCCCATTCCTTGTTCCCAGTTCCTTTCTGCCTCTAATGACTTCGACGTCGATGAGGCGTGAAACCTTAAGTTAAAACAAAATAAAAAAATGAGATTTTCCATGAAATAATTGTTGTGACGGAAGAATCCATTAGGATTAAAATATGGAGAGTAGAGAGTATCAAGATACTCCGATACGATTTTTATTGCAAATATTTACATGAAATATTTGAAACTGGTCCTCTGAAGGCGCACAGTAATCTAGATATACATTTTCATTGACGACTGTGTTTTAACTTCGTACCAATCCGGTAGAAGGATCTGAACCCAGATTTTCTGCCTGTTGCTTCTAGTCTTATCCAATAGGTGAGCGTATAAATTAAACGCTATTCTGAATTTCAGCACCGCATTGAACTCAATGTTTCGATTGCTATTTAACGCAAATAAAACGTCATTATCTCCTAACATATTTAACTCAATTTCTCCTAGTATAATGCAAATTTAATTTTAACAATGAATGATATTGATTAAAGCAATTAAGGTACATCAGGATATTAAAAGTAAATAAAATTATCATTGGTGCTGTTGGCCAGGATATCCAGAAAGATTGTTCGACTACCAGATGACAGGGTTTTCGAAAAGCCGCGTACTTCTCTTTCCGTGGCTACCTAACCTGACATAACGCGGTAATCCTACCGGGTATTTGGGATCTACAGCTCAACGTGGAATCCGAACCACGTAAGCTTTCCGGCGTGTGTCACATCACACAGCAAGCTGTGCCAGAGGCGAAGATCGGATTAAGGGCCTATGAAAATTCCAGCCGTGACCGAGATTCAAACCGGAAACCATTCGATCACAGTCACACGCTTTAACTACTAGTAACCAAACCAATTCATCAAAACTAATTTGTGACTAATACGGAACATGCCAAGTATCAAAGAACTCTTGTTTTGCACGTAAACATAGGGAGATAATTCAGGCTGCAGTGTGGTGTTACGTTGCTGGTGCGAGATTTTCTCAGACATCTTGGATTTTAAGCTGTTGTTGGTGTTTACATGTCATAATAGACATAATAAAACTGTTCCCTCGAATATCAAGAAAAACGCCGTAAGAACTTGTGTGGCATTCAGGAGAAGGTGACGAGCCAGATTTCTGTTTTCCATGGTTTCCTCAGATCACTCCAGAATTCTGAAGGTATTGTTCCTTCAAAAGGAGGTGGCAGAATTCCTTCCCGTTCCTTCTTAACACCTCTCTCCTGCCTCTAACAACTTCGACATCGTCTTTCTATCAGTATCTGCAGAGACAGTCTTAAGTGGATTCTAATGAACACGGTGAGACATCTTGGCACCATCCAGTAAGAAAACAGACGTGTATTCCTCAGATTAAGGAACATCCAGAAGAACCGTTTATAGGCAATGAGTCAATCTTAACTCACAGCACTAGGAAAAGTATTTTATCATTTGTGTGAGATTAAATGGACTAATAATTTCTAAATTTCCATCAAGACAATCAGGAAAGTTGATTCAAGAAGTGGAAATAAATTTTTGACCACCATTCATTTGGATATACGGCTGCAGCAATACAAGGCTCCAAGCTTTCAAGACGAACTTTGGTCTCTGTTCCGAGTAGGAGGGATACAATATATTCCTCTGGAAACAAGAGTCCTTATCTACGTTATCCAACATAGGACGTGCCACCGGATTACCGAAACTTTTCCCACACCGAACATCGCACAAAAGCGATTAATCTAGGTACCAACCCGTTTGAGAATCTAGTGGCAGAGAATTTCGGAGGAACTAATTCTAGTCGTAAAGCTTATGAGTTGTCGGAACGTGAAATCTATATTCTGTACGATAAGTATTTGTGAACTGAACCTACCTAAAACCGACTGACAACTGTGGCTGAGCGTTAACGCTCAGATCTCGCATTAGGGACGGCGCAGGTTCGAATCCCCGTCCAGCCATCTAGTTTTCGGTTGTTCCATGGTTTCCTGAAATCGCTCCAGTAGAATTTACTGGATGATGCCTTCAAAAATGCCATTTCAGATTTTCTTCCAGTCCCTAATCCTCAGTCCTCTCCAGCATCTAACGACCTCGAAGTCGACGAGGTGTAAATGTGTTTAAAAAAAAATAAAAAAACGCGCGATTATGACGGCGGATACACCACACCTTGGATTTGAACCTCGCACAGTTGTACCTTCCTGATTCTGAACGATTGTAGCCACAGCAGCAAGTAGCTACGGTACACTGTCTGCTAACACATACTACCCATGTGGGGAAAGGAGTTGCTGAGGTTGGTTGAAAAGCATCCGTGGGACCCTACACCAGCCAGCCTCCCAAGTAAAATAATATATACTGAAAATGTTCATTTTCTTTTTTTTATGTCTCAGCTAACGAAGAGTGATGCCTCAATGACTCATTCATGTGATTTATACTGATGACAATAAAGTAAATTAATTAGCAAAATTCCTTCCTTTTTAGCAATTTGTTTGAAACAAGTGTTACGGTACCGCCTCGATCGACCCCTCAATGTGGAGGTGTGCGTTAAACCTTGAAAATACTGAACCGGGGAGGTGCAGGGCCCTGGATCAAATCCTGATCTCAGTCTACCGACTGTCCTAATCAGAGTTTTTGGGTTTCCCGTAATAACCGAGGTGACCTTCCACCTCATAAACTATGTATTTCACAACAAAAACACACTTTCAGAAGACAAATAACATGTTCCGCAGACATATAGCTACACTTTGCTTCTCCTCCTCACTCTCTTTCCCAGTTAGTTTAGGATCACCAATCCGCCAAATTTTATCATAATGCAAATGTTTACAGGGCTCTAATGACTATTATGCCAATACATCCTAAAGAGAACAACAACAAATATTTAGAACAGGTTAATGTTGATGCTACGTAGTATAATAAAGTAAAATTAAATTCCTATGGTCTTGCGACCTGGTAAAAAATTTGGATTATCCGGGCATTACGCCTGTCATTGTTGGACCTACAGTTAAACGTGGAATGCGGACCATGGAACGTCCTGGCAAAGCTTATGGTTAAGCAGAACTATTAAAAACTCTTGTCCTTGGAGGTATATACATCTGGGACCGTGAACTTTCAGAGCAAGCACCTTAGCCACTCAGCTATCAGATCGCTCGACATAGGATAATAGTAAGAAGGCGAGCACAGTTTATTTACAAGTTTGTAACAGTGAAACTCGCGTGGATAGGGCCCATATACAACATGGCAGCAGTCACGGACGAGATTACATATTTTTACCTCCACTAATATCGCCTTCAGAGCATGGGGTAGCTTTGCGCCTTATCGACGTCAAGGTCATTAGAGGCGGGAGAGGACTGGGGGCAATGAACGGGAAGGAATTCTGATGTGGCCTTTTAAAGGATGTGTTCCCCTGGAGTTATTTGGGGAAACCAAGGGAAATCCAAATCTGAATGACCGGACGGGGATTCGAAACTGGTTCCTCCCGAAAGTAAGGCCAGGGTGTTGCCAGTCAGACACCATAGTCGGTCCTTCAAAGCACAACGATTCGAGTCTTGCTAGTGAAATTTCGTTGAATCTTCAAAATTTACTCCATATAACGCGCAAGCTGTTTCTACAAAAATACTCAAATCAAATTCCACGTCATCACTGCGTGTTCATTTGCGTCATACAACACAAAAAATATATTTGAGACATCAGTACCTAAATTTTGATCTCATCGTTAGGATCATAGAATGTTCAGGTTTTGGGTCTAATATCAAAATTCAGTAACTGTATAATGCGGACTACTTGAACAATAGCGTAATGGAAAAGGAAGGCGATGTCGACATTGATGAAATAGGAGAGTCTGTTTTGAGGACAGAATTTAATAGAGCTCTGAATGACTTGAAAGCAAATAAGGCAGTTGGAATTAATGAGATGCCTGAAGAACTTCTTAAATCCCTAGGAGTAGAAGGAATCGAAAGATTACTCAAAGTGATATCAAAAAGTTATGTAACAGGAGAAATTCCAACTGATTTTAATTAAAATATCTTCACACTTCCGAAGAAAGCACAAGCTGACAAATGTGAGAATTGTCGCACCATTCGTCTAACAACACATGCTTCAAAATTACTGACCAGAATAATGGAAAGGGTAGATAGTCTCAATAAACCAGTAACTTAAAATCTCTGTCTTTTTCAAATTTTCAATAACTTGTTCTCAATCCTTATCTCTAATTGTCTCAATACCTTCCCTTCCTCTCAGTTTTTTTAACATAGCTATAGAAGTTTCTAGACGCATCAGTCAATGGTCCTCCTGCGCCGACAATGTTCTTGATAAACCCGTCTTTAGTCACATTCTTTGCTATTTTTAAATCCTTGCTTAGTTGTTTGAAATATTCCATACTACCCTGCTGTCTCCTTACTCTATTATGTTCTCTTTTTACCAATCTATTTAACCTGCTCACCTCCGTATTATAATACATAGTTTCTGTACTGCTCTTTATTTTCTGTTTCGAAATAATTATTTCTTCCCCCTTTCTTATTATCTCCATGAACTCTTTCGACCTTGACTCTACTGTACTTTGCCATCCTTGCATTTGCTGAAACCTTCCCTGAAATATCTCTTCAAATTTGAAATCTGTGCCTTTTTATAATTGTACCTACCTTTCCCCCTTCAATTTTGGTTACTGGTTTACTGAATCCTCTAATGGATATCCATCAGAACGATTACGTGATCACTTCTTCATTCAGTTCCTTGACACCCCACGAGGTTATCATCCGGCTTTATTAGGAAGATAACCAACATGTTTTGTTCCCTATTCTACTCTAAGACTTGTTTAAACCCTCCTTCTTTTATTAAGATACTTGCAAATCTCTGTTCCCTTGTGTTGTTAATCTTATTTCCTACCCAGTTTACACTTGGTAAATTTAAATCCCCACCAATATTGACCATTCTATTCTCACCTCTGAAATGTATGAATTTCATTTCTCTTCAAGAGCCTCATCTTCATCAGCCATTCTTCCACTGCGGTAAGCAGCCAATACCCTGATTTTTGAAAATATCAAAGATTATCAGAATAAACTACAACAAGTATTACAAAAGAATTTTAACTAAATCAAAAAAGTATTAAAACAAAAGTAGTTTTTGTTTAAAATCATATTGAAGAAAAGTTTCTCAAACAAGGGATACGTGGTTTTAATGGAAGACTGCGGGCAGCCATCAACAAGCTGGTGTTCGAACCAGTTAATAATATGAATCGACACCTGAAAAACGACATAACGGCACGACGAGATTTCCGACTTGTAGATAGAATGGGACGATAGAAATACTGAAAATGAGAAAGAGAAAGCCTTTCGCAGAAATGAATAGGTGCGATAGCAGGTGAAAATGTACTCGCAGAAGATATTGTTTCAGAAGAGTTAATAGAAGGAAATAGGAAGAATCAGTCGATTTAAAAGAGGATGAATTAATGGAAGAAAATGAAATTTAAAGTAGTAATGAAGACAGAAAAACGAGAGATGAAAGCGACGACGAGAAAAGCGAGTGTGTATTAATGAAGAAGGATGGAACAATAGGAAATTGGTCGAAGCTTGCTAGCAGGAACTAGCGCTAGTGAAACTTTTTCAGCTCCAACGTACATGGAGTCTGAAACAAAACGAAGGAAAATGCATGATGAACGGGAAGGAGATGATGGCAAATATTTTTTGGTCTGAAAAAATGAAGAAGGCGACAGTATACAGGCACTTAGCAGTATAGTTTTCAGCATGTAACGGAATGAAGAAGGCGGGTCATCCCACACAATTTTTTTAAAATAATAATATTAATGCAATTAGTGGAGAAAGAGTTTGCTAGCTGCTACAGTCGAGCGAGACGACAAATCCAGGTAGCCCTAGCGTCCACCAGACTGGAGCCAGACTTGAGGACGGACAATTGCTAGTCCCTATTGCGTGTGCATAACGGAACTGTTGAGTCGTGCAACCGCTAGATCTTGGAAATCTCCAGGGAAGGTGAAGACACGGCAACTGGTATTTTGCTACACCGGGATTCTGGACGCAAGTCACGAAGGTTGACGGAGTTATACGATTTCTACCGAGACACGGAAAATGACTCTTGCCAATAGATTTGCTTTTTGAGGAGGAAGTACCAGAGCAGAACTAATCACTGAAATATGATTCTCCGCGTGATACTAATTTCTGTGTATTTATTTCCTCATTTTGGAAATTCATCGTTGGAGAGGCTTGGCCAGACATAGGGGACGGAAGAGCCACATTTGGACGTTTCTGGGAGGACTCTGTACCTGCCCTCGAGTGCGCAAAGTTAGACACTCCGTACCAGGCCACTAGTAAATGAGATTGTACACTCCATACTTGGTCTGGAGTGAACGATTTGGAGTCACTCTCTACCATACCTGACGCTGTGCACAGGTTAGATTGATTTAGTAGTCTGCATACTTTGCTTTCTGGGGAGGAAAGCATACTTTGATTCTGCAGTAGGCAAAATTGCTCTGATCAGGAGTGACTTGAATGTTTGTAGCGAGCATATGCTGCAACTTTTCGCCGCCGACGGAGCAGTTTACACCGTTACGGTAAATGCACAACGAACTTAGCAGCATGTTCTTCAAATCCTTGAGACTAGTCCTGTAAAGGCCCTGTCAAAAGAGTGTTTGAACTGTTAAGAGTTCTCGCCTCCGATAAAAACTGAACTAGTGTTTGTTTAAAGCCGCGAACAATTGTCAACAATTATATATTTGAAGGATGGACAGAATTTATAAATTTTAAATCACCATATTTGTTAGGTAATGTGAAAATAACCTGGAGCTCCACAAATTCATTCAAATGTAATTTATTTTAGTATTGCTTTCGATCATTATAATCATAAAGATCAATCCCGATTATTTTAAAGGAAAATTAAATAAAATTATGTGTAAAATTTTTGGCATCGACTCTAAAATTTAATAATGTTGAATTTGTTTTACTAAAGTTTATTAATTTCTTAGTGGTTTGTGGTTTTTTTAAGTTATTGACAAATGTAAGACTAGGTACTGAGACTCCTTGCATTAATATTAAAATTAAATACGAATCTGTCTGTAACCATTAAGGGGAACCCAAAAAATAAGGTATAGAGGGCAGTTTTAAATGGTAAAAGGAAATCCCAAAAAACCATTCTTGTAAAAATAGGTCAAGTCTCGTATTCGTGTAGTGACAGAAAGTTATGAGATCTTTTTCTGAGCCAAGTCTGCACTTTACAGTGTGTATTCACACTGTAAAGTGCAGACTTGGCTCAGAAGAAGATCTCATAAATTTTTGTCACTAAACGAACACGAGACTTTGCCTATTTTTACAAGAATTGTTTCTGTGGGATCTCATTTCTTTTTGTAAGTTTATCGCTTATTCTGAATCGCCGCTCAAATGCAATGATTCCATTTGAAAATCGGTGAATAAGAACATTTCAGAAATAAAGACATCAATATACTTTACCCACAATGCCCCTCTCTCTGAAAACAAAGGGTGTGCGTCATAGCCGAGCAATGAACATTGCCGCTGGCTTAACTACCACTACAAATAAATAACTTCCAAACTAAGCATAGGAACAAGGTTTTGGTTAAACTTGCTCACCTCTACGTAGTATAGAAATCTCAGGTTTATAGCTTCATCCGGAGCAAAGCAATTAAGCCGCGATTATGTGCCAGAATTTTTCATGTTTGGGATTGTAATTAAATAAATACGGGGAAAATCTCCAATATTAGATTTTTCTTATGATTTAGGGATGAAACCATATATGTGTACCAAATTACTTGTTTCCAGGATTACTGGAAGTACAGTGGAATTTGATGTCGGCGTATTGTGCCGAAATAAAATTTTGATTTTCAATAACTTCCAAAGTAAGAAAAGGAAAGAAGTAAAATTTAATACATGTGTTAAACTTAGCAAGCTCACTCCACAGTGATAATCTGAGGTATATAAAGTTATTAGGGTAGAATACGATTACACGTTAAGGGTAGGTAAGGGGTAGGTATATGGAAATTTACGAGTTTCAGACTTTTCTTATAATATGTGGGTAAAATGTAATCTGTGTACCAGACGGCTACGAGAAGTGCCTTAGAACTTTGATGATCATCAGTCAGTCAGTGAGTGAGTGAGTGACAAAATCGCTGATGTTTACATCCAAATATCTTCTGAACTAATAACAGTAACGAAATAAAATTTAGTAAGATTGCTGATATCTATGCATAACAGAAATTTGAGACATGTAGCAAGAATATGACCAAAAATTGAGGTTCAAAAATGGTTCGAATCGCTTCGAGAAAAGGGTAGGCAGTGCCGCCGTTGACTCGACTTGGCCAGGAACAAATTAAAATCTAATAAATTAGTTAAACTTGCTGATCTAGGCTCGGACGCAACCTCAGGGACCTAAGAAGGAAATATGCTATATGGCGAAGTTGATTGTTATGGGGTCATGTTTCTGCTCACCAACTAAATTCGGTGTTCACGTGAAAGTACATCCTGGACCAAGCTGTAAAATTACACATCCATGGGAATGGCGCATATTTTTTTATTTTTATTTATTATTATTCGTACCAAAAGAAAGCGAGTTAGCATTTAAGTGGAAATGAGTCCTGGCCGATGATGTAGAGTTATACATCCATGGCAATGGCGCATATGTATTTTCTATTAGTACCAAATGAAAGCGAGTTAACGTTTACGTAGAAATGAGGCCTGGACCAAGCTGTAAAATTATGCATTCATGGCAATAGTGAATATGCAGTTTCGATTCGTACGAAAAGAAAGCCAGTTATCTAAGTTGTTTTGTTAGGTTACATTGGCAATCGCATTTCTCAGATGAACAATGTGTTACAATCGCTGCAACGTTGAACACACACACACCCACACCCACACCCACACACACACATACACACATCACCACACCTTCTTTTGTTTTTCTGTTTTTAAATATTTTGAAAATTGATTCTCTTCATGAGACAGGTTAGACGCTTTGAGCATATAGCTTCATCCAGAACAAAGCAATTAACCGGTAAATATGTACCGGAACGTTTCACTTTTGTGTTGCCATTAAATAAATACAGGGAAATCAGCAATATCACTACCAACAATGCCCCACTCTCTGCTAGCAATTAATTTGCGTCGTAGCCGTGCAATGAACATTGCCGCTGGTGTAACTACCACCTCAGATAAATAACAAGTATCATCCAAACCAACGATAGGAACAAAGTAAAATTTAAGGCTTTGATTAAACTTGCTTGCTTCTATATAGTATAGAAATCCCAGGTTTATAGCTTCATCCGAAGCAAAGTAATTAAGCCGCAAATATGTGCCAGAATTTTTCATGTTTGGGAATATAATTAAATAAATACGGGGAAAATTTCCAATATCAGATTTTTTTTATGATTTAGGGATGAAACGATATATGTGTACCAAATTACTTGTTTCTAGGTTTACCGGAAGTACAGTGAAATTTTGATGTCGGTGTGTTGTGCCGAAATAAAATTTTCAATTTCAGTAAAAGCAAAAAAAAAACGAAAGAAGTAAAATTAAACACATAAGATGGCTCTTCATTTTCTTCTGGCTACTCTCTCCACTTTTGTGCGGTTTTCTGCTCCACTCCTAATGGTGATGTAACTCTTGATATTTTTCTCGTTCCTTTTCCTTTTATTTCCGTTTCGTGTATCTTTCTCTTCACATTTCGGTTCTTTCTGAGGCTTACCATCTCTTTCAATGGCTCCTCATTTACTGTGTCTATAATATTTCCGTTCGTTATCCTCTCCTTCCGCATTACTGTCTTTCTACTTCTTATATTTAATTAAACTAATATTTATTCTAAGAAACTGTCGATTTTTCGCTGTTTGAGAAGCACAAATAAGCATAGAACATCATATGGGGATTCTACGATAATCGTGGCGCTGTAATTTGATGATAGATTCTTAATTAATTCAAACAGAAAAATCGGAAGTGATGAAATTTTTTTTTCGATATCTCGTTTAGTTCTCGAGATGTCGTATCTCAAAAATGAGGTTTTTGTGTCGATAGGCGGTCTGATCCAGAAAAAAATTATTCCAATTATTTATTGATGATTTTTATATAACTCGACGAGACAAATTGAAAGTGAAGAATAAAAATTTTGATATCTTTCTTAGTTCTTGAGATATCGTATCTCATATCTGAAGTGGTCAAAATGAAATGCGGACTGGACCAGAAAAAGTTACTCTAAAGCTAAATTTGACTATGAATTCTTATTTAATTCTACGAGACAAATCGAAAGTGAAGAATAAACATTTTTTATATCTCCCCTAGTTCTCCAGATATCGTATCTCGAAACTGAAGTGGTCAGGATGAAATGCGGTCTGGACTAAAAAATTCGGTATAATCACAAGAATCTATGCTTGGTAGATATAAAATAGCCCCAAGAAACTACACGTTGGACTTACACAACGGTTGTTTTGTTCTCTTCCTAGCGCTCGTGGATAAGCTGAAATGCGGTCTGGATCAGAAGGAAAACATCGCAAAAGCCACAAGAAATTGTTGCCACAGCTAATTTTTAAAATTCGAAATAAGTGAAATATCAAAAAAAAAAACCTTCACTTTCGATTTGTCGAGCTGCATAAAAATTCATCATCAAATTACGGCATCACGTTCATCATAGAAAATCCCGTCGTACGCACGGCATATCATTCTTAACAGTAGATGAATGGGCTAAGATGCACAATAGGTCCTGACTGTTTTTACGGCGGCGGATACTACTCTAACCCAGGCGGCCGTGACATGTGGACACGTAAAGGCCTATCACGACAGCTTAGGTTAGAGTACTATTCGCCGCCGAAATAAACGGTCCAGATTTATGGTGCAGCTCGGCTACATGAATGCTTGAAGAAATTTGGGAATATACCGTAAGGCAGATTTAATTCACATTAATTGTGAATAATTCTTCCACCTCTCTCTCTTAGAAACACAATCCGGCGGTACAACCGTGAAGACTACACTGTATGGGTAAAAATACTTGACACGATTTCTGGTATTACAAACAGCAAGTTCGAAGGAAAATACTGGGACATCATGGTGCCTATATCCTTGGTTCTAGCGTCGGAATACGGCATATGAGAGCTCCTTGCAGCACACATTTTCGATTTAATTACGGTGCAATTTTCTTTGAGTGTAAATTAGACCACCCACCTACTTTTGTTCTTTACGAATTTTAATTTTAAATTCTTTCAGCGTCCTTGGCAAATTATTCATCACTTTCCTTGGTAATTTATTCCAATTCCTGACTTCCTCACCAACAAAAGAAAATTTTTCCCACTTCCTCATGCATGAATTCGAATGCCAGCTTCTGCTCTGTGCCATCTTTTCCCCTCCATGCATTACTCTTAGTTCTTCGACCAGTATCTTTCCAAGCCTTATCACCAAGATATGCCTTGTACACTCCCAGCACCCTATTCACACTCTTGTCTTCAAGTGAATCTAAATCCTGCTTCTTTATCATATTAGTTACTAACTGGGTACTGAGGAAATACCCCCAAACAAATCTAGCTGCTCTCTTTTGCACGCCCTAAACTCCTTCGTTTGACAGCCAAGATGTGGACCCGAAACTGCACAATATTCAAGCAATGGTCTGACCATGATTTATAACCCAATTTCTTCATTTCTCTGCACCCTTTCCAGTAAATGAAGAACTTTATAACTCTTTCCTACCACTTTTCTTATGTATCTGGCCTTGTTGAGTTTACTATGAAATATTATGCCAAGATGTTTAGACTTCAAGTCTTCAATAAGTAAATCTGTTGCAACCCTGCGATCATTATCAACCTGTAGCCTATATATCTGGTTACCTAATATAGTGACTCTTCCTGGCATTTATCTTCATCTCATTCTGTGTAGCTGCAGTTTTTATAATACGTCAGATAGAGATATGCTAGCGTACTGCTTTGCGCATAAATAACACAGCAGATTCGTTTTCAAGTCGCTTATCTCACCTTCTGGTAGTGGGGTTTATTTCAAGCCCTTGTATGTTTCATTTTACTAGAGATTTACGGAGATACAAAATCCGTAAAATGTGTAAAAAATACAGCAACCAGTCACACTATGATGTTGTTTATTAAACCATTACCGGTTTCGAGCTATACCTGCTCATCTTCAGATGGTTTGTAAATTTTTTGTAAATGGTGGCAAACACAGTGTGCTCAAATCCATCTCCATCAGTGCTAGTGCAGCGCATGTTTATAAATATGTGCATTTATAGTGCTTTAGTTTGGTTTTCGGATATATTCAGATGCAAAATGACAACCATACATTCCTGTATATTGCATTTGTTGATGTAAAATTTACAAACCATCTGAAGATGAGCAGGTATAGCTCGAAACCGGTAATGGTTTAATAAACAACATCATAGTGTGACTGGTTGCTGTATTTTTTACAACCCATATTTGACATCACAGTCGCGGAAGTTCCACCAATCCATCATGGATAAAATATTATCCGTAAAATGTGACTGACAACGTTATTTATTTTTTTTCTTCAGAAAATTCTATATCTCAGCTCTCTGTCCAGGTTTATTCGGATTCCCGCAACAGACTTGAAATCATCACTTGGTAGAGTTCCTTAAACATGCTAGAAGTGAACTGACTTCGAAAATAATTGTATTATTAGTAATTTGAATCATTTGACAATTCGCCATTTATTCATACGAACACGCTAGGGGTTCAGATAGCTTGAAAAGCTACCAGCCTTTCGTCAAAATTGACCTCCTCTATCGCTAAAAGGGTTAATTTTTTTCTTTAGTTATATAGAAACTCGTAAAAGATCAGAATAACTTCAAATAAATAAACTAAAAATTGTATTTAAAAAAAGCAGCAACTTACACGAGCACCAAGAAAGTCTGAATGCGGTGGATTATACCAACCACATGATTAGTCTATTAAATAGATGAACCGAGCCTGGTGGGTGAGCGATAACGCTCGGGCCTCGCATTTGTAAGGTATTTTCATTTACCTGCAGGTTCAAATACCCGTCGGGTCATCCAGATTTCGGTTTCCCATGGTTTCTCGACATCATCCCGCCGAATTCTGGGATGGTTTCTTCAAAAGGCAACGGTGGAATGCCTACGCACTACTTGCGCAAAAAGAAAGAAGATATAATGGGTGAAGTAACGGTATACTATCTTTTTTTTTAATGGAATATGATATAAGCACGTACACGTACATATGGATGATTCAGTTCTGTGGCAGCCATATTCACTCATACTTTATCAATGATTACAGTCCATGTTTTCCCTTAACATGTCAGCAACCACCTCGGATATTGGAAGTCTCACTTCTCTTGAAAAATGAGCTTTTGGAGGTTTAGCGACGCCGTTGAAATCCTTCTCTTCAATTTAAACACAATGCGGTTTCTCTGCTCACAATGCTGATATCAAGCGTAACATTCTGGTCTCTGTTATCAAAACTCAAAACTCTTTAAACTTATCTTTGATGTGGAACGTATCAAATTCTCGTATTAACTGAATACTGCGTACGAACCCAGAAAAATATACCAAATTTCGAAGCAAACTGTGACAGCGCATCTACGATAACCATTTAGTTTTCTGTATAGAAACTGCTCGTTGCCACGGAAATGGTCTCCGCCATTGTTGATAGGGTATATAAGACGGCGTCCGATAGGGCCCTCCATCCTCGGACGGAACAACGAGCAACGGGATGGAACCTTGGCTTAATCGAGTCTTTAGCCTGAAGCGCGCCTCGCTCCACTTGGAGACTTAGGGGGTAGGGTTTTCAGGCTGGCTGCTCGGAGCTCCGTGCGGGGTCTGGAGTCCTGCAGTGTTTGTGGCTGCCACGTTTGCAGAATGCAACAGTAGACTCAGCCGCCCGCAGCGACGAGCTGCGCCACAGGCCGCTGCACCTCAGCGGCCTGCAGCCACTGCGTTCACTGCCGCAGGGATCCCAGACATCGTAGGTCACTGCACCGCAGCGTCCTTCGGCCGCTGCACCCCCTGCACCAGCAGGCATTCGCCGCGAGCGCAAGAACCGAGGTGTTAGAAGGTAGAGCTTTATAGTACCTCAATTTGGCGCCCCGAGTTCTCATTTCGTCATAAACCACGTACACACTGTAGCAGGTCGTTATTACGCCACACTACAATTTATATACTTCAAATGATTTTAATATTAATTTTATTCAGATTAGATTAATTAAACTGATCTCGGGCAGCCCAAATTGTATATGTTTAAATTAATATGCAAGGGTTTGGTTGCCATTTGGGGAACACTGGAAGTACACCGCCGGTCCCCTTCCCCCGCCAGAACGGCGCCGAACAGCACAAGGCACAAAGGCTACTCTGTGTCGTTAAGATCCTTCCAAGGTTGAGTGTATCGCCCCCTTCTTGGGACGCGAGGCTGTGAAGGTCACAACCCCCTTCCAAACTGACGCGCGGGAGAACGCTCGCAAAGTTGCCGCGAATCTGAGTGTGCGGCGACATCACGTGATTTCTAGAAAGCCTAACGCGCCAATGAAAAGTATCCTCAGGGTTTTTATAAGTTAATTCAGGGCTTATTCTTTCTGCCCCGGCATGTTTCTTCGCCGAGAGGAGGAGGCCATCTTTCCAAAGAGGGAGAGATACTTTTGGCTTGGCAGCGTCTGACAGTAACCATCCTATGGTAACAGGTTGGGGATCCTCGTCTGGCCGCTGCATCGACATCGCACTGAGACAGGCTGTGCGACAACCACCAGTGATGCTGTCAACGAAATGGTAATATGCACTCGCCAGGTCTTGAATCATTGTGTTCTTTGAGACTGCAACAGACCCGTAAGCGACTTGAGACGGAGACCTCTGCTCATCGAGCAGATACAATTCTGAGCTAGTTGGCATCTTTTGTTGAACGATATGTGTTGTGGAGACCCTTGCAAATCACAAGTTCAATAATGTTTTCTTTAATTTAACGGCGCCCGAGATTCATATTAATGTACATGTACATATGTCTTAATTGCTGACATTTACTATCGCTTCATATTGTGCATATTTGTCATCTTTTAATAATTTAACTTCATTAGATAATTTCCGATTAACGTAAATTCATTCAATTGTTTGCTTGGATAAATCGGCCAATTGTAACGTCTAGGCTTGTTTGATATTCCAGTGATTTTATGTTAATAGTAAACTTAAATATGCCTAGCGGTGTAAAAGCCAATTGGAAAAAATAAATATCAATGTCAGTTTCTTGCGATTTGGCAGTGTTGAGATTCTTGTCAACCAAAAATTAAATTCTTTAAATAATTTAATTTAAAATCCTCCCGCCCCCCCTCTATTATAGCACTGGCGGTAACATCAAAGGGTTGGCACTGGGTTGGCCTCGGGACACTCTCCTGGTCTAGACGTCAAACCAAGGTTGGTTCACTATTTTGTTGACCAGGTGTGTGTGTTTGTGAAATTCTTATTAGCCTATTTGTTGAAAAAGTCTGGTGTATGGAGAAGAATAATAAGATCCCATTAAAGCTTATTGATTTTTATTGTGTACGAGTATGCTTATGGGACCCTACGAACTATGAATATACAAACAAACTAAAGAGAAGTTTGGAGGGAATTAAGTGAGCTTTAAAAAAGTGAAGAAGAAAATAAAATCTTTGATAACACCTGTTCTACGAATCCCCAGTAGGTAAATATCTCAGAGTGACCATTAATTTTTCTGCTGAAGATGCAGCTCTTCTGAAAGAGGTATCATATTCAAAAATTTTGGGCCCGATACAATTCAATAAAAAAATCGAAATCTGCATCTTTCATTCGGAAAACACTAGGAAAGAGCAGTATCCCAATTCAGCTCTAAGCTCAGACTAATTTTGTCCCACCACGCAAATCCCTTCTTTTGAAAAGACTTTTTGATCATGTCTTCTCCAGAAATCATTCTTCACTTCACTCTCACAGTTTCTGTGCTTGTAGTTGTTATATGAATTTTTATAAAAAAAATTAATGGCTGCAGTTCCCTTTCAAAAAGCTAGAGATAGTTCTACGAAATACAAGAGGCTTTCGTAGAAACATAGAGAAATTCTTCTGTGAAATAATCTTGGTAATGTTTGCAGAGTTGAAATGTGAATAACTTGGAGAACAAGTTCTGATGAAGAACAAAAAACCTACTATACACCAGTAGTGTAAGGTAAGAGGTACTTACCAATACAGAATCTCGCTAATTTTTTCTAAAAAGTTCCATCAATGTATTTTTATATAGACTATGTCATGTATTGTTTATGGCATGAATCAGATGAGTTTCTAGGAAAAAAATAGAGTAAGATCTCTTGCATTATGAATTTAGAAATATAGAGCTATGTTTTATCCAGATATGAAAAGTTTTATTCAATGTTACTTTATGATAAACCTTATATTTTTTCAACGCATATAAAAAGGACATAGTAAAGAGCTGTTCGGGTCAGTGCTATAGATTTTTCGTGAATACGTTGTGATAAAATCATGACAAGTGTTTCATATTAATATGTAATTTAATTACCAATCTCGTTAATACAGTGGTTACATAGGGTAGTATAACAGTTACAGAATAAATAAGTTGGGGAAGATATCAACCTTTCTGTGATTTTGATTGGTCTGTGTAGCCATGGAGTAAAGAATGTGTTATTTATAAAACTAGAAAATGGAAAGGTATCTCATCATTTACAATCCTCATCTTGCTTACAAAACTCTATCCGACCATATATTATTCCTGCACACGACGAGTGGTTGTGACACCACTTCCTCTTTGTTCCACCAGGGTAAATTAAAATTTCTCAAAGTCCTGCAAAAGAACTATGACTTACTACCAGTCATTGGTGCTTTCAAAGTCCCTCATGCACACCAGGACGAGATTGACGAAGCATGAAGCATGGTTTTCATAGCTCTCTATGGGAAAGTATCAGGGGATAGCCCGAATGATTTGAGATACTGGCAATATGTATCATCATTGTATTAGAGCAAACAAAACATTGCCTCACTGTTCCAACCGACATTCTCCGAGAGTTTACTTTCAAATGCAGCAGGTTTGTCCGGTCAAACTACACTCTACGAGCAACAGAGAGACCCGAACAAGTGGGGGCGGAAAAAAAAAAGAACAAAGAGTGGTCTCGTACCAGTCCAAACCACTTCATACCGTACAAGACTCATTACTTCGGCTTATTCTTGTAATTGTAAAGGCCGCCAACGAAATTGTGGTGGCAGAAACGCAGGCCTACGTTGCTCCCAGATCTCCACATCACTTGAAAATGTCGCGCCCCGGGTGATAGCATTGACATGGAAGAACAGGAGACCGAAAAGAGAAACCGAGGACTGAACGAGGACACTTACACGAAACGGAACGTATGTCTAATCCCACAATCTATTTCGTATTCATCCATCTCTTCTTGATATATGATGCCAAGTTAATGTTTTCACACCACCTCTGTCATTTTCCAAATGAAAAAGACCCGGCGCTCATGAACAAAAACCCTAATCTGTGCCAGGACTCTCGCCTTCAAAGAACCTCAGCCAGTACCCTCTAAACGGCAACTGCTCATATATTGCACATAATGATAACATTTAATATACTACTTATATATAAAAAAATGTGACAATTTTTAATGATTTTTGTTAGAATTTTTAAAAAAAGTATCTGAATTTGCACAATTTCGGACTCTATCAAATAATTTGAAATACAATAATTTTTGAAAAATTGCCTCTACCTTTATATATACGATCTAAATAAGGTATGTGCAGAGAACTAGGGGGACTTCACTAACATTGAAAATCATTTTTAATAACAACTTTGAGTTTTGGAGTGGAATAAGTGGGTTTTTGCGGAGACAGACAAAATACGCCAATTTTCAATTAGGGCTTGAGCCCAAACGGTTCGTTCGAGAAAAAAACCTAAATAGTGAAATTTATAGAAAATTTTATTTTATTTAATTTTATTTTTAATACAGAAGTTATTTTGATCAGATTCGGATTAAGCACCCGAAAAAACATATATAATGAAGAAAGCAAAACTACCGCACAACTTTCCAGATAAAAACGCTATTTGACTGGATTACCTGTATATGAAAAGATATTTGTTTGATCCTACAAGCTTCTCGTTTGGTTCACTGATTCCACTATATGTGATTTACTCTATGAGGGCATCGTAAGGTAGATATAATGTTGGCTAACTCTATTGTCTAAATGCTTTGGCAAGCACTACATTTCACGTTTTCTGATTGCATGTGTGAACTTTAATCCACTGCCAAATTCCTTGGAAAATGAATGGAAATGTATATGCAATTATGCGACATAGGAGCTAGATGTCCAAGCCGTCAAAAGCAAATACTGAATCTAATAATACGTGTAGCCGAAATTTGAAAAGCAGAGCAGATTTTTTATGTTTTCCTTTTGTATTGTTTCATACGAGATAAATCAGTCCAGGGCGGCCGCGTAGCTCAGGATAGCGGTCTGGACTACCGGGGTTCGATCCCCGACAAATCCGAGGATTTTTCCTCTCAACGTCCGGAAAGGCTGCCCAGGCTTACTCGGCCTGCTATCAAGCCTATACTGTGGTGAAAAATCCATAGAAAATTAAAGATCACCTCTAGTATCAAACGTCGAGTTGGGAATTTGAAACTTTACATCCTTGAATTCTGTAGAAAAACGGCAGTGTGTCGAAAGAACCCTGTGCTCCCCTCTAGAAATTGGTCCACTCTTTGTAAGTGCTTTCTGGCTGTATGCTCTATATTTCCACGAATATTTCGTGCGTTCCTTTCTGGAGGGTCTGATTATGAGCACAGTACTTCATTAAAACAACTCATATCGGTGTGTGGCGCCTATCACCGGGATAGCTGCTTTGATACCCTAGAGAGGGGGATATGTTCACGATTGGGATATGGTGAAGAGTGGTGGTGGTGTGCAGTTCCAAACTACCCCTGATTGTTTACCAGATGACAAAGCTAAATCCCGAACCTCTCCACTCTGAGTATGAAGTGAAGGCGTACGACAATGTTCACACTCACAGTAATTCGTCCATCGTATAGCGGCGCCAAGTTTGTCGGAAACACTGGTGTCTGTCTGTAGGCTGTCTATAGTCTTTCATCTACACATAAACAAACATAGAATAACATATTACGCCTAAAAACAATCACCATCAGTGAAACCAGTAATCTGTATTCTGGAAAGTCTGTTAGTGAAATTTGTGAGACGCAGAATTGAGATTGTGAGTATTATTAATAAGCTGTTGAGCTTATTAATAATACTCACAATCCCAATTCTGCGTCTCACAAATTTCACTAACAGACTTTCCAGAATACAGATTACTGGTTTCACAGACAGCTGTTAACACTTGAATACTCCCATCCCACCAGTCACAGAATTTTGCCCCATGTCAAGACTTGTCGCATCCATATATTTTTTTTGCTGTCATCAGTCTATCGACTGGTTTAATGCAATCCTCCATCCCTTCCTATCTTGTGCTAACCTCTTCATCTCTACATATCCCTTACAACCCACGTCCTCAATTATCTGCTTCATATATTTTAAGCTCTGTCTTCCTCTATTGTTCTTACCTTCGACTGTTCCCTCCACTAAGCTTCATCCACAAACTTCTGTCCTCACCCTGCATTTCCAAAACTCGTTCGTTTCGTACTTTGTCTGTCGATTTAATTTTTAGTATTCTTCTGTAGCACCACATTTCAAATGATTCAACTATCTTTCTTTCTGGTATTCCATGTTTCGCTACTATAAAGTGCTGTGCTCCACACAAAGAGTTTTAAAAAGTTCTTTCTAATTCCTAGATCAATATTTGAAAATAAAAAATTTCTCTTTTTCACGAAGGCTCTTTTTGCTAGAGCTATTCTGCTTTTAACATCATTCTTGTTTCTGCCATTGGTTGTAATTTTGATTCCCAAGTAGCAGAATTCACTTACTTCTCCTATTGCATCCTGTTTTTATATTTAATCTACTGTGATTGGTATCATTTCCGCTACATTTCATCACTATTGTCTTGCTTTGATTTATATTCAGTCCAAAATCATCCTTCAGTATTTTGTTCATGATACTCAGTAACTTCTCAATATCCTCAGCTCGTTCTGCTAACAAGACAATGTCATCAGCAAATCGTAGCATTCTTATTTTTTCTCCCTGAAAACTTATGCCATATGATTTTTTTTTATTATTTCCTTTATTGCTTCTTCTACATACACCGAGCGTGGTGGTGTAACGGATAGCGTTCTGGCCTCGCATTCGGGAGGTCGGCGGTTCGAATCCCCGTCCGGGCATCCTGATTTGGGTTTTCCATGGTTTCCCCAAATCACTCCAGGCGAATGCCGGGATGCTTCCTTCTAAAGGCCATGGCCGAATTCCTTCCCATTCCTTGCCCCCATCCTTTCCCGTCTCTAAAGACCACGTTGTTAAAAAGGGACGTTAAACTGTTACAAAAAAAAAAAAAAAATCTTCTACATACAAGTTGAATATTAATGGGGTTAGACTACAACCTTGTCTCACACCCTTTTTAACTGATGCATGTCTCTCATGGTTCTCTACTTTTACTATAGCTAATCGATTTTTAGATTGTTTATAAAGTATTCTTCTATCTCGAAATTTTATACCTGATTTCTTTAAAATTTTGAACATCTTGTCTCAACTAAATTATCAAAAACTTTTTATAAATCAACAAACGCCAAAAAAGTATCTTTGTTTTTCTTGATTCGCCCTTCTAGTATTAATCTTAAAGATTGCTTCCCTTGTACCACGATTTTTCCTAAACCCAAACTGAACTTCACCTACTATCTCTTCTACTACCCTTTCCATTCTTCTGTATATTATTCTGGTCAGTACTTTTGAAGTATGTGATCCATATACATAGCGGAAATGATCTGTTGGATCAATGGTTAAGGCGTGTAACTGGAGAACTAAAGATCCCCGGTTGGAACCCCTGTCTCAGCGGGGATTTTCAAAGGACCTTAACCCGACCCTTACCTCTGGCATAGCTAGTGAAGTACGTCAGAACGCTTCCGCGGTTCGGATTCCACGTTAAACTGTCGCCAGTAAGATATCCCAGTGCAGTCGTGATACGAATGCGAATGCGGGGCTAATCGAAGAACTATTGTCACTTGATGGCCGCGGCCAATAATGCCATACGCATTTAATTTAATTTTACATAGTAGAAGCGAAGACTATAAACAACATTAAGACGCAAAGAAGATGATGAAGATTATCTGTGGTAAACGAAATTAACAGATGAGCAGATATCGTTTACATTTGAGAAACATTACGAAACGAGGTGGAAAAGAAAACCCTTGTCGGGCAGTGGGAATTTCCTCATCTCCTATGTCAGAGAGTTTCTTTCTTTCTTTGTTTTTCGTGCGCTTGAACATTTGTCATCAGATCCGAAAAGTGTTGAGCGTTGATTCTTTATGAGGGACAGGAGAGAAAGTGTAGGTGGACTGTTCGGATGGACGTCAGGTAAGCTATTTTTGGATCCTATTGGAAGCCGAAATTAGTATCCAGTATTTAGAAAGGAAGTCCGTTGCGCCACCTGTATCGCGCTCCCAGCTCACTATTGTCGGTACCACGCGTGCCCTCCTTCCAGCGGGTCATCAACTTTCTACAATTACCGGCACCACGGCGCGCTATAAATAGAACACTGCTCGTACACGCCTCCTAATTTAGTTTTCCCCTCAAGGATTTCCATTTATTTACGGCTACATTAGCAATTAAGTGCTTACCACAGTGTGTGAGCACAATTGCTGAATGTCATTTCTCCATCTATTGTTGGATCTAAAGAGAAGAACAGAATTTTTACCCATTAGTATGAGCGTTTTCAATTTTTTTTAGTGCAACTAGCATTTAGGTATAATAAGCGGTATACTTTATCACTTTTTACAATTATATCGCTTCTAATTTCCTTTATGTATTATTCATATTCCAGTCTATCTGTACCTGTGAGGCTGTGACGATTTCTTGTCGGCTTTAGCACTCTGGGGAAAAACATAGCAAGTTGGTATTCTGAAGTTTCCTGTAGGCGGATACAACACATACCAGAACTTCTCAGCAACCGAGAAACTTGCCTTATTTTTTATTCCACTCCATTAAGACATCGTCAACGCCAGTACTGGATCTGGGGGGAGGGGGCAAACCGGGGTGCTTGCCCCCGCCGGCGGCAACTTGAGGGGGTCGGTAAAATCGTGTTTTTTTTTTTTTTTTTTTTTTTTTTTTGGCTCTACTACTATCCTGGGCGACGACACTCGAGGTCGGTTCGGCAACAAGGGGGGCGGCAATCTCACAGTGCCCCGGCTCGGAAAATCCCTAGATCAACCACTGGTCAACGCACTGCTTTCTATATTTCATGATTATGCAGAAACCTGAGCCCAGCCGTTGGCTGCGCCTATGAGTTTCGACTGCGCATCTATTATAAATCTGTAAGCGAGCTGCGTGTGTCTGAGGGTTTGAAATGGCATCAAGCAAAAAGTATTGCAGCAGTTTGGACGGTGTTAACAAATTTTGAGAGGTTATGGTATAGCTTGTAATGTCCTACAGAGCACGTCGGCTCGCTGGCGCGGGGGTGTGCTGCCGACACTGTGTGTATCTGAGGGCCAGTCGATGATAGAAGGCAGACGCCTGTCCCCAGAGACATGTTTAGTTTGGCGCAGGGGCGCGGGACACAGACCGCCCTCTCTTCTCGCGATATTTTTGTTTTTTCTGGAGGGCTTGCCGTATGTGGTACAGTGTGTGGGACAGCCAGAGGATGGAGGGGATGGCATCTACTCCTCGGAAGTGTTTCTTTTGCTATGTTCTATGTCGTCGGGAGGAGAGAACGTTGCTGGACGCCCGAGAGCAAGGTTGTGTGCAGGGGCTGCTGCTACAAGTGATAAACGGAGGGAGCTGTGTGTATCAGGTGCTCGCGCTGGTCAAACCCTGGCCCGACGACGCCGCCGCCGCCGCTGACCAGTGTCCTGCCGGGTAATGTGTACCGCCTGCTGATATAGAGACTTACTGCAACATCTCAAAACCCTGGAAACTTCCCTGAGAGACTCATGCCAGAATTAAAGAGCTATTAGCCTGGGTGCCTATCATATGTTTGCCATACATTTGTGATCTAAAAATGACAACAATTTTGTCTTAATGAATAAATTCATTTTCTTTTAATGTGAACCCATTTCTTTTGTGTGATCCCCTGAGAATTGTCATGTAAGAGCCCATTATAAAATTTATTGAATCAAAAGAAATTAACTTTGCTACTTTTGTAAGCTGGCACCGTACAAGGTGTCTTTCAAGTCAAAACTAATACCCCGGCAACGAGATATTATAAAATGGCGCGCCAACCTGTGGCCTGACTGTTTGAGATGTTGCAAACGTTTCGTTTTAGCGAGTAGAACTCTCTATGTGTTTTTCAGCATTTTTGCGGTGTGGTAGTGATAGCAGAGATCCAGCATATACAATGTATAATGATCAGATTGATTATGTGTAATATTTGTTATTTGTAACAGCAGAGGACTCCTCTGGGCAACCCGAGCAAGGTGATTATCTGTTCACGTGTGTGATATTGAACAGCTGTTTGTTTACGTTTCATGGGTTGTTGAGGTATATGAAACAAAAACTACGTTGCATAAATTGTTGGTCAATGGTGGAAGAAGATGTAAAGTGATGGTCTTTGGTTATGTTCGAGCTGTCCTTTTGTTTGTAATTGTTTGTTGGTTTTGATGGTTATTCTGTTGTTGGAAAATGTTTGGAGACTAGGGACGCAAGATTTTAACAGCATCTCAGCGTCGGAAAATTATGCTTGTTTTTGCCTGTCTTCTGTGATGAGTATGGTTTTGATAAATTTTTCTTGCTTGTCGTGTTTTTCGGATGCCCCGAGCATCTATGCTCTTCATAATAGAGTTTTGTGCGTTTGAGCGTTTATAATTGTGTGTTTGAGGATTTGTGGATGCTTCCCGTGGAGGTACCGGTATATATATTGAATTGTGGGAGGAGAAGTGTGGTTAAATATTTGTTTTACGAAGTTTCTAAAATTTTGGGTGCTTTTGAGTGGATGAAACTGAGGTCCGGAAAATCTACCGGGATGGCACAAAATCACAGTCCGTCAGAGCCAAACGAGCAGGAATTCGCGATGGAGGGAAATCACGGTCATTTAATTAACAACGCCGTGGTTCGAAGTGCTGAGCAAACTATTCAGCAAACAGTCAGTAAAGAAAGAACTACTAGTTTTCCTCCAACCGCAGAAACGAGCGATCAGTTTGTGTCGCTGCCGGAAAATCACGCTAGCGCAACAATGACGCCCCATGATATGTTGCTAATAGTACAGCAATTGCTTAGTCCGATCAACGAACGATTAACATCCATGATCGAGGAACAAAAGAAAACCAATGAACTATTTTCGGCGTTCAGGGAGGAATTGACGTCCGCGATGGAAAAAGGGATTGGAGAAATTAAGGAAAATGTGCCAACGCTACGGGCGGGTCAGGAAAAGCTAACCATTGTTGTTGGTCGCAGTAATGAGCAGTTGGTGGATGTACAAAGACGCGCGTCGGAAATAGGTCAGGAGACGGAAGAAAGGATTAACATGTTGGAAACGCGTGTCGTGGAAATTGAGAGGAGCCATAGTGCGGATTTGACCCAACTCGGAGAGGAGATGAGTCAAATTCGCGTGAGCGTTGCAAAGCTGAAAACAGAGCGCGAAACGCATGAGAGCTTTTCGATGAAACAGACAAGTAAACAGCGGGACATCCATATGACGGCATGTTCGAAATCGGAAAGAACGGACAGACAGACCAAACCATCGAGAATGCCAACTGTCGGACATGAAAGACGAGACCTGCGATATTTGTGCATATTTGGACAGGCGGGAACAAATGCCGAACATCTGTTCCAGGCCGAAGGCCTCAAGAGGGTGCTAAGCGGCGAGCGATGTTTTCCGAACGCATGCTACCCTCTGAGCAGGACGCTTTTTTGTGCCTGTGTGAGCCAAACGCAGCTGGGGTGCGATTATGAGCCGTATGTGGGAGGTTTCGAAGAGAGAGATTGTTGCGGAGAACTGAGAGGCGAAATTAGTGCTAAATTCATGCACAGTCAATCAGTGTACTTTGCTGAGAGGAAAGAATTAGCTGAGAATTTCCGAAGCACAAACGCCAGCGATAAGTATGAGTTTTGGATGTGCGTGGTACACGGAAGGCTCAAAACGGGAGCTAACTAGGCTTAGCCCCTACCCGAAAAAAAAAAGGAGAGTTGGTTTGGACCGCAGACTTACCCAAGGATATGAAGTAGATAATAATTATGGTAATAAATAAGTAAAATGTTAGTGTCATATAGTGGATAGTTCGCAGAAGTGCGTTTGGGAAGGGGAAAAAAATCTGTTCTCCCTAATGGACGGAAAAGTAAATACTGGTAGCATCTCAAAGTTGCGAGAAGAGGGAATTTTGGTTGTAATTATTGAAGATTACCTGAGCCATAAAAACAGTTGAATTGATTTGGTACATGGGATGGAATTGAAGAACAGTCACTTTGTGCGGAGAATGCTAAGATGCGATGATTGATGTCAGGTGAGAAGGAAATGGTTATTAACGATTGTAGGAGTGATTATGAGATGGTACGTCCTTTTTCTTTGCTAAACTTCTCTGGCTGCTCTTGTGAGGAAGTTGCTGAATACTTGGTGGACCTAATTTTCCAGAGATTTGGAAGTTTTGACGTTGGTCGAGTTAAAAAGATAAATAAAGGAAAGTATTTTTGAGAGTCAGTTGTAGCCAGAGCGGCACTGATGTATGGAGAGCACTTACAATGGAGTAAAGGAGTCAGTGGATGAGTCCCAATTTGTATTTGCATTTTCCTCGTGCGAAGGACAAGGGTTTAAGGTGAAGAGACAACGGACGTGCATGGATTGGAAGGTTTCGGACGTTCCTTTTGGCAACGGATAGAAGGCCAAGGACGTATAAGCATAAGCAGTCCGTTTGTCGTTTAATTAAGGTGGTGGTAGTAGGTCGTGGAAGTTTCATATGAGGGACAAGGTAGTTATCCCCTGGGGCTCCGTTAATTTGTGCTTGAGGTGGTGGAAGTGTGCCGAGTCTGGTATAACGATGTTTTGTACACTCTGGATTTTTTTCATAATAGCGGGAAGCGGGAATAATGTGGTTCCACCAAGTCAAACCAGCATCACGTTTCTCCAGCGGATAACTCGTTCCCTGACATCACTCCTTTGTTTTGAGAGTCGTCTGTTAGCAAAGTAATTGTGCCGTTCTGAGGAGATAATTCATGACAGGTGAGAGTATAGGGAAATGCAAATCCCAGATAGAGATTGTCGCTGAATACTGCACATTAGTGAAGGTATTCTTACTTATGTCCAAGCGGATTTACTTCTTCAGCATTTGAGATTTTTTTCAGAGAAAATTGTGGTTTTGCAAGGTAGGGAATGAAGTTCGATTTTTAAGTGGAGGTATTTCTTTCGGCGCCAGACATGACGCGAGATTTTAATTTAGATAAGGATGCCTGCGAGTTATACATTGTTAAAGTTTTCCCGTGCGATTTCTCCAAGAATAGTTTTTTTCCTCTCGGTGTTAGATATGGCGAAAGGTATTTGATACGGCGACGAACTTCTTATGATTATGTACGCATTTTTCAGTGCGAAAGCGAATTTTAAAGTGTCTTTTTACGATAGGTTAATGAGGCTGTAGATTTGGTAGAATACTAGTAGTTTACTTTCTTAGATTAAGGGATATGGAGCAGGTTTGTGGTCCCAAGGTGGCAAGGCTACCTTAGTGAAGGTGGACAACGTTGAGGTAGTGGTACTCCAAGTTCTCTAAAGTGTCTGTTATGACTTTGGTCATGTGGTCGATATGAGGAATAGGTCGGTGAACCATGGCTTTCGAATTAGGAGCCGAAGTATAAGAGTGTGGGTTGTTTTGAAACTGGGAGTGTCAGCTGAGGCAGAGAGTGTCCTTGACTTCACCGGGGTGTAGGGACCTGGGCTCCATCTGGTTGGAGGCAGGCGCCTTACCATCTGCGTGAAGGTGGCTCTTTGTTATGAAGTCGGTTTGTTATGAAGTCGGTTCTGCTCTACAGGGAACCGTTGCGACTGTAAATTCTGTTAAGTTGCAAGGAGTGTGTACGCATGAAGAGAATATGCCGACCCCTCGTTTAAGTTTAGTTATTGTCAGATAAAGTTTGGAGATTTTAAGTTTTTATGGATATTGAAGGCTGTATTTAGGGTTATAAGTAGTCTATAATGAAAATATTCGTTTGGTTGTGGGTTTTTAATCATTACTGCGTGGCCCTGATTCATTGCTCACTTGTTTTCGGACACAATGGTTTTCTCTGTTTGGTTATATGGGCATTGTGGACGATAAAGCCTATATGTGATGGCTTTCTGATTTTTTTTTTTTTATATTAATTCTTCTGCATTTTTGCACTCTCATTTGTAATTTTGTTAACAGAGAGTACAGGAAGGATGATTTGTGAGGCCACAATCTGGTAGAATTAATTTTTTTTAGCCACTGTGTGCTGGTATTTTATATGTATTGTATTGTTAATGTAATATCTGTAACCATCAGAAAGGCTGGACAACGGCACAACGATGTATTTTCTGAGACCATAGTTTCTTAGGATTAAGTATTTTTCTGAACACTGTGTGTTATTGTTTAGATGTTGTGTACTGTTTAAGTTGTATCTGTAGCCATAAGATAGGCTGGACCCAACTGGTATCATTTACGCCATGCCCATTGTAATGAATGTCACAGAGAGAGTTTCATGCTCGTAGCGGAGCGCAGTGTAAGATCGAGCAGTCACTGCAGTGGTTATTGACCAAGGAGACAATCCGCATGACTTTTCAGCAGAGGGAAGCGTCGAAATGGGTGGTTTTTATCAAGGTATTGTAAGACTCGGGCAAACGATAGGTTGAAGAGACAGTTCTGGCTAAAGAGCGTGAAGGTGAATTGTTTCGGGACAAAGTGAGAGGATATGTCACATGGACCGAATAAAAAAATTTGAACTTTAAGTAGGAAAATTCAAATTTTTGTGGAGGTGGCAGTTGAAGCTGTAATGTCCTACAGAGCACGTCGGCTCGCTGGCGCGGGGGTGTGCTGCCCGACACTGTGTGTATCTGAGGGCCAGTCGATGATAGAAGGCAGACGCCTGTCCCCAGAGACATGTTTAGTTTGGCGCAGGGGCGCGGGACACAGACCGCCCTCTCTTCTCGCGATATTTTTGTTTTTTCTGGAGGGCTTGCCGTATGTGGTACAGTGTGTGGGACAGCCAGAGGATGGAGGGGATGGCATCTACTCCTCGGAAGTGTTTCTTTTGCTATGTTCTATGTCGTCGGGAGGGGAGAACGTTGCTGGACGCCCGAGAGCAAGGTTGTGTGCAGGGGCTGCTGCTACAAGTGATAAACGGAGGGAGCTGTGTGTATCAGGTGCTCGCGCTGGTCAAACCCTGGCCCGACGACGCCGACGCCGCCGCCGCTGACCAGTGTCCTGCCGGGTAATGTGTACCGCCTGCTGATATAGAGACTTACTGCAACATCTCAAAACCCTGGAAACTTCCCTGAGAGACTCATGCCAGAATTAAAGAGCTATTAGCCTGGGTGCCTATCATATGTTTGCCATACATTTGTGATCTAAAAATGACAACAATTTTGTCTTAATGAATAAATTCATTTTCTTTTAATGTGAACCCATTTCTTTTGTGTGATCCCCTGAGAATTGTCATGTAAGAGCCCATTATAAAATTTATTGAATCAAAAGAAATTAACTTTGCTACTTTTGTAAGCTGGCACCGTACAAGGTGTCTTTCAAGTCAAAACTAATACCCCGGCAACGAGATATTATAAGCTTAATTTAAAATATGCGAAAATATTTTATAACTGTTTGTGAGAGAGGAACAGAATAAGAAATTATAATCATTTCAATATCACTTTGTATTTGGGATGAACGATCCTTTCGAGAAATATTGACAAAAGATCACACTTTATATTTTCAGTTTTCAGAATTTTAGTACATTAAAGAAAAGGGATATGTGAATCATACGTAATATGCTTACGTAATATTCAATTTACTATATAAACATCTTTGTGCTTGAAGAGATATTCACCGAAGGTTACTCTGCTGCTTTTTTACTTCGGTTATTTATTTCTGCAGTCTTGTGAAATATATTAATTTTTTTCAATTATGGTAATCAAACAACTATATGATTGATTATAACTTCAGTAAGTGTAACGGAATTTTATTTTTAATAAACGTCTTTATGACTAATGTCGATATTCAAACCTGATGGCTATTTTGCGTCAATCATATAACTACATTGTACATTAACACTTCCATATTTATAATTGTGATTTTTAATTTACTATAAACATCTTTGTGCTTAATATAGATATTAAAACAAGATAACATTTTTCTGTTTTATTCCGTATAAACATTTTCTTTTGTTAACTGTTATGGAAATGATATATTTCGTTTTGACCACAGATGTAGTACTAACCAAAATTTAAGCTTAGTGATATAACTGCATACCTCTTCATGCGTTAGGATATTACTAATATACAATAGTTATCTTTGCGTATTAATATGGATTATTTTACCCGTAGCGTTAATTTATAATATTTCTTTTATTATAATGCGTAAAAATACAAGTAAAAAATATATTCGGATATCAGTAAGAAAACCGAATTTAAGGAATAACTAAAAGAAGGGAAAGGTTTTAGATGACATTTTTGCATTTCCACTTTAATATTTGATACCAGAGTAAAAAATGGTAAAGCATTTCTATACACACGCGCGAAACAGTGGGCAAAACTTTAAAAAATTACAGATGAGCAATTTTGATGTTCTTATTTCAGTGCGCTTCCATGATGATACTGTAGTCTAATGTACGGCACGAAGGAGAATTTCCTGGTCTCAGAACCTTTGACGGTAGATCGACGTCCGTAGCATTCTTAATAAGACTAACAGATTACGGGGAAAACTATTCTAAGATCGTCGCCAACCTTCTCTAAGGAAAAGATACCAGAATCAGACACTACAGTGTATTCCTTTTCTCATTTTTAAGTCGTCACCTTATTTGAATAACTGTAAAGTGTTTTTCATCTACTACTCCTTGGGCTACATCAGGTGTAACGTTTTTAGATCGTAATCACACCCTTCTGTCCAGACAGAAATTTGTGACAACTCGTAAAGCACACCTAACTTTTTTATAATCTGATTATGTTATACAATTTGAATTGCTTTTTGAAATACTATAATTACATACCACCTCATCTATTCTTCTTGTAGTTAAGTAAAGCCATGAGATGAACATTCCAACGTTTACACGCTCTTGCAGCCATCTCCATACACAGAGATTAAGTCACGGCGGGTGGTTGCGTGGGTTTCACAATCAGACTCGCTTTGCGGCTCTGTCTGTACTATTGAGGTGAAGGACGACGCCTGATAAAACATGACGAACACAAAACAAATATACATACCCAAAATTTCTCCAAACCCTGCAAAGTCAATACCCGTGTTTGTTTTTTTACAATAAATAGAAAAGTCTGTTATTATAATAATTTATTATGTAACACTACAAAACTACAGAACGTGGATTAAGACTTGTTTGTTATAAACGAATACTAATCTGAAACCAAGAATTAATCATATTATCAACAATGCAGCAATTTGGATTTATGAATGTGATGTATATTTAATTTTAGAAATGAATGCTGAAAGTTACGAGGGCACTTGAGTACGGCTGATCTACAAGAACAGCGTTCCCTGCCGTCATTATGAGCTATGTGGTGTACACTGTACTAAACACTTACAGGTTTTCAGTCACCTAGGCAATCATTTATGCGATGTTGACTAGACAACATCTCCCGAACATCACCAAACTTCTCTTGAAAGTCGGTGTTTAAACAGTAGCTAAAAAGCTATAATTTAAAAAATATTCTTTTATTGTATCATGTTTACCCAAAGAAATGTGTGTGATTATAGCTTCTACACCTCACAAAGACAAAGAGCTAATTGAATTAAATATGTCAGCAGAATTACCTTTAGAGATTTCGCACTAGATCATCAGTCGAACCTCGCTTCAAAAATAATAATCTTCTATATATTAATACGCTAAGCGAAAAATTTTGTTACATTTTTAAGAATATTGCGCGCACGGAGAAGTGTGAGATTTGGCATAGTTAAAGATTATATGGAGAAGAAGTGAAGGAAGCTAAAATCTATATATAATATGCGTTACAAATACATTAAATTAAGTAAAATAAAACGCTCGCTCGTCTACGTAGTTCGCTCAGATGGCTAGATGGAGCAGCTAGCGGCCTTACTTTGTCTTCTTTGGTGAAACAAAACAGTCGAAATTAATCTCTGGACTTATATAGAAGCAAGAAGCAACATTTCGAGGGCTGGTAGATAGCGTAGCTAGCGGCCAGAATATTGAGCGAACGGAGGAACTTAAAGAAATACGAGTACAGAAAGCTAAAATTATATATAATATATTTTACAAACCTTGGAATCGATATAAGCAGTCAGAGATAATCAATTGCTTCAGTTGTAAACAAATGCGCAGTTTGTCTCTGGTTTGCGACATGGGCTGCGCAGATCGAATTTCCCGTAAACTTTTTACTCTTGGTCTAGGCCGAATTTCAACCTAACCATGATCACTATGACAAAACGAACCTATTTAAGTTGATATGATCCCTGTACCGATAATTTTTGTGTCATTTTTACAGTGCTGCTAACATTTCGCGGTTGCGGAGCATCCCATATTTCGGCATTTTTAATTTAATTCGTGGCGACTTTTCCGGAAAAGGACAGTGATAAACGTGAAGAGAACACCATAAGGAAGCAGTTAATCCAAATTTCAACAGGTCAGTAACAATTTTTCACTGGTGGATAGTGTCCCACCCCACCCAAAAATATAATAAGCATAGTTACTATATGTTACAAATAGATTATTAAAATAAAAAATTAATTTGCTAACGAGTGTGCGCGCGCGTGAAATAGGATCGGAGCCAACGTTCTTACGTGAATTTCCCGCATTGAGACACTCTGTGGTCTTTGGTAAAACGAAGGACTCGGATAAAGTAGAGATTAATGTTTGAAGTTATGAAAGGAATACTTTGAAAAGGAATGTAGCGATTCTGTCAGATACTATATGGTCATTTGAGTATTTAAAATGTTAAACTTTGGTTAAGTGTCTTTTGATTTTTTAATTTCAGTAATTTCATTAGACAGAGAGAGACAAGAAATAAGGAATACATATTTAACGAAATTTATGTGATCGTCAAGGATGTAAAGGCTATTTTCTGATTATGGCTGAATCTACTGAAAATTGATGAACTTCCAGTGTGTATATAAATAGCAAAAAGCTGTGACATGTGTTTACTATCATATAATTTGAGTGAAGCACTTTTATATTTATTGATTTAATAGTGTTAAAATATTTTTCAGATGACATAACTATGTTGAGTGTAATGACAAGGTGTATTGAATATAAAGCCACTGCCTCTTAAGACCTAGCGGACTGATGTTCTTCTTCGCTGCTGTAACTAATCGACCTATATTTGAATCCGTGACCGCCATTTAAGTGAAGACATAATGTCCAAGGGACTGTCAGATTCGGTACGACGAGATAATTAATGAGCCCATAGTAATTTGTGAATCATAATTAAGTCGTATCTTCCCTAATGTGTCCATTTAGAAACTATGTAGTATATTATGTCGGTCAGCTTAGCTGTGTATTGTTTTCAGTAACTTTTTGTAGTTCTTATTTATCGAAATCCTCCTCGGTTGACTTTTTAAATCGTCCGGTAGATGTGCAGGATGATTATAGAAGTCATAGAGAATAATGGCCATGTCTTAATGTCTTTAAATTCTTACATGTATAAAAATTAGTAAACTATGGTTACTTGACGTATTCGCTCAACTTTTTTTGCTTTGGGCTTTACTGCTTCTGACGTCGAAGTCATTAGAGCAGGGATACTGCTACTGGTATAAGTAATTTCGGTGTTCTGCCCTGAGGCAGATTCAAAATCCCATAGAAGTCGTACTAAGCCAAATATCATATAATGTTCGGGTGCCTGTTCCGTTTATTCATGTGTCTATGTGTTGTTGCATGTACTTACATAACCGTGATGACTATTTTTAATTTAATTGCGTTGCTTGTGCATCTTTATATGAAGATGAATGGAGGGAGATGGCAAAACATGGTCCCATCTTACTCAGACAGACGGGGACTCCAAGTATAACTTCCCCGCCCGACGGACATCATCATAAAAAGTGACGCATACTCTTGATCCATATGCCTTGACGAGGGGTCAATTCCCAACGTTGGTGAATCGAGCACCACCACCTCTCTAGCTATGCTGGTGAACATTTCTTCCATTACTGGGACTCGAACTAGCCTATCTCAAACCCACCCCAAGCACAGGATACCATCATGGTGCCACAACGACCCGACCCAATGCAGTGGGCAAATAAGTTGCAGGGAACATTATTGCGTTAGACAATATTGTTGGGTGGTGATTAGAGTGATCTATGAAACTTTATTTGCGGTCCTTGCCATGTACAAGGAAAATTAGTACTTTTAATTCCATCGAGAAAAAATTAGCAGTGCCCTGATTCAATAGCTTCGGACATAAATTGTTGTCACAGAAATGAAGAAAAATTTAAGAAAATAAGAAGTAATAAACAAATACATGTTACTGACAATTTATAAATGTACTTACTTATTTACTCTTGGCAACTTAAACTCCAAAAATCAATTCACAAAGAAAGACGGTTTGATCATGTTATGAATTTATCATTACAAATGAGCTGTTAATGTTTTGGAAAAATCCAATAAGCGACATTTGTTATATGTGTTAATCATTTATACGATAAAAATAATGTAAATAAACAATTTTTATCTAACTGGAAGAATGAGACGAATATTATTATTACTTTTAAATAAAAGAGACAAAAGTGAACTATTATTATATGAGTTCTCAGATTTATAAAATTTTCATCTCAGTTGTAAGAAGTCAAATAAAGCAACAATTATTAACATGTGCTGTCAATAGCTTTATCTGTATTGGTCCAGTAACGGGGTCGTAAAAAGGGGGACCCACAAACATTATATCACGAAGAAGATTTTATATACTGGTGAGTGTATGCAGAAACCAAGTTTTCAAAATCCGACTCCCTCGGCACAATTTTCTGTGGCCAAAAAACTTAAAAATTGTGCTACTTTTTTCAGTTTTTCGTCTATAACTATTTCCTGATGATTCCTAGCAAGAAATACTTTATTTCAAGATTGAAAGAGGACAAACTTTCCTACAACTTTTGTAGTGCAAAGTTTTTTTAAACTAAAAAATAAGCGAGCTACAGTTCTTCGAAAATCAGCAAAATTTCACACTTTTCCGAAAAGTTGTGTTTTTAACCCATTGTCGTTCAAAATAACCTGGAACTCCTGTATATATAATTGATATATATGTATTTCTGTATGACATAGTATGTATATATGTACTGAACTATGATTACTGATGGTCAATTCACTAATCATATGGCATTGTTGGCCGCGAGATCCCAAAGGATTGTTCGGCCGCCAGGTGACAGTGTATTCGTTTCGCCACGCAATGCGCCCCTTTGTGGCTATCTAACCTAACGAGGTAATCGTACCGGGTATAGGGAATCTACAGCTTAACGAGGAATCCGAACCACGGAAGAGGCAGAGCTGAAGGTCGGTTTAATGGCCTTTGAAAATCACAGATGAGACCGGGATATCGATCTCCAGTCAGACGCCTTAATCACTGAGCTACCAGACCACTCTATTAGGTATGGTATTTCTACCAATTTGAAAAACGGATTTGCAAAAATGAAGGCATAATGTTATGGCACAAAGTTTATTTCCCAAATCAAAATGAAGTCATTATAAGTTAAAAATTAGTCATAAATCTAGTTCTTTTCCGTTTAAATGGTTTGAAACACTGTATTCCATTTGAATTTGTTCCGTATTTCAAAGGAACAAAATTGTATCCATATGAAGCATTTATATCTCTTCAAGATGCAACATCCAATATGAAAAGTTTTGTTGTGGATGGAGGATGCCTCCTTCATAAGGTTATGTGGCATCGTAGTGGAAACCGTGGCTCAATCCTTGGAAAATGTGAAGCCTAATTAAGAACGCACTATAGATAAAACATCACAGTTATATTTGACGGATATCGAAGTGATGCTGCGCAGAGGGGAATATAATTATCTGAGAAGTTTCCTCATTCAAAAACATCAGATACTTCAGCAGACTTTTCAGTGAGCAAACAAGTGCTGCAGTGGCGCAGATGAGAGCAATAAGGGAGCGTGCACAAACTACGTGGCTCGCTGTAAGGGTGGGGGGAGGGGAGGGTTGACTGGAAGGCTACGCTGGGCTACGGGGGGGAGGGGGGGGTTCCGAGCCAGGCCACGTAGCTTTCCTTTCATAACATTTTTCACAGTGAAAATGAGGAACAGAACTCACAACTGCATGTGAATATTTATTTTCCTCAGATAATTATCTTCGTATGTAATTTACGATCGTCTGACAAGAGAAAACAGTACAAAATGTCTTCTGGAATCAAAAGGGAAAAAGCTACGTGCACGTGGGGGGGGGGGGGAGGGGGAGAGGGTGGAGAATAGAGGCAAAAGCCATGTAGGGCTACTTGGGGGGGGGGGGGGGAAGGGAGGTTCACAGGAGGCCAAACTGGAGCTACGTGGTTTATGCGCGCTCCCTAAGAACTGTGTAATTTCGATACTAATGCAAAAACTGAAAAAGGAGACATCCAAGATCAATAGACAAAAGAAGATGCAGTTGGATTGATTGTTGATAAAGCTATTTCCCAAGCAGTAAAATCCGACAGTGTGATAATTTTAAGTGAGTATATTGTCTTTCTCGTTCTGCTAATGGGCGTTGGTAACACGAGAAGTTGTACTTCCGTAAAACAGGGAAAGGCAAGGTAGCAGGTTTATGGTACTCAATCACTTGTTTCAAGTTTGAACCCACACATATCCTCTTCATCCATGCATTTACACGATTTGATAGAATATCATCATTTTTCGGCTATAGGAAAGAAAAATTCTGCTGCCTCATTCAGTACCAACAATATCTAAAAGTAAAATTCATGCTAACTTCTCAGAACTCCTAGCCTCCAGAAACTAGCAACTGGCGTACACGTAGGGGAACAACTCATCGTGGAACGGTACGGATTAATTGCTTATGGAACGTTGGAGGGCTCAGATACGAAACGTTTACGAAATCTGTCCAAAAGATGCATTCAAGCTAGCACGGTTGCCACCAACATCAGGTGCGGCAACGTTTCACTCAATACGCACCTACCAAGTGAAAGAATGGTTTAGTCGAGAAACTTACCCGTTGCCTCGGGATGAAAGAAAGGCTCGTCCAGCTTATTCCAGTCACAATAATAAAAACGCTACACCTTAGATTACTCCGAAAGTTGTATCATGATCCTACAAGAAACCTTGTACTCCACCATGCAGCTATCGCAAATCAGGACTGCATTGTTCAGCTGCTTGCAAAAGCTGCTCTTGTCTGTCTCGTGAATACATTCCTAAAAATTAAGTAGTTGAAGGAGAGGAAGTATTCTTCGACCTCGAGGAAATTGCTCCTATTATGGATAAATGGGACACTATTCTAGGTGTGGAAATTGATAAGGCGGGACAATACAAACGGAAAAGAAATTGATTTATTACCAATTTTACCTTATTACGAATTTATTATGACTTAATTACTTTGTGCAATAACATTATGCATTCATTACCTCTCTGTTATCACCAGTAATAGAGCGCTCTGGTAGCTCAGTGGTTAACGCGTCTGACTGGAAATCGATATCCTGGTCTCATCTGTGAATTTCAAAGGCCATTAAACCGACCATCATCTCTGCCACAGCTTGCTGTGTAATATGAAATAAGCCAGAACGCTTCTGTGGTTCGAATTCCACGTTAAGCTGTAAGTTTCCTATATCCGGTATTCAGTCAGAAACTGATATGATAAAGCATCTGGATTGGGACTCATTGGAGGAAAGGAGGAGGGTGGAGAGAGTGCTGGGAATGTACAGAGCATATGTTGGTAATGAGGCTTGAAGGGATATTGGTCAAAGAATTAGGAATAGTGCATGGAAAGGTAAAGGCTATCATGACCACAAGCTTGGGATCGATTTCAAGTATAAAGAAGCGGGAAAATTTTCTTTTGCGGATTTAAAATTTGTAAATTGGAGAAGTAGGTGGGGGAGGAATTTAACATTCCAACTATAAAAGAAAAATTAAAATATAATTAAGAAGGGGTAATTAGATGACTAGAGAAATTGCCACAGGAGTCTTAGCATCATCGAAATTAAATTAATAATAATTATCTGGTTAGGTTACATATCCACAAACAGCGCATTGCGCGGCGAATAGAAAACACTGTCACCTGGCAGGAGGCCGAACAATCATTCGACATCTCTCGACCAACAATACTATATGATTAGTGAATTGACCATCAGTAACCATAGTACAGTACATAAATATACTCTGCCATACAGAAATACATATATATAAATTATATATATAGAGGTTCCAGGTCATTTTGAGTGACAAAATAGGTAAAAATCCAACCTTTCGGTAAAAGTGTGAAATTTTGCTGATTTTCGAAGAACTGTAGCTCGCTTAGATTTGAGTTTAGAGAAAACTTTGTGCCACAAAAGTTTTAGTAAATTTTGTCCTCTTTCAAACTGGAAATAAAATATTTCTTGCTAGGACTAATCAGGAAGGAGTTATAGAGCAAAAACATAAAAACGTACCAAAATTTTGACTTTTTTTGGCCACAGAAAATTGAGTCGAGGGAGTCGGAGGTCGAAAACTTGGTTTCTGCGTACTTTCACCAATATATACAAGATGAGAAGAAAAAAAAATCTTCTACGTGATATAATGCAAGTGAAAACTATTCCGTGGATTATATAATATATAAATACGGATGTTGGTATATCTGTTTGAGATAAATAGAATTCGACACCGTGTACGTTTTCTATGGCTTTACGCCTCGCTGATGTCGGGGTCATCAGAGGCGGGAAGAACTGGAGGCAAGAAAGAGTAAGGAACTCGGCCATGGCCTTCTGGAGCGAACCTACCCGGCTTTCGCTTGGAATAATATGAGCTGATCGATCAGAGGAGAAGGTACAAAAATGCTCAGGATGAAGCAGGAAAAGAGCAGTACAGGCAATTTAGAAATCAAATAAATAGGAAATGCAAAATAGCAAAAGAAAAATGGCTACAAGAAAAGTGTGAAGAAGTAGAAAAGGAAATGGTTGCAGGAAAAGTAGATGTTGCATATAGAAAGATCAAACAGAATTTTGGAGAAATGAAGAAAAGAGGTATGAACATTAAAGCTGCCGATGGGAAACCTCTTTTAAGGTCAGAAGATAGAGCTAACAGATGGAAGGAATACATTGAGAAACTGTATGTTGGGGACGACTTGAGCAATAGTGTATTGGAAAAGGAAGGCGATGTCGACATGGATGACTTAGGAGATCCTGTTTTGAGGACAGAATTTAATAAAGCTCTGAATGACTTGAAAGCAAATAAGGCAGTTGGTATTGATGAGATCCCTGCAGAACTTCTTAAATCTCTAGGAGAGGAAGGAATCGAAAGATTATTCAAGCTGATATCAAAAAGTTATGAAACAGGAAAAATTCCAACTGATTTTAATAAAAATATCATCTTCACACTTCCAAAGAAAGCACAAGCTGACAAATGTGAGAATTATCGCACAATTAGTCTAACATCACATGCTTCAAAATTGCTTACCAGAATAATATACAGAAGGATGGAAAGGGTAGTAGAAGAGATAGTAGGTGAAGATCAGTTTGGGTTTAGGAAAAATCGCGGTACAAGGGAAGCAATTCTGTCTTTAAGATTAATACTTGAAGGGCGGATCAAGAAAAACAAAGATACTTTTATGGCATTTGTTGATTTAGAAAAAGCTTTTGATAATGTTAGGTGGGACAAGATGTTCAAAATTCTAAAGAAGTCATGTCTAAAGTATCGAGATAGAAGAATCCTCTATAAACTATATAAGAATCAAGTGGCTGTGATAAAAGCAGAGAATCACGAGAGACATGCATCAGTTAAAAAGGGTGTGAGACAAGGTTGTAGTCTATCCCCGTTAATATTCAACTTGTATGTAGAAGAAGCAATGAAGAAAGTCAAAGAAAAATTTCCATGTGGCATAAGTTTTCAGGGAGAAAAAATCAGTATGCTACGATTTGCTGACGACATTGTCTTATTAGCAGAGAGGGCTGAGGATATTGAGAAGTTATTGAATGGCATGAACAAAATACTGAAGGAAGATTTTGGACTGAATATAAATCAAAGTAAAACAAAAGTGATGAAATGTAGCAGAAATGACACCAATACTAGCAGATTAAATATAAAAATAGGATCTGATGCAATAGGAGAAGTGAGTGAGTTCTGTTACTTGGGAAGCAAAATTACAACCGATGGCCGAAGTAGGAATGATGTTAAAAGCAGAATAGCACTAGCAAAAAGAGCCTTCATGAAAAAGAGAAACCTTTTAGTTTCAAATATTGATCTAGGAATTAGAAACAACTTCTTAAAACTCTATGTGTGGAGCACAGCACTTTACGGTAGCGAAACATGGACTTTAGGAATACCGGAAAGAAAGAAACTTGAAGCATTTGAAATGTGGTGCTACAGAAGAATGCTGAAAATTAGGTGGACAGACAAAGTAAGAAATGAACGAGTTTTAGAAATGATGGGTGAGAAAAGAAGTTTATGGAAGAAGCTTACAGGAAGAAGAGACAGGCTGGTAGGTCATATTTTGAGACATGCTGGATTGGTTAATTTGTTAGTGGAGGGAACAGTTGAAGGTAAGAACTGCAGAGGTAGACAGAGATTAGAATATATGAAGCAGATAATTGAGGACGTGGATTGTAAGGGGTATGTAGAAATGAAGAGGTTAGCACAGGATAGGAAGGGATGGAGGATTGCATCAAACCAGTCTAAAGACTGACGACAGCAAAAAAAAAAAAAAAAAAATATGGGAAAACCATGGAAAAGCTAAAATTTGGATGGCCGGACGAGGGTTCGAACCAACGTCTTCGCAAACGCTAGTCTGAAACGTTAACCGTTTACCCACCACCCTCGGTGATACCGTTTAAGCGATCACCATGAGATTTGGCACATAAGTGTATTTTTTTCATGGAGAAAGTTCTTGTTTTTTCCATTTAATTGCAACTCATCACAAAAACGAATAGTTCCTTTGAAAATTATCATTATCAGTTAACATTTCGATAAAACCAAAGAGTATCTTACTTCGTAGGTGGTAATGCCACGTTTACTCTTTGCTTCTTAAGCCTCGTATCCACTTGAGCACACTCAGGCGAATATATTGTCTCTGCAGGCGAATGAGCCGCTCATTCATTTGAGCGCTTTCGTTCGAGCGTGCTCAAGGAGAAGGAAATTTTGGTCGAACGAGCCTGGTTTCAGTGCTCAGAAAACGCTCGGCTATTGTGTCGTCACGCATAGCTGCGGCCTTTATTATTATCCATACGATGTCAAAACAGAGTAGAAAATTACCAAGTTGATGGATTAGAGAAAGTCATCGTCAGCGAAGAAATTATCTTAATAATTTAATTCGCGAATTGACTTTAGAAGAAGACAATGAGCTATTTCAAAACTTTACGAGATCGATTTCGAACATTTGCTGTCATTAGTTGGACCTCATATTAAAATGCACGATATGCCTATGCGTGAGGCGATCCCACCAGAAGATAAAATTTATAATAACTTTAAGATTCCTAGCCTCTGGAAGTCCCTACACAAGCTTGCAGTATATGTTCAAAGTATATAAACAAAGCATCATCCGTTTAGTGATGGCACTATTGAGGCACTCCAAAATTATATGAAGGCTGGTACCTATTTTTAATTTGTGTTTACGAATATAGATTTAAAAGTTATTTTATGTTTTTTTTTTAAATTATGGCATTGATTTCAAGTTTTTAATAAAAATTGGTGAAACAATTGTATTGCCTGGCACAAAATCAATATGATTTTAGGCACTTAGGATCTGAATTTCCTAACACCAAATTCAGTCAAAATCCGTTCAGCTGTGAGAAATACTATTAAAAAAGACTTACCACTTCCCGTTATAGAAGTTCTCTTCTGTTTTGATCGTTCTCGCCTGAATGACCCTAGCTGGCTTGTTATTTTTTTCTTTACATCATCAATACTAAAGTTTCATATCTCGATGATTTCACTCCACCTTATTTTTTTAGTTCGATTATAATACTGGAGCTATCCCATAACACCCTCTTTGATTCATACGCATCAATTGGAGTGAAGCAAGTTTCATTGTCCCACGTGCTCGCGCTCATTGTAGAAACCGCCAAATACCTTCCACACTGAGCGCCGATCAAACACTGGCTCACCTTTGAGCATTCCAAAATACCGACAACCGATCGGCTCGCCCCGAGCGCGCTCGCTGTCGTTCGCTGTGAGCGCGCTCAGGCGTCCACACTAGAGCCGCTTGCTTCACTGAGCGGCTCATTCGCCTGAGCGAGCTCAAGTGGTTACGAGGCCTTACGTAATCGCATATACTTCCAGAATGTTATGGCATGTTGGATGGTGTCTTCATTTTAGAACAGCCAAAATGGATTCACTTGATAAACTAATAGTCCCGGGGCGGGAAATATTATAAAACAGTTTACACCTTTAAAATTTTTAAAGATGTGTTTACAAATGGCCATAACGCAATCTATTATTAGTGTTATAATTATTCTAAATGGCGCCATTGGTATGCATAATGTGACAAGACAACTTAATCAGACTGCTCCCACATTCTTTAGGTAGTAAAATTAATTATTACAGAGTAAAATCCTTACTATTGGCGTTGAATATGCGTTGAACCTGCGGTGGGTGAGCGGTGTACGTTCTGGCCTCGCATTCGGAAGGACGCCGGTTCGAATCCGCGTCCGGGCATACAGATTTGGGTTTTCCATGGTTTTCCCAAATCACTCCAGGTGAAAGCCGGGATGCTTCCTTCAAAAGGGCCATGGCCGAATTCCTTCCAGTACCTTGTCCCCAGTCCGATTCCGCCTCTAATGACCTCGACGTCGACGAGGCGTAAAGCCATAAGTAAAAAAAAAAAAAAATGAACCTGCCACCAGTACGGTTACGGGCCCTAACGGGCAAATAGCTGGAAGGGATTATCTAGAATCCGCTTGGACAGTAAGTTGGGATAATGGGTGAGTGAAAGGAGCTCCTTTTCTCAACACACAAGCGAGCGTCAGGTATACTGCCGGCGGAATTATAAGTTAGAGTTAAGAAGTCGACTAGCGGATATTTGTTGTCAACGTGCCTCGAGCGGTTACCCTACACCACGAAAGGGGAAAGTTTGCTAGAGTGGAAAATAAACCCAGACGAGGATGATTTTGTTCGGAGTAAGGTACCTCGTACGAAAATGTGTTACTTGATTGAAAATACTCAAGTGTTATCCAAAGAACGATGTTCCTATAAACATGTGATTAACTTTTATGTGAATTGTATCGATGGATTAAACTGGAGTGGGGAACCGAGGTTGAAAACTTGTGATTTATCGAAATTTTGCAATTCTGCCTTCATGGGGGGAGGTCATACCCTCCGCCATCGTTACAGAGGGGCTGTCTACACTCCACTTCCACTTGTCGCAAGCGAGTAGTAAGGCGCTACCTAACTTTGAGGAGTATCACTTGAGCAATCACTGCGCTCGTAGTTATTTTATGTCCCCTGGAGGATTGCACGCCAAGTATGAACTTACTTTACGCCTGCGCTGTGTGTCTCATAGAACTCTGTCATCGTAACAAACAGTAAAATTAATATGCCATTTGATTTAACTCAGTGTGTGCGTTCTTTAGTTTCCTCCAACCTGTAACTACTCTGTGCAGAGAAATCTGCTCGATTAAGAGAATCACTCTCCAATTAATTATAACTGATCACAGTAATCGTGAGCATAAATGATATGATGTCAAATATTCCGATCTATTAACAACTTGTATTTTAAAATCAATGGCTTAATGACACCCTGATTTCATTAAAACGAAGGCATTCGTTTCTCTGCAAAGTTCAGTTTTCACTGTGAATAAAATCTAAAAGCATTGAATTTTCATGTTAACTAATATTATGTAGGCTTTCCATATAATTACGTCATGCTTGGATTTCACGTGAACTTTTACGTTAAACTGTTCGTTTATTCTTAACATTCGATGGCCTGATGTTGCTGTTTGACGAATCTTTGATTATTTATGTATCCACGTAATCAAGAATCTCACATCAAATAATGAAATTGTCAGGTATGATTTTTTAGTGGTTAATGATAGAATCTCATTTCACACCCTCTTCCTTCTTAAGTGAAGTGAGTGGTTCAATGGTTAAGCGTCTGACTGGAGATCGAAAGGTCCCCGGTTAGAATCCCTGTCTCGGCAGGGATTTTCAAAGGCGCTTAACCCGACCTTCACCTCTGCCACAGCGTGCTGTGTAAAGTGAAGTACACCAGAACGCTTCCGTGGTTCGGATTCCACGTTAAACTGTAGGTTCCCTGTACCCGGCAGGATTGTTAGGTTAAGGCGACTACGATAGGGGTGGAATGCGCAGCCAATATGAACACTATCTCCAGGTCATTACCACCACACGGTATTGTTATTATAAATGAAGTTATCAAAAGATACAAGAGATTTATAAAATATGAACATTAATAAGTAGGTAAATAATTAATACCTCTAGTATCCAGCTTAAACCCCGATATCAGAACGATAGGTATTCGAGCAAGTATATTTTCTATTCTTCTTTTGTTTATGGGCAAATGACATTCCATTCTTCTGTTTGTAGTGTAGTAAGCTTTGTGTATCGATATATTGAATATCGATGGCGTTGGATGAAAAGGAATATTTTTGAAAAAAAGCAAGGAGACTGTGGAGAGATGTGGGCACAGACAGGGTCACGTGGTGCAACTTGGTCTCATGGGCAGCGTGGTTCGAAGGTGTGCTGACAAACTTGTAAATAGTTTCCATGTGCAAGGGTTGTTACCTGCTACCGCATGAATGTAGACGTTTACTGATCTTTTAACACGGTTAAACAATTAGCATGGTATCGATGTGACCTCCACGGTCAATTTTAACACAATAGAACATAAGAACTATGAATCCACTAACTATCGTTTCCGTGCTGTAACCTGCAGTGGGCGCATCCATAATATTCTCTATTTCGATAGAGTGGCGACCAAACTACATACTTTTCAGTTGCAGTTGGCGCGTGTATGATACAACCACGTCAATTCCTCGCCACATGTTGTTTATATGCGGTTTTAACTAAACTATCATTGGACGTCTCATCGGTCACCAAACATTAAGTACTGGAAAATATTTGAAATGACAACCAAAAATTCAAATATTGGAAGATCAACCGCCCACGTGCGGCAACTGAAAAACTGATGTCAAATGCGATTGAAAACAATAGTAAATAATGACCAATGTAAATCAGATGTGTTGATTGGGCGCATTCCAATGACTCCCACCGATTTGCCCTTCACATTCAAACTACTACAGTTTCCCGTGGTCTTGCTTTCGCGATGACAATCAACAAAGCTCAAGGCACTACGCGTTGATTTAGAAAATCCATATTTTTCGCATGGTCAGCAACATGCTGCTTGTTCCCGAGTAGGAATTCCAAAAACTATATCATATAAACTATACACTAAATCAGAAAACAAAAAATATTTTTTACCCATTAGATTTACGCTAAATTTTAGCATTAGTTTAAATTACTTTAAGTAGGTTCACCTTTATAGCTAATGGAATAGTCAAAAATACTTTTATTAATAAAAATTATACATAGTTCATCATTGATTTATACCAATAAAAATAATGAAATACACATTCTTCTATAACGAATCATAGATTGTAGAGAACATTAAGATCATCCTTTTACATATACAGAGGTAAATAAATATACATAGGCAGTAGCATGTGAAAAACCTGGATTTTCTAAACTTAATCTGGCAATTCGCGGTGACGCCCTAGAGTTTTATTGACTGTGATCGCGAAAGCAAGATGCACACGAAGCTGTAGCCGTTTGAATGCGAACGGCAAATCAGTGAGAATCATTAGAATGCGTGGAATATTTTCCGACAATTATTGTTACTTCAATCACATTCGGCATCAGTTTTTTCAGTTCCGTGCATGTCTATTTAATGTTTCAATATTTGATTTTTTGGGTAGCATTTCAAATAATTCACAGTACTTAGAGTTCGGTGATAGTTGAGGCGTCCAATGATAGTTTAGTGGAGTGTGAACATAATAAACGGCATATAAAAAAAGATGAATGGAATGTTATTCGCCTACAAACCAAATAAGATTAGAAAATATTCTCCTTGCTCAAAAAACTATGTATACCAACAGTGGCATCTAAAATAATACTAATAGCAATAACAGATTGCGTTATGTGCAATTGTAAATACGACTCTAAAAATTTTAAGCTTGTGAACTGATTTATAATTCCAGCTCTGGAACTGTTAGTTTATGCATCGATTTTCGCACTTCTAAACTGAGCACATCATTTAATATGTCATAATGTTCTTGCTTTGATCTCTGAAAAGCAGTCTACGCGATTTACGTAAGAAGCAAAGATCAAACGTGGCAGTGCCGTCTGTGAGTAGGATACTCTTTGGTGTTAGCGAAATGCGAACTAATGATGACGATTCTCAAATGAACTATTAGCTTTTATGGCGATTTACAACAAAGTGGATGGTACAGAAACATTCTCCGTGAAAAAATACATATAGGCCTATATGCCATCTTTCATGTTGATCGGTAAAACGGCGTAGAAGTCTATTAATCTCAAACAGATATACCAACATCCATTTGTGTATATATAGATAACTAAGAGAGAAAAGGTCAGACTTTGAAACTGATACAAAATTAATCTAGAAATTTCACCTAGTGACCTACATACTGCTTTTAATTAAATGAACGCAAATATCAAACTCTTTGGAAATTTTTTAAATGAACCATACAGAAAATTATTCTTAATTTTATACCAACTGCTGCTTATTACAGTTATTCAAAACCTTTGCAATAATCACAAAAATGTAATTTCATTTGAGAAATGAAATTTGATTATTGAAAATTGTTAAAATTTATTATTTGACTAACAAATTGTTGAGATCGTTAATGACTGTCAATTCACTCACAATAATTATAAGATCATAAGAGAAACAAAAAAAACAAAAAAGGGAGAAATATCAAAATTGAGTGAATTTTCTTTTGTAATATGATAAGTTATTTGATGATAATCAATACAGACACTGACTGGCGACGGAATAACTAATTTGTGTTCTGAACTAAAACGGTAAGGTTGCTTTGAAATATTGCAACTCAAATTGTTTGCTAAAAGAATGCTTGATTTCCTCTACACTAAAAAATTCGTTCAATTCTATGTAAGATACAGTACAAATAGAAAAAAAAGTTAGAATTGATTTCGAAAAAAAAATTAATTAATCAGTTAAACTTATTCGAACACGTATTTACAACCTGACTCCAAGTTTATTTGCAAGTCGTGACGAGTTGGCCGTTTGTGTTTCGCGTTACACATTGTCACCCTGTTCCGTTAACGGGATACTCTCGATATTCGATATGACTCGCCTCGTTCCTGGAGTAAGAGAAAATGGCCTCAAAGAGGATATTATATCCGCCAGTCGCTACAGAAACCCCAAAGCCTGAATGAGGTCAGGTCAGGTCTGAGGTTCGTGTGGTACACGCGCGTTGAAGTCTCTTGCTCTGCGCCCCCAATCAAGAGCGTGCTGACAAGGATCAACTTCTAAATCTACTTCTCATTCACAGCACAAATCTTCAGCCAGATGCATCATTAGTTGCAATTGTAATTAATCTCTTTGTTTCATATCAGGTTTTAATTTTTATCCAGCCTAAATTTGAATTAAAAATTGCCAGCACAATGGGCCTAGATTTAACATATAAGGTTTTACCCCAAAACTAAATATCACATCTCCGTTGTTTAATTGTGACTTTAAAATATATGTGAAATCAATTTATTGAAACGGGATTTAAATAAAAGTAACTACCATCAGTTCAAAGTGTAAAAAAAAAAAAAAAGTATAGACTTTTGGGATTTGAAGTTATCTGCAGCCTTTTTAACACCAGTACGCCGGATAAATATATATCTATATATACTTAAAAATTAAATGAACAAAATGCAGATTCTGAAGTTAATATCGCAGAACATGTTTATGATCATCTATACTTGAAACCATTTCGATTTACACGTATTTTAATTAATCAATGCACACAACACGAGCGTTGTAACTGACGTTTGAGAAATCATTTTATAAGCTGTTAGGCAATCATTATGTGTGTTTTTTATACAATGGTTGCAGATTATTTACTTCCGAGATACAATGTGTCCATAAATCTTAACATAAAACCAATCCAAGGGATTTGCTGTTTTGTTTAGTGTTCACAAAACAAGTTTTGAGAGGAGAGGGGTTTAAAAATCAAACTGAGGTACTTTTCTTCAATAGAGAAATCAGTTTTTTGTTGAGTAAAACGAAAACCTAACTTAAGCATTATTGATTAGATATAATTTTCTTTTTCTCACTTATTTATTAAATGCTCGTTTATGCAGTTTTGGGGTACAATTTCCACTACATTACAAAACGCCACACAGTGATGAAATTACGGCATTATTATCTTAGTTCGATTTTTTGGTATGAAATACCTTGAAAAGACTTCTTAAGGTGAAGAGATTAGCTGCTTTATTGGTGTCTAACTTCTCACTGTTTAATCCAAATTAAGTTTGTAATAGATTGTCTTTTTGGGTGGTGCTTCAAGGATTAATTCTGAAATGGGGAAGTTACTCTAACAGCGACTTCGCTGTTTAAGAGCTGCTACACGAATGACGAGGCAGTCTCTGGAGCGAGGAAACTCTCGGTCACGTGACTCAATTGCTCCCACCAGCGCTATCTGGCGGATGTGTGTGCAACTTCGTAACCACTCTCACTTTCTTTGAAGTCATGTGGCGCTCCACGAAGTGGTAGTGCCAACTCGGACAAGTACGTAATTAATAACTGTAAAATCTATCTCCGTTTACAGCCTGCAATAAAACAACAAATCAGTTAAACATTTCTGATTAGTTTCTATGTAATGTAACATCTTGCTATTTGTAACTCACCAGTGATTCAGTATGTTTAATTAATCCCATAATTCCGAGTTACTGTTGCAAAAATAAAGAGAATAATGAAGAGTTCGCCACCACTCAACACACTTCATAAAAAAAACTTCGAATGAATGTCGGAGAACCTGGAATTTGAAGGTATGAATAGCACAACTCAGTATTCCCAGAACATCCATAGTGAGATATTGGGAGACAATTTAACCCATGAGAGAAAATGAAATTACAACTAACACTGATCTTTCTATTCTCTTTTCCCTTAGCCATTGACGGAAGTAAACAACTGAATTTTCCATACAAAAATCTACAGGAAATGACGTTCTGGTTCCAGATGGAAGTTGGATCTGATATTCTGTTTGAACTAACGTGTCTGTCCATTGTATAGCGTACTAGCCTCGTGTTTCGTTAATTCTACATCGGGGGGATACAATTTAAGTGCTGGGTTTTGTGTTTTGGTGTGCATTCTGTACATCAGACAATGGCACCAAATGCGAAACAGTTTCGATTGTACATTGTTAACACCATTAGATTTTCGCTGCTTGATCGGTAGGGGAAAAAAAGACTACTTTTTTTGTGTGATATTTATAAATCTCTTAACCAGTCTTTCAGCGGATTCCCAACCAGATTCAGATAAGTTTCAACTGGACTTATAATATCAGATAAACTTATTTGCAAACTTTATCTAGGCATATCTATATTCTCGAACTGTCCCTCATCTACTTGTTTTGAATGGCTCAGCTCTTAAATACACTGAAGTACTTCTACCCGAGCATTTCAATTACATTCTTTCCTCGTTTCTCTGCGTTGGCCAGATTTCCGCTTTCCTCGTACATTTTAATACAATACCGATTTTGCTTGTTTAGTACGCACCGAAACGAACTTGGATGATGAGCAGCTGGTTGGTATCTTTATATTACATCTTATTTATCATAATTTCCCCTCATCTGATATTAGAGTAAGACTTGAAGGTTTTAATGAGGATAATGACTATGAGCTGTATCTTTAGAGGAGAATGAATTTAACTTATGTGCAGCAACATCGCTACTTTATGAGACTGTATTAAGTACTTTTCACTAATTTCCAGCCTCTTCCCGTTTATTAATCAGTAATGTCAATGTAAAGGACTTAATAGTATCCTAACTACTAGCGGTGTCTCTCTGAATTCCTAATTAAAACTAAATGTACGCTTGTCAAAAATTTCAGCGGAACTGCACGCTTCTTATTGCCAATTTTTTTTTACAAACGAAGCTATTGAAAATTTGAGTAGATTGTAGATTAAGATCGCAGTTGGTTTACGGCTTCAGGCTCTGCTATAATATTCAGGGTACTCAACAAAATGGTGGATGAGAAAATTCATATTCGACACTGGTTACACGTATAGTTTTACTTGTTTTTCTGTAATTTCATTTATTAAGAACTGATAAATACAAAAGTGATCATGAAAAGAAATTGATTATACGCATGAGACGAGATTAATAGCATTGGGAATGATGTAAAATACCACTCTTGTGCGGTTATTGAGAAACCTGTCACCAATAACAATGGGATTTCAAGGAAATTTAAAAAGCGTTGGGTAGTGAAAGAGCGTCGGCTCAATTCTGTTATAGATATGAGAACAACATAGGTAAATTTTGCCTAGATTGCTGTGACATGTAGTTATGATCTATGATAAACTTGGCACATTAGTAATATATATTTCGTTAGGCAGAATCAATCTTTGACGATGTAAGACGGTGAAAATTTTTTTATTTTTAATGATATAGAAGAAATTAGTTGATTGGTAGTATCGGTGAGTATGATAACGGAAAAATAATTACGAATCTGTGTTTCAATGGGCATCAACTGAATTTGACTTACGATATGATGAGAAACTTCACCATCGAAGATAGTGCGGACAGAAGAGCACGATGGGTCTTTGGGTGCAGCAAGTTATGAAGGTCGGAACTTTAGCTTTCGCGGTTAACTACTGGTGTGCTTAAGACAATGGTACAATGCGAGTAAAGAATTGCAGGGACCATTTACCTCCCCGCCCGTCTTGACAGCATGAATGGGCGTCGGCGGCCGCAGTCGGCGAGGTGAACGTCCGCTGGAAATGGGGCCGGACAAAAGAAGCGGACGCCGAAGTGGGGCCAAGGACGGTGGCAGCCGACAGCGGGTCGCTGACTCTTCAGCACAAAGAACGCAAACCTGCTTCACTTCACACTGCTCGCCATAGTTCATTTCATTTAATTTCAACTGTGGTAGAGCACACTCGCGTCAGTCCCTACACCCCCAACTTCCCATGTCTTGATTTTTCACTACCTACCTAACCCTGAACTAAACGGATTGCAACTTTAAACTTCTTCAGTGTTTTTGGAAAACTGTCCATCATTTCCCTTGGTGATTTATTTCTGTTCTTGATCACTTACCTACAAAAGAAATTTTCCCACTTCCTTCCTCCTGAATTCAAGTACCACCTTTTGATTATGGCCACGTAGAACTCATCAGGGGCGGATCCAGGATTTTGGTTTGCGGGGGGGGGGGGGGATTGAGCGGACTTTGGTTTGGGGGAGGGGCTTGAGTGGACTTGGTTTGGGGGCTTACCTTCAATGGAGTTTGATTTGGGGGGGGGGGCTTGAATCGGCCATGGGGTAGTCTTTATAGCCTCCTCGGGCCTCGAATCCATAGAGCTAAAAAAAAAAGTCTCAAAATTACAATGTCGGGGGTGGACCCAGATACTTTTGGGGGGGCTTGAGCCCCCTAGTCCCCCCCCCTCTGGATCCACCCCAAACTCATAACTCATCTACTAATATCCATCCATGCATTATCGCGATTATAAGCCTTGAACAAACCAAAAACTTTCTTCATCCACCATTTGCGTTCCAATGACCGCCAACCCAGGTCCTTACTACGTTATGGGAGAAGATGGGAGGGAGAATATAATAATCAAGATAGAAGAAGGTACAATAGTTAAAATATTTCGAGAGCTTACTCGTTAAAAATCGCAGAGATGAGAGGATCGAATAGTTAGGCAAACGAGAACTTTAATTCGAAAGGAAGCATGATACTTAGCACTGCGGAACTTCAGCTTAGAAAGAAATTGACGAGATTGAATATGCAGAATCTTTTGGTGATTGTTTGAAACTTGAACTATGGCTAGAAAAAGACGGAGTTATTACTGAGCATTTGAGTTGCGGCTATAAAATGAAATGGGTGGGCCGAATAAACAATCAAAAGGTGATGGAAAGAGAAAGGTGACGACATAACTACACGCAATATGGAAGAGCAAAGTAATTTGGATTGTACTCAGTAGGGAACTGTATACTTATAACAGCCTTAGAAGGTACAATTGGAATGCGGAAAAAAGATTAGTAATAAAATGATTGAAATTTGTGTATGAAATCAAATGTCGATATGTGTAAGGTTAAACAGACGCCATGGAACCTTGAATCTGGCTAAGAGTAGAACTTCACATCATGATGACGATGCGTTTAATTTTTAAGTTGCCTTTGTTCACTTCTAAAATTAAGCACTGAATTCACAGTGCGATCCGTTCGCAGGAAAAATTCTAAGCCAGTGGTTAAGAGGTAGGATCAACAATTGTTTTTCACCCGTGGTTTACCGTTTAATGCTAAGTCCAAACCACGGAACGTTCATGGCGTATACTGCACATACACAAACCAAGTTTTGCAAGGGAAGTGAATGTTACATTAATGGTCATTAGATCAGTAAAAATTGGTGTAAGAATATTTAAAATCAGTTCTCTTTATACCATCACTACTATGCCTAGGTGCAAAGTTCAAAACCTGGCATAGAGATGGCTCTGCTATCGGTTAATTTTTTTTAAAGATGTTGGTAAACGTTTCGCAATAACAAACATCACCTTTTTAATCGGATTTAATTGTGATGGAGCGAATGCTCCGTTGGCAACTTTCGTATTTATCTAATTACATTTTTCCCAATTTCTTAAAATTATTATTACATTTTATACTTTCGGTGTTAAATTCCTCAATCCATTTATTTCTGATATCTAAAAATTTTAATTTTAAATTCCTTTGGCATCTTTGTCAAATTATTCATGACTTCCCTTAGTAATTTATTCCAATCACTGATACCATTACCCACAAAAGAAAATTTTCCCATTCCCTTACGCATGAAATCGAGTGCCAGCTCAGCTTGTGTCCATGGTCTTTTTCCATTTGCACACACTACTCCTGATTCTTTGACCAACATCCCTCCAGGCCCCATCGCCAACATACGCCGTATATACTCCCAGAAATCTCTTCACCCTCATCCTATCCTCCAATATTTCCCAATCCATTACCTTGATCATATCAGTTACTGATTGAGTCATACGGTAAGTTCCTCAAACAAATCTAATTGCTTTTCTCTGCACGTCGCATTTGCAGCTTGATCTGTGAGTTAGCCTTATTTCCAGGGATGATTAAAGTAGGCTTATTGTCTGCGTGACATTGGGATGGATGAACTTGAATATCGCGCCGCCATACAAATGTTGGTTCTGGATGGTTTGTCGCTAGCAGAAATTCCTCAAAGTTTGTAACACGTTTCCCAACAGTCTGCTTCTTTATTTTCAAGAGTGACCCTATGGGCAGCTGATTTTCAACGCGGTCTTTCAGGTGATCAACTCGTGTGAAGGAAGACCACAAAATTCAATCATGGAGAAGTTGCACAACATGGTATTAGATAGCAGACTGTTGAAGGTGTATGACAGAGTGCAGGCCGAAGGCATATCAGATGGTGTACAGTACATTTGCCAGCAACAATTAAATATGATGAAGCGTTGTAGATTTATTAAATGCTGTCTAAAATCAATTGTGAAAAAGAATTTCTCACCAATGTTTGTACGGTTTATAAAATGATCTTCTGCACCGATTTGCTACTATTGATGAGAGATGAATTCGCCATTGCATGTTAGAAACGAGACTCTATTTAAAGCCAGTGGTTTCTGGGATAAAAAAGGAGTTATTTTATTGAAAATAAAAACAATAACTGGCCAATATCACTCAAGTCTTCAAGACGAACAGGACGAAAACTTATCTGAGAAGGGACCTACATTAGAAAAGAAAACAATAATCTTGCCTCAGGAAAATGTTTCCGCCCGCTAAGGTCTTTGGTGTTGGGAAGATCTGGGAATATGAAATAGGAATTGTTGGAACATCTATCCTGTTTGCCATATTTGGCTGCGTATGACTTACACGTATTTGCAAATCTAATTAATTTTATGGCTGAAAAATGTTTTGAGTCGAATAGCAGCCGCGGTGGATATTTTTCGCACCTTCCAGAATCGCTTTTAAGCGGTGGAAACCTTGAATTGGAGAAACGTTAGACAAATTACATCAAACTAAAGGAGGAATACATAGACAATTAAGAATTTTTAAACTAATTAATTCTTTCTGTCACTGTTACACCGAAAACTTTTCATCTTACTCATGCACAACAATACTTATTTGTACTTTAAACTTAGAGTTGGGATTTTTAATGCGGTGATGAGTTTCAATATCTATTCGATAATAGTAGAAATAATAGTACAAATTTGGCACAATATTTTTTCGAGGATTACATGTAATTACATGTAGTTGTTGGTATTTTAAAAGTATTAAATTTCAAACAATTGCCAAAATATACGCTCCACTATACTATATATTTTTTCCATGAAACTTAGTGTATGACACTGAAAAGACAGTAACAGTTAATAGTTTAAACATAACATATCATAATACTATAATTAAAATGAAGTCTGAATCAGTATAATTAAAATAGTTACAGAACGGGAGCTGTTGAAAGAAAAAAAACTGGCTGCTATGAATGTAAAATCAATGCAATATAAAGAAGTCTTTAATAGAAAAGCCATGAATAATAGACTGGAGAATAAAGAAACGCAAAACGGTCGAACAATACGAAAGCCTTTAGTGTCAATTCATGAGAGTCTGGTGGATGAGCGGTAACACTAGAGAACGCATGGTCAAATTCACGTCCGGCTATTGAGATTTCAGTTGAAATGAATGCTGGGAAGATCCCTTCAGAAGGTCGTAACAGAAATTAATATTAATAACTTAACACCCAATGTAAATTAAAATAATTTCGTCCTTGTCTACTAATTTTTTTAAAAAATTCTTTGCTCTTGATAACATTGATACACTCCCACAAATCAATAACTATTTACTTTTCTTGTACCCCTTCGTTTACATAATATTGTTGAACGAAAATGTCATCTCTGAATCTATGATATCTATATTCGCTCCGTAATTTTATTTTTGCGAATGCATTTTCAATGCAATTATCAGTTCTCTTCGTGTCTTTCTGCTACACTCTCATTGAGATTCTCAAAAATTCAGATGGTTTTGAAATATTTTTAATTGCCTGATGTTAAGTTCAACAATAATAATATAAAATCAACGGCCAGAGTTAAAAAATTTAGGAACTGGTAATAATACAATTGTCCAGTATTAGATTGTGATTTGTATGAGTCGATATGATTTTATCATAGCAAATTTAGCAGATAATACGTAAAAGCAAAAAACAAGAATAGAAAGAGAGTTGATGTCCGTTAGAAGTAATATTTCAGATTCTGAAGTCAAGGTTGGTTGAAGTCGGCGGTATGGAAACTCCAAAAGAAACAAGGTCAGTAAATCAGCCAGTTCCCTGTGATTTAAAAGTAAGATAAATCACTAGTTTCAAAAGACTTGACCAGCAAGCAATGACAACAATATTGTATGGCAATAAATTCGGTTAAATACCTCTGCTACGTCAGTCAGACTCTTAAATAACACGCATTTCGCTTCGCTGTCATTATTAGACTTACGGAGACTTTAGTTACGTCTATTGTCGTAATTGCTGTTTCGGTCTGCAGAATGTTACGCTGCAGGAAGCTCTCAAAACTTAACGTTCCGCCTTTAATGGTCCGTTAGCAGCATGTGTCTCGCAACTAGAAGTTAAAGGAAGGTTTACAGTTAGCTCTAACTACTGATGTGTACATTGGGAGGAGGTTCCGCTGCACTTTACTGAGTGCAAATACTGTTGCGTTACAATTATAGTAGCATTTTATGAACCTTTAGAGTTCCTTTCATATGGTTGAACGTACAGTGAATAAAACTGGAAATGCAACATGAATAATTAATGTTAAAGGTGCTATATAGGACATTTACACATATCAGTTAATAATCTGATGCCGTTTAGAAGATTGCCCGGGGTACGCTGAGGCAAATAGTTTTGACACGTTCTGTTAATCACGAAGTCATTAGTCATTACGTCTCGTTTATATCAACGTCATTAGAGACTGGAGACAAGGAAAGGAAGGAATTCGACAATATCCTTTCGAAGGAACCATCCGAGCAATCGCCTTGAGTATTTCTGGAAAATACAGATTTTTTTTTTGTCTTTAGCCTCACGACTGGTTTGAAGCAAATCCTCCATCCCTTCCTACCTTGCGCTAGCCTTTTCATCTCAACATATCCCTTACAACCGACATCCTCAGTTATCTGCTTCGTATTTTATAATTTCTGTATTCCTCCTCAGATCATTAATTTTTAGCACCCTCCTATAGCACCACATTTTCGCTACTGCTGTTCTGCTTTAAACATTGTTCCTGCTTCGGCCATCAGTTGTAATTTTACTTCCTAAGTAGCAAAATTCACTAACTTCTGCTATCGGATCTGACCATATTTTTATCTACATCTACATATATACTCTGCAATTCAAAAAATTGTGGGTGGCAGAGGGTGCTCAGCACCAAAGCTAACCTCTTTGTTTTGCATTCCAATCCCTAATGGTACGAGGGAAAAAAGAATTAATATAAGAATCATTGCGGCACCTTATTTCTCTAATCTTATCTTTCCTATCATTCCGGCTCAAATAGGTTGGTGGAAGAAGTATTTCACTACACTCAAAAAGTGAAAGTGGGAGTACGCATGTTTACTAATAAGTTTAAACGAAACGTGCGTTGTCTATCTACCAGAGACTCCCAGCCTAGTCTACTAATCAGTTCTGTGACGCTTTCATAAGGACTGTAGCAAGCGGTCACGAATCGAGCGGCTCTTCTCTGTACTTTCCCTATACTTTCGATCAACCCCTTACGAAACGGATATTTCATCTACTAGTAGTGGTATCATTTCTGCTACATTTCATCTCTTTTGTCTTGCTCTGGTTTATATATAGTCCAAAATCTTCCTTCAGTATTTATATCATGATATTCAATGATGTCTCAATATCATCAACCTGTTCTGCTAACAAGACAATGTCATTAGTAAATCGTAGCATACTAATTTTTTCTCCTTTAACATTTATGCCACATTCAAATCTTTCTTTCACTTCCTTTATTGCTTCTTCGACATACAATTTGAATATTAATGGGGATAGGCTACAACCTTGTCTCACACCCTTTTTAACTGATGCATGTCTCACATGATTCTCCTCTTTTATTGTAGCAACTTGATTGTTATAAAGATTATAAAGTATCCTTCCATCTCAATATTTTAGACCCGACTTCTTCAAAATATTGAACATCTTATCCCACCTAACATTACCAAAAGGTTTTTCTAAATCAACAAACGCCATAAAAGTATCTTTGTTTTTCTTGATCCGCCCTTCAAGTATTAATCTTAATGTCAGAATTGCTTCTCTTGTGCTCCGGTTCTTCACCTACTATCCCTTCTATTACACTTTCCATTCTCCTATATATCATTCTGGTCAGTAATGTGATGTTAGACTTATATTAAGATAATTCTCACATCCCTCAGATTTTGCTTTCATTGGAAATGTGAAGATGACACTTTTATTAAAATCAGTGTGTATCTCTCCTTTTTAACAACTTTTTTTATATATATTTAAATAATCTAACTGTTCAATTTTCTCCTAGGGATTTCAGACGTTCTGCAGGAATCTCATCAATTCCAACAGCCTTATTTGATTTCAAATCATTCAAAGCTCTATCAAATTCGTCCTCAAAACAGTAACACCTAAGTCATCAATGTCGACATCAACTTCTTTTTCTAATGTACTGTTGTTCAAATCATCTTCATCATACAGTTTCTCTATGTATTCCTTCCATCGGTTAGCTCTATCGTCTAAACTTAGAAGAGGTTTCCCCTCGGCAGCTTTATAACTCTTTTCTTCATTTCTCCGAAATTCTGTTTGCTCTTCCTATATGTCACATCTACTTTACCTAAGATCATTTCCTTTTCTACTTCTTCACATTTTTCTTGAAACCATCTTTCTTTTGCTTCTTTGCATTTTCGGTTTATTTGATATCTTAATTTTGTGTATTGCTCTCTTCCTGCTTCATCCTGAACCTTTTTTGTGCCTTCTCCTCTGATCCAACAACTCCAAAAATGTTTCTTTGATCCAAGGTTTTTGGACAGCTTATTCCCTAAAGCCTAATGTTTCTTTACCAGCTTTCATTATTTCGGTCTTTAATGCATTCCAATCGGCCTCAGTTGAGACATTATCAGAGTTACTACTTAGACCAACGTCTACCATATCTGCAAACTTTTCTCTCATGTTAGATTGTTTCAGTTTTCCCACTTCCAATCTGTTCTGCTTGTATTGCTTCTTTATTCTCTTGAATTTCAGCCTGAACTTCATAACTATCAGATTATGATCAGAGTCTATGTCTGCTCCTGGGTACGCTTTACAGTCCAGAACTTGATTCGTGAATCTCTGTTTGATCATGATATAATCTAGCTGATATCTGCCTGTACCCCATGGACGTTTCCAGGTGTGTATCCTTATAGTGTGATTCTTAAATAATGTGTTCGCCACGACTAGTTTATATCTTTCACAAGACTGCTTCCTAGTTCATTTCTTTCTCCTAAACCGAAACTTCCAACAGTATTCTCCTCTTTTCCTTTTCCTACTACCGTATTCCAATCTCCCATGATTATTAGATTTCCCTTCCCCTTCACATATTGGATTAATTCTTCAATTTCGGTGTATATTTTCTTTATTTCTTAGTCATCTTCCAGTGACGTTGACATGTACAGTTGTACTAACGTGTTTGGGGCGGGCTTAGTTTCTAACCTCAGCAAAATTAATACTAAACTATTCACAATATCCTGGTCTCGCATTCGGGAGGACGGCAGTTCGAATCCCCGTCCGGGCATCCAGATTTGGGTTTTCCATGGTTTCCCAAATCACTCCAGGCAAATGCCGGGATGCTTCCTTCCAAAGGCCATGGCCGAATTCCTTCCCATTCCATGCCCCCCCATCCTTTCACTTCTCTAAAGACCTCGCTGTTAGAGAGACGTTAAGCAGATTTTTAAAAAGAATGTTCTCAAAAACTCACTCGTTTCCCTACTCTCTTATTCATTACAAATCCTACGCCAACGACTCTATTGACATCTTGTGTGGCAATTATCCCGTATTCCCCCCGACCAAAAATCCTGTGCGTCCTTCCATTTAAGCTCACTAATCCCAACAACATCTAATTTAAGCCGTTCAACCCCCTTTATAAGTTTTCTAATCTACCAGCCCTATCATGACTTCTAACATTCCACTCTCCGACTCGTAGAATGTGTCTATCCATTCTGATGTCTCCTACCTGAGCAGTTCACACCCGGAGATCCCATTGGGGGAGTGTTTTACCTCCGGAATATTTTAGCCAGGAAGAAGCCATCATGATATATGTAATTTGAGAGGATTGCGTAGCCTCGGGATACCCTTAGGGTCTCTAATACAGTAGTTTCCCGTTGCCTTGTGCATCCCCATGCCGTTGATCATTTTAGGCGCCTTTTCCAACCCCAATGGCAAGAGGATGCCCTGAACCGCTCCCCGTTCTTCCGCCCTCCTTTCGGAGGACGTTGGCAAGCAGTGGGCTACTCCTTACACTGGTAATCTTTCAGTCGCCAGAGCCTCTTCCGTGCGAACGGGGTGCACCACGTAAAGGAGAGGTTGACGTTTGGTTGGAAGAGGCTAGTATAGTCTCTCCCAAACACTTACCGATGGAAATTCGGGCCGTGCAAATTGTCCTCTACTCACGCTCGAACTCGCTTGGTTATTCCTGGGACCGGTCTTCTCTACTGGGGCGAGCTGTGCCCGCTGGAGCTTCCCCGGGCTCGGTGGAAATGGCGCAGTGTCTTCCTCGTTCGTGCTGCGCAACAAGGATGGTACATCAGAGAAAACGAGACAAGATTGTACGGCAGGGGCACTGTCGAAATTACAATATAACAATCACTGTTATCAATATTTTTGGTATATTCAATCAACTGAGCCGCCGTTAATATAGGCAGCTGAAGGGACAGCGGTTTGACCCGATTCAGGACGTTCAAGCAGCATCGACGAGGGCTCTCAACAGCGTCCCCAAAACTGACTTCCAGAAGGCGTACCGCCAATGGCAGCAGCGTAATTCTATGTGTGTAGCTGCACAAGGGTGATATTTCGATGAGGATTAAGGAATTGTAAAGATATCTTCAATATTTTTTTTATAAATCAATCCTACTATTTTTGGTATACACCATGTAATGTGTAGCGTCTATCTGTCTGATAAACACAGGTAACGAAAGTATTACAAACCGTGAAAACAGAACACAATGTACTGAAAAAGATAATATAAATAAGTCATCTACAGTTACTGACATACTTAAAGTATGCTCTGAGTCCACATTTAGTGCATTATGTTTTATACGGAGGCTTTAAATATATGTGACGTCTTGTAAGGATTTATATCAATATACGACATTGAATACACTTTAATGACAGAGTTTATATCACTCTCACTGTTCCGCTTTTCTGAAGTAATACTGAAACGCCGCTCGTTTGCAGTGCTTGTACTGTAGAGGTTTCAGACAACTAAAACGAGCGTGGTGGGTGAGCGGTTAACGCTCTGGCCTCGCATTCGGGAGGACGCTGGTTCGAATCCCCCTCCGGGAATCCTGATTTGGGTTTCCATGGTTTCTCCAAAGCACTCCAGGTGAATTCCGGATGCTTCCTTCAAAAGGCCGCTGCCGTATTCCTTCCCGTTCCTTGTCCCAACCCTCTCCTGCCTCTATTGACCTCGACGTCGACGAGGCGTAAAGCTATAAGTAAAAATGTAGTTAAACAACTAAGGATACGTTTTTGCTTTAAACATCTACACTTGGCGCCTGAAACTGAATATAAATAAGATGGAGTTCAGCTCTTTTCACCTAAGCAATAGAAAAGCCCACTATAGACCTCAAATAAAATTCAGAGACCAATTACTGAAGTACAATCCTCGTCCAAAATATCTAGGTGTGGTTCTTGACCGGTCATTGACATATAAGGAGCATATCCATTAAACAGCGGCAAAAGTAAAAACTCGAAATAACATCCGTCACAAACTTTCAGGAACGGGTTGGGAAGCACATGCCACAGTTCTCAGAACATCAGCTCTTGCTCTGGTATACTCAACTGCTGAATACTGCAGTCCAGTATGGCTAAATAGCAGTCACACAAAAAATATCGACGTTCAACTAAATGACACAATGAGAAAAATATCTGGATCTGCTAAATCTGCACCTACAGACTGGCTGCCTGTACTCTCTAACATCGCCCCACCAAGTCTCCGAAGACAAGCGTTTTTAAAAAAGGAATTGCAGAAATGCTTAAGATATCCACACATTCCAATTCATCAGGACTACACACATAAAGCTCCACATAGACTAAACATGGAAATTTGGGCAAGAGCTGGTCCAAAATAATTTCAACATAGGCGAAGCATGGTGCACTGATTGGACAAATTCCAATCCCGACAAATATGTGCTAATCCAAGACCCTACACGACAGTATCCTGGATTCAACCTTCCTAGGAAAACCTGGACGGCACTGAACCAAGTGCGAACAGGCCACAGTAGATGCAACAACTGGATGTACAAGTGGGGAATGATAGAGAATCTTTCTTGTGACTGCAGTAACTACGAGAAAACCAGTTACTGTTTTCGTATTTCTTCTGCCATACGAAATAAATAAATAGTAAGTATATTGTCTTCTTCATCGTCATCGTTATAGAATAAATAATCCATATAGCGCTGAACTTCGTCCATCTTTTCTCTAGTAACATTCGCTATCCTGTATTTAAGAATTTCGGGTTTCCGTTTTATATTTGGAAGACAAGAGGCGTTTACTTCAGGTTGATCTGAATTTGAGATCACACCCCAATCTAAAGATACAGAAAACACATAGTTAAATATGCGTAGGAAGTATAATATGCACCTCCCATATCAGCACACATCGTTCTAACGTGGTCATTAAAAATGTTCTTTCTTCTGCAGAGAGTATATTTGAATAACTGAACACTCACCACAGATATGTTTAAATGTGGTGCAATCTGCCGAATTTTACTTTTTCATTACCATAACGTAGTGCCCAATCTTTAAGTATCCGCTTCAGTCTTATAAAATAATAAACAGCACGTAGTAGTAATAATAAGAAGACTCATAACCCACACCCTACAATTTTTCAGATACTTATACCGGTCGGGTACCAGCGTCGCTTCGTCACCACAGAGCAGGTGAATAACAAACCGAGTCTACTGTCAGGCTCGAGCTTCCATCCGGCTCGGTCCTCTGAAATGTATTGTCGGCATTTGACTGGTAGAGGTCGCGCTGGCAGCTACAAACCGAGCGAGCCTAGACAGCGTTTGTTCAACTCTATTGGAAATCCGAAATCTGCATGACCAAACGGGTATTTAAAACCGTGTCCTACCAAATGTCAGACCCGAACAATACCACTCACCCACTGTGCTCAATCAGAGCGGATTGTGTATTAGCACGTGTAATAGGAGACTCATAATTTACCGGTTTGGATTATTCATCAAGTCAGACTACTGGGGAGGGTGCGGGAGAGTAATTTAATCCTATTGTTCCGAACAGGAGAGATTGCCGTTCGTTTTTAAGTCAAGGGTTTTTTACTATTTCATCAACATCACTATAGCAAGAATGGCTGCACTGAAAAAAACGGGTATGATTATTTATTTGTCTTATGGCTATGCAACTAATGGAATACATATAAATATCTGTAATATATACAACGGAAAGAACGTTGGTAGCATTCACAATCTGATGTCCAGTTGTTGCGGCCATTATATGAAGAAAGTTGTAGCACTGAAAACATGTTGAAATGGCCCATTGTACTTCCTTTGGGGGTATTCCTTGATGATTTGCTCCACACTCTGGAAGGAGCTTGCTCCACACTCTGGGAAGGAGCTCCGCAGTCACAGACAGGAGAATCCTGAAGTCCCAACTTACAGAGAATGGCGTTACATTTGGCGTGGCCTGTTTTTAGACGATTTAGATTGACCCACTGGTCTCTTCAAATGTCCAGTTGTAGGATCTTCAGTATCTAGATGTTTCACAGATGAAGAGTTCCAGCTTTGATGCCATTTTCCCTCGACATCGAAGTCAAACACGTGATGCCATACTGGATTTCTGCATTTAAGACGAGTGGGGGTGGGGGGGGGGTAGGTCATTTAGGACCTCGTGGACTGGGAGATCCTGTGAAAAAAAAAAAAAAGATGAAGAGTTCCAGCTTTGATGCTATTTTCCCTCGACATCGAAGTCAAACACGTGATGCCATACTGGATTTCTGCATTTAAGACGAGTGGGGGGGGGGGGGGATAGGTCATTTAGGACCTCGTGGACTGGGAGATCCTGTGAATGGTCAGGATGATGTAGTCTTATCCATTCATGTGCTGTTGCTTCTTGGCATCTTACCTATGGAGGTGGTATATTGCTGAGTATACGTAACCAAGGGACTGGGGTGGATTTCAGGGTGCCAGTTATTACTCTCATACACTGGCTCAGACGGACGTCGATTTTTCTAACGTGAGCACTAGGTTGCCACATTGGAGCACAGTACTCAGCAACAGGGTAAACCATCGTGAGGGTTGTTGTTCGTAGTGAGTCTGCATCAGCTCCCCACTAAGTACCAGCTGGTGTTTGAAGCAGAAAGCTCTTTTACTATTATTACTACTCCGCGGTTAACTAAAAGTGTGTTAGGTTAGGGTGTTATTCTGTTGCCAAGACATCTGATCTACGATGATTCCGACACTATAAAACAATCCATACCGTATGTCTAATTGTAATTAACACAAAAAAATGGTGACAGACGATAACATTGGTCACGTTATTCTATATGCAATCCAGTGATGACGTTTATATTACTTGTAATCATGTCCATGCAAATATGCCTGTTGTGGAGTTTGAAGACGGAAACACTCTTGTAACTTACTTTGGCAGATACCCTACGTAATTACACCCAGTTTAACACGTTCTTGATTTTTAGATTTAACTTCTCTCTAAAGGGGCACTTTCGTTAAATTTCTGTTTCATTAAAGGTGATTTTTCTTAGCATATCGACTATTTTTCCGTTATCAGATTTGAAGTTGCCTTTCATGGCGTAACAAAGAATGGATGTCTTGAAAATGGATTGAAACTGTGCCAATCGTCATTTTTTATGAATTGAGTTTTATTTTCGTAATCAGAGCAATTAGGTTTAATTTTGACAGGATTAAGTACTACTATTTTATATACGAGTTTTTTTTTTTTTTTTTTGTATTAGTCCCACATTGTCATTCTGTGTTTGAACTAGGGCGCTAATGACCTAGTCGTCGATGCGCCCTAAAGCACCAATAACAATAACAACAACAACTTTATATTAGTGTTTGTTAAATGAGGTTCCGTAGATTTTGAAGAGAGATTTAAATATGCGTGGCCATGCTTACACATGGCATTGATTTTCGAGGTAGATGGAAGAGCTAAATTCCGTGCTTCAAGCAAACTACATAGGTTTTTTTGTCGGAAGACGACAGAGCAAATTAACAAAAGTGATCTGTGTGAAAAAATGAATTTAAAGGTTGGAAAGTCATGAGAGGTATCTAACCGACTGTTCAGAACAAACTAATAGCTGCCGGTTTGCAAATTTCGTTGGTTTCTTATGAAGTCCCATTAAACGATTATATAAAAGCGTTTAACGGGGGCTCATATTTCTCATTCCTTAATCTCATTTAGTCGATAGCGACGTTTAGGCCCGATAGTTTGGCCCTGGAACTTCTTCTCTCACGGTTGCTATAATTCAGAGAGAAGACTTTGAAGTAGGATTTTGGTTCATCTTAATTGATCCGCACTTCCTGTAATGACGATCAACCAACGTGGAAGTGTGAAATTTGTGTTGGGGAAAGCAACTCGGATTTTTTTTTTTTAAAACCTTATACGAATACTCGCAGATTGGATTGGTTCAGTGTGTACTTTATAGTATTGATGCGTTTAGGATAAACGATTTCCATGAATCTTCAATGTAAAATTACTGTGTATTAGACTGGTGTTTGTTAATAATTTATTTCTGATAGTTACATCAAATTTAAATATTGTAACGTTGCCGTAATTTCATGTAAATACTATTAAAGTATTACATGAAAGTCAAGGAGCGACATTAAGGAGTCAGTCTTTGTGTAGAAGTCCAAGGTAGAAGCAATAGTGTACTTGAATAATTTTGGGAAAGTAATCTGTATTGTAGCCGTGCATCTATATAACCGGGAAAATATTATTTACTAGCCGCAAAGATCGTAAAAAATTACAGGTTTAACGGAGTGTTTTAGCAATTAATCTCTTTGCAGATGCTTAACGAAATAGAATTGTTATAAAATAAAGCTTAATGTAATTTCTCATCCCTTATGCTGTAGCAAAAAAGTTTCCTGGTCCTGGTCCTGGTGGTATTTCACCCTAACAAACCGCAGATATTGCCTCTATGTAGAAAATCAAAGTTTCAATCACAGCCGATTGCTTGTATCGCCTGTCAATGTCATGCATCGCGAAGTAAACTTCATCCAAAATCTTCACATGTACTTACATCTTTCTTTCTTATCATCAATGATGAAGATCGATGTTTTAACAGATGACTCACCTTGCATGCGGTTGGAACAATTACCCTAGTGAAAACGAAGGATGCTAAAAATAAATCTTAACAACTTACGTTATGCCACGTAATATTAGTTTTAATTATGGTTTAGGCCCAAGAGAACGCGATCAGTTTGAAACATCTTTCATTCAAAGCAAGTAATGATTTCAGTACAAAGAGAAAGTGATATTTAATATGCCAATTTAAACAAAATACATACATTTCTTTCAGTGTTCTGGCGATTCATTTCTTAACAATTGCTTAAATAAATAGAATTGTTATATAATAAAGCTCAATGTCATTACTAGTGTCATGCGCTGTAACAAAAGTTTTCCATTGTCATTTTGGTCCAGGTTGCGTTTCAACCTAACCACATACTACGCCAAACTTGCCACCAGAGAAACAATACTTCAATCACAAGCATATTAATACATGTACTGTATCACATTTTAGTGGCAACAACGCTTCGCAATAAAAACTAAATCAAAAATCTTCACGAGTTCTTACATCTGCCTTTTTTTCTTATCCGTGAATCAGATCGATATTACAACGGTTGAATGGCTAATGCAGTTACATACGGCTGAAACATGTTATCAGTAAAAGCAAAGGAATTTTTTTTTAAATGTTAACAATTTACGTAATACGAGATTGTAGTCTAGGCTGTATATATTGCGATCAGTGTGGAACAACTTTCGTTCAAACGAAATAATGATCTGAGTATCAGGACATTCCTGAAAATAATTTAAATTATTTAAAAATATTAATTTATTCATGCCCTCTGCTTTAAAGTCAAATGCCGGCTATAATAACAATCTAATCATTGCTAAGCGAAAATTAAAGGTTTTATCTTACATATCTATGGCCAACGATTTTAACGAATACTTTTATATCAAACGAATTTTTAATAAATATAAGCAACTAATAATTATTTTGTCGATTTAAACGGTGTTCTGACAATTAATAAATTACTGATGTTTAGCTAAATAGAACTGTTATTAAATAACGTGTATAACGTACATCAACATCTCTGGTCGTAAGTGGTGCAACGAAGGCGAAAATCGTGAAGTCATAGCGGGACGCCATATTGTGACGTCACCACGTGACAGAATGTGACCAAATAAGCGTTTTATAAGAATAGATTAAGAAAAAAAAGCAAAATTCAAAATTTTGTATGTTGATTGAATTATTGGCGCCGAAACGCTTGCAGCTGTCAGATCGTCTCTGGTGAGCCACGTCCCTGGTCGTGCCGGTGTAAACAAAAGGATGTTTTGCTTAATTTGTTCATAAAATGAGTTCTACGGTGTAAAAGTACCTTAGTCTGTAAGCACATCATTTAAAAATCAGACAAATGGTTTATTTAATTCCACAGAAGGAAGTTATGTGGAAAAAGTGGCTAAAGCTTGCACGATGGGCTCAGCTTTTTGTCTACAAAGTCTTCAGTATATTTTTGTGAAGACCAACTTAGTGTACGTTTTTATATAACATTCTTTTATGTTTGATAAACCACAATATTTTGTTCTGTGATAAACTTACGTTTTTATCGACAAATAAATTACGACTTCGGAGCTTAAAAATCCGTTTTTTGCAAATATGTACAAAGTTTTTATTGGTACAGTTACTAAAAAACATGGAAAATTACATGGAGTATCATATAATGGGGTCAGTATCACAAATATGATAGAATCCAGATTGTAATCGAACAAAATCTGAGTATCAACCCGATCGAAAAAAAAAAAAAAAAAAAAAATAATTGGAAGAACGGAATGGCCATATATGCCAATCAAAACCGAACCCTGTTGAATGCTGTATTTCGAGCAAGATATAAATTAAAGCATTTATAATCCGAGCTCCTGACATCATTAGTTTTACAGCTTTGAAAGAAGGCTTTTATGATCTACCTTATCAAGACTGATAGACAAATCTAGAAACATGCCAGTTACTTTCTTTTTGTTAACAATTATTTTAAATGTAATGTTTATTCTTGTATTGACAGCTGTCTGACCGATGTGGTCAGGGGCGGATCCAGGATTTTGTTTTGGGGGGGGGCTTGGCTTGAGTGAATTTTGGTTCAGAGGGCTTGCGTTCAGTGGATTTTGGTTTTAGGGGGGGCTTGAGTCGGGAAAAAGGTAGCATTTATAGACTCCTCGGGCCTCAAATCCGTAGAGCTAGAAAAAAAAAAAGGTCTCAAAACTACATTGTCAGGGGTGGACCTAGATACGTTTGGGGGAGGGACTTGAGCCCCCTAGACCCCCCCCCCCTCCTGGATCCGCCCCTGGGTGTGGTGGGTGAGCGGTAAAGCTCTGGCCTCGTATTCGGGAGGATGCGGGTTCGAATTGCCTCCCGGTCATCCAGATTTCGGTTTTGCATTGTTTCCCCAAATCGCTCCAGGTGAATACCGGGATGCTTCCTTCAAAAGGGCATCACCTAGTTCCTTGCCAGTCCTTCCCCACCTCTAATTATTTTACGCCGACAAAAAGTAAAGCCATAAGCAAACAGGAAAAAGAAATTTTCATGTTTTAAGCACATGTTGCGTATTTGACAGTAAATTATTTACTAATTTTTTTCACATTACTATCTGTGGCATTTTTAAAGGCCTATATCAGTGATGTAAATTTTCGTTTCCTCACTAAAGTCTTTGGAACACTTTACATACAGTGGACGAAGTTTTCTCATACAAGTTCAAGGAATAGCGAAAAAAGTTCGACCTGAATAAGACTATAGTATGCGATTTTATTTTTATTTTTTGTTTGGAAAATATGAACAAAATATATTTCTAGCGCTAGAACAGAGTGTAAAATCATTAATACAGAAAGGAAAATTTTTATACTTTTATATTCAGAGCGTAAATATCAGAAATACAACGTCGAACCAGTGTAAACACATTTTTAACCTTTTCCGGCGTAGCCAATGAAAACATATTATTTTTAATAAAGAAAAAAGCTAATCGAAAAAATAAAGTTGATTTTGGTATCCTTACCATTTACGCTATCTCCGTAAATTAAGTTTTTATAGTTTTCTTTTTAGTGTCAAGTAACCACTTGAGAGTCGCGGGTTACTTCCACGGTATTCTATATATATATATATATATATATATATATATATATATATATATATATATATATATATATGCAGTTTTTTTTATATAACTTTGACCTTTTCACGCTTATCAATTTTCATTGCACTGTACCACGAGTCTTCTGTTTAATATGTATTCTTCTACGTCCTTCTTCTAGCTTCTCGGTGGTCTTCCTCGTTTTCTTCTTTCGCGTGATGTTCATTCCCAAACTTTTTTGGCCATCTCGTATCCTCCATTCGTCTAAGTTGAGTGACTCATAGCTCCTGTGGTGCTTTCTACGGCTACAATACAACAAATAAATTAGCTTTCCTGTCACTGAAATAATCACATGCGCATTAACTACGAAGACTTCCAGAAATGCAAGTTGTTTTAGTGTTGGGCGTATGATTTTCAGCGAAAATGCTATGAATATATATATTTTCTCATGGCTTTACGCCTCGTCGACGTCGAGGTCATTAGAGGCGGGATGGGACTGGGTACAAGGAACTGGAAGGAATTTGGCCAAGGCCTTTTGAAGAAAGCATCCCGGCATTCACCTGGAGTAATTTGACAAAACTATGGAAATCTCAAATCTGGATGCCCGGACGGGGATTCGAACCGCTGTCCTTCCGAATGCGAGGCCATAGCGTTAACCGCTCACCTACCACACTTTTAATACTGTCTGAAAGAATAGTGATTAGGGTGGACTATCTAGTCGTGTCTAAAATTCACCAGCAAGCAATTTCGGCTAGACCGTAGTTATACTGCACGCGTTATTATTAAAGCCCCTTCATTTACTATTAACGAATTAAGCAATAAACGAGTTAAGGCACAAATTCAGAGTCGTTGCGTAATTAGAAGATGCAATACCTCCGTATGTCTGACATATTTGTTTTAAAATTATGCATGGGGAATGGTCCTAGAGCATTATTGGCACGTGTAAAGACCGTGTTACATGACGGGTTGCCAACCGTATATAGTATTGTACTGTATTTTGGGGCTGCATACTATATATTGTTTAAAAATATATACTACGCAAAAATGCTGTATTTCTGATGGGTGGAATAATTTATTTATATTTTTTTATAACACTGAATTTAATAACAAACAAATCCCTTTGTTTGTAAAATTTATGAACGCACCTAATAATTACATTCTGAGAAATGCGATATGCGTGTATCCGACCCCGCCTCGGTATTGCTGTGTTCCGAAATGTTATGTTAATGTCTAAATTGATAACCAGGAACATGTTTGCTCGTGTTAGAGGTTTAATATGATGACTGTGAGACGAAATCAGAAATTATAAATTTACGAAAAAAGAAAAAAAAATGTACTCTGAAATAATAATATTAAACTAAATTTATGCAACAGTAAAAGATTATTGTGAGCTTACCGACAGAATCACAAGCCAAAGGCCGAAGGAAAAATGACTGCATATTCTGCAAAAAAATACCTAAAAGAATTTACCAAATATATATCGTATTTCATTCCTGTTCCCTGTTCAGAGAAAGAATAATTTCAGTTATGTATTCGAACTGGCGAGAAAAGAGCAGTGGAGCGAATATCTCATTAATAAAAAATTGATCTACATTAATTTAAAAATTGAATGCAATGAAGTATATGAATCTTTTATTGTAGGCAAATAATGTGCTAAAAGATGCAAAAATACAAATATATAATTTCAATTAAAATAAATAACTAAAAAACATACCGTTTTCCCCTTTTTACTGTTTCCGTAAAATACTATATTTCTTTGATGTGTACTACGTATATTTTTATAGCTTATTCTAAAAAATACTATGATCGGCCGAAAAAATGTTGGGAATCCTAGTTACATGTCAAATATGGTCTCGGACAGTCAAGTTTTTATGGTACGAGAATGAATCAATCACTCATAACTTGGTAAATGTGAAATTGACTTTGAACTACGATTCAACCTCCCAGCTGCTTTCAATACACCATTTCAGACTGCTTGATTACTAAAAGAGAAAACGTAAAGAATGGTGAAGTCTACTGAATAAGATACTGTTTGTCTTTTTTTTAACCTATTTCCTCAACCAAATCTTTCATAATCTGCGTAAAGGAGCAGAAAGAACATTCAAAGACACGGTTGCCGACACGGTTCCAGAACTAATCTTAGTAGGAGAACAAAGAGGTTCCCTCCGCATGGTACCGCCTTTCTAAGTGCATTAAGTAAGTTAAATGCGAAGATTAACTGAATGTGAAATTTTTCGGCGACGATACACTGCACTATATTGTGCAACATCTTACATCTATGAAAATTTATGAGTGGATTTCCCTGCTTTCTTAATATCGTAATCCATCAGCAAAGGTATCAACAATCAGTGGTTGGCAGGCAGTGTTATATGATCTTTCTGATATTAACTAATCGCAGCCGGATTAAAAAAATTGACATTACCTCATCTGACGAGAACAGAGTTTTTACGCATGGCATGTTTTTAACGATATCTTAATCATTTCTTAGGAACTTTCTTGCAAAATAACGTATTACAACTATGTACCAGAGTTAATTGTCGTGACCAGCAGTTTTAAGCACTTGACTTCACCTACCGTACTACACACAACACACTTTTACTTTTGGTTACGCAATAACTATTTATGTTCCTGTAGGAAGAGATAAAGAAAATCTAATTTTTTAAAGATTGCCTCCACGAAATTAATTTTTTCTATTCTTTTAAGATATTTAAGAAGCTGCAATCATTATGACGCCGTTAAGGATTTTAGCAAGCTTTAAGAATCTGAAGATATCTTTGGAAGACAGATGTTCTTAGACAGACAGGCCTGAAGAATGTTCGTGCAAAAACCATTTGCATTCCAGAAATGAGAGCCATTTTTTCTAAATAAACGCGAGTCTGCTATGACAGTTTCGCGAAATATTTTCAGTTCACAGATTCGAATCACAACATGCAATGATCATCAAAACATAACGCAGTGTATAGTAACGGCAGGGATGAACGTTATGAAATTTCTTATGGGCATCTTACAGCCAGAGACCTATCTATGGAAACTGGTTTCCAGAAAGTAGTTCAGTTAAGCAGAACAAAGCTCTTTACACAGGTGGCACGTTTTAAATAAATTTTGTATTTTGATAATGCTCGGCAGTGATTCAAAATTTCTTTGTTGTCCGGAACGGTCCCAAATGACGATCAAAGGAATACTTATTTCTTGCCGGCATGCATCGAAAGCGATAAGAGGGTCCACTCAAATTTTACTGTGATCACAACCTCAGTCCAGACTATCATCCTGCTTCAGCTACTGCGATCTGCAAGAATTTTTGCTTCGAATAACAAACTTAGTCGTTGCTTCTATGTTTTTTATTACAGATTTATAGCCTGTGCACATCGCGATTATAAGCTCTTGGAAATCACTGTGACAAATAAACAGGAATGAATTCGGCCATGGCTTTTTAAAGAAACTAGTTCAGAATTTATCTGGAGTGATTTCGATGAACTAGGATAATCGAAATCTGGATAGGCAAGTCGGGTATCAATGCTCGACCCTACTTTAGAACTCATCCTTGAGACTTGATTTTGATGTTAATTGCAAATAGGCTAAAATTAGTCCAGACAAATAATTATATATAAGACCTTTTGGTGACTCGATTAAAAGTACTTGGGACTGGCTTTGTAACTCAAAGAAGTAATATCTTCTCCAGCCTAGAGAAAAAACAATTGGAAAGTCAAACTCTTCTTTTACTTAAAAAATGAGTGTAAAAACTAGCTAACACCGGAAAGAGGCATAAATGAAATAAGTCGTGAGATGTATAATTTAAATATCTGAACCATCAGTGATAGTTTGATAGCCTAGGTCTCCAAAGAAGATTCTGAAAAATGATTATAATCATTTGGCGTAAATATCTAATGTGTTATTTGTGGAAGGGTTGGATTGTTGGACGGTTTTACGCCTCGTCGATGTCGAGGTCATTAGAGGCGTGATGGGACTAGGGACAAGAAACACGAAGGCATTTGGCCATGGCCTTATAAAGGAAGCATCCCGTCATTCACCTGAAGTTATTAGGGAAATTATGGAAAACCCAAATCTGGATGCCCGGACGGGGATTCGAATGCGAGTCGAGAGCGTTAACCGCTCACCCACCATGCTCGGTTTGGTGATTCTAAATGTTATTGTGAAATATTAAGTAATCTGACAAACTCTTAACTGGATAATGTCTGCATTTCAATGTATAGACCAGCATAAAATCCGGTTTGTAGCTATCTCAGATACCTTTGTGTCAATAAATAGGCATACCAGCTCCACGTAAAAGCGTGTGACGTAATGACTGGACGTCTTGCATGTGCCTAAGGAGCACAATTATGCGAAGACCTCCAGAAATGAAGTGGATGGGCGGTGGAGTTTGAGGAAGCTGCAGAGCGAGTGGGCGCAGTGCCCTTGGCGGGGTCGACGACCCGGCGTGACAGGGCGAGGTACACGTGTGCGCAGTGCCACCCTCCGCAGACACCACCAGGAGGCCGTTGGCCCGCAAGGTCGGCGCAGGGTTCAGCGACTCACGTGTCTTGCGCAACCGCCGCGCCGACTGCACCGCGCGCTGCACGTGGTGACTCAGCTGGCCAGCGGCCGTCAGCTGGCCTGCGCCTGGCCTCAAATACCACCCTGCAGTGTATGGAGAGAACAATGAAAAATGGAAACACTACATACGTTTCTGGCTTTGCGCCCCAACGGCGTAGAGTTCATTAGAGGCGGAAGAGTATGGGGGGCAAACAACTTGGAGGAATGTAGCAATGGTCTTTTTAAGGAATCATTCCGGTACTCACCTAAAAGTATCTTGACAGTCCATGAAAACCGAAGTCACTACGGTCCGACTGAGATTCGAATTCGCTCACCCTCCAGGTTCGGTCGTTGATAAGGAGAAGAATCGACGAACTGAGATGAGAGAAGATAGGTGGCAACGAAAAACAATTCTAACCCAGATCAAGGAAGGAAAGACGAACTGTGAAGGAACGTGTATATATTTAAAGAGACTAGGTGAATAAAGGGAGGAATGTAGAAAGTGATTGTAGTCCAAAAGAGGTTGTGAACATAATCTTCTTAACACTCATCAACAAAGTTTTAACTGGAAAAATTGAAGGGCTAATTCTGAGCTTTCAATGTTAAGAAAAATTTACAATGACTGCTGACAATCATATCTTAACCAGCAAGCTTCGCGGAAATTTTTCTCCGGTCCGATAGGAAACAGCCCTTTCTGAACATTTTTCCTGCGATACTTCAATTACGCTCCCACAATTATTTTATATAAAGATTTTTTTTCACTTTGTTTATACTAAAAAATCTCAGTGCAGAAAATCTTTTGCACTTCTTATTACAGAATTCCATTCCAATTAATTCTGCATCGTTACCTCCAATTACTTTAGTTGGTTTACTGTTCGGAGAAATATTTTAATTTGTATCTTATCCCTTACAGAAACTACCCATCTACGATAACTTGAGTATTCGAGTAGTCTCCTTTTTTTTTTTTTTTTTTTTCAAAGTCTTTTGACATTTTTCTCTTCTAGTTCTGATAGTTTGGTATATTGTTATAAATTCTTTCTTTAATTATGCTTCTCAATTTGGCATTCTTCTCTATGAAAATTCCTTTAGTTAAGATGAACAAACTCTTTGTTTCCGGGAGAAAGCTTTCTTTTGCAGAATTATACAACGCTATTTTGAATGTCAGGACATTATTACCCTTTTTATGTTCTGCTTTAGTATCAAAGTAACTGCTACAGCGATATCGTTTTAATCACCTGTTACCTTGGTTGTTCAAACATTCAACAACGTATCAATCCAATCTGTGGTCACCATGTAACCGCCTCGTTGAATCGACGCTTTAATTGATAGGCACAATGGTAAGAATACTTCAGAGTAACCTTAATTCGGTCCCGAGTGTTACATAATTAAGTGCCGATAAATTGTAAGTGCTTCAAAATATTAAAACTTTTTAAGGTAAAAATAATAAAAATTCGGTTGTTAAATAATCATGGGTTCTTAATTTTTTTTAAATCTCTTTACTTACTTAAAGCTCTATTTTTGGGTATTGATATTTCCTTTGCATTGCTAAACTTTAATACATCTTCAAGTTGGACACAAATAATTTATTTTCTTCGCGCTTTACCTGTCATCGACACCGAAAGCATTAATGGGTGCAAGAGGATTGGTAGCAAGGAATAGGAAGGAGTTTAGCAATGGACTTTTCAAGGAACCATCGCGGAAAACCCCTGGTAAATCGAAATCTGGGTGGCCGGACGGGATTTGAACCTACGCTCTCTCGAATATCAGAATCCAGCGCTTCCGCCAAACCATCGGAATCGGTGCAGAGAAATAATGAAAAATATTACCCTGGGGTTACTACCACTGTCAAGAACTTGGAAATTGAACTTTAGAATAATGCTGAAATACATAATTAAAAATAGAACAGAGATATTGGCTCTGATTGATATGAAATCTTTATCGTCAGTTATAGGAGACGAAATTTGTCGTGTTGACTTCACGGGATGGATTTTACTGGCCGTGTGTAGGCGACGGATTGTTAATACGCTGCAATGCTAATGTTTTATCTCCTTCCCATCATGCTCTCAGGTAACAGTGATCACTCTCGGCTCTGGACCTCTCTAATTGACGATAGGGTAGGGACCGAGCGTGGTGGTGTAACGGATAGCGTTCTGGCCTCGCATTCGGGAGGACGGCGGTTCGAATCCCCGTCCGGGCATCCAGATTTGGGTTTTCCATGGTTTCCCCAAATCACTCCAGGTGAATGCCGGGATGCTTCCTTCAAAAGGCCATGGCCGAATTCCTTCCCATTCCTTGCCCCCATCCTTTCCCGTCTCTAAAGACCACGTTGTTAAAATGGGACGTTAAACTGTTACAAAAAAAAAAAAAAGATAGGGTAGGGACGGTCTCCGGAACAGGCGGAGTGATAAGAGATAGAGGGCGGCTTTTAGCCGTTCCCGAAGTCGTCTCGTCTCCAATTGATTGCCTCTCATCCGCAATCTTCAGTTTTCCATGTGTACTGAAGGAGGCTATTTTTCCACTAATCTTGACCCTCGTTAGAGAGGTTCACATTCTGGTTGGCGACATGAAAGAGAGAGAGAGAAATCATTTAATTATTTTAAGCAGCGGAAAGTGCTACAGTGCGTTTTTTGAATCATTGGATCGTATATCTCAGTGAAATTATTACAGAACACAGGTTCACCACTAATAGCATAAAAACAGTTCCCAAAGAACTTCTTGTGGATAAGGACAATATCCTCCATTTACGCCTTTCGGGGACACCGTGCGAAAGCTTCACGAGTGTCTATTGTACGACTTTATGGCTCTCTCTTGGTTCCGGCCGCGCGGAACGTTCAAAGAAGACTTTATGAACGGTTTAGTATGGCCCTTTTTAGTTCTTAAAACTCTGTGACGCTTTCATAAGCACATCCTCTCACACCACTTCCTGCAGATAATGTGACTTTAACATCCACTTTAAGTATCTCATATATTATTGCTTTGTTCGTGTTGGTTTTTGACGCATTCCCGCACGTTCACAGGTTATTCGTTGTAACACCGCAACAATCATTTGCAATCTTGATCAATGGACTATGTCAACTGAAGTGTTTTTCAGATCCTCGGCCGTAGCTAACATATTTACTTCAGACTGTATGCCACATTATATATCACTCTCTATGATTCTGTTTACAAGTACTTCAACGCCAGCAGAATCCTTTTTTACTTAGAAAAAATAACTTTTTTTTTTTAGAAAAGAACACTGTTGTCAACCTCGGATTTTGTTTGAGCAATTAGATGCATTGTATATTAAATGACATCATGAAATACTGAAGGTTAACCCTCAGATGGATGTAATTATGTCGTTTCATATTCTTTTACTGAGATGTCGCTAATAGCATTTTAGTGATATCTCGTATTCAGTTTACGTACATACAACTTCATTGAAATATTTCTACATAATAGTGTTTCTTGTAATTTACACTAAATGTATGGAGCTGAAAACGCAACGTAAAGGCAGAACGTTCATAAGTAACAATTCGTACATAAGAACGCAGTTTCTCTCGGCCGAGGCGTTTAGAATTTATGAAATGCTCTCGGGTAACTAGCCGAGTTAAGGAAGTGTTTAGATGGCGACAGTGTTGTGATCGCCGAAATACCGTGTGATAACACTTCCTTAACTCGGCTAGTTACCCGAGAACATTTCATAAACAATTCATACGTTTACACTAAATCGATGACAACAAACACAAATTTTCTGTTCCTGTAGAATAGTGGTTCCCTTAGATTATTGTATCACGCCCCCCTTGCGTCAAAAGAAATATTCCCATTAGTCCTCTTACCCCTTCCCCCCCTCCCCCCAGCCACAATTTTTTGATTGACAAGGTAAATGACTACTTCTCAGCTGTAATGACATCTCAGAGGACGTGATGTCAAAACAAAGGTTAAGAGGCGGCGGCGAAGGAGACCTAGTTCTTGCGACGGTGTAGAGCTAGAGTATCGTTAACACGAGCGGTGAAGTTACCTTGCACCCCGCCAACCCGTCGGAATCTGTATTGTAAATAAACCATGTTTGTACTTGCTCATGCAGAAAACGCTCGTTTTTGTTTATGTAATAACTGTGAAAAGAAATTATATAATGTCTGATTGTTGAATTCTGAAACAATACGATCTCGCGCGAGCACTCGAAATAAAGGCTTTTCTGATAGTACAAAATTAGTTGTCGAGTACAGGCAACCGTAACGTATTTCAGAAATGATAATCTGAGTTTTCTTCAACAACAAGGAATATGTCACGGTTATATTCGTAACAGAATAATGATGCCTGAAAATTAAGAAATAGAGTGCTGAGAATGTATTTATTATGAACACCTGATTTCTCATTTTTGCTCTCAGCTGAAAACTAAGGACAAGTATAGAGATGTTGCTTACGAATATACTTTTCTGATAGTCTACTAAACAGAACTTTCATTTAATTAGAAGAAAATACAGGCGTGCAAAAGGTTTGAATGTGGGTTTATTACACTCTTCCAACCAAATTTTAAGTTGTTATCAAGGTTGAAGACTGATTTAAAGAAAATATTCGGCTCGAAGAAACATCATCTGCTTTCCAAAATGCTATGAAGGTAGTGGAATTGTATGTAGTGTTCTATTTTGGGGACTGGGAGACACGTTTAAACCATATCAGTCAGAAATTGTGAACAGCGGTGATACTGTAACACTTTAAAATTCCACTGTGGCTTCATTCGGACAGACACAAAAGTCTGTAGTGATTGGAAACTTGGTTAACAGCTGACTCAGGGGATAAGGAAAAGCAAAGATGCATTTTTGGATTTTTCTCTGAATGAAAAGTTCTCTCGTACTAGTTTAATATCCCTGCAAACTGATCTATAAGCGTTTCATACATTATTATAGCTTTTTATTGTCAGACTTTGGTGACCATTCGCTAACAGACGTGTTTTTTTACTAACAAATATGTGGACAAAATATGTTTCGGTCAAAAAAAGCTACAGTGTCTAATGTTAAAGATACGTTATACTTTTTTTAAACCGAAGTTTATGACACAAGAACTGTTCCAGTTTCTCTGATTTAACAATGTATTTATTTTCAAATAAAGGAAAAAACTCAACTGGTTTCTCTTTAATGGAAGATGGTTTTTATAATTAAAAAAATAAATTCTTCATATATCCAACAAATGAATAGATCATGAAAGCACACATAAATAGTTATGGTAGAAAGAGAGACATATGGTTGAGTGATTTTTTATTTCTCTTTCCGTCGCCCGCGGGCATCTGGGTTCGCGGTGGATTACAGGTCAGTTGGCGTGATTCAGAATTCCACCGCCCTGAGCGGTACTTGAGTGCCCTGTTTCACAAGGAAGTTATATATGTGTATCTTCTTTTCCTTATAAGTTATTGTCACTGTTGTTACGCTCACGGTCCGCGACGGTTAGGTTAGCGTTCGTGGTCATTGAAGAGAATTAAGCTTCTTATTTAATTGTCGGCGAGTTATGCCAAGTTTGAGAGAATTATAATAAGAAATAAAATTACATGTGAAGAGTATTTTACAGCTCCGATTCAGTGCATTCAAGTTACATCTTGCTGAAGATAACAGCCGGTGTCACATTACAGCCTGACCATGCAAATCGATGCTCCAGTCATAAGGTGATTGGATTTCTGTTTCTTTGCGCTATTACTGGCCGGATCACTGCTGCCGAATTTCGGGTGCCTGCGGTCGGTGGGAGTGAGGAGAGAAATCGCTCACCAATTAATTACCTACGATTACGTTCCCTGCGGGAAGACACTATTTATACGTGACTTTTCCCAAATAGATTATCCAACATATGACAATTAGGATATTACAATAACAGCATCACAGCCTGTCAGTCAGAGAGATTGAACCAAAACACTCTAGAATTTTAATATAAAGAGATCCATTGGATCATGCGACAACCACACAAAGAGACTTTCAGTTAGACAGTAGGCACTCAAGCTACCGATTTATTATAGCCGTTACCAACCAAACCTTTGGAATCGACGGCATCAAAGTGGGCGCTATACTCAGTATTTGTGCATATGTGACTACTAAGGATGATGTTTGTTAACTCTTAACAGGAACTTCCTGGTAGATGAAATGTGTGGAAGTGTTCGTAAATGTTGTTACAAGTTTTGACGTTTGTATGTGTGTGTGTTCAGTGCATTGTGTTGTGGATGAGAAAGAGTGACGCCTAGTGTCGATCCATTAGGCCTGATCTTCGAAAGAGACCAGGACTCCGACAAGTTTTACATTCCTATCCGACCGGCGAATCACCATCAGCTGTCATGTATGTCCCTAATTCATAAACACTGCGAAAAGATTTGTCAGCAACAATCTGGTGATCATGAATCATGCTTCATCACCACCATCTCTCCTGCTAAGTCTAGATGGTGAAATTTTCTTTCACCATTTGGATCTTACGCGGCTAGTTTTCCAAGAACTAGAATTATGCAAAGCATGAAAGCAGAGTTTCCCTCGTCATATTCAACATTTACTGTATCCGGTTTGTCCCGTGCGGGGTTGCTAGTCCCCCAACGGGTGACTCCCCAGATGGCGAATCGGGGAATGCCTACCAGAAATGGGTGTACCGGCGAAATGAAATACTCGGGCGGACCGAAACTAGCACTACTGTAGCGTCTGACCTGAAGCGGGAGGCTACAAACTGCGTCTGTATCCCATGTTAGGGGTGGCCGAATGAAATGGTGGCAGTAGCTCTAAAATGATAGGCGTCAGACTTAGCGACAAGTCGGCCGAAATTTGAAGGTCGCATAATGATGGACAAAGAAAATATTATGGCAACCAGCTGCATGTCATGGAAATGAAGATGATTCGCTGGTCACAGGAACTCACTAGATTGGACTGCATCAGGAATGATAGTGTTCGGGCAGCATCTGGTGTGGCTCCAATCCCTGAGAAACGTCCGTGTACTACGCAGCAACGGCGCCTCAGTGGCGAGAACAGCACTCAACATAATACCAGAGGGCCGAAGGCCACCGGGGAGACCCATGGAGGAAAGAAAATATGTGGGGACAACGCAAGGGACCTTCACCACGCATTGAAGTGACGCCTGGGGGAGAGGAGTGGGGAGGCATGGCCGCCATATTACCTATCCATACAGACACGAGGAATATGAGCAAAAACCTCAAAGGGACTCTAGGATAAACGTGACGCCGCAATCTGATGATGGATTATTATGTACACCCGTGAAGACTTCATTTCAAGCATACGTCGGGAAAGTCTCCGTTCTTACAACAAATAAATTTTTTTGATATCCTGCTTAGTTTTCGAGATATTATGTCTCAAATGTGAGATGTTTTTGGTCGAAATTCAGAAGAAACAGTTGGTCAAAGTCAAATTTGATGATGGATTCTTATTTAAAAAGACGAGACAAATAAAAATAAACAATAAAATTTTTCGATATCTTGCCTAGTTCTCAAGATATACTGTCTCAAAAGTGAGTTGAAATGCAGAAGAAAAATTTCTCAAAAAGTCAAATTTTATGATGGAGTCTTAGGTAACACGACGGAAAAAGACTAAAATTTTTCGATATCTTGCTTACTTTTCGGAATATACTGTCTCCAAATAGCAATTGTATGGATACGTGAAATGGCTGCCGCCGCCACTGCGCATGCGCAGTATCAGCCGAGAGTTTAGAGGCAGCGTCACAGAATAAGCGGTATTTCCTCTCCATATATTTCTTTCCTCCATGGGGAGACCAGGAAGTGCTGGCTGGAAACCATGCTGGATGACATGCGCCTAGTCAATACCTCACCCGAAGATGCACAAATCGGACCATATGGAAAAAGAAATACAGTAAAGCAGACTCTGCAATGCGGGATAAATACTAAGAAGTATCCTGTTTGTATTCGCACTGTAACGTTCTGACCTCATTACCTGATTTAAAATTATAATTAATTTTATTATTTTATTTTATTATCATGAAAGGTAGAACTTGCTTGAATACTTTATACGAGAAATCACAAATGGTTTTATTTCAATTAATCACATGACATACATAACAAAATTCGTTAAAATTAATTAGTTGTCCTTTTGTGGGCGCCAGGGTATTTTATATAAAATACACAAAATTTAAACAGTAAACGAAGTCAACATTTTGACTTCACTTCTGAAAGAGATGTTTGCTCCGGGCTATGAGAGTTCTTATCTGCAGGGTCGTAGCTGGGCAATACTATGAACTTGAAAGTCTAGCTAGCACAGTGTCCTTCATTGGCGATGTATAATTACCGAATGTACATGTCTGCCGCCACACATTGGATGACGGTCTTCTCTGCTATGGACCAGTGTAGCACAGTTCCTCAGATGTCGTCCTTTGCCTGAGCTCATCTGCTCAAACAAAATAGCGGGTGTCCGGATCCAGGCAGCAGCAACAGTCCCACTCACGAATGGACAGTCCACATCGACCGATCGTGAATGCCAACCAGCCCTGAATATCTCTTCCCTCGTTCGTCGTGCCACATGCAAAAACAGAAAAACTCTCGCCGATCACCCTGTTTGTCTACCTGGCAAGCACAAATCTCCCCTCCATTAGGCACTCACTATTCTCCCCTCGCTAATTCTAGGAACCGGCCTGCTGGCATTCCTCAGATCTGCCGCTCCACACTTGTACAATGTACACTGCGCCCAAACGCCCACTAAAATATTCCACATTTTAAATAATAAACATATAGTTTATTAATGTAACTAGCGGTCACAAGACGCGTTCGTTACATATTCCCCCTGGTTCGGCAAATTTAAATAAACTAGTTTTATTTAAATTTTCACAATAAGAAATATACAAATTTTCCTTCCTCGTCCATTAATTTAGCAGTAATTATAAATCTGGTAACCTATTCTAACCTATTCCATCACAAGTTCCACCGACATGAATATTCAACCGAACATATGTCCCTTGGCTACTTTGTACATAGACTTTTCTTACTCCCATCCCTGATTGTGGGTAGATTTGTGCAAGCCTTAAATACATAATATAACCATTTCAAATGTAACCTTATAAGTAACAAATTATTGTAGTGATATAGATGTTCTAGCACAATAACATTTTATATCAAATTGAAAATTTTACTTACACACCATTCTTAATAAATATAGCGCAATACATCATAAGTTGTGATCATCATAGATATTCAACACATAGGATAACACAATCTTAATATAAGGTATAATGAATGAATAAAACTGGTAGAGAACATATCCTATCTGAATAATAATAATAAAACTTTTAAGCAGTGACGTCATCATCTATGAAGTGCAGGGTTGTCCAAAGCAATGCAAGATTGTTCTAAATATTTTCTTAATATATCACCGCTAAGCAAAGTATTTGTAATGGATTTCCGCCACCATCCTTTTAGTATACATAAAAATGACAATTACATCCCCTTTTATCTCCATTTGTTACAGACCTCGCGTGATTTTTAAATTAACATGATCTCGATCAAGTGTACGCGGATGCCGCTCCAGTATACTTCCCAATTTCCCAAGACAACGTTATAAGTACATTTGCTCTATGGCATAAAAGAATTTTGTTCATGGAATGCTGATTCGCGTAATTCCTTATGAACAAAACAAAATAAAATATTATCTACCTAGTACCTTGGAGATCCTTTTCCCTTGGCTACTTGGTGATTTGATATGCCACACAACATCTGTGAAGTTCCAGAAATTTATCTGTAAATGTACCCCAACGTTTTGGAATCCTTCTGTCTGCCAGAAATCAAGTCCCAACATATTATCTCGGCAAGTTTTTATCCTTTTCCGGCACATATATGCCCATCGTCACTATCAAGAGAAACAAGTTGCACCAAATGATCCTCGCGCGACTGTACCAAAACTTTGAGATCATCAGAATACTCTTTAAAGTTTCGTGAATTATGGGGTTAAAGTCATTGGTTCCATTAGTGAATAAGTGACTGTTAACTGAGATTATCCTTTTCACCATGCATGGAATATATATATTATAATAAACTTTGCAAAAGCTTCTTATTGGTGTATGATTGTGGACTGGTGCGTAATAATACTCGTTGCCCTACAGTGAAAGTTTGATTATGCTGTGGTCTTGCTATATCCGCATCATTCTCTTCATCCTCCACACCGCCATTTCGCCAGTATGTTAAATTAATAAGGAAAAACTGTGGAGAGCCCTCAGCATCCCCGGCGAAATCTCATTGTTTTAATTGGTCACCCTGCGATGTTTCACGTGCTGCACCAACTCTCAATTAATTTTCACTTTCATTCTGAATGTTATTGCCGGGATCGACGGTTAGAATAGCATTCACCTCCGGCGAACCCCCGCATGTTTGCCCGTGACCATCCCGCTGACCTTCAGTCTTCCACGGTTTCTTATCGCCAGATTGGGATTGCTTCCAATTTTTACCTCCCTTGAAACTTTGCCCGTTATTCTGATTATTTGGCCGGAAGTAGCCATGAGAATTAAAGCGATTGTCCTGCACATTTTCCGCGCACTGTTCACGGCTCGCTCGTTGTCCTATGGCATCTAGATTCCGCAGTGTTTCTAATAAATCAGTGATATTCTTTACATATACAGGCGAGATGTGTTCTTGAACCCCCGGGCTGAAATGTGAGCTTATTATATCAATGAACTCGGCGTCCGGCATCACTGTGTCAAAATAACGACTTTTTACGACTAACCGTTCCACATACCTTTCCATTGAATCACCAGGCTTAGGAACGTACTTTCCTTGGTAAAATCGCATCCTAGCTTGGTTTTGTATTTTTGCTGACCAGAAAGTATTCAAAAACAACTCCTTAAACTGTGCGTACGACATATCTGGAGTACACGCTACTTGTAACCATGAACGATCTTCTTCAAAAAATGACTGGCTAATGATTAAAAGTTTTGCCGACTCCGGAACAGCTTTAATTTGAAAGTATCTTTCAAGGTCATCGAGGTAAGCTTTCGGGTTTATCCCCCCCTTGGAACCAAATCTAGGAAGCTTTAACTCGATATTCCCCGAAAACAGCTGAGCACAACTAGCTTGACATTATTCATTGTTGCTAGCAGAGTTATTCCTTTCGGTTAGTTTCCGTTCCATATTACGTAACTTTACCTCCGTTTCGGCAGCAAGATTACGCTGTGAGGTCTCTAGATTCTTTTGACTTTCCTCCATTTGTCCAACAGAATTCTTAAGGTTTCCAACTTCGGATCTTATTTTACCTAAATTTTCATCAACACCATCTTTTATTGAATGAGCAAACTCAGAAATCTGACCTAAATTTTCACTGTTTTGTGTGCGCATTTGTTCAATTGAACTTTTATTCGCTTCTACTTTACGGCAAATTTCATTGTTAGTCGTCTCAAGTACATTGCAAGAAGACTTTAACTCCGTCTGGACTTTGCTTAAAAGAGTGATCTCAGAGCTAATTTCCTTTTTAAAATCATTTATTTCTCGGCCAATTTCTCCGCGAAAAGTAGCAAACTGCTCTTCAATTCTTTTGTGAGCCATTTCTTGTTTTCTTTCAAGACTCTCTATTTTACTAGACATTTGCACTGAGAGTTCAGACAATTTTTCATTGGATTCTTGAAATTGTGTTGTAAATTGAGCAGATAATTGTGAAAATTTCTCCATTAATAAAGCCGCTATATCGTTCATCTGGTGTTGCTGAGTCTGCAATGCAGGAATCACCGAGACTGTTTTTCGCACTGTTGGAGGTAGTATGAAAATTATCCAAATTCTCCTGCCCTAATTCAACGGGTGATTGAGTGGAATAAACTATTTCTGCAGGATTATTGTCTTCCCCGATATGATCCCTATTTGAATTAGTGGGTGCAGGCTCATGTGATAAATTTGACCCTTCCATGATTTCTTTCGACATGTTAATAATGGTACTGGATCTCAAGCGCATTACTTTAAAACTTCACGCTATTTTCAACTATTTCGTTGACACACAAAGAATATTCCAATACACAACAACAAGGAAAAGAAATAAGGATTGCAGAACACACCATCAGAAAGACTTTACACTAATCTGCAAATAAAATGCCTCAATAAAATCCGCGATTGCACAATAAAATCAAACCCAAAGAACATTCCACAACACATTCTATAATTTCAATGGAAAAATTACGAGAAGAATTTACTCATCAATTACCTTCGCGGAAAAATGGTTTAAATATGAAAGGATATCGTTACCCTGGACACATGGTTCGAAATCCACACAAATATTTCGACAACTACTTGCAATTGCCATAAAGAAAGCATCACAACAATTATCAACGCCGTAATACAACAGAATTTGAGTGCGTTTGGACAAAACCCATTGCACATTCCCATGTCACACAAGATAATTATGATTTAACACACGCAATATGCACACAAAATAAATTTATCTGATCTTATTGCAAAACCAACTTCCATCTAAGATCAACAAACACATCAATTTATACATGCATTAACTACGGAAACTAACACAAATTACTTTCTATCTACAAAATAAGAAAGTTGCCAAGGACATAGTGCTGTCTTTCGTTCATAGCATAATTAATTTTTGCAATTAATAATCGAAAAGCCCCACTTGGGTCGCCATTGTAACGTTCTGACCTCATTACCTGATTTAAAATTATAATTAATTTTATTATTTTATTTTACGAGAAATCACAAATGGTTTTATTTCAATTAATCACATGACATACATAACAAAATTCGTTAAAATTAATTAGTTGTCCTTTTGTGGGCGCCAGGGTATTTTATATAGAATACACAAAATTTAAACAGTAAACGAAGTCAACATTTTGACTTCACTTCTGAAAGAGATGTTTGCTCCGGGCTATGAGAGTTCTTATATGCAGGGTCGTAGCTGGGCAATACTATGAACTTGAAAGTCTAGCTAGCACAGTGTCCTTCATTGGCGATGTATAATTACCGAATGTACATGTCTGCCGCCACACATTGGATGACGGTCTTCTCTGCTATGGACCAGTGTAGCACAGTTCCTCAGATGTCGTCCTTTGCCTGAGCTCATCTGCTCAAACAAAATAGCGGGTGTCCGGATCCAGGCAGCAGCAACAGTCCCACTCACGAATGGACAGTCCACATCGACCGATCGTGAATGCCAACCAGCCCTGAATATCTCTTCCCTCGTTCGTCGTGCCACATGCAAAACAGAAAACTCTCGCCGATCACCCTGTTTGTCTACCTGGCAAGCACAAATCTCCCCTCCATTAGGCACTCACTATTCTCCCCTCGCTAATTCTAGGAACCGGCCTGCTGGCATTCCTCAGATCTGCCGCTCCACACTTGTACAATGTACACTGCGCCCAAACGCCCACTAAAATATTCCACATTTTAAATAATAAACATATAGTTTATTAATGTAACTAGCGGTCACAAGACGCGTTCGTTACAGCACTCTAGGTGATTTCGTGAAAATAGTATGAACAGTTGAGTCCGGACAATATTTTTACAAGTGAATATTAATAATGGTAACAGAATATACAAAGACAGGCTGGGATATTGTTATCGTATACAAATCAAACAAAACACAGAATTACAATGATAGATCCAAATGCTATTCATTGTGATTCATAATTTTGTTGACACTACAACGATATAAAACCGACGTGAAAAATGGAAGGAAATTGTCTTTGGAAAGAAACTCAGCATTTCATAAGTATTTAACTCAGTGGGGAGCATGAATGTTCCCAAAGTGATGTAAATCACAAGTGCCGTTACGGGGTAACTGAGTTTGGATGAACTGTAACGAGAGTTCGAGATTTGTTACTGTGCAGTTGTGGCGGAGTCTGGAGGTAAAGGGCTGCAATCGATCATAACCATTGCGTATAGCAGGCAGGATAGCGTTGTTCCTTTATGTGGTGTCGAGATGGGGAGGCAGAAGTTCAGAGGCTCCAGGCGGTTGCGATGTCCAGATGAGTGGTAGGAAGTTTACCAGTCATCAGGCAGTGATCATTCAATAAGACTGCGAAAGACTCCCAATCTTAATGTAACGGCTAGCGTTCTGGCCTCGCATTCGGGAGGACGGCGGTTCGAATCCCCGTCCGAGCATCCAGATTTGGGTTTTCCATGGTTTCCCCAAATCACTCCAGGTGAATGCCGGGATGCTTCCTTCAAAAGGCCATGGCCGAATTCCTTCCCATTCCTTACCCCCCCATCCTTTCCCGTCTCTAAAGACCTAGGTGTTAGGGGGCATCCACAAATTACGTGAGGTGTTTTTCCGGATTTCTGGACCCCCCCCCCTCCCCCCTGGTGAGATTTCGTGAGATCTGGCCGGACCCCCCCCTCTGGTGAGATCTGGTCCTTGAGAACCCCCCCTAGAAATCGCCCTCGAAACTTTTGTAGACTTTTTTTTTAGGTCACACCCTAACTTTTTTGACGAAATACCCTCATAAAATCGACTTTGGCGCAAATTGTAGACTTTTTTTTTGGCTCTACTTTTCCCAAATTTTTCGCAAAATCTCACGTGAGATTTCCGTAGACCCCCCCTCCCCCCTGGTGAGATCTGGTGAGATTTCGCCGGACCCTCCCCATTTCACCCCACGTAATTTATGGATGCCCCCTTATAGGAGACGTTAAGCATTAAAAAAAAAACAATCTTAATGCTCCACCTTGTTGAGATGGCAGTGCTTTTATAACCCTGCCTATAATACTGTGTTTTGCCGAAGCTGTTCCCTGGAGTTGTTTCAAAATACCTGAACAGAACACTTCCAGTCGTTCGATCTAACTAACGTCTAGAACGTGTTACTTCATCTCTTCCGAAAAACATAAGGTTTGGTCCATATCACTTGTATGAATATTACACTTCGCTGTTAGTTCTGGTAGACGTCTACCGTAATCGATAGCGATGCAGACTAGAAGTCCACAAGTACCAGAGGCGGATCTTCGAATTTTCCGAGCCGTAAAACTGAGTCTGCCGCCCTTGACAGTAGAGCTCAGAGGTCGCCGCCACATGAATTTGCCATTTGCCGCCCCTAGGAACGTGATTTGCCTAACGCCCCCCTGGAGTTGCCAGCCGGGGTAAGTGCCACGATTTCCCCCTCCCCCACCCCTTAGATCCGTCACTGACAGCCACTGCTGGTGATGACCAATAGAAGTTAAATTCTACTGCTCACGGTGAAAGCCAGGACATATTCTCCTACTCGCGATGAAAACAGAAGTTGTATTCTCTTGTTCGCGATGAAAACGGAAATAAGTCATGTTGGGTCTTCTCTGTTCGTGAAACCTCACATCCATGAAGCTGTAATGATTAAATTAGATTTACTCCAAAGAGGTGATTCTACAAATAGCCCTGGCCTCGCGATTCGCCGCGAATATATGAATTGATTAACTTTATTTGGGCTATTCAACGCCGGCCTTCATTATAGGCTGAATTGTTCCTTCCGTTTTGCTTCACGCCTACACACATACAATTGGCTAGATTGGTTCCACTTCTGCCAGATATCACTTAAATTCCAAGTCTAATACATACGTTATTCTGAGCAACAAACTTGTGAGGTATTTCTTCCAGGAATTAAAAAAAAAAAAAAATTAAAAAAAATAATGCCCTGGATATTGACATAAATTGTTTATTGACTTCTCGATTATCACATATCCGTTAAAATAATTTCCCGACCGCTTTCCCCAGCATGGTTCTGTTGCTCGTGAATGACAGCGCGCCTATGCGGCTAGTCTCCATAACGTCTTTGTCGATTTTCCATCTCAGAATAATTTCTCACAAGAATGAAATTATGCCTTATATAACCTTTTTTTTGTGCATATATATTGTAATAAATTACTTTAATGTCTATTTCATCGTCGTTAACACTTGCGTTCCACTTTACGTTCAACTGCCTATTCCGTAAGATGAGTATTTTAATAATTTTTAGTACCATCAACGGCCATGAGCAGCTTTATCCTTGAATAGCATAATTTTTTAAGCTAGTGGCTAAATCTTGGCAAATATCTCATTTCAGTTGCAACCAGGGCCGGCGCAAGGAATTTCGGGCCCGGGGTAAAATTTAGCTCTACAAAATGGCCAGGCAACAATGGGCGTATTCTTGGCTTCATGGTCGGCCCTAACGCCGGCCCTGGTTCCAACCCCAACTTCGGTCCAGTTCTTGAGTGGTATTGCCGACGCAAAGTTTGAGTATGTGTTAATCACAATTATTGTTCTGAATGGGACTCAGAAATATTTAAATATACCAGTAGACGCTTTATTAATGCAATAATTATGAGGCTAAGCAGTTACAGGGACAGGTCTGCTCTTTATCGTGTGCTGAATGCCTAATGCAGGCTCTCGCTTGTGACTATTTGCGGCTGGGTCCGACCGGACTGGTTTTCCTGAATTCCCGACAAATTCAGACAATGCTGAAAAATTCAGTGTTCTGCAACTTTTTGCTTCTCCCATTCTATTTTGATATAACGTCCAATACTTTATTCCAAATATTCAGATAAATAAATGTTAATCATTCTAAAAATAATTAATATAAGAAGTTGGATCACCGACAAGGGTATTTCACCAAAATTAGCACCGTAATGTGGCGCTAAAGAAATTCGATCCATTACGCAGTCTGTATGAACTTGTAACTATTGTCTTCACATAAATACTCGTGATCTCCACCATATCAGTTTGCAAAAGATTGTCCAGACCAATTATTATTACACGAATATTAGTACAATTTCTCCTGTCTGAAATTTTACTAGGGAAGCTAAGGGTGTAGTTCACATTGAAAAGTTTGTCAAGTGAAGCTGGGTTATGAAACCCCGTAGAGGTGATTTCTCCACCTCAATCGAGAGGGCTAGGGTTTTGCATGTAACGAGAATATTCTGAGAAAACACAGTTCACTAGATTTACATCTTGATTAAACTCTCCTCTAACCTTCTAATTATCCATTCGAAACTGTTAATTGCCCACTGAAAATGTGTCTGTCACCTTTACAATCTCTACTGAAACCTCAAATAATTACGCAACATCCATAATAATTTTAACTTCCAGAAAAATAAACAACTAAACAGGAAATAATCAATTTTTTTGGTTCTCTCTCAGAACTGGCTAATCGAAGTTTTTACATCACCACACGCTAAACTCACTTTACTTATACACTTGCAGCATTCCTCGTACACTAACCTCACCATTCTTGAGCGGCTAGACTCACAATTAATGTTATTTAATTAAAGTTCCAGTTATTGTAATACATTTGAAATATTTCGCACTGCTATTTAGGTCATATTCACCAGTATTACTCCAGATGCTGATCAAAATAAGACATTTTGTTAAAATAAGTTTACGTATTCACAACACATTACTTTTTTCCCTACTGCACACAAACACATTACTCAAGAGGAATGGTATCTAAAACGTGCTCCAGTGTTTCAATCATTACTGGATTCAACTACCGAGCCTGGTGGTGTAACGGATCTACATCTACATCTACATCCATACTCTGCAAATCACAAACATTGTGGGTGGCAGAGGGTGCTAATCACCAATCCTAAACCCGCCCATTCCAATCCCGAAAAGTGCGAGGAAAGAAGGAATACATATAAGTATCAGTACGGCATCTTATTTCTCTAATCTTATCCCTCCGGTCATTGCGACCTAAATAGGTTAGCGGAAGAAGTATTTCATTGCACTCGAAATTTAAATTTTTTCGCATATTCTCCAATAAATTCGAACGCAAGCTACGTCGTCTGTCTTCCAAACTATCCCAGCCCAATCTATGTGTCAATTCTGTGACGCTTTCATAAGGGCTGTAACAACAAGTCACGAATCTAGCGGCTCTCCTCTGCACCCTCTCAACTGAGTCAATCAGAACCTTGCGATACGGATCCCAAACCCCACAACAGTAATCCAGATGCGGACGCACTAGTGTTTTATACGCTATCTCCTTTGTTTGAGCATTACAATTTCTCAAAATACGACCTATGAATCGCAATTTAGAATTTGCCTTGCCTACGACGGAAGTTATGTGCATGTCCCATTTCATGTTGCTTTGTACTATCACCCCCAGATACTTCACGGAATCAACCGTGTCAACAGGTGAATTGTTTATTTTGTACTCGTGAACAACCTGATTCTTCTTGTTACTTATCCGCATTGCCTTGCACTTTTTGCAATTAAGTGTAAGCTGCCATTTGCGGCACCAATCGAAAATAGCATCCAAATCACGCTGAATTTCTAAGCAATCGTCGGAGCACCTTATTTCCCTATAGATAACCGCATCGTCGGCAAACAATCGCAACCAGCATTTGACGTTGTCACCTAGATCGTTTATAAATATTAAGAAAATAAGTGGACCTATTACACTTCCTTGAGGAACGCCCGAAGTAACATTTATCTTAGAAGAGGCTTCCCCGTCAACAACGACATATTGTGATCGACCAGTTAGAAAATCACGTATCCACTCGCAAATCTGAGCCGAAATACCGTAAGCTCGAATCTTCGCTAAAAGTCGGTTGTGTGGCACAGAATCAAAAGCGTTCTGGCCTCGCATTCGGGAGGATGGCGGTTCGAATCCCCGTCCGGGCATCCAGATTTGGGTTTTCCATGGTTTCCCAAATCACTCCAGGCAAATTCCGGGATGTTCCCTTAAAAAGGCCATGACCGAATTCCTTCCCATTCATTGCCCCCATCATTTCCCGTCTCTAAAGACCTCGCTGTTGAGAGACGTAAAGCAGTTAAAAAAAAGTGGATTCAACTGACATTGTAACTGTCAAAAAATGAGAACTCAATGCTGCTACAAGATCACTGCTTTTGGTAGTTGATAGAAATGCCTCGATACATTAGATAACCACGACGCGCAAATCATTTTACACCGAGGGTTGTACTAACCTTTATACGATGCATAGATGCATAGCCTGCACTAGTTTGGTAGTTAGACCCTAATACGCCCTCGAAATGATTTATTTAAATTTCGGATATGTTGCTTCTGCAAGACCTCAAATACTAAGTCACATTTTCTCCTCCGAAACCAGCGCATGATGGCCCAGCCGTTCCTTAGTACCTAAAAAACAAATACTAAAAAGTCCCCACCTCTTGGGTGTCCGCATGATAGTTTTTATCGGGTCAAAAGGGCTTAAAAGGGATTGAGGGCCAAATCGGTATAAACTCGTTTTAACATTTAAAATATAGGACTTAGTAACGTTTTATTACAACCTAGGAAATCAGGATAGGCTAACCAGTGCATAAAAGTGTAATATCGGCACTATTAGATATAATATTCGCAGGAGAGACGTTTGTCGTTGCTCTCTATGACAATTTTAAATCTCAGTGCAAAATCTGGACGAACTTCGGGTTGGAGGTGGACGCCGCGCCAGCGTGACGCCGCCGTGTCTCAGTGGCGCGCCGCCGCCGCCGCCGCCCTATGCTTCGCGGCGTGTCCTTGAGCAACACTTCCTAAAACGACAAAACGTTTTTTTTAATTTTTCGTTAAGCTGAGTGAATAAGAGAGCGTTAAAATGACTAAATTAGCTAAAACTAATATTAAAAAACTATCTGTAACAGTGTTATATGACTCTCTAAGCCAAACTAATGTTTGTTGGAAATATTTTGGAAGTTTAGAAATAGAAGAAGCCAAAAATAAGAAAATGGTGAATTCCGATCAGGTCTATTTCTTATCTAGCCTAAATGCAGTAAAAACAATGAAGTATTTAACACTGAGTATTCAACGTATAGAGGAAATGAAGACTGGAGACAAAATAGAAAGCATGATAAGAGATTTAAAGAAACAGTTGGGACTGAATGAAAAGAAGTTGTCATTGATGCTGAAGAAAACGTGCGAAGCCGACCCCGGTAGCGCGGGGCTAGCGAGTTGGCTTCACGTTGTAGGGGTCGCTGGTTCGAGTCCGGCCAGGGCGTGGGTGGTTTTAATTAAGTGTTGTGTTCGTCCTGTGTTGTCCTGTCACTTGTGATAATCAATAATATGAGAAGATACTATGCACATAGTTGAAGAATGATAGAAACACAGTTGCTGGCTGAATGGCTACAAGGCCGAATGCCATTTAAGTATATATAAAAAAAGTGCGAAGAGCAGTTTCATTGGCTAATATGGAGCATCATCTGTGTCTTGATCATGGGCACCATAATCTCGTGACAGTGGAGGCATTAAACAAAGTTCCAGAAATTGAAACGCTCGTAAAAAGAATGCAAGAAGATTGTCAAGAGAGAGAGATATCCCTTGCCACAGCTAGAAGTCGATGCCGAAAGGATGGAAAAAGAGTTTATGGATTCCCTTGGTAACGTCGTTCAATAGCTAGATAATTATGAGACCGATCCTATTTTAGAAAATGATTAGGTGGAAACAGTGCACATAGAAAGAAGATTGGATGAAGTAGTGAAGAGAGCTTGCTATTCGTATCAGGATCAGGAAATATTATATACACTCCGTCTATCAAAACTATAAGCCAAACTCGTTGGACACCAGCTCGTTGGAAACCAACTCGTTGGCACAGATTTCCAGAAATGCTGGAAAGTTTAACCCATGTTTGCAACCGTGACCAAATACACAAGATGTTTAGAAAGATTGGACAAGATGAGATAAAGATTAATCAAAGTGAGTCGAATGTTTTAGACATAATAGGATCTAGTAAAATGTTTGAAAAGGTTTCGTGAAGAAGTTGAGGTCACGTCTTCTCAAAGATATGTACAATGAATGTGACTCCTCTCTTCCGTTCTGAAATAATTCACATCCAAAATTCTGTATTAGGTGACGAATTATTGATTATGTTTCGGCTTAGTCGCAACATGGTAGCAGAAATTAACAACGATTCGCTGCCGCAAGAGCGGTCTTAGCAGTATCACTTTTGGATTATCGTTTAACGGGTCTCAAAGAATTAGATACATATTTCAAGTCAATAGAAAAAACCAGTACTTCCTTTCTTGCCTCATATATCAAGAAAGTAATCACTGCCCCTAACGTACCAGAAACAAATGAAGGTAGGGACCCTATCGCTTCTACAAAATTCACCAATGATACATCGTTGCTGCAAAATCTATCGATGAAACATCGTGTTTATATTGATAATGATTATCCGATCGATCAAGAATGTTGGAGATATAAAGCTTCATCCAATCCTAAAGATGAAAATCTTATAAGTTACTTGAACACCTAAAAAAATATATTTTTCTCAGTTTTCCGCCGTTGCCAAGACTTTTCTTTGTGTGCCTGCACAAGCTCACTTAGCGAAAGAGTATTTTCTGTGACTAGGTTTGTCATTTCTGCGAAAAGGTCGAGCTAAGCTCAGTTCGCCTAAATAAAATTATCTTTATACTTGATAATTGCAAAGTGTGCAAAATTCTGCAAAATTTTGATTTTATAAGTGAAACGTTACTTCTGTTTTCTTTTTGATACTAAGTAATGATATATATACGCATATCATTAAACCTATATATAATATAGTCACGCCGCCGGCTGAAAATGTTCAGCGCGCCGCCTACGAGATTTCAGCAAGCGGCCTCCACCTCTACTTCGGGTAATAAAATACAGTCGGAAGATCGCAACCCAACCAGTCACTCCATCCTTCCAGCTTGCGTCCCTTCCATCAACACCTGCAGCATACGAACAACATTCTCTACGAGTATACTAACAGATTCAAGAATTGCTATGAAATTCTTTAGATCTTGAAGATTGAAATACAAAATGGAGTTCTGGTGCCAGTGACTACCCGACTTCCACCTGCTCCGGATCATTTCCTTAATTTGGTGTTCTGCAATTGTAAGAACATCAGCGGAAATAGGTGTGAATGTGTGCGTTGTGATCTGGAGTGTTCACTAATGTGTGAACATTGCCAAGCATTTGCATGCGATAATGTCACCTATAATGAGTACGACGATGAAGCTGAACATTAAATTTCATTTATAGATTTTAATAATAAATTGTCTAATTTATAATTTTGAAAAATGTTCGGTCATTTTTAAGGTTTCTTCAAGTCAGTTTATATATAATACCAAGAGCACAAAATCTCAGTGCACTGTTCGAAGAGATTAGAACGATGCAGACAGAAGAGCAAGGGTGAGAGGAACGGCGCTTCATGCTTTTTTTTTATCTGCTTAACTTCTCTCTAACAGCGAGGTCTTTAGAGACGGGAAAGGATGGGGGGCAAGGAATGGGAAGGTATTCGGCCATGGACTTTTAAAGGAAGCATCCCGACATTCGCCTGGAGTGATTTGGAAACCATGGAAAACCAAAATCTGGATGCCCGGACGGGGATGCTTCATGCTGAGCTCTGCGAGTTGTTTTGAATGTTTCGATGCATATTTCGACAACCGTTTGCCACAAAAACATGATGAATATACCATTTTAATGCTGAAACTGCGTTCTACAACTTTGATAATAGGTCTTGATGAATTTGATAGTTTTTAGCAAATATGACTTTGTTACAAAATAAGTCATGTTTTGTACCTGTTTCACGATCAAATGTGAGGTATGTATTTTTTGTTTGTTTTTACTTCTGTGCAACAATTGCGTCAAAAACTACTCCATTATTCAATAAATAGCCTTCCCATTTACTTATAGTACAATGAAATGATATTAAAGCTGATATTTTACGAGCTACAAGACGTTTATACTGATTATGGCATTTAAGCCCCATTCAAAAACTGTTGGCCTTTTAAAACTACGAATAGGGCACCTCAGAGATGGGGACTTTTCAAGACATGTTTTTTCGGTAATAAATAAAGACTGTGCCAATTTTTAAGTCAACATTTATTTTTTTCTGGTTCATACCCATAATGCCCGTGGAGCGGCGCGCAGAGCTCTCGGCCCAGCGCTGACTCACGTGTGCTTACAGCAACAGATCCGCCGGGAAAACTTACGATCACACATCACGCGTGCTTGTTTGAAAGCGTATCTCGACAACCAAACGTTACAAGGGATGACCGATATACCATTTTAATGCTGAAAGTGTGTACTACAACTTTGATCATATGTCCTGACCTGGTAACTTTGACAGTTTTTCTGAAATACAGATTGATTGAAGAAAAAGGTTATGTTTCGTACTGCCTTCATGATAAAATGTGACTATACTTTTACTTTTAAATAATAATAGTGCCCATATTACACTTTTATGCACTGGTTAGCCTATCCTTATTACCTAGGTTGTAATAAAACGTTAATAAGTCTTACATTTCAAATATTAAAACTAGTTTATATGGATTTGGCCCTCAATCCCTTTTTAAGCCCTTTTGACCTGAAAAAAACTATGACGCGGACACCCCAGAGGAGGGGAATTTTCGGTACTTGTTTCTTAGGTACTAAGGAACGTCTGTGCCAAATTTCAGCTCTACGTTATTATTTCTTTTTTTTTTTTTTTAGGTTGTAACCTAAAATGCCTGGGCTATTATCCATTTTCCCGTGACAGAAAATTGATATGCGCTTGTTTAAGTGTGTCACGATCGTTTTGTGCTGCGTCAAAGTTCAATGATACCTAGTCGATGTAATTGCAGACACCTCAGAAATACCTTCTTGTTTAATTACTGAGTTTCTTTGCAGTGTGTAACATGTCGCTGAATGTTGTAGTTGTATATTGATATTTTCAATGTATGAATATTTAATATTAAGGAGATGATATGTGAGTAGGCAGACTTCTTGCTTGTTTAGTAGGAAACATTACTCAGAAAATTTGCGCCTAGTCGTCTGTGACGTCATCCAAGTCTGGAAAACTGAAAACAGTTCAGGTAGCAGGTGGATTTAGTTTTTCGTTGACCTGGCTACAGAAACTTTCATAAGGCGCAGGTATTGTTTGAGAAGCTCACAATTTAAAGTGTTAGGGCTGGTAAAATGAGAGCAATCTGAAGCTTAGATCCCATTAGCATTGAATCTGCAAAGAGCACTCCAGAACAAAGTTGGACATTATGTTCTGTTTGCTGCTGTTAAAGTCGCCGTGTCTCGGCGTTAATGCTTCACCTTGAGACACCACATGGGAGCCAGCACAGATTACTGCAAAATGTGAATAGTGATTTAAACAATTATATTTGGGTGCACGGCAGTGAACCCGCCAAGTCGAGTGAACGGTGACACTAAATACCCTTTTCTCGAAGCGATTCGGGCGAGTTTTGAACCTCAATTTCTCCAGTCGTATCGATGCTACATTTCTCTCTCTCTATTTTTTTTTTTTTTTTTTTTTTTTTTACTTATGGCTTCACGCCTCGAGGTCATTAGAGGCGGTATGGGACTGGTGACAATAAACGGTAAGGAATTCGGCCATGGCCCTTTTGAAAGAAGCATCCCCAAAAACCCAAATCTGGATGCCTGGAAGAGGATTCTACATTTCTAAAATTTCTGTATGCATAGATAGCAGAAATCTTATCAAACATAATAAATTTTATTTCGTTACTGTTCTTAGTTCGGATGATATTCGGATGCAAACTTCAGCGATTTTGTAACTCACTAACTGACTGAAGATCATCTAAACTCTAAGGTACTTCCCGTAGTCATATGAAGCTGAAATTTGGTACACATCATCTTCAAGGGTTTTCTGCTATTTAGCAGGTCCATGCACAGTGACAGCCTTCCAAGCCTCCCTCTGTTCCGCCTTTCTATTAATGTCTATATATTTCCCATTCACCATGATATTATCATTTTCTTCCTTCGCCGACCTCTTCTTTTCCCTCCGTTTACAATCCCCTCAAGGTCAGTTTTAAGCAGGCACTCATTCCTGAACACATGACCAATCCATTGCCTTTTTCTGTTCCTTAATGTTTTTATAAGGAACCTTTCCTCTCCTACTCGTGCCAGCACTTCATCATTCCTTACTTTGTCTTTCCAACTTATTTTCTCCATCCTCCCCCATATCCACATTTCGAAAGCTTCAAACCTGTTTAGATCTTCTTTTCGTGGCGTCATGTTTCTGCTGCATTTAGTCCTACACTCCATACAAAACATTTAGCTAGTTTTTTTCCTCAGGTTTTTATCCAGCCTTCCGCATAATAAATTTTTCTTTCTATTGAAAGCTTCCTTTGCCATTGCTATTCTAGTTTTCACCCCCTTCTTGCAACTCATATCACCACTCACAATTGATATAAGATATTTGAAGGACTTAACTTGCTCAATTATTTCTCCTTGTAGCATTATTATAATTACTTTCTTACTCCTTCCCACCATCATTCATTTAGTTTTATTCCTATTGATTCACTTTCCGAATTCCTTACACCCTTTGTCTAAAGCATCTAATGTACTTCTGAGTATCTTGACGCTTTCCGCCAGCAAACCCATGTCATCAGTAAACTTTTTGCATCTAATCCTACATGAACCCACGCATACACCTCCTTTACCTCTTAAACTTCTTTTTATAATTTCCTCCAAGTATATGTTGAATAATATGGGTGACATACAACATCCCTGTCTTACACCTCTTCCAATCTTTTCCTCTTCTTTAAGATCATTCCCCACTCTCACTCCTTGTTCGATGTATAATCTACTTGTTAGCCTTCTTTCCTTCCAATCAATGGCTTTATTTTTTAAGAATGTCCATTAAGTTCGCCCACTGCATTCTACCAAAAGTCTTTTCCTGGTCTATGAATAACATGTGACAATCTCTTTCCCTTTCAATGTCAATTTCACCTACTGTTCTCAGTAAACCAATAACGTTTCTTGCATTTCTTCCTTTTTGAAATCCAAACTGTTCTTCAACAGTTGACATGGACAGTCTGCTAGATATTTGTCTATTTAGCACTCTTAGTATTATTTTAGTAGCGTGGCATAAGAGACTAATGGTTCTGAAATCTTCACATTTCACTGCATTCTTTTTCTTTTCAATTGGTATCAACACTGTTGTTAAAAAGTCTTTTGGACATTCTCTTCTTTCATATATCTCATTAAACAAATATAGTATTTCTCTTCTTCCCTCATCTTTCAAACTTTTCAGAATTTCTATAGGTAACTCATCGATTCCTGCTTCATCTCCGCCAAATACTTCTCCACTTCCACCTCCAGAATAAGGCCTCCCATCTCCTCCTTGCAGACTCTCTCTTCTTCTAATACCAAATCCTTCGGTCGGTGTTGCAGATCATACAGTTCTCCCATATATTATTTCCATCTTTGCTGTATTTCATGTGCCTCTCTGGCTAAGGTTCCGTCCTTGTTTTCAACTTCCTGCCCCGTTGTTCTTCTTTTTCCTTGAAAGCAAATCTGCACGGCCTCCTTGTACATCAAGTCAAATTTTACCTATCTTTCTAATTGCTCTATTTGTTCACATTTACTTCTCATCTAGTTCTCTCTTGCTTTCTCAACTTCTCTTTTAAATTCATTATTTAGTTTTCTGTATTTCCTACTCCCCTCCTCAGTGTCTGGCACAGAAACGGAGTTTACTTCCGAGCTAGTACCAAACATGTTCTATCAGGGAGAGATGGGGGATCTTGCTGGGCACAAGAGTACCTCAACATCACGCAGACAGCTAATAGAGTCACGTGCCGGGTGTGGTCGAGCATTGTCCTGTTGAAAAATGGTACCTCAATACTGTCGCATGAGGGGTAGCACATGAGGTCGCAGGATGTTCGTGACATACCGTTTTGCAGTCAGGGTTGCCTCAATCACTATCAGCCCTGATGTGAAGTCATACCCGAGGATTTCCCACACAATGACGCCAGAAGAATCACCGCTGTGCCTTTCCATAACATTGGAAGAATGGGGCAGGTCTCCGGGTCGTCGCCATACTCGCCTACGATGGTCATCCGTGGTAGTGCAGAACCGAGATTCATTGCTGAACACAATGCGAAGACATTCATCAGCAGTACAGTACCTGGAATCATTCAGCCATCAAACAGGGTGCACCACGTGAAGCAGAGATAGACATTTGTTTGGAAGATACTAATAAATTCTTTTCCAAACCCCTTACACCGTGCATTTATAAATAACAGTGATTATTAGTAGCACTTATGATACGGTTGGACCATCTGGTCGAAAACTCATTGCCCGCGGCTATCTAATTTTCTCATATTGTATCAGAATATTATAGATATAGATTCTTTTAATTTTGTGATAAAAAATTACGTATCTTCATGTAGAAGGAATCCTACAGGTGTCGCATATCCATGATCTCCGATGCCAAGAGTACACATATTTCTCCCATGCATTGTCTATAGATCTCATTTTGTTCAGATGATATATGGTTTCCATTTTCTCTCAATCTTTTTTTTTTGCTTCGTCGACATCGAGTTCATTAGAGGCGGCAAAGGACTATGAAAAAGCGGTGGGAAGGAATTCGGAAATAGCGTTTTGAAGGTACCATCCCCGAATTCGCCTAGAATGATTACGGGAAACCATGGAAAACCGAAATCATGATGTAGGCTACAGTCGGGGATTAGAATCCCTGTACTTCCGACTGTAAGCCTACTGGGCTTGGTCTTTCCTCTTCTACTTCTTTCAGCAGATTGATAAAGCAGTCAAAGTAATTATTGCATCTCAATTGCCTCGTGAATAAATTTTGGCAATATTTTTAATAATTGACTTTATAACTATGAGTATGTGACAATTAGCGCCATGAGCTAACATGATTTACAACAAACGGAGAGAGAAGGTAAAAATTCTAACAACTCAAATATATATTGCGTATTTAAAACTTTGTAGCTACGTTTGTCTTGCATACTTAGAAAATTATGACGGTGTATAACAATCAAGTGGAAAATGTTAACAAAGGTTGATAAACTCAAATAAACTTTTATTTTAATGAGGTTCGTCGATGATGGGTTCCTTGATCTGGGAGAATACAAGGAAGGGACAGAAAATCTACATACTCCTCGAGTAATTTCCGGAAAACAGGTAAATCCAAAATTAGGATCGCTAGAACGGGAATCGAACTCACGTCCTCTTACATTCTTTTAACTTTAAGTTAAAAACTCGAAAATTTGTGGTTGTTCTATTACTGAAATCTGCAAGATTATAGTGACCGAAGTGTATAATGAGAAGACAGTACAGTGCGTTATTTAAACGCTATATGTAAGCCCATGGCCGTGTGGTCACGTATCTGGAATAGTTCTCAGTTGGCACACAGGATCAGGTAGGTAAATGGCCATTTAGCTCTGGGGTTGTCTTTGAGACTCGTTAATTGTGATTTCAAATGCCAAAATCACAGGGCAATAGTTCCTTTCCATTCGAAAAAGAAGATCGCCACCTCTTTCGGTGTCCGCAGGGTCCGCTTGTAGTAAATGACCTTACCTTGGCAGGCAGACCCTCTCAACACTTTTGACAATAAAATCAATTTGGGCATTTTTCAGGAACAAAAAAACATTTTTTTTGGGGCACAAATTATGATCGCATGATCTGATATATTTATTGAGTTTTATCACTATTACACCTCTTAAAATTGAATTAAAACAAAAATGTTTTGCACAGAGTCTAAAAGTGACAAAAAATGAGTTTTTTGAGACAGAAAATTGAGTCTTCAACTAGAAAGGTTGTAATTGCGTGACTGATCTGGCTGAAATACGAACCTGAGCTGTATCTGAACCCAAGGGATTGTTCTGAAAAATTTGAAGAACTGCTGTTGAGTCTGAAGATTTTTAGAAATATTAATAGGAGTGTTAATGACCGACAGAAACGATCTCTCTGCATGCAAGATTGTACTCAATGAGGTAGCTGGACAAAGAAATTTTTTGAAGCGTTTACTTTTTTTTTAACATCAGTCTCTTGGCTGATTTGATGCAATCCTCCATCACTTCCTACATTGCACTAACCTCTTTATCGCAACATACCCCATACAACCCACGTCTTCTTATATCTCACTCTTTTTCTACCTCTATAGTTCTCACTTTAGACTGCTCCCTCTACTAACAAATTAAATAATCCATATGTCTTAAAAAGCGATCCACCATACTCTCTCTTCTTTCTGTAAGACTCTTCCACTCATCACCCACAATTTCCAAATGACGTTCAATTCATAGTTTATCTGTCCACTTAAGTTGGCCATACACGATCGCTCAATTCGTCCAAATGGAGCGATGTAGTGTCGTTAGTGGGGAAATTGATGTGGTTGACATGGACTGACATGATTATTTGGATATGCGATCAGTTCAGTATCCATCAGTTTGGTCCTCCATGCCATCATGGTGCGTGGGAAAAACTCCATTCGGCTGTTGTGTGGTGAAACCGCAGTCCAAACACTTCTCATTCTGTTACCGACCACCGAGCAGACAATATCGGTACCTTGATTGGATTGCGCAAGATAGCATCATTTCGTTTTAGTTTTCAATTTGGTATAGAAATATTTGTTTTTCTAGTCTTGAAATGTTGTTTTGAATGAAAGTATTTAAAATAATATTGTTTTAAGTATTATTAAGTAACATTTAGAACGATATTATTCTCTTATTTTTACAAAACTTAATGTCGTCTCACGACGACTTTACATTGGAGATTATTGAAAAATTTATAGACTTACCATGCCTATGGCAGGTCTCTGATCCAGACTACCATGACAAAATAAAAGAAATATGGCAATAGATCAATTGATAGTGCTGTTTAAAAATAAAGATATAAATACAAATAGAGAAAATTAATTTTTGTGATCTTTTTTTTAAAAAAAATAGTAAGGAAAGACTATTCAAATTTGTATGAACCTACTAGTTTAAATACGTTGTTGTACAATATTTGATGTACGTGTTACTATTTTCAGCCTACTAAACTATTTAATTCAATAAATCTGTTTTAGATTAATTTTGCAGCATTTCTATAAGTTTTCGTAATATCACAGAGCTTATTTTTCTTTATTTCGTAGTGTATTGACCGTTTATTTAATTCTCAGCACTTCTTATTCAGCACTTGATAACTTTAATATCCTTTAAAATTAATCCAGTCTCATTTTAATTAGTACTAGTGATCGCCCAGCGATCGAAATTCCACCGTAATTCATTAAGTTGTTTAGTTTCTTTCATGAAAGAGTAATAATCTAGTAATTCTCTGCATTACTTATAAAATTAAAACGATACACTCCACGTGTGACTGTATGCTAAATTTTAGCTTCTAATCTAACCATAGCAAATGATGAAATGTATTTATCGATGGTTCATTTAGGCCGGAAAACTGCTTTAGCTTTATGAAACATGCGCATTTAAATGTATCTATCAAAATAATTTCGTCATTTTGTGTGTTCGCTATTTAAATTTGGTCTATTATCATTTTGAATTTCACGCAAATAAATATTCGTTATTTCTGGTCTCTCTCTCTCTCTCTAATGAAATTACTGAAATTAAAAAATCAAAAGACACTTAACCAAAGTTTATCATTTTAAATAATCAAATGACCATATAGTATCTGGCAGAATCGCTACATTAATTTTCAAAGTATTCCTTTCATAACTTCAAACATTAATCTCTACTTTATCCGAGTCTTTCGTTTTACCAAAGACCACAGAGAGTCCCTTGCGGGGAATTCACGTAAGAACGTTGGCTCCGATCCTATTTCACGCGCACACACGCGTTCGCAAATTAATTTTTATTTTAATAATCTATTTGTAACATGTATTAATTATGCTTATTATATTTTTGGGTGGGGTGGGACATTCTCCACCAGTGAAAAACTGTTACTGACCTGTTGAAATTTGGTTTAACTGCTTCCTTATAATGTCCTCTTCACGTTGTAGATTCTCCTTTTCCGGAAAAGTCGCCACGAATTAAATTAAAAATGCCGAAATATCGGATGCTCAACAACCGCGAAATGTTAGCAGCACTGTAAAAATGACTCAGAAATTATCGGTACAGGGATCATATCAACCTAAATAGGTTCGTTTTGTCATAGTGATTATGGTTAGGTTGAAATTCGGCCTGGACCAAGAGTAAAAGGTTTACGGGAAATGATTGGAGTGATGGAATGACGGTGTATGTGCTACGCTTTTGGATGTCATCCGAATGGATGTCATCCATACGGATGATATCAAAATGGAGCGATCGTATATGGCCACCTTTAATCTTCAGCACACATTTCCAAAGCAGGATATTTCAAATGCTTCAATTTTCTTTCTTTCTGGTATTCATAAAGTCCATGCTTCGCTACCATAAAGTGCTGTGCTCCACACATAGAGTTTTAAAACGTTCTTTCTAATTCATAGATCAATATTTAAAACTAAAAGATTTATCTTTTTCAAGAAAGCTCTTTTCATTAGTGCTGTTCTGCTTTTAACATCATTCATGCTTCGGCCATCCGTTATAATCTTACTTCTTAAATAACAGAATAAGAAAATTCTCTTAGTACTCTTATTGCATCCAACCTTTTTTTTAATATAAGCGATATTAACAACTGTATCACGATTCTATCCAGATACAGTATCTTTTCTTGAGGATACGCTGTATATAATTTAGCATCATTGATACGAAAAAGAAAAAAAAAAAATCTGATGACACAATACATTCAGTTTTGGCCACAGGAAATACTGTCGCCTTAATTTACCGCTTCGTTCTTCAGTAAAAGAAGGTTATTCGGGGTCTTTGCCCACCTCCTACTCGAATTCGCCGCTCCACGCTGCTCTTTTGTCAGCTTGCGCCGTGCCGCCACATTGGTTTGCGCGCCGGACCAAGGTCAGTTGTCCCGCGCTCCAGGGAAAGACAGTGGATACTGTGACTGCTAGCCGCCGCGTGCCCTACTCAGATAGCTATTACCCGACACCAGGTTAGTGACTAATACACTGTCTGCTCACGTGGTTGCGTTCCGGAAGTTTCGCTTGCTTGCACGCTAAGTTCGAGCCTAAAGATTCGCTTAACGAAAGCAGTTAGGAGTTGAAGAAATCTAGATTGCTCGTAGCTGTGGTTCTATGAAAACCTAACTACTTTAAATCCAATCTGAAAGAGTTTTTGCTTCAGAACCATTTTTGCTCTGTGAAAGAATTTTTTTCTTGGAATTCGGTAACTAAGAATGACTGAGGAAATATACCGTATATTTGATATATGGAAGAATAAAGAGACAAAGTTCTTAGTAATTACTAAAACAGTGTATAGCTTTTCTTTGGGTTGAAACCGTTTAAAAATGCAGCAATTACATTATCTGGAAATAACACTCGTAGATAATAACTACCATCGGATAATATGTATTTGCAGATTACTCTAGAAATTTATTATACCAATGCGTTTTTAAGTAACTAACCGGTTATCAGTTGTTGGTAATATTATTGATATTTCTAATAAAAGTATGTACTGTTGCACATCCCCGAGACTTCTCACATGAGATCAAAGTGAATATATCTAATCGTACAAATATTTCCGAGTATATTATAAGTTTAAACGAATTTCTATCCTCTTAACATTAAAGCGAAGAGCTTTAAAAGACTTCCTCTCCTCAAAAAAAAAAATATGATTTTTGCCTTACTTTAGTCTTCGTAATTTTGGTTACTTCATTCTACTCTTTTGTATGTTCTTACAAACAAATATGTAAATAAACTAGAGTAAGAGAAGTTAACACCCATGTATTTGTTTTATATAGCATCTAAACGCATTGCATTGCATTGCGTTCTTGGAAGACCTTGTATTTTTCGTATTAGGACAAAACTGGTTTAAACCAAATTCAGCAGGTGTCCTTGCTTCGATCAAGACATGCAAAAAATTCCCCAACGCTTGGACTTGCCATAAATTCACCTGCTAATTTTTTACCTCTGGTAAACGCGCAGTTGGATGCCTTCTTGGTTTCTAGTTCGAATAAAGTTAAGTTTGGCCAAACTACTAAATGCATTACTTCTCCGTAGCTTTGTCAATTTATGGAGAATAATGAAATCAATGGCGTGATATTGGATTTCTTATGTATTCGTGGGCCACACAAAGTATTTGGGAAGATTCCTTGATATGAAAGATTTAAAAATGGGGTCTACCGGAGATCGCGATTCTGCTAACACAACATTCTTCCACGCTGACTATTGATGTCATAATATAGTAAATAGCATAATACACCATGGACTATTATTTTCAATCAGTAATTAAGTTGTAATACACCATAAACCACCCTGATACCGACAATACTATTTCGGAAAGTAATTCTATCAATGTCTTGCATTTGACTACTGCAGTATTATGACACCAATTCCTCACGAAACCGGTATCTCCAGTAATCCCTAAAAATGAACATTGTGGATTGTTGTTTCTCACCACTGTCTTCTTGGAATTACTCTCTGCTCGAGTTTTGATGTATTCATTTTAATTTACATCGTTGTTACCTACCCTACATTCTATGGTTGTATGATCTCTTGATTGTTTGAGAAAACTATGCTATTTTGATTAGTTTATACACAATGTTTCAAAGTAAGAAGTGCACTGTTATGAAACCTTCGACCAAGGAAAGCCAAATTTGGAAAAAGATAACTGTGGAACACAAGGCATGGTTACGGGTACTTTCTCTGGTGACATGTCAACAACCTATAGATTCAGAAGGCCCACCTGTCATTACCTTCTTATACTGTAACTATGGAGATAGACTTCTGCACTCTAATCGACACAACACCAAACGTGAGCGGTTAACTCTGTGGCCTCGCATTCGGGAGGAAGCCTGTTCGAATCCCCGTCTCACCATCTACATCTGGGTTAACTCTGTGGCCTCGCATTCGGGAGGAAGCCTGTTCGAATCCCCGTCTGGCCATCTACATCTGGGTTTTCTATGGTTTCTCCAAATCACTCCAGATGAATGCCAGGATGCTTCCTTCAAAATGTCACTGCTGAATTCATTCGCGTTCCTTGTTCCCAGTCCCATCCCGCCTCTAATGACATCGACATCAACGTCAACAAGGTGTAAGGCCATAAAAAAAATCTAATCGACACTGATTAAAGAATTTTGATAATTACTTCTAATAAAGATTAATTGAACCGTTGCTACGAGTCCTAACTTCTGTCGCCCAGCACTGCTACAAAATAGCTAAACACACCCTGCCTCAGTCATTGTGGACTTACGTACCCTTCACGTTTGGTATTTCATCTCCTTGGCGTTAGTTGACGTTTTACTCTGAATTCCATCACCCCCATTTGCTTCTTGTGGCGCCGGCTGATTAGTGTCTGCCGAGACCCCTGACCAGTGGTATAGCGAAGCGATGTGCAGCATCTTTGAACTTTCCGGCTAGCAGACGGAAATTCGGCGAGCCGCATAGAGGACTGCAACTATACGAGGAAAGCGGATTAGTTTGTGTAGGGCTCGCTTATCGAACCGTTGTGACAGAGTCCTTCATCTCTGATTGAATGTTTTCCTGTAAATTCAGCACAAACTAAATTGCGAATTTTAAAATAATAAAACTGCTAATCATACCATACTGTGCTGGATGCTCAGGTTCTTTGTCTATTATTCAGCTGTAACGAAACGTAGGACGCTCTAGTTTTTTCACCTCCTAATTTCTTACGTAAGTAATATTATCGAAGACGGAGTAACTTTATATGCAGACATCTTTTCAATCTAACGACAACCACTACAAGTCAACTATTGGATTAAGATCTGTAACGGCCTGTTTTTGATTAAGTTTCTTAAAGCCTACGAATTACATCTTGCAGTTGTGCATACATTCGCCACATATATCTTTTCATACTGCCCAAAGGTCACAAAACAATAATTGATCAGATAGTAGCCTAGCATTACTACAATTGTGATCTGGTAGGCTTCGTTCATTTACATCCACACTGATGACAGACACAATTGAAATCAGCAACCAATCTTATCACTCGTTATTACACTAACATCCCAGAAACTACATTATCGAAACTTTTACCTCAATGTTGCCCATAAATGACGGAATCGCTACAACTACACATTTTTCGTCAGCGTCATACACAAAAATGTTTAAATGTTTCAGAAAAAGGCGAAAGAACAAATGACTTCTAATGCTTTTGGTCAAGTTGAAATGCAGGATGGACCAGGCGTTATTACATTAACAAGGGGAGGGCACGACCTTGGGATTTTATTTTGGGATGAGACTTTGCGAAATAATTGTACCCTTTTAGGATGTTTATCTCATGCAATCGTAAGACGCGACGCTCAATTGATTCAGAGAAATCGGCCTTTAAAAATTCAAGCCCAGCTTATATACTAGTGAAATTCCGGTCAGGCTAGCAGCGCAACAGCCCAGTCGGTAACGAGCCTGCGTCACGCCTGGGCGCTCTGGGTTCGAATCTCGATTTGACCTATTATTTTTTTCAATTTTTTAAAATTTTATATCAGCTACCCTTTAACTTAAAATACTATAAAACTATAATAGTTACAATATTTTACTGTCTAAAATACACTATTACGAATGGTTATAATAATATTTATTAATAAGTAAAAAACTTTCATTGTGTTTTTTTATTATTGATTTTATTTAATTTTTTATTACTAATGTTAGCTGGAATGATAATCATCACAAAAACATTTAAAACAATAATTTTTTTAGCATCGAACACAATTAGTCAAAGCGGAATTTTTACTAGAACAACGGTAATATCCGAAATAAAACTTATAAAACTGTTAATAAAATAACTTAAAATTTAATTATATTTAAAGAATATTGTAACTATTATAGTTTCAAAGTATTTTAAGCAAGTTATAGGATAGTTAATATACTCATATTAAGATTTAAAATTTGAAATTCAAATTAAATAATCAATAACATTGAATAAAAACTTATTTAATTGTAAAGACAGAAAAATAAAAATGAAAAAAAATAGATGGAATCGAGATTCGAACCCAGAGCGCCCAGGCGTGACGCAGGCTCGTTACTGACTGGGATGTTGCGCTGCTAGCCTGACCGGAATTTCACCAGTATATAAGCTGGGCTTGAATTTTTAAAGGCCGTTTTCTCCGAATCTATTGAGCGTTGCGTCTTACGATTGCAAGAGGTAAACATCCTGAAGGGGTACAATTATTACGCAAAGTCTCATCCCAAAATAAAATCCCGAGGTCGTGCCCTCCCCTTGTAAGCTACAACACGTTCAATATATATATAATATATATATATATAATGTGATTTAGAGGAAACTTTGCTAGCACAGATGAATTAATCCATCACAACGGTTTTAGTCATCCAAACATAAAGAGTTTCCTAAATGTTTTAAAATCATTTATCGTTGAAGAGCAGCTATTTCTGGGAGCAATTTGAAATATTTGACGCAGTTACTCCTAAGGTACTTAAATTTTCAGCGCATCCATAACTGACTTAATTGAGTTGTTTCATTTCGTTCCATATATAATACAGTGCTTTCAAGAATGACCCGGGAGATATTAAACCAATCACTGGATTGGATTTGATTAGAGACGGAATTAAGATACTAGAAGACCAAATACAACATAAGAATTCCAGCACGAAGTGATTTTGGCACACGTAATTTGGTTGGTAAGCGTGTTAAGTGTAATATAAGGTGTACTATACGCTTAGATGATCGAGATAATGATGTTATACTAATGCCATCATAGCTAAAAAAATTATCTGCAATTCACTAGAACGTGTTGAGGAAATTACAAGGCTTAAGGTTTTGTTTCACTATTACACTTATGTTCAAGATTGTCACTCTATCGAATACTATCGACATTTTTTTTCTAAAATGAGAACTTTTTTGTGTGTAAAATCTTGTTTGGTTTTCTATTCCGCGCGACTGTGTGGCACACTATACACAGAACATGCGTCAGCAGGTTCCACATCAGCAATACAGATACTTCCTGCAACCCAAGTTCTTACTGCCAGCAGAAACTTGATCTGTTAATCTAATGTCGCTTCTGACATTCAGATTACCGCTCGGAGCCACTGACTTCCAGTGACCTCTGCTATATTATCTGACTCCACTTCCTCAAGGATTCATAGAAATACTGGCGCCAAAAACCGAGGCAACTTCGGATGGACGCATATCTCTGTGTCATTGATGATATAATATGACTTAGTAGATGGAGAGTAGTCTTTAAACGAAATGCTCATCGTATAATTAATATAATAATGAAACTAGAGGAAATGCGCAGATTAAGCACCTATTGGCGGAATAAATGTCATGTTAGTCAGCAAGTAGTTTGAGGGTGCTGAATTACTCGACCGGTCTGACGTCTCTGAATGCTCTTTTAAGGCCATCCCTTGGATCGGCATGGCGGAATTTGGACGAGGCGAAAATAGCAGGGTGTGCGAACGGAGCAACACCAGTACATCTGAGGTGCCCCACACATGGTGAGTTTTGGGTTGGCGCAGGACTATATGGTTTGTTGGTTCGCTCGTATATGGCCGCCTTTAAAACTGGCTCATTACAGCTGGGAAGAAAACCCGGACAGAAAATCCAGCAGTCTGTTATGCCCGGAAATTGCAGTCCCACCACTCAACCGAGCGTGGCAAGTGAGCGATAAAGCTCCATCCTCGCATTCGGCAGGACGCAGGTTCGAATCCCCGTCCGGCCATCCAGATTTGAGTTTTCCATGGTTTCCCCAAATCAGACCCGGCAATTGCCTGAATGATTCCTTCAAAAAGGCCATGGCTGAATTACTTCCCCATCCTTTCCCGAATTTAATGACCCCGACGTCGACGAGGCGTAAAGCCAGAAGCAAATAAATAAATAAATAAAAATAAAAAGAGCAAACACTTCATTACGCGAGCGAGAGGCAGATAACCTCTTACGGGGAAATTCATTTGTATACTGAAAATCTTCAAAGAAATGGCCGGGCGATACAAAGGGCACTAAAGCATGCTTGAAGGTCAAAGATTTGGAACTGTGAATACATTAAAGATAGAAACTTGGACTGTCAGGTGACTAGCAGCAAGGGAATTAGTACTAGAAGAACTAAAACGATAGCAGATTGACGTACCGGTACAGATACAAGAAGAAACAACGAGGATCTGAAGAATTACATTATTGTATTTTTTACAGTGGCGTGGCTCATACTAAACGAGCATTCGCAAGTGTTTCAATAACGGTAGAGAATGGAAAAAAGTAAAATCTATAGCTATAATTGCATTAATAAATGAATTATCACGCCGAGATGCAAATTCACATGAGGTTTCATAACAATAGTAGGCTTATGTGATCCAGAACAAGGTCAAAGTATTTTTTTTTTTTAACTGTAGAATTTTCTACATCTACATCTATACTCTGCAATTCACAATTACTGTGGGTGGCAGAGGGTGCTAAACACCAATCCTACTTCAGTGCATTCCAATCCCGAACAGAACGTGGAAAGAAAGAATATATAAATGTATCAGTACGGCATCTTATTTCTCGAATCTTATCCCTCCTCGACCTAAATAGGTTGGCGCAAGAAGAATTTCGTTGCACTCGAGGATTAAGATTTTCGCATATTCTCCAACAAATTCAAACGAAAACGACGTCGTCTGTCCGCCAAACAATCCCAGCCCAACCCACGTATCAGCTCTGACACTCACGTAAGCACTGTACCCAGCGGTCACGAATCGAGCGGCTCTCCTCTGAATTTTCTCTGACGTGTCAGTCAATCCCTTGCGATGCGGATCCCAAATTCCACAACAGTATTCCAAATACGGACGCACTAGTGTATTGTACGATATTTCTTTGTATGAGCATTACAACTTCTTCAAAATATGACCTATAAAACGTAGTTTAGAATTAGCATTGCCTACGCTGGAAGTTATGTGCAAGTCTCATTTCATGTTGCTTTGTACTGTTACGCCTAGATACTTCAGGGAATCTACCGTGCCGTGCTGTGCTTTCTAATTCCTAGATCAATATTTGAAACTAAAAGGTTTCTCTTTTTCATGAAGGCTCTTTCTACTAGGGCTAAGGAGAGTTTAATTCAAGAACTGGAGAAATTCATTAGAGATCTGATGGGAACCACGCCGAATTCCAGTGGGCAATAATGTCTCACAGATTTTGCGAAAAAAACTAGTAACGTGGGCTGATCACATAGCGAAATACATCCAAACCAATAAAGGGTGCGTCCATTAATTACGTGAGGTGTTTTTTTTCTCAGAATTCCGGACCCCCCACCCCCACCCCCTTAAGATAACGTGGCATTTTGACGGGACACCCCTCGCTCCTTATAGTCCTGGTACATTTTTGAGACCTTTTTTTATTTCGGTCGACCTTCCGCTCCCCCTTGGTGAGATTGGTGGCTTTCGCCGGACCCCCCCCCCCCTCCTCTCTCCCTATTTCACCTCACGTAATTGAAGGACCCCCAAATGAAATTTATGTAAGATGCTTAAATAATAATATAAATAAAAATAAAACAGAATGCATAGTTAGTGCAACCGTTAAAAGAGAAACAGTAAAACTAATACGTCAGAGATGGAATACAGAAAAATGTATTCTCCGATTGCAAGTATCGAGTATTTTTCATTACTATTTTTGCTGTCAATGACTCATTGTGCTAAAAAATAGTTAACTTTTGCTCCAATTTATTCTTGTCCATGGAACAACACATAATTTCATAATCGGATTTCATGTAAGATATTTTGCTGTAATATCTATATCTATATATCTATAAATGAGAAAATGAGAAAGTTCGGATGTGTGTTTGGATGTACGTCGGCAATCAATCACGCCTTAACAACTCAACATATTTATATGAAATTTGACATGAAGTCAGTTAATTGCGTGCGAAGTGCAATAGGATAGATTTTATCCCACAAAAACGCATAATTCTTTTAGAAATTGCCATTAATATCAATTCGGAAGCAACAAAGAGTTTCCTACTTCATAGATAGCCGTGCCACGTTTACTCTTTGCTTTTTAAGTAAATCGCAAACACTACTTCTCAGAAATATAAGCAAAAACCTACTTACATATGCAAGTTTGTGTTTAGTTTAAAAGCCATAAAACTGACACACTTGACAAATAATAGTTTTGAAGCAGGAAATATAAATCTGTTCTTAACCTTAAATTAAAAAAAGAAAGGTAGGTACTGTTGTCAAGTTCGCAAAGAGATGTTTTCATTTGCGTACATAAAATAGTATGACATATAAAATATTACACCATAATTTCGTTCGTAATATATATGCGTTATAATAATAATATAAACAATCAAAGCTTGGAAAAAAAAGTAAAATGCTATGAGTATACCAGCACGAAAGTCGGTTCACTGGAAGTGCAAAATGGTCGTGCCCCAAATGTCGTATTTATATAAAGGATTCCCTTCTATCTCGGTTTAAGTTATTTCCTGTTTCTTTTTTGTTACTATACAGTCTGTGTATTACAAATTATTTTTGCCGAAATTTAAAACTTAACTAACCCTTTTTATTTTTTGTTCAGAATTTTTGTACGAATAGTACTGCTTTTTATTTACTGTTCAATATTCTGCAAATATCTATCGAATGCTACACTTAAAACGAATGTATTCAATGGGCTAATGTAGAAACTTATTGTTTCATGAAGTAACACTGAAAGTCGTTTACAACACAATACACCTCATTCGCACGGAGCATAACTAAATTCCTTCTGCCATCTGCTGTAACAAAAAACTTTCTGGTCCAGGCAGCATTTCAACCAAACCACATTTCTGCTAATACTGCCGCTACAAAATCAAACGATACGAACACATCTCAACACATTAAATGCTCTGGACCTACATTTCGAGTGGTAACAGAATTTTCTATATCAAAATTCCTAATTAGTATATCATAAATTACTATCACAATTAATTTCATTATACACCTTACTAAATCACGAGCAATAAAAGTCACTTTATCGCGATGTACATTTGACCTGCAATATTAACGATCGTAGAGAATTGTGGACTTTCCGTTGTACACTGTAAGTTAAAAGCATTTTAGCATAAATTTTTTAATTACGTTACCTCAATAACTGTCATGAAGCTGACGACATAGTTCGTGCGGATGAATGTAGTTTTAGACGTATTCAGTATTTAATTTACTGCGTTAATAATAAGTCAAGTTTATTTCGCTATTCATGACGTCACTATCATACAATATAGTGAATGTATTAATGTGCGAGTGATAGAAGCTTTGATTTTCTAGCGGTAATTTTAAAACGCAGCCTGGGCCAGAATGAGAACTGAAACATTATTAGTTATTAAGCTTCTTTCATGAGCGCCATTTTAGTGACATCATGTATCGCTTTGTACCGATATTGTATCAAAAGATCTATATTAAGCTTGGACGATTTAGCAGAACCATGCGGCGTTGCCCGAAGTAATTTTTTTAAATTTATCAATGTTTTATTCAGATAGTGGAGTGGCGGAAAAGCGGAGTGGTAATTCGCCGGTAGTCATTCAATTCTGTATGCAGAATAAGAAACCGAATATGAAGAAACAATCTATTACTACTTTAATATTGAAATTTATATTTTAGCGCAGAATTAATGGATCGAAACGAATGAACTATAGTAAACTGGTCTATAGGCAATTCAGTTGTTTCCAGAGATAGAGAAACCATTACCGCAATACCTCTGATTATTATGGATAAAAGAATCAATTACTACTATAATATGTAAATTTCTGTTGATGGAACCAATATATCCTAAAAAAAATCAATATTCAAAGAGCAAATTAAGTTCTTCTTTTCTAAAGATTTTTTTCAGGTACTCAATGCAAATCAAAATATTCACTTTTAGTATCGCAATTTTACTAATGGAAATGAACGTCCTTGGGCCACTTAAGTATTTATTTGCTGTTTGGATGTTAGTATTTTTTTGTTGTTGATATTTAGTCGATTCCATCAATGTATTGCTAATATTTTGACGTTTTGAGCTTCCATTAATTAAAACTATATTCATTTTTATTCGCGTGATGAAATTAGTAATTTTAAGAGATGTTGGGTAAACGAAATTCAAATCTTTCAAAGAAATGTAAGAAAACTAGGGCTATGAAAATAGCCAAAACCTAGGAGACAAATCCTCAATATTGTATATACGGATATATTAAACTGAAAATACTCCTTACAAACTGAATATTTTTACTGCTTTATCAATTCAGTGAAGTAGTTGTGGAACATAAATAGATTTTTGTTATTTTATTGCAACATTTATTACTACTATTACTAATAAAAATAGCTCTTAAATAAACTGTATGGTCGTATTGACCTGGTGACAAGACTTCTTTACGTCTCCGGAATCAGTCCCTTTCGTAGCCACTTAACGTAACCCAGTAACACGGAATCAGAACAAAGTGAGCATTCTGGCGTAATTCACATCACACACCAACCTATGCCAGAGGTGAAGGTCGAGCTAGGGACCTTAGAAAATCCTCGCCAATACTGGAATTCAAGCTGGGGACTTTTCCATCTCCAGTTGGACGCCCTAACCACTGAGCAACCAGACCTCTCAAGAAAATCTTATATTACAACACTTTTCAACGCGGACGAAGTCGCGGGTAACTGCTAGTATGCAATAACTGGAGATTGTTTATGGGAAAGATTTGATGTAAATGTAACAAAGTATCATTTACAAGCCAGAACCTAAAAAGATATGAGTAGAAAATGTATTTCGTTATTTGTTATAATTCATACTTGTGGATCATATTATTTACTTTATACGTCTTTAAGTTTCTTTACCCTTAGGTTCCTAAATTTTACGGATGAATTCAGTTTGTCAGTTTCTTTAAATACGTTTCTTCCAAAATAAATTTAGACAAATTCCGTTCGTATTGCGTTTTTGCGTGTTATTTGAGCAAGTCAGTGTGAAGACATTCCAGCGTAAGCTGTGATGCATAAAAGCTTAAAGTCTTTAAACAGACACAATACTAAAAATACTACAAGGAATTCGGCATTTAAATGCCGCAGATATCACATTTATGATTTTAAAATACAAACACCTCTAAGTGAAACACTGTATGGAAGAAATAATGTTGATCTGTGGAGTTCTGTATTACGTGTAGTGAACATTAAACCCCTAAGCGTTCTTCCTTTCCGTAGAATTGATTGTTTCCTCACTCCATAGGTTTTTCGCCTTCTGGCTTCACGCGTCGTCGAAGGTGAGGTCATTAGAGGTGGGGAAGGGCTATGGGCAAGGAAGGAAAGGAATTACGCCATTGTCTTTGGGGGAAACCACGGAAAACCCAAATCAGAATGGCCATACGGGGATTCGAACCCGCGTCTTCCCGAAAGCCAGGCCAGAGCGTTATCACTCATCCAACACTCTTCGTTCCATAGTTTCCACGGTATTCCTTTGTACTTTCAAATTCGGGAGGATGCGGTTTTAAATTCTCGTCCGGACATCCAGTTTTGGGTTTTTCATAGTTTCCCAAAATCATTCCAGTAGAATGCCGGGCTGGTTCCTTCAAAATGCCATTGCCGAATTGCTTCCCATTCCTGGCCCCCTGTCCTTTCCGTCTCTAATGAGTACGACGTGGATTAGGTGTAAAAACAAAAGGAAAAAAATCCTTTTTACTTTCCAGTTTGACTATCTTGGAGTATTTCATTGGTACACGCTATTAAAACTACTATCCCGACACCTTTACTACAAATACCATCTGCTACATAATTTCAGTAAGTATGGGAACTTCGTTTCAGCAGCATAGATGAATTTTTTTTATTAAATTATAAGGTGTTCGTAACGATCTATGTTAGATGTAGCAGTTGTAAAATCTGTTAAAAACTGGTGCTCTATGACTTTTTTTGGTTTAATGTGACGTATCAGACTAGAAAATCTCTGGTTTTAATCAGTTTTTTATCCTTTTTTTTTTTTAGCATCCTGTAAGCGACTGACGTTATTATGGAAAGTAAATGTTGTATTTCATCAATGACTTGAGTACTAATGTGTTTTGTGTTATTCTGTTTGTGAGATTAAGGCTGGAGAAAACAGAATTCACCAATATAATTGGAGATAAACAAGCACCGCTGGTGGGTAACTCTCCATTCCAGTGTGGCCGCTTGTTAGTATGTTAAACTACTGCCTTCACCCTCCCCCATCTTCTTGTAACCAGCTGTGTACACGAGCAATACACCAACATACCACTATTTAATACCTAGTCATTAAGGATATGCTATCTTACCATTGTTCTTTCTTTTTGTTTTTAAAATGCTCTTGTCCGTGAATCTGTTTGAGCTGTTTCAGATGTCGTTTTGTTATTCTCAGTTTGGACATCTTTGATCTCTTCTTTAAGCAATGGTGCTATTTTTGTGGTTGAAATCATCCTTGAGATGTGCTCATATAAGGTTAGTCCACTTTTCAATAATTTTTCGATGTAACAGTGCAGTTTCTGCTTTGATGGTCTTCTGTTTTCGCCTTCTTTGACTGATTACTGTGTATATTTCTCTCATTGACTTTTAAATCGTTAATAGTAAAACCGAATATAACTCACAGAACCAAAAACTTCATAAGCTCTAAGGATGCGTCCATTTATTACGTGGGGTGAAACATGTTGGGGGGAGGGGGGCTCCGGCGAAATCTCACCAAGATGGGGAGGGGGGTGGGTCGACGGAAATCTCACGTGTGCTTTTGAAATTTAAGGACAGTAGAGCTAAAAAAAAAAAATTCCACAAACGTCACGTATGTCGACTTCAAGGGGGTATAAGGTCTAGAAGCGACGCGGATACAGACTTTAGGGGGGTATAACCACCCACGGAAGCAGGAGAGCTATAAAAAGGGGGTCTAAAAAAAGTACGAGGCCGATCAGCAGGTAGGGGGTGGGGGACAGTTCATCAAAATCTCACGTCCTCTAAGGGGGGGGGGGGGGGGGTCCGATCGGATCTCGCCAAATCTTGCTAAATCTCTCCACATGGGGGGAGGGGGTCCGGAATTCCGGAAAAACACCTCGCGTAATTAATGGACGCCCCCTGAGAACCATCGACTTCTTGAGCGTTTGAATAGGGCCGAATGTGTGGATTCATAACGTTTCTTCAATTTCCTCTCAAGTGATATTCCCCACAATTTAACAAAATTTTTGTGTTGCAGCTATTTCGAGTGATTTCGGCAATGATTATTTAACATTCTGTAGACACAAATTCCGCAAAACCTTGATCGAAAGCTTAAGTGTGTCCATCAGTTTTGAATTTTATAGGTGTGGGCGTCTGACAGGTTACTGTACACATACGTTTTCGTAAAAAAAACTTTAGTTTTTATTTATACTGATCTTCAAACTGTTTTTGAACCAGATTTTAAGACACACATAATAGAAAATGTACGACCTCGTAGTTATTTGACCAGTGAAAAGAGTTAGCACTTTACGTTAGTTTTCACGGCCTTACATGATATTTTATTATTTTATGTTTCAAAATTAGTTGATAAGAATCGGGATTTTCCTTTTTTATTCTATAGGGAACGTAGCTTAAATTTATTAATGCTTTTCAGATTAATGTGCGTCATGATCGCTTCATTCTGCGTTTAAGATACGGAAAAAGTTTTAACAGGCTGTGCTTCTTGAAAATAACACCTCACATTCTTGATAAGAAATAATATCTTTGGTGCTGACTAATCCTACAGAATAGTATACTTCTCAATTATAAAGATTTTATAATTGAAATAACGTAACCGGAAGAAAGCGACGAGATTTTAGTTTTTAAGACTTTAAAGTATATAGGTGCCCCGATTCTGCTGCTATTAGCTGGATGCTCATCTCACCACTCGTCGCTTGTTCCTCGATGTTAAGACCATTGTACCTCTCCCTTTGTATTGCTACTGAAGTGATGAGTCGCTTTTCGTGAACAAAGCTGTTGTCGAGCAATGAGGCATGATACAATGTGCGAGCTGTGGCAAGTGGAAGAACAATGGTTGAGGAGGGTATGACCTATCAAGTTCTGATCGTTGGAACACAACTACTATTTACAATCTAGACATCTTCCAGACTGGTCTTTACAAATCAAAACAATACGAAACTTTCATTCTTTCTTTGCTCGAATCCGTGTGAGTTCACATTGCATAAATTAATATAAGATTTGATGTAGTTCCTTAAATTTGATACAATTTTTTTTTTAATTTTACACCTTTAAGTAAAGAAAAAAAAATTTCTGGAGAGATAGTGTTAAAGAAGTTGCAAGCAAAAAAAGAAGCTGAGCAAGATACTGCTGGTGTGTATGATTGTTATCGCGACAGGTAAGTTTCACACGGTGCACCACAGATGACAGTGCTGAATATGAAGCTACCTGTGGCATTGCATCTGTCCATAAAGCTGACGCGGGGTCGACAGGTGTTAGACCTCACGTAGCACAGTCGTACACAACATCACGGAAACGGATTTTCTTTCCCCACCACTATCCAGACTTATTTGATTCCATCCTCCTCCTCTTCACACAAAGCCAGTCTGTTCAAATCTGCGAGCTTACCACAAAATGCATCCACGATTATACTGTAAACATTGTCTTCCTGCTCCTGAATGTTTCGAAGTGACCCATAATATTTTACTCGCAGGTTTTTTGGCTCCAATTTCGTTCCACAGTCAATGCAGGATTCAATCAGAATCGTAAGGAATGAGTGGTGCAATGTGTATTTTTACAGCACCTAAGATTTACTATCCCCGCTTCAGTACAGCCTCGATTTATTTCCTTTCGGGTTAGAATTGCGGTAAATTCGATGCATTATCACATTGCATTTAACTTGTTCATATGTAGTGTTTCGCATTAAGCAAAAAATCAAGAAGATGTGCAATGTTAAAAATTTCAGCCAACGTAAACCGCAGCAGTTGTCGAAACGATTGTCCTCCTCATGTTTTGTAGATTCCCTGACGAGCACTAAACTTATACAAATCGAACTGGTCTCGAGACATCTATCTTTTTTACGTACCAGGTAGCAACATGGTTTGTTAAAGTAGTTATTCCACGTAAACTCCATATGTTTGAATCGAATTATAGGAAACACATTGCACTTTGAGGAAGAACTCGGAGAACTGAATCTTTATTGCAACAATTTGGTATATTTGTTGAACTGAAGATAATATATTGGCGACTGCCGTAGAGGGAGATCTCCGGGGACACTTCTTGAGGAATTTACGTGAAGTCGTTTCCTCTTGAATACCATAGTATTACTGTTTGTGTATTCAGAGTTGTGTGACACGTATGATAGATGAAAGAAGGAAAAGGGCGAAATCCGATGCCATCCCATCAAACCCACTCTTCCTGTAGATACCAAGGAAATCAATTGTAACGCCTGATTCCGACCCTGACGGGCGAATCACTATCGACGGAGTTGTCCTCATTCCATATGCACTGCGTAGAGGTTTGGGATAACCTATGCCTTTGTTACCACAATCTGATGTTAACGAATCGTGTAGCTCCAACCCTCCTACAGTGCTGGCAAAGCCCGATTGGTGAAAATTTCTTCTAACACCGGGGCTGGAACCAGGTAACATCCTGCCATACTCTAAACACAACCAACTCATCTAGCTGGGCCTCCGTGATACGATTTCTTCTCAATCAATCTCTGTATTAATATCCTCCAATCTTCTGATCTGCTATTTGATCTTTATATTTCAAACACTTGCTTAACTCTTAACTTTATATTTGCTCCTATTTGTCAGCCTCTTTCAGCTTGTAGTTTAGCCTCGCCCTTATTCTAATCCTCTCTTGTACAGATATATGATTATAGCTTAGTACTGACTTGCAGTGTCACTGTTTACTTCTTCTGACTTTATGCCTCGTCAACGTCAAGGTCTTTAGATGAGAAAGGGCTGGGGGCAAGAAACGGGAAAGGAATTTGGCATGACTTTTTCAATGAACCATCCTGACATTCGTCTGGAGTGATCTGGTGAAACTATGGAAAACCCAAACCTGGAAAACCGGGCCGGAATTCGAACCCGCATTCTCTCGAATGCGAAGCCAGAGCGTTACAGCTCATCCATCAAGCTCGGTCTGTGTCAGTTCGGTAATGGAAGTAAAAATATTAAATTTTCTTTCTTCAAGCGTGTATTAACTATTTAAGTAGTAGAACTTTCACTTTACTCTGAGATTAAGGCCAAATTATTATAAGCCATGGTGTATTAAAACGTTCTTACAGTTTAAATCTTATTTACTCTTGCCGATTGCCAGTTTTTATTAGAGTTGTTTATTTACAAAAAAACGGATCCCTTATTTCACATGTTCGTATTTCCACAGACTTTGCACCAGTTGAGACTAAATTCTACGGAAATGTTTGTTCATTTTACAGGCAAACAGATTTGTAGAGAAATATACGTCTTCACCTGTGGTATTCAATAGGTGTTTAAAAATGTAGATGTTTTGAGATATTTTGTTGTTTTCTGGAGATTTAAGCTCCCAAAGTCGTTAAAAATGTTCCCTCCCTTCAATTTTCCATCCATATAAGTGTAAAATCTGAGAAATATTAGAGACTAGCTTTACACGGCATGCGCTCCAATGCCTATTTTTCTTTCTAAGTGGGTAAACATACGTAATTCAGACACATTTACATGTACAAAATAAATTAGTCTATTGGTTTTTGTGCATAAATTAATTTAGAAAAGTTTACTTTAGTACTTTCCTTCTGCAAACTAGATAGAGTACCCACCGTTGCTCGGGGACTGGTTGTGACAGTTCCAATTTTTTCCCCTTTTGTTCGGATTGTAATAAACATTTTCTATCACCATCCACTTTGCCATTTTTCCCTACCGTTTTATATATGCAAAACACTGAAAAGTTGCACTTGCAAACTTGTCCTAAGAGTGGTGAAGGTGGAGAGCAGGTGCAGTTTGGTAAACTAAATGCGAACATCATTTTCACTTGTTTTGAAGTGTAGATTTGTGTGTCGTCACAAAAAAATATAATTTTTAAAATTCAGATCGAATTTCTTGGTCAGCAATTGTCCGATTGGAATCGGTTCAACGCTGTTTGACAGGAAATATTATGTACTCTACGTATATCGCTATCTACTAAACTTAATGGTTTCCAGTGTAAATTTCGCTTAAGTAGGGTGATGGGGGATAGTGGGTGGGTTTTTGAAATCAAAATGTAGACTATTAGGCTCTTTGTTTTAATGTATTCATGTGCAAAGTGCTACACAAATCGAATAAAGATAGAGTTTCTATAAATATCATTGGAAATTAAGAGGGGAGGGGTTAAAGGGGGAGAGGGGTTGGATTTGTAGACATAGAAAGTTGTTTTCTGTTTGTTTTAAAGTATACTTATGCAAAGTTTCTTCAAAATCGGATAAAAACTGTAGATTTGTGTAAATAACTCTGAAAAAATTAATGCGGTGGAAAGGGAGAGAGGGCTCGAGGGGTTGGGTTTCTGAAAATCAAATTTATACGGTATGTGTGTCATCATGTATACGTGGTCAAAGGACCATTGAAATCAGATTAAATCTGTGGGTGTGTATAAAGAACGTTTACAAAAATAAGGGAGAGGGGTAGGTTTCCGAAAACCAAATGTAGACACTATTATTCTGTTGATTTTAAAGTATAGATGTGCCAAGTTCCATCGAAATCGGATAAAAAATGTGTGTTCGTTTAAAATTAAGGGCTGCAAAGGATGAGAAGGGATGATTTTTATTTTTTTTTTCTGTCGGAAATCTTCGCACAGGTGCACACAATAACTCACCAAAGTTTCTTCGTAATCGGATGAATGGTATAGGAACGCATAGAAGAAGAACATACATACATACAAACAAACAAACAAACAAACAAACAAACAAACATTCATTGTTAGGTATAAGATATTGCACTTAATAATAACGTTAAATGGAAATTATTTTGGATAAGATATATTAATTTTTTTTACATTATTCTATAATTAAGATTTATAAAATAATCTTCATTTAATCGATAAGGTTTATTTACTTGAGTCAAAGGTCAGCTGAATGGTTAATGCGGTCAGGTCTTTGGTTCCAGCCCCTATCCTCCAGAATTTTTTATGGTCATTAAACCTGAAAGGTTTCTTCTTTTGTTCTTATGAAGCATTCAAGGAATCTCCGTGGATCGGACTCCACGTTAAACAGCAGATCCAGCAAAGAAAATTGTGGAATGTGTGTCATCTTGAAAATGTGACTACGGGTCGTATGGCCACATGAATTTCCTTTACCAACCAAAGAGAACAAAAACTTTTATTACTTGCACAATATTATAGAATGTATAGTCGGAATATTTTAAGATCAGGTGTAAGAAATGTTTATCTTATACAACTTGGATCACTATTACGAATGGCAGATGTCGATAGCAGTTTGTCAAAAAGCTTCAACCGTCGAAAACCTAGGAAATTAGATACAAATATAATGTTTCTTTTGCAGAAGACAGTTCAGTTAAAGTTGAAGGCGATGTGAATAATTAACGATTAGCGAACCAGCCTAATGCAGGTGATGCCCGTGGCGTCTCATGTATCAAGAAGTTGAATGCAGTAAATTTCGGAATGAGTCCTCAAAACAGATTTATCTCCTTCTGATTATTATGTATAACGAGTTCTCAGGGTACAGTCCACGTAACATAAAAAAGAAACTGGTGCGTGTATCGGTGTGTACACGCGAAAGAAGTAAAACTTCTATGGGTCGTACACACTTATTTCTGCATACTTTTTCTGTATTTTTTGGTGTATTTTTCTGTATTTTTTGTGTGTGTTTTTTTGTTTCTTTCGCACTCGAGCGGACGAAAAATATGTTCATTACATTTGTACATTAAATAGGAACTTTGACGTAGTTACTCTCGTAAAAAAATTAAAATTACCAAATAGTTATTATTAACTTATGAATTTTGAACCGAAGGATTTGTCTTGGACAAAGACGGTAATGGACATCAACATCCACGGCTTTTTTTTTACGCCTCGTCGACGTCGAGGTGATAGAGGCGGGATGGGACTGGGGACAAGGAACGGCAAGGAATTCGGCCATGGACGTTTTTAGGAAGCATCCCGGCATTCGCCTGGAGTGATTTGGTGAAACGATGGAAAACCCAAATCTGGATGGAATGGAATTCTGTTGGATTTCCAGAGTCTGCCATTATAAAAATAAAAAAATTCGTTAATAATTAGTTTCTAAAGTCCCATCAAACATTACGGGTTGAATGCCGATTTCTGGCTCGTAACTAAAACAATTTTTCCTTTTGCTGTAAAGACGAATGCTAATATTTGTGCAGGAAAATGAAAGCTTTTGTCGCACGCGCATTGATACATTCACTGTATCGCGATATTAACGTGGTTCCATATTTCATTTCTTACTGTAACTGCGTGCAGAGAGTATAACTAAAATATCTACATCGAACAAATATAAATTAAGAAATAGTGACTGATAAACAAAAAACAACTAAATACTGGTAAGTGTATGTGTGTAAAAATGGCGACTCGTCCTGATGTAAATAATGTGTCTGACGTTCGTGATTTTCAAGGAATATAAAATCAATTTAAATTTTAGCATTTTGATACAGTTTAGTTACACTTATGAAACTCACATTCACACGTATACATACATGTATATAAAACGTAACGCGTAGCGCAAACTAAAAAATATGCGAATACTCCATTTTTAACATGAGCTTAAGTAACAGCGAACTCAATCGTAGCTGCTTGCATCAAAGTATCGTTAAGTGCGCATGTGTAGAACGTAAAGTGCGTATGCGCAGAACTTATAGTACGCATGCTAATGCGCAGTTAACGTGCAACGTGCAACGTGTGACGCTTACAAATTTCCCCTACGGTGTTTTACTGTAAAAATTATTCTACATTGCTATGATGATGTGTTTGATGTGCAGAATGCTTGCTGCTGTGCTGCTGGTGACGGCGGGCGCGCTGGCCTTTGCGTTGTGGCTGCTGTGGCGGCGCTCTCCGGCTCTGCCGCCCGGGCCCGTGGGGCTGCCGCTGCTCGGCAGCCTGCTGTCGCTGGACCCCGAGGCTCCGCACCTGTCGCTGACGCGCATGGCCCGCCGCTACGGCCGCGTCTTCTCGCTGCGGCTGGGCGGCGTGCGCGCCGTGGTGCTGGCGGACGCCAGGCTGGTGCGGGAGGCCCTCGCTAAGGACGTCTGCACGGGCCGGGCCCCGCTCTACCTCACACACGGCATCATGCACGGCAAGGGTCAGTGGAAATGAAAATAATTGATGAAGTTGCATGAAGCCAGTGTCAGTAGAGACAGGACCTGGCATCTTGATTATCATCTTTTAATGTATCATTTAAAATTACACTGGAGCGGTCTGGTAGCTCTTTGATTAAGGTGTCCCGGTTCGAATCCCGGTATCGGCTCGGTTTTTCAAAGGTCGTTAGCCAGATTCTCACTTCTGGTACAGCTTGCTGTGTAATATGAAGTACGTCAGAACGCTTTCGTGGTTTTGATTCTCCCTTAAACTATAGGCCACCTATGAACGGTAGGATTACCGATATAGGTTAGTTACCCTCGACAAGGGTGAATCGAAAACCCTGTTATCTGGCGGTCGAATAATCCTTTTGGAACTCCCGGCCAAAAATACCGTACGTTGATTTGATTTACAATTACAAAAAATTGTACAATCACTTTACAAAACTTTCTAGTTACTAAGTGAATTACTTATAGTTTTTATTTATTACTATTAAAAATGCATAAATAAATATGGTTAATAAGATATTAAGGCTACAAAACTTTAAAAAAATTTGAGTAAGGTTAATTTAGTTGGCATTTCCGCACCAAGTCTTACTAACCCTGAAGACTCGATGTTTTGAATGGGCAGACAAGCAGGATGTAATACAGATTCAAAATTCTATTTAGTGGTTGGCATATAATCTTTTACGGATATAGTGTAATGTAGAGTTTGTTAGATTGTGGGAGGTCTATAGACACAGTTGTTGGAGTGAGACGCGTGTCTCGAAGTAAACGTAAACCGAATTAGCTGCAGACATTTCCTACTCGAATGTTTCATATCTAGGAACTAACCGAACGATATACAGAGGATGGAGAACCTACTGAAATCACATGCTAACAATGAACTAGTTCAAGTCCTTGAGCTTTCCTGGAACTTAAATTTACCTTCTGATGTGTGAAAATTAAGGATATGAAAAAGAAGATTAGCATGCTGGGTATGAAGTTTTAATTCTTGCTGGGAAGAATTTTCCCTTTACATGCAACAGAACCTACAAGAGATGCCATGAAATTTTTCGGTTATGAATTAATATTTAGAGAACATTTCTGTTTACCTTCAACCCATGGATCAAATTACACACTCCGCTTGTACAGGTTCTATCAGCGCAGAAAGATTGTAAATTCACATCGAAATGTTCGAAGAAATGCTAACAATCATGAAATTCTAAGTTATCAAGCATTTGATTCGAAGGGATGAAATTAAAATAAAGAACAGCAGGATTCTGAGATAGCTTTAGAAAACAATGTAGTCAAAAATAATTTTTACACTTCATTTTCAGTAAATACAGGACCGGACTAGGCAAAGTGACTCCGTTTCTGAGGAATATAGAAATCAAGTAAGGAATGATTGATAAATAGCATTCCCTCCGTCTTGTAACCAAATACGTCAGAACTGAAAGACAATTTGAACCTGATAAAATGAGCTTGTTAACCACGAAAACGAGACTATGAAAACAGTTTCTACAGCAGTTGTATCTTTGGAAGCTTTGAAGCAAATACGCTGTATGTATAAAGCCACTGGTGATGTTACAAACTGTTACATTAAGAGAGGGTATTAAATAAAAAGTACCGATGACATAAAAACATCCCGTATTCTTTAAATCGCTTGAGAAGAGATGCTTACAGTAGGTTAATGTTTTACCATTCACTCATGACAGGAAGTGTGTACAGAGGAAATAGAATTTGGAGCGGTAAGTTGTTTGAGGTCTAGAAGATATTGTAGTGAATACGTAACTGAATTCAAAACATGTGTGACTGCTTCTTGGGAAGAAGCTAAGAAATTATTGGTTTAATTAGTCTGGTTAACTTAGTTCCGGCGAGAATCACGAAATGAAGAATTATCAGAGCTCACTTCAAGATAAAGTATACCGTTAGACTGTTTTTCTCTGTCAGCAGCGCATAATGGTTTAGATCTCAGGAGCTAAATATTCATGGAAGAACCAACACGTATACACAAACATCTAGCTTGTGTTATCAGACTCGTGCTTTTTTTTTTTTTTCATTGAATCTGATGGGAAAACTATGGATATTATGAATGAATTATCCTAAAAACTGAATTTGGTTAATCAAAATATTCGGAAAAGATGGATTTGATAGAAATTTTGTCCACGATTAGGACTACAAGTTGAGGAATTCTAGAATTTTTAGGGATATTATATACTTTCAGAATAATCAATCCGCCTTTCCAAGCTTTCATATTTGTACGCGATGATCAGACGCTTGAGCAAGAAATAATCGATTTAGCAAGTTCGTAAGTTTCGTCTACAGTGATTTGTGTTTCTGGAGTGTACTGACCAGTGACTACTTTTTATTTATACCAAGGAAATTATTGAATTTGTTGGAAACTACCTACAGGCATACGTTAGCATTCTGATAAAAATAAACAATTTTTAAAGGAACTTAGTGTTAGTTGTTGCTTGCTTTAAATTAATCATAGTAAAATGACTCGCTTGTGGCTAAACATGAACGGAGAGTATTGCTATTTAAAAATGGTATGGTTATCTTCGTAACGTTAACTTTCATATATAGCAAGAAAATGATTTTTTTTTTTATCACTTGTAACATTTAAACAAAATTATAAAACTGTCTGAGCCATTTCTAATGTGGAAAAGATTCCACTAATACTTTTTGCTGTGGTTGCCGCAAAGGAGCGTCCATAAGCTACCTTCTCTTGAACCACCTCTCTCCTGCCCCCCCCCCCCCCCTCCTTACAGTAGCCTGACGTCACTTTTGCCTCGCCGCTCCCCTTCCATGTGACATGCAGCTTTTTCCCTAATAATTCCAGAAAACATTTTGTACCGTTTTCTTTTTTTGATAGACTAGCGTCAAAATTATAATAAATACAACTGACATTTGCGTTATGTACTTTCCTATAAATATTCAAATGAAATGTTGACACTAGCCACTGCTGCAAATGATAAATTATTGGGAAAAAACTCTTTCTCAAATAGTCAGAGGTTCATTCCTTCTTGAAATGTTACCAAAAAAACATCCTTATCTCATTCATCATTGTTTATTAATTGATAAAATAGAACTATAACTGCCACGTAAACAGGTTAAGAAGAGCAACATTTTTTCTTCTGTTGTCACCTTTCTTTCAGCATTACTGGGGAATGATTCTTTGATTTGCTTAAAAGTTTTCTATAACTTCCCGGATGATAACATTTTTGACAAGCCTGGAAAAGTATATTGCAAAGCTCCTCTTCACACCATACTTTTTACTCGAAATAACTCTTCAGTGAGTATTATAAATAAAGTGGCACCAAAATTCCCTTGACAGAACAAAATTAATATTATTTTATCAACGAACGGTGTGTTTACACGAAAAAGCTTTATTCAAACCATCAAAACAATACGAACTGTCACTGTCTTGGAAAATGACTTCTGAAAGCGAAGTCTAGGTACGGCATGTCTAATGTTTTTCGAATCATAACACGTACAGTCGCGTGTCGGTTATCTCAAATAAGTGAGCCGAGTGCAATCCAACGCTAGACTTCGTCACATGCATCCGCAGCGCTGTCTGTGTCTAGGATATCTAAATTACATACGGAGATAATTAAGTGACGGAAATAAATATTCACACGCTGTTGTGTGTTCTGACCCTACTTTAACAGTGACAAATAACATTAATGAAAAGTTACGCGGCTTGGCTCGAAAATTACTTCCCCTTCCCCTCCCTCCCCCTCTCTAGACTGGGATACGTAGTTTATGGACGCTCCCTAATATGGTTTTGTGTAGGAGTCTCTGAATTCTCGTGCCATAATTCGTCATACGTCATGAATAATTGAGCAATTATAGAATTTATAATAATTTGTTGGTCAAAGAAATAAGCATCTGTAGCATACAGGTCAAGCCACAGGCGCGCACCCGTGCGGCAGTCTTGTGTGTGACTGCTCCTACTGGTTATAGGAGGGGAGGGGGGAGGGAATGGGGTTAACTAGTAATTGGAACTATTATCGCTAGTATTAACGTAAGTCTTTCTTTAGCCAATTAGCCAGAAACTATTGCTAGGTCCTTAACTGCTAAATATTTTATTTAGGTACTCAAGATAGACTTCTACTTGGTACTTAACTGCTAAAACACTTGTTTTAGAGGAAGTATACAAAAGCAAAACAGCCCAGGCTGATGGACTGTGGTATCATCGTGTTCCTGGAGCAGTCCACGTCCATCGGAAGCAGTTCTGTTGAATTATCTCCTTCCCCTGCGCCGCTGAGTTCCGCAGAGGTCGTGGCACCTCGTGGCTTTCTTTCGCTCGGTATTTTTCCTCAGTCGGTGGAATACACACTTCCTCTTGCCTCCATTCTATCTGCTTACCGCTTGTTCTGCCTCCTGTTTTTTACATTGTACTTTGACATTTTCACCTTTAAAATGTTACAATTTTTTCCGAAAATTACATTGATATATATTTTCCAATGGTCTTAAACTGTCCTCCGTTGTGTATTTCATACGAAATGATATTTTTGGCTACAATTCACGGGACAAATGAGCGGGGTACGGTATCTAAGAACACTCGGCGTGCAATGAATCGCCATTTCTTTACCGGAACATCACGTCCCTTCCCGCGTCTCACATTATTATTATTATTATTATTATTACGCGTTTCACTAAAAGTGGGTGGCGGAGGGTACATTGCACCAATCCTAATGTGTAACCATTTGTGCATAGGAAGGGATATACGGGATATGGCAGGAGGCGCCCATGGGCTATTTGTAGGAACCATCCCGGCATTCGCCTGGAGTAATCTGGGAAAACCGCGGAAATGCCAGACCGGGATGGCCGGAGGGGTATATAGATACCTACTGCTATCGAAATCTAAGTTCTCTCACTCGATAACACCTTTCTATTCCACTCCTTATCGCTGGTGGAAAAGAACAGTATAGAAATGAATCGGTCCTGGCTCTGATTTCTCTTATCTTATTTTCTCGGTCATTACTAGATACGAATGTAGCTGGTAATAATGTATGTATGCCGTCATCCTGAAATAAGTCAATCGTGAATTTTTCAATCAGCTTCTGCCGACAGCAACGCCTTCGGTGTTCCAGGTCTTCCCAACCCAATTAATTCAACATCGCACTTACGCTTTCCCTTCAGCAATATATACCTGTCACAAATCGCGTGGCTCTTCATTGGATCTTCTGCAATGCATCCATTAACCAATTTTGATAGGACCCCCTACAGAACAACAATATTCTAAGTGAGGACGCACCATAGCTTTATATGCAATCAATTTAACTTCCGGTGTACATTGTTTTAAATTACGACCTAAAAATCGAAGCATATGATTTGCTTTCCCCTATTTCATTCTCAATATGTTCATTCCACAACAAATTAATACGAATTCTTCGACCTAGGTATTTAGCGGAGTCTACGGCTCTGAGGACAGTGTCATTAATTTTAAATTCAGAGTTAAATGGCGTCTCTTTTTTTACTTATATACATGACTTAGTATTTTATAGCGTTCAACTCCATCTGCCAATATTTGCACCAAGCGATTATTTTGATAACATCGACTTGTAACAAAACGCCTTTGTTATGGGTTTTTATTTCACAATAAGTAATAGCATTATCGGCAGATAGTCTTTTTTTCGCCCTTATTACGTCGCATATATCATTAATGTATATGAGAAACAACGGAGGCCCTATCACACTTCCCTGCAGTCAGTGATGAACGCTCGTCGTCGAGAACTACACACTGTGTTCTACCCTTCAAAAGTAACACATTTGCCTAGATATATCATAACTAGGAAGTTTCGAAAGTAATGTTGTGTGAGGCACAATGTCTAACGCTTTTTAAAATCTAATAGAACTAAGTCAACCTCGGATTGCTTATCTATAACCCGGTACAAGTCTTGAATTCAAAGTGCAAGTTGTGTCTCGCAGCATCGGCCTTTTCTGAATCCATGTTGACTTGGCTTTAAAAGGTCCTCTTCGTCTAAAAACCGCAAGAATAGATATGTTCTAAAATTCTGCAAAATATTGAAGTTATCAAGATCGGTCTATAATTTTAAGGATATTTAACATTCCCACATTAAAATGCGTCATGCGGGGAATGGGAGATCCGGGCAATATTCTTGACCCTTTCAAGCGTTCTTTGTTGTATGCTTTTCACCGCATTGTACCCCAGTTGTAACATATATGCTAACATCCCAATTGTACAGTAAATAGTTTTATAATTATTATTTCTTATTAAAGCTGTGGGCAATGCATTACATTAATTAAATGTAATAATATGTATAATGTAATTGCCTACGAATTCCACAGACTCGTATTCTTTACTATCAAGGGGTATTTTAAAGTTAGATCTGTAAAAAAGTAATATTAAAATCTTTGGTCCGCTGGTGTGGCCAAAGAGAGAGTTTAAGTCGCGCTCTGTAAGGCCTCGTATCCACTTGAGCACACTCGGGCGAATGAGCCGCTTATTCATTTGTGCGCGCTCAAGGAAAAAGAAATTTTGGTCGAACGAGCCTGGTGCCAGTGCTCAGAAAACGCTCGGCTATTGACGTGTCGTCACGCGTAGCTGCGGCCTTCATTATTATCCATACGATGTCAAAACAGAGAAGAAAATTACCTAGTTGATGGATTAGAGAAAGTCATCGTCTGCGAAGACATTATCTTAATAATTTAATTCGCGAATTTACTTTAGAGGATGACAATGAGCTATTTCAAAACTTTAGGAGATCGATTTCGAACATTTGCTTTCATTAGTTGGACCTCATATTAAAATGCACGATACGCCTATGCGTGAGGCGATCCCACCAGAAGATAAAATTTATAATAACTTTAAGATTCGTATCCTCAGGAAGTCCCTACACAAGCCTGCAGATATGTTCAAAGTATATAAACAAAGCATCATCCTTTTGTACGGGTAGTATGTGATGGCACTATTGAATCACTCCTAAATTATATGAAGGCTGGTACCTATTTTTAATTTGTGTTTACAAATATAGATTTAAAGGTTATTTTTATGTTTTTTTAAATTATGGCATTGATTTCAAGTTTTTAATAAAATTGGTAAAACAATTATATTGCCTGGCACAAAATCAATTTGATTTTAGGCAATTAGGATCTGAATTTCGTAACACCAAATTCAATCAAAATCCGTTCAGCTGTGAGAAATACTATTAAAAAAGACTTACCACTTCCCGTTATAGAAGTTCTCTTCTGTTTTGATCGTTTTCGCCTGAATGACCTTAGCTGGCTTGTTATTTTGTTCTTTACATCATCAATACTAAAGTTTAATATCTCGCTGATTTCACGCCATGCACCTTATTTTTTAGTTCAATTATAATACTGGAGCTATCCCATAACACCCTCTTGATTCATACGCATCAATTAGAGTTAAGCAAGTTTCATTGTCCCACGTGCTCGCGCTCATTGTAGAAACCGCCAAATACCGTCTCTGGTCCACACTGAGCGCCGAACAAACACTGGCTCGCCTTTGAGCATTCCAAAATACCGACAACCGATCGGCTCGCCCTGAGCGCGCTCGCTGTCGTTCGTTGCGAGCGCGCTCAGGCGTCCACACTTGAGCCGCTCGCTTCACTGAGCAGCTCATTCGCCTGAGCAGGCCCGCCGCTAGCTGTTTCAGCGCCCGCGTGCAATACCGATTATGCCGCCCCCTGTCTAACTACAGCCAGTGGTGGATTTAGGAAATTTCCGAACCGGGTCAAAAAACTGTGAGATTGCCGCCCCTTCGAACATTTGCCGCCCCCATTGTTGCCATCCCGAGTGTCGCCGGCCGCCCGAGGCAGCTGTTGAGCTAAAAAAAAAGGTCGCCCGGTACACAATACGCCGCAGATTTCGTCGCGGCGACAATGGAGTGGCAACTATCGCGGGGCGGCGACTGTTGATCGCACCTTTTGCCGCCCCCCTCGATGTGCCGCCCGCGTGCGGTGCACGCTTTGCACGCCCGCTTACGGCGGCCCTGCGCCTGAGCGTGCTCAAGTGGATACGAGGCCTAAGAGTGAGGATGCGTATCGCTGACATTATGCAAATCGCTCACCGTGTATGATGAATGCTGCGGTATTATTTATGCTTGATGATTACTTGATCGTGTTTCTCGAGTGTATTTTTAATGGTACTGCTTGACATTAAAAGCCAATCGTAGTGAAATTTCATCAGTGCATTAATCATTAATTAGAAGTATTCACCTAACATCATGTTAGATTTGACGGTTTAATATATTGTAATCTCTATACTACGTGCGTGATAAGGGGCCAAAATACCGTCCAAAGACTTGTAGTACGAAGTCATCAGTAATTATGAAGTTTAGATCAGGCGACTCTTTGCTGAAGCAGTTAATCAATATTTAATGGGAGGTTATACGGTCAATAGTTTGAGAGAGGAAGCTTAAGGTCAGTCTGCTCTATACTCGCTCCGCTGCTGCTATCTCTAGATGTGAAAGGGAAATTCTCCATCCGCCTGACTGGACAAAGCGATCATCTCGGAGAAAGGAACGCAGGGAGATGTGAGGCAAACATGACCTTGAACCGTCAGTTCAAACTGTACAGTTTTCATGTACTTCTCAGTTGCCACCCAGTATTGAACTGTCTTCAGTGTATTCTCTAATTATAAACTATTGGCACTATGGACAGACCATGGACCGACATATTGGAAAGATTAAGAGAAATGATAGGTTGAATCAGGAAAGGATACAATAGTTTCCTTCAATGGTACGGGCTGTTAAGATAGAATATTACGTGGGAGTTCCTCATTTAATGTGCGCAGTTAAAGTCCCGGCTTTAAATACCCATCTTGTTGGCGAGTGCAGGATGACGATGCTGCAGCACTCGGCACCTGTTTTGCAACAGTTTGGCTAAACAACACGACATGTTGGTACAGCAAACTCCGCATTCACCAGACTCGGCACGTGCAGGTGTTACCTTCTCTTCATAATAAAAATAGTGGCATGGGATTCAAGTTTTCTGGTTGTCGAAGAGAAAAGCTAATGTTGGGGACCAGATATAGATTATTTAAAAAATAATCGCTTCAAGAGATGTTTCAACACTTGATGCTGCGAATTCAGAAAAAAAAATTCCTGGAGAAAATTAGTGCGTTGTGCTGTCTTTTTTAAAAATTTGTAATCACTTTATTGACAATCAAATCATACCTTTTTTTTATCAATTGCCGTGAATTAATTCTAAGTTTGTCTACATTCAACAAACTAATTGTAGGCAGTTAACTCGTAAAGTGTATAGACTTTTCTTAAACAAAACGGCGCAATTGTAATATCTTTGCTGTCAGGAGTTTGTGAGCGTAGGAGCCAGCTTGGTATGTAGGAGCATGGGCGCCCATGCCCGGGGGCAGGGGGGGGGGCCGCGGCCCCCCCCTAGTTCTCGGGGAATATATATAGTGTTCACGGTTACAACATTAACTGCTTTATTTATTTTGTTTTATACAAGCGACTATCTTTTATTTGTACTTTTAGTCAATCTGATATATAATAATACAGTATTTACTTGCTAGTTTAGCATAACTGCCGTATAATGCTGGTTAAAATCAACCACCAATCAAGCAATATTATTATACCTTCGCGCTACGCTAGGAAACACTTTATGTTGTACGTCGCGCTCGCAGTCGACGTGAGGCACCGAGTGCATATATGCAATATACGCCGACATTGCTATATATCCCAAAAGTCGTTCTTCAGTGGTTTGAAGAAAGGAAGAGACATCGTCACAACCTTGATCTTGCCCCTGTCGACTCTCAACCGGCAATACCACCATGTTTATTCATTGCCAGTATCAGGCTTCACCTTTTCTCTCAATATTTGGTGAGTATACTGTCACATTGATCTTGCAAAATAGTGGCTCACTCGTTCTGACCTAATCGAGTCAGAAATATTTATTTCAGGGATGGATATCAGGAATTTCTTTGGAAAAAAAGGTGATACTGCTACACAGAAAAGGAACCTTGATGACTCATTAAAAGTTCCAGATCCATTACCTTCGAACGTGCGTCCCACAACTACTTCTAAATTCTCAACACCAACTCCTGACTTCACGTTGCAACAATGTCCTTCCACCATTAGCCCTGAGTCTGCTGATATCATTACTCCTGATGCTACTGACATGGATGACGTCAACCCGCCCGCTTCGGTTTCCACCGTTAACAATCCAGAGTTCGTTAGTAGTTCATTAACAGTTAATCACAGCTTTGATTTAGGTGAATACATAAATGATTCAGTGTCAGACGAAGTCAAGTATCAATTAATAACAAACATACGTGCTCTAAATATGACTTATGATTTCAAAATGGACATTGATGAGAAAAAAACTATCAAAAGGCCTTTTCAAAAAACTTGGCTACAAAAGTACTCGTGGCTAGTATACTCGCCCAAGTTGAAGGGGGGCCTTTGTAAGTTTTGAAGTCTTTTCAAACCTGTTTTAAAAAGAGGAATATTTGGTGCTTTCGTGATAAAGGCTCATCAAGATTACAAACATTTTCATGAAGATGCTCGAGGCCATGAAAAGAGCAGTTGGCATCTAGAATCTACGAGTAAGGCTTAAAGCTTTTGTGAGTCCTTAGAAATGAGAAAGAAAAATGTGATCGAACAGTTAGATAGTGGGATCATGGAGCTTGTAAATACCAACAGAAAAAAACTGAAATCAATTCTTGCTACTTTAATTTTCTGTGGCACTTATGACATATCCATCAGAGGAAAGAATTCAACGAAGGAAACTTTCAGGATTTACTTTTGTTTAGAGTAAGTGCGGGGGACAAAGTGTTGGCGGATCATATGCAAAACTATTGTGGAAAAGCGAAATATACATCACACAGAGCGCAAAACGATTTAATAAGTACATGTGGCTCCGTGATACAAAACGAGATTATTGATGAGGTAAACAGATCATCAGCGTTTGCATTACTGGCAGATGAAACGTCTGACATTAGTGGAAAAGAGCAACTGTCTGTGGGAGTACGATTTGTAGACGAGAAAGATAACTTTACAGTAAAAGAAGAATTTTTAGGGTTTACGGAGCTTATTACATTGGATGCTGAAGGAATTTCTTCGTCTATTTTAAATTTTGTTGAAAAATTAGGGCTTAATATGAATAAGCTGATTGGCCTTGGCTTTGATGGCTGTTCGACAATGGCAGGCCATGAAACTGGAGTAAAGGCCAGGATCAGAGAGAAGTATTCTTCAGCTGTCTATTTTCATTGTGCATCGCACAGACTGAACTTAGTTGTCAATGATCTTAACAGTGTCCAGGAAATTCGTAACACAATCGGAACGATAAAAGAAGTTTTTTTTTTAAATTTAATTTTAATTGCAATGGAGCACAGGCTCCGGTGGCAATATCCCTACACACCCATCTTCCCCCTATCCTGCACCCACATACATTTTGCCCTCTAAAAATTTTATCTTTAAATTCCTTCAAAGTTTTCGGTAAATTATTCATCATTTCTCTTGGTAACTCATTCCAATCCCTGACACCCTTACCTAAAAAAGAGAATCTTCCCACACCCTTGTGCCTGAAATCGAGTGCCAGCTTGTGGTCATGGTCATCTTTTCCCTTCCATGCACTGCTTTTCATACCTATTATTAGGTTCTATAGAGAAAGTCTATTGCGTAGGAAAACAATACCTAACATTCCACTGTTTTGTGAAACTAGATGGTCCCATAAATATAAATCAATCAGGATATTCAAAGAAAACTTCTTGGTAATAAAGTATAGTCTGAATCACCTGGCATATAACAGTGAATACAATCAAGACACTCGATCACGTGCCAGCCAACTTGATTGTGCAACATCATCAACTACATTTATCGTTTGTCTACACATTATATCGAGGTATTCTTCATATCTGGAACCAATAGTGAACAAACTCCAGAGTACTGATATGGATCTCCACACAGTTTACAGATTCGTCAACACCGACTTGATAGCCAATTTTCAAAAGCAGAGAGAAAGTGATGACGAATTCAGAAACATTTTCGAGGCAGTGAAAGAAGATTGTAAGGAACTTGACATAGATGTAAAAATCCCAAGATTGACTGGAAGGCAGACCCTCAGATGCAATGTGAATGTCCATTACTCATCACCCCAAGACTATTTCAAGGTGGCAATTTACAATCCGTACATGGATTCCATAATCACGTCACTTATCACAAGTCACAAGATTTGAAAAAGACAAAGACATACCATTCAAAGGTGGGATTCTTCACCCACATTTAATGAAAAAGGAGAAGAAAGAAGATTTCATGAGAGATATAAAAAGTTTGGAAAGGTTTTACCAAATATACAACTTGGAAGCAGAAGCCAGATTATGGTTTGACGTTTGGACAAATAAGGAGTGTTTGGAAAAAACAAAGCTCAATGATATACTTGCAGAAACTATGGTTTACCCAGCTGTAAGGAGATTGCTTGTATTCTACCAGACCATACCCCCCACAACTTGCACCATAGAACGTTCTTTCAGCACACTGCGTAGAGTGAAGACATGGCTGAGAAGTACTACTGGCGAGGGCCGTCTGTCCAGCTTGTGCCTTCTTAGTGTTCACAGGAAAAGAGCGGAAAACCCTGGTTTCCAGGACAAAGTGATTGACATGTTCGGCAAGAAGAAAAGAAATTTACAGTTTGCTTTTTCACATAAATATTAGTGTTAAATCCATAAACCAACCAATGTATAATAATTTATTTCAGTTTGCTTTTTAAATCACTACTAGTGTAAAATCGTCTGAGGTGTGTATTTTGAGTTTGCATTCTGTATTAAAGTTGCTTCTGCATTTATGTTGCTAAATATTAAATGGTTTCAGTATAGTACTTAACGTGTTATTGTTTTGTTATAAAAGGGCCAGTATAAAGCCGCGGCCGAGGTCGGCCACGTGGTCTCCCCATTCAACAAAAATAGTAGAAACAAAAGGTAGAGAGAAAGAAATCATTTTATTTAGCTTTCTCAACTAGTAAAATTTGTACAAAACTTTTTGTTTTGGACAAGGTGCGTTTAAACGGCAGAGCAATATGATTGCTCTGTTGTGTAACTCTCCCTGTCCGATTTCCTGCGTATTCCACCCGATCGCACATTTCTGGAGTTATTATTCCGCGTACCATTTTAAAAATAAATATTAAAATATATCGCTTTATTCGCTCGTTAATAGAAAAATAATTTAAAACGTTACGCATATCCCGCGTTGGTGTATATATATCGCAATGCAATATAGTTCGCATTGCCCTGTTTGTAACTTCTCAATTTGCTCCTGGTTGGCGTAAAGGAGCACTTTTGAGCAATACTTCACATGAGGCGCAGTCATGGTGTTTTAAATTAGGTTTCTCGTATAGGCTCTAACTAAAGTGCCTACCCTATTCAGAGAGAGAGGGAGAGACATAGGATAGCGCGGCGCGCTCTAATTCAGCAATTCTTGATGATAAACATGTAAGTGAGAAAATGTTTGAAACATTACTGAAATTGTGCTTAAAGTTTGTTGGAAGTGCTCTCATAATGAAACACTGGATGAATATTTGAGGGGTAATTTTCGCTCCATTTTTAGGAAAAACACGTCTTTGGCGCATATCATTATTTATGACATCATCTATCCTCAACTATTTACTGTACAGCGATATAATTGTGCAGGTGCATGCACGTATACATTGACATATGCCATATGTAAAATAAGTTTTGAATATCTTTTAGTAGCAAAAAAGTGATAAATTAAAACGTCAGACATGAATGTTGTGTTTACTGCATTCCAATGTAAACAAAAGATAGTTTTTGAAGCGTGTATGTATCTATCACGTCCTAATTCCTGCACTATGTGTCGCGGGGTGATGTAATTTTGTTGAAGCATTCAGTAGTATATGTAGATACTCTCTGCAGTGTGTCAATAGTTAAAAAGTAATAAGTTAAAACGTCATGGCATATGCTGAAGTTTGACCGCATGAACAGCGAAAATTTAGTAAGCAATAATTTTTTTAATTAATTTTTTTTCGCGGGGGGGGGGGGGGGGGGAAGGGAGGGGGGGAATCAGCAAAACAAATTTCAGTATAGGTATGATATTAAAAATACCCCAATCGATCAGGTCTTGGCCCCCCCCCTACAAAGTATCATATGGGCGCCCATGTGTAGGAGTGATGGTTTTCTTTATTTAATATAGATCTTTAGGTACGACCACAACAAGGATTAATCTCGCCTCACTAACACACAGACATCCTTAAGAGAAAGTGCAGTACCTTGAAACATAGTGGATAAATATGTAAAACAAAACGCACAGTTCTGTTTTGTTATCCTAATTTGAAGTGAAAGTTCTGAAAACTATCTTAAGAGTGTGACTGAAGATTGCCAGTTATGAAATAAAACATGCTGTCGTTTGTTTTTAAATGAAACACTGTCTGCCTGGAACTATCTTGATGAATTTTCTATTCTCAGACGCATTTCGCCTTTGTGATATGAGTAGAGAGTATGTTAATATTGAAATTTTTCTCAACAACACTATTTACATTTACAGTAACTGACAATGCCCAGCACCACAAAATCGAAACGCTTCTGCCAATAAATAATTAAATCAGTTAAAACGATATTTCATTTAAAATATTTTAGAGGCAATTGAGAAGGAATGGCAACCAAGTTGTTATATTGTCTATTTATTGGTAGAAACTGCGACACGAAAATCGTATGCACTCTTCTGGTAAAACTAAGTAATTTCCCAGTAGAACATATGCTCTAAGAGATTTCCGTCTGCTACTATTACGAATTATGAGTACAAATAAAAGCGAACAGCTAATTTTTTATCGATTTTAATCATGGCGCTGAAGAACAATATTGACGGCTTGACAACAAAGTTAATAAGCTAGGGATCACAACAGTTAGAATTAGGGCTCTATCAAAAATTTAACCAAACATAATTTCAAGACACTCAGCTTTGACCATTGATATATTAGAAAATATCTCGTATAATCATAATTTTACAGTCGTTATGACTGTCGAAGAGACTCGTCATAGATCGTTCGAAACGACAACACTAAAGAAAGTACTATAAACTTCTTATTGAGGATAGCAGATGACTACACCGTTTAATGCTGCGGAGGTAGTTTTCTAATGAAGTATCTAATTCTGTCCCCATAATCCTAGTCAAATGGCAATATGCTCTATAAATTGACACAAATGTATATATAAAACGGAAACCGTAAAATTTGTACTGTAAAAAGTCAGAAACTACTTAGCAGATTTCGATGGGGTTTTCACCATTTTGAAGCTTAGAATCTCAATTGATTGGTTTTGGTATGTCTTATGTTTCCACGTTACATAACGCCAGAGCTTTAAATGAAATTCTGGATACACGGTGACAAATACCAAAGATGGAACCTCTAGAAGTTGTATACTCCGCTCTAAAGACACAATTACTATGTCTCTGATCATAGCCTTTAATTAAAGAAATTAAAGCAGCTTACAAAAATAATTATTTTGCGTACTCCACACTAAGCAAAACTTAAAATATTCTTTCCTTTAATTCGGGATGTTCAGTTTTTAAATGCGATCGATGGCCGTATTGAATGCGAGAAACTTATAACGAAAAAACGAGATTTTCTTTGATCACAATCTCTGCTAGCACAACTACAATGATTCTGGCTATCATATACGATGTGAGAAAACATTATGCACTATACACGTGAGTGTTTTGACATAATTTAGCTTCTAATCGTATTATAATCTATTTAAGTTCTCGAGTTTTCGAATGTCAGCCAAAATATCTGGCGTTTGGAGCTGAAAGTAGATTCATTCTGTTCACAATAATTAATTCGTAGGCTGATGATGTTTAATATAAAAAGGACGTTGTATTAAGCCTTTATGTTCAAATAAAAACAGTTTAGGACCAAAAAAACCCCAGATTTTCTTAATTTTATAATTTATTGTGTTGTTAGTAACTGCATTGCTGCATTTCTTACGATAACCTTGGCGCCGCAGTTTGTAACTCGAAGTAAGTCGAAAGTAAAGATTTTTTTTCATATCTCGCTTAGTTATGAATACTTGATATACAACTCTGAATACCTAATGTTCAACTGTTCAGCTATGGATTAGATTTTAATTTTTAGCTCCAGTGCCAGATGAAGAAACATGATGAGAAATGTTTTAGCTCCTGCGGCAGATGAGTCAGCATAATGACACCAGATTTAATGTTGAATACTGTGAAAACTCTTGTCAAAATAGATTCAGCATTTTCAGGTAATGCTAGATTATTCGTAAAATAAATGTTTCGTAACGTCTTAAGACATGGGTTAAATTTTAATTTTGACCCCAGGCTTTCAAATTCAGAAATCCATTCAAAATATGTATTTTCTGTGTGATACCGGATCAAACAGATACATTTTTATGTATGTGGTATGTACTAAGTTGTATACGTTCCATGTTTCAATTTTCGAGGAGCAACATTAGCAAATGTAAATAGGTTGAAATGTTACCTGTACAAAAATGAAAACTGACATTTCAAACAAAAGCATCCAAACCACCCCATTCTTAGAACCGTGCTGCTAAATCACCGTTCAGTTTTAGTACCGGAAATGGCCGTTAAGAAATCAACGAAGCTTGATACGCATGAATCTTTCCAACGAATAAAAATAGTGTAAAGGTAAATCAACTACAACCCACACCTTTCTAGGTAGGGTGCCGGTGAATCGTGGTTTGCTTTAATTCCAGAAATGGATGGTGCGGATTGTATGAAACTTGGTACACGTTTCGCATTGCGTGAATAAAAACAGTGTATGGCTAAATCACCGCCAACTAGACTGGGCAACGCCAGGAACTCTACTAGTCTTCCTAATTACCAAAGGTATTTTCTTCGTCTTAAAACGATGTTCAGGAACATCGAAGAAAATGCAAAAGGAAAAAAAATTGGTATAACGTGATTGAGTTGGATCGGTTGGATATATTGAAATGTGTTGAGAATTTGATTTGGGTGGGATGTTCAACGAAAGTTCAAAAGATTAAAAAAAAAAAAATTGTAAGTACACTGATAAACCAAACGTTTGACCATTGCCTACCGCAAGAATGAATGCCGTCTGGCAACGTTGCGGATACTTCAATATGTAAAGGAAGTATATAATCGGAACAGAAACGCATGGGGAATCATTTTAGTGATACGTGTGGCAAATGGGGAATTCCACTGACATTAGTGAATTTGATAAAAGGCAAATAGGGAACATGCATGAAATTCAAATATACGTCTAGTATTTTTATTTGGAAGCTTTATTACTGCAGAATTACTGCTACAACATTTTTTGCTATTTATTCGCTTTTTATTTAGTAATTTTAATCAAAATCAAGGGAAATGTAATTTCGCGGAAACGCAACATTTTTTTGTCGAATCGAATCATGACGTCAAAGTTCACGTTCATATTGTAAAAGAAGGCGTAGTTCCTGGGCGTTTTTTATAATTTTATAATTGTGTTTAAGTTTTACGGTAATTTATCAGCATACTCTAAAAAGTGAGTGGAAGAGGTTTTGTAAAATAGTCTCCCAAAAAACGGTGTTTTCATGATGAAAACGATTTTACGTCAAATCTATATTCTACAGTCGCTGGCGTCGGAGGAGTGAAAGCTGCAAGGTAATTAAGTGTTAGACATTGGAATTAATAATTTTCTCCCCTTTTTACCTGTAGAGCAATAGCTACGTGTTAGATACATCTAATTTGAATCAAGGGACACACAGGAGTAACCGACAATGAAATATAGGTCTGGCATATTAGTGGAGTTTAAAAGCCCCCTGACCATAGTGGCAACTGATAGTTTTTGTTACAGGTAAGGCACAAGGAATTACATTGCGCGTTGTTTTATAAAAAATTTACTAAGTTAATTAAGTCCAAAGAAATTACTTTCCAGAACATACCGTTCAACCCGTTATTTTTGACGAGCTTTATTATTAGGGCGAGCGAAGCGAGCCCTTACACTAGGAGACGATTTGTACACTTTTGTGGTACACTTTTTGAAAAAACTGCTGCACCTCTAGAAGTGGAACTGAGCATACTAATTCAAAGTCAATTCTAGATGTGCCATCAATCATTATTTTTGTAAGAAAAACGCAATACATTGCAATAATTTTTATTTTTATTCCTTCATGCTGACTAGATGTCTTCAGTGTGGAAATCGCTATCGTAGAACGAACAAATCTGGTAAATAGTACATCACCTCTGGTTTCTTGCCCTAAAGCAGTTCTGCTTGGTGGGTCTTCGTTTTTCAGAAATCGGGGATTAAAATGTGTAAAAATTGTGTTTAAATGACTTACACCTGTATGAAAGACCATTTGTTAATAACATTGGTTTAGCCGTGCGTGTTAAGGCGGTGTGTTCCAGAGCGGAAGGTCCTCATTTAGAACCCACGACCAGCGAAATATTTTTTTTTCCTTCTGTTTGTATATTTTTATGGCTATTCGATCTTGCAGCATTACAAATTTGTTTTGAAACAAATTCCTCAAATTATTTATTATCCTTTGGATAATGTAAATCATAAAACATTTGAAACAAAAATTACGTGCACACCAGGAACATTTTATAAAGGATATCCTTCCACAGCCACATACAGTATTTATTATTGATGTAGCAAAGCAGATTTTGTTAACATTTTTAAATTCCTAATATTAATTCAAAATTTGTTATTAATACTGACCAAATTTGATGTGGCTATGAATATGCTTATAATCGCACTCGGGAATTCAAAGGCACGAAGACTGTGCTCGTTTTCATTTATACATGGCACACTATGGTTTGACACTATCTCAAGAATTGCTACCACACATATTTCTTTGTGCTCAGGAACCAGGCAACCAGTTTGTTCCGAGGATACGTGAAGAAATTGGGCGCTTGGAGTTGGGGTATGGAAACGTTACTGTGACCTGTTAGGAATAGGAAAAACTGACGAGAGAATTGCAGAAAATATTTTTGGAATTGGTCACTAAACCATACGTTATAAATGAATAATTTTTGTTGTTGGCTGATTCGTGGAGTGGTCACGTTGATACGGCGGTTTATGATCAAGTCTTCTCAAATGAAAATAGAAATGTAAGCTGGATCTGGAAAAAGTACATTCATTAATTATTTTACTATTCGATTGAATCAGACATTGGGACCATCTTCTTATCTATTGCTTTCGCCAACTGGCGCTGCTGCTGTCTATATCAGTGGTTCAACAATACAGGAGTAAATAAAGTATTTAGAGAGCTCAGTCTACATTCACTTGCTCAATTTCAATAGGAAATTCATGAGTGTAAATTTCTGTTCATAAATGAAATTAGTATGCTTGGATGCAGTCTTTTGAGAAAAATTGATTTACGATTACGAAGACAAGTTGAACCATTTGGTGGATTGGTTATGTATTTTTTTTGGGGGGGGGGTATATCAGTCAGTTAGGCTACCGCCTGTTAATGTCATACCACTTTACAGAGATAAAATAGAAAGAAATGAATTCCTCTTAGAAGGGAATTCGTTATCCAAATCAAGTATTCAAAAACAGTTTATCAGTATCATTCCGACAAAATGAATCTCAACAAATATTTCTTAATACTTGATAGTATTGGGAATGACGAGAGTACAATTGAAGACTATAAAAAAAAAAAATAATTACGCGTTGTCTACAAACTTTTCCATTACAAGAACGCAAGTTTTTGAACGATGCTATCAGATTATTTGCAACAAATAAAGATGCAAAAGAATTTAATCATAGAAATTTAAAAGAATTGCGTCTACCTGTTGTTTATATTCCAGCTGTTCATAATTGATATGCAGCAAAATCAGCAAGGGCTGAATTATTAGTTGGACAGAAACTATTTAAAACTTTGTCTATTGCATCTAACATTGTTACTCTCTAATTTATGGGTCGAAAAAGGATTAGAGAATGGAGCTTTAGGTTATGTTCAAGATATTATTTATGAAGTAAATATAAGTCCGTATGATCAAAAACCAAGATTGATAATGGGTTCGTTTTGAAAATTATTTTCATTTAACTTATCAAAATAGTGGTTATGTTCCAATTCCACCCACAACTAAATTTTATAAAAGAAGGTATATGACTTGTTCAAGAAAACAATTTCCATTACAATGAGCTTTTGCAATAACAATTCATAAAGCTCGAGGTTTAACATTGGATAAAGTTGCTGTAGATATTGGAGAAAAGGAACTTCTGTAGGTTTAAAATATGTTGCGTTATCGAGAGCTAAAACTTTAGAAAACCTAGTATTAACTCGTAGATTTTCTTATGACAGAATCAGCAATATTAAAAATTCAAGTATCTTAAAATGTAGAAATCAGGAAGAAACTCGAATGAGAAATTTTCTGTCTGATTAAAACGAAATTAAGTTAACTGATTTTTTAAATATTTAAAGATTGTGTCTTGTTACAAATGTGCCTAATTATTTTTTGACAACAATCTAAAACCACGGTTTTTGATGATAGTTCATGAAGCTTAAATATAAAAATTCTTATGATCATTTATTAATTTCTTTAGTTGTATATAACATTTCTTCTAAAAAAAACTTCGCGAGCCACCACAAAGCCGTGCTTTTAGCTAGTTATTATTACTCCGCGATTCACTAAAAGTGTGTGGCGGAGGGTGTATTACACCTATCCAAAGGGTGATAGTTTGGAAGGGATATACGGGATATGACAGGAGGCGCCCATGGGCTAATGTGAGGAACCATCCCAGCATTCGCCTGGAGTGATCCGGGAAAACCATGGAAAACCCAGACCAGGATGGCCGGAGAGCTTTATCGAAAGCTACTCCTGTCGGATTTTAAGTTTACTCGCCCGGTAAATCCTTTGTTCCATTCCCCAATCGCTCGTGGAAAAATTGAGTATAGAAATGAAGCGGTTCTGAACCTGATTTCTCTTACCTTATTTTCGCGGTCATTCCGAGATATGAATGTTGCTGGTAGCAATAATTGTTTGCTGTCATTCCGAAATACGTCAGTCGAGAACTTTTCAATTAGCTTCTGTCGAGATCAACACATTCGGTGTTCCAGATCTTCCCAACCTAACTCTTTCAACATCGTACTTACGCTTTCCCTCCAACTATATGTACCAATACCTGTCACGAATAGGGCGGATTTTCTTTGGACCTTCTATAATGCCTCCATTAATCCTTTTTGATGGTGACCCCATACAGAACAACAATATTCTAAGTGAGGACGCACTAGTGACTATGCCATAGATTTAACTTCGGAGTGCATTGTTTTAAATTATGACCTAGAAATCGGAGCTTACGATTTGCATTCCCAGATACATTATGGATATTCTCATTCCACGACAAATTATTACGAATTGTTACCCCTAGGTATTTAGCGGAATCTACCGTTCTAAGGACAGTACCATTAATTGTATATTCAGAGCTAAATGGCGTCACCTTTTTACTTATACGCATGATTTGGCACTTTTTAGCGTTTAACTCCAACTGCCAGTCTTTACACCACGCAATTAATGTCGTCTTGTAACAAAGCGCAGTCTTCCTGGGTTTTGATTTCACTATAAATTATAGCATCATCGGCTAATAATCTTTTCATCCCCCTTATTATGTCACAAATATCATTAATGTATATGAGAAACGGCAGAGGCCCTACCACGCTTTCCTGGGGAACCCCGCACCTCACCTCGGTAAGTGACGAACGCTCACCGTCGAGAACTACACATTGTGTTCTGCTCTTCAGAAAGTCAGCAACTCAGTCGCATATTTGTCTAGATATGCTGTAACCACGAAGTTTCCTAAGTAACCTTGTGTGAGGTACAGTATTTTTTAAAGTCTAATAGACTGGGATTGCTCATTTATAATACGGCACAAGTCGTGAATTGAAAGTGCTAGTTGTGTTTCGCAGCATCGGCCTTTTCTGAATCCATTTTGATTTGGGTTTAAAACCTCAACTTCATCCAAAAACCGCATGAAATTTGAATATATGAGGTGTTCTAAAATCCTGCAAAATATTGAGGTTAACGAGTGGGTCTATTATTTTGAGGATCATTAACATTCCCATTTTTAAACACTGGACTTACGATGGCGGCCTTCCATACGGCTGGTATTTTTCCACGATCCAAGGAGGTGGTATATATAATATCATCAAATATGGCGCAATTTCTTTTGCGTACCTAGAGTAGAATCTTGCAGGAATACCATCTGGTCCGGGAGCCTTATTGGTTTTTACATTCATAAACAGTTTAGTTATTCCCTCGACATCAAGAATGAGATCATTCATAATTTTGTTGGTACGATTGTTAAATATCGGCATCTCCTCAGAGTTTACTGTCGTGAAAGCTTTTTTAAATACATTATTCAAAATTTCTGCTTTATCTACGCTAGTTTTTAATAATTCTCCATTTTCCTTAATCAGTGGCGGCATAACCTTAAGAGTGTCTCTTACTACTTTGACATAAAACCAGAACTGTTTTGGATTAGTAATCAGATCCTAGTATAAATTCCTGGCATGGAATTTTTTAAACGCATCACGCCTTGCCTTACGCACTTTCGCTCGCAGCTGCACTAATTTAACGCGATTAGATGATTCCCCCGATTTCTTCACCGTGGCGTGTAAACGCCTTTACCTCTTGAGAAAACGTTTCACTTCCCTGTTGAACCACGGGAAGTTCTTACTAACGTTAATAAACTTCTTAGGAACAAATTGTTTTAACCCGGTCCATATTATTTCTTTTAAATTAAACCAAAGTTCCCCAACATTCGTATTTAGCGTATACGTTTCAAAATTTTTCGCCAAGTGATCAACCATCGTTTGCCTTATCGAAGCAATATACGAGTTAGTCTTTGTCATTCTTTGAAGATAGTAACCTAATAAGGTGGCAGAAAACGATTATTTTCAGAAAATCGTTGATCCGAAATGAAATTCTCATGGGTATACTGCCGGATTCTGTTTTCACAACACAATCCGGAGGTACACGAGGGAGGACTTCATTGCAAACATACGCCAGGAAAGTCTACATTCTTACGTAATTTTTCATGTTTTGTGAATAAATTTATTGGTTTGGTGTTTTTCCAATTGAAATAGGTATTAGTTTTTACTTTTGCATTTTCGTCTTTTCTATACTTGTATGTCGTCAAGAAGTATTTTAAACGTAATACATAACATCGGGAAGATAGATTTTTTTCTAAGATTGATTTATTTAATTCTTGGAAGTGGTAGGGTTTATCTGGTTTAAAATATATAATGTACGTGACGATAACAGATTCGCCTCCTACCCACATTTCAATGACTATTGGCAAGGCATATTAGGAAGCCATTACCCAAATTACATTTGTTGTATCTGTTAGAAGTACATAATGAGATTTGTTTTAAAGTTGAAATAAAATAAAAAAATTCATGCTTAACAATTTCTGCAGATGAAAATAAATGGAAATATCTGATACTGCGGGGATTTATACCCGGTTTGGAAAATTAGGGACTGGACCCCTTACCAACTACATCTCGCTGACTCTGGATAATATATGCCAAAATTTGTCTTGTAAGGACATTTGGATTTTTTTGTTAGGTGCATTTGAAGAAACGATGGTACCACAGACATATCGTTTCCAGCCAATTCAGTTATTAAATGATGTGGCCTCTTAAAGTCAAGAGTTCGGGTAGACATCTACCCTTAAAAATATATTCAGGAGATTGAAATTTATTTTTAAAATTTCAGATTGATTCCTTTGATGGCTGTACTTGCTTTGGACTAAGCTTGAATAAGAAATGATTTGAAAAATATACATATTAAGCTTTTGTAAACTAAGTTATGGTTAAAGTTTTAATAGGTAAAGAATTGTTATGTATTATAACAGATTTAACATAACGACATTAAACATTATATACTTACATTAAAATGATCTTCACGACAAAAAATAAACAACTAGTTGAAGATAGCTATACACCACTTTTTTCTTATATACACTTTATCAGGGGCATTTCTTATAGCATTTTTGCACATAGTTCCAATACAGTATTCATAAAATAGTTTTCCACCTCCTTCCATATAGAAATTATTTATAAAACATGAAATTTTTGAGCTATAACACTGTATTATATACACTACACCAATGTAGTCGCGTATAATGACGTCACAGTGCAACGCGTCAAACTAACGGCGTTTAAATCGTCGGGATTGGATTGCAGTTTTAAAAATATTTTTTTAATGTTTAATTTTAATAGTTTCATCAAAATTATATTTTTTGCGGTTATATAACAGAGTAGATAATTGATTTAAAATATAAAAATATTACATGCATATACCCTATTGTTAGGACCCGGCGCCTGGGAACGAGCATCTCGGAAACAGCGAGGCTGGTTGGCTGTTACCGTGCTACTGCAGTGAGCATCTATGGAAAATGGATAATGGACGTTGAAACCACGATTAGGTGACAAGGTGACGGACGTCCACACCTCATCATAGAACTTGGAGATCGGAGGCTTGCCCGCTCTGTAAAGCAAGATAGGGGCAATCAGTGGCAGGTCGTTATGGAGAGTACAATGCTGTGTTTCGAAGTATACCGTTCTTCGCACATTGATGAACATGGGGCTTCGCAGCAGACGATGACCCTATGTTGTGTATCCATGTTGACACAACGATATCGTCCATTACGACTACAGTCGACACAAGATCATCGAGATTCGACGTTGAATCAATGGAATCTTATCACCTGTTCGAATGAATCACGTCTCTAGTTGCACCAGGTCGATGTTCGTGTCCGGATACGCTGTCTGCTTGAAACATGGAGCGCACCACGGACTCAGGCAGGTAGGGGCAGTGTTGTTATATGTGGGTCATTCACCTGTGCTTCCATGGGACCTGTGGCAGTGATCGAAGGCACCGTGACAGCTGTGAACTACATGAAAATTATTGTGGAATATATGTATCCCTTTCGGTTCATGGCAGGGTGATAAGATCTTCCGTATCAAAAGGCCAGAATCGTGTTACAATGGTTTGAGGAGTATGCTAGTTAAGTCGTGTTGATGTCTTGGTCATCAAATTTGTGTGATTTCTACCCAATAGAACATATTTGGGAAGTTATCATGCCCCAGCTCCGCGCCAACAAACCACTGTCCCGTAATTTAACGAAATTACATTGTCTGAATGTAGACTTCTGGTGCAAGATATCTCCAGAAACCCACCAATGATTCGTCGAATTAATGCCACGCAGGGTCGCTGCTCTCTTGCATTCCAGAGGTAGATCAACACGATATTAAGCAGATGGTTATAATGTGTTGGCTCGTCAGTGTATGTTAAGTTTCTCAGTTCTCAATTTTTTCTTAAGGATTTATGACCCGTCGACGTCGTGGATGAGTGATGAGGAACGGGAACGAATACAGCAATGTCATTTTTGAGGAACCATTCCGGCATTCGTCAGGAGTGATCACGAGAAAACCGAAACCTGGATGACTGGACGGGGATTCAAACTGTGTCCTCTCGAATGCCAGGTCCGAGCGTTATAGCTGACCATCCAGGCTCCGTCAGTTCTAAGATTCGTCAAATGCAATTATCCATGTCAATTTATGTTTTAGGATAAATTTTTAAGAAAGAAAAGGATTTTGTGGCCAGTCAAAGTCATTGATGTGAAAAGGGCACTGGAGGCAAGAAATAGGACCGAATTCTGTTATGGTAATTTGAAGGAACCATTCCGGCAATTGCCTGGAGTAATATCGGGCAAACGTGCAAAACTGAAATCACTACACCCCAACAAAGGAACCGAAATCTGATCCTCTGGGATGCCAGTCCCATACGTTCAGTTATTCACTGGTTTGGTCGACTTTCTGCATAGTCTAGTGCACTATTATTTTACTTATGGCTTTACGCCTCCTCGACGTTGAGGTCATTAGAGGCGGGATGAGTCTGGGGTTAAGGAACGGGAGGGAATTCGGCCATGGCCTTTGAAGGAAGCATCCCGGCATTCGCCTGGAGTGATTTGGGGAAACCATGGAAAACCCAAATCTGGATGCCCGGACGGGGATTCGAACCGGCGTTCTCCCGAATGCGAGGCCAGAACGTTAACCACTAACCCTCCACGCTTGGTACTATTTTTGAGTATCTGTTCATCCATTAGTCCCCATCCAAGGTTTCATATATCCTCACTCCGTTTTGTCATAAGGAATGGGGTCCCTTTCTGGAAGGCTCCAGATCAGTAACGTCACATAATATTATTTGTAATCAAATACGATCATAATGTTTTTGTCTCGTGACTACTGTCTCATCGTTTATATCCTATCGAGACAGCTGATATTTAGTAATTTACTTAATATTAATTAAATTATTTAAAGAATAGGAAACTGTGAAAATGTTAACATTTTCAGGATGGATGTTACTAAACGAAGAATTTCCGAAGAAGTACAAACTGCAAATGTGTGGCTTTATTGAAAGGAACCTATTTAGTTTGGCGAAGTTTTTCAGGGGACGACAGGTGATAGCTCTGAAATATGTCTTTTCATTAGACTCCGAAGGCTTTCATAACATGCTGTTCATTTTAAAGGAAAATGTACTTTTTCATAAGTTAGTTAAGTTTTTTTTTATATATCATATAATCAATAAAAATACTGTGACTTTGGAATTTTCAACTACCGATTCTAATAAAAGAATTAAAAGCAAATCTGCGCCAAGAAAGATTTTCCTTCAGTGGCGAATCACTGCTACTTCTTTCACAGTTTTCTATATCAGCTGATTAGAACAAATCTCTCATTTCATTTAAATAATTTTTCTTTGTGTTTGAACTAATTGTAAGTAATTTTGAGTGGTGAAATGACATTTAGGAGTTTTCGGCTCTAAAACTGTCTTACTATAATTTCATTTCAACCATTTATGTCCGGCGAATGGAATGGATTCTCATGTGGATTATATCGAATTTACTTCACATTTCTTTGTAGCAGTCCAGTAAAGTCAGTTTACGCCATCTTGTAATAACAGGAAGCAATTACTAAAAAGTAAATCTACGTAACATTAACCGGGGTCGAAATAAGCGATATTGGTTTCGTATAGGATGGAGTTCATCCATCTATGCCGAATTGAAGTTTAGGCGAATCCATATGATTCTTTATAATGGGCTCTTTCACACCTTATTTGCATTGAACTTTGTCCTCGTAAGTAGTGTAGCTAAACCTGTATTTCGATTAATCTTCCTCACAGATTCAAATGACCGAAGTTCGTTTTTAGGATACAGTTGTGCGGCAGTTAGTCAAAAGTAGTTATGCAACTGCTCGATTGACACGGACACTATTCGCCAAGTGATTTTCCTTTCAGTTACCGCAATGTGTCTGGTGACGAAAGCGTGTTGGCCACAGATATCGGTTGAACTAGTGAAGCTCGTTGACAGGCATGACTGCGCGCCGACCACAAAGTTCGTCTGCTAGCCGATAGATGGCTGCTATGTTGAAGAGTTTCTCTGTTCCTTACCGAGTAATTCTGTATAATGCCAATGATTGATTCGTTGTAAGCCGATTACTTGCAACTTAGTTAACCATGAAGTAAATTCAGTAAGCTCTTTGAAATGATTTTCCGTGTGGCTTGAATTAGATTGCTGTTAACTTTTATATGATTGGAGGCAGAAGATTTGCTTGGTACAGCTGTTTCAAATAGTAAACAGCTGTTCTATAAGCGGCTATTCGCAACTTATTGGCAAACGCAAGTTCGTATTATTTTAATCAAAAACATTTCTGATATAAATTTGACCTTTAACAATCAAATATATTAGCAGTCTTGCGTATAGTTAAAGCTAAATCAACCCGAAGTTGGTTGGACCCTCCCGAAGGAGGCATACTAAATCTGATATCGGTTGTAGATCTTTTTCTCCTTACCTAACCTCACTTAATCCAGTAATTTTACCGGGTGAATGGGACCTACAGTTTAACATGGAATCCGAGCCACTGAAGCGTTTTGGCGTACTTCTTTACTCAGCAATGTGTGCCAGACGTGAAGGTCGGTGTAAGGGCCTTTGTAAATCACACCCGAGACAGAGATTGGAACCGGGGATCTTTCGATCTGCATTCAGACCCCTTAACTACCTAACCACCAGATCGCTACTTCGCATAACATTAAGTTTGCTTATAAATTTTGTTTAAAAATTACCGGAACTGGTCTATAGTTGTTCAGTCTTGGCAAAAAGTTTCTAGATCTTTAAACACTTTCGAGTATTTGTTATTTGCGATTGGTGTGGCCTGATTGTATAATTGTCACAGAACCCGCCTTATGGTCTAAACCACTGTAGCATAGGGTTAGGAGATTCACAGCCAGTGGTAGAAAAATCTAGACCAGCAGTGTAGGTGCGGTATTGACGAACGAGTACTAATAACATATGCGAGTACTACAGGCCTAGACTAAACCATTCCGCAGTGCACTGCTGATTATTATTCGCAAGTTTAGCAGCTTGCTTTGCCTTTTGTGCACAACACAATACACTTAACCCTGTCACCTGGACACATCGAGTAACACTTAGACCAACACAAGAAAGAAATTGATCTTCGAAACCTGTGTATCGGCACCTAGATTGATTCGTGTTGGTAACATCATTCATCGTGAGATATAAATCTCCTTGTAATTGATGCAACTGACACCTTGTATGAAAATCACTGAAAAAGCTGCCAAAGCTGTAAGTATTTGCAAGAATGTTTCTCAGAAGTGTCAACCATTTTTCCCCTTTAAATACTTTTCTGATGACATTGACTACCGCGTTTCAAGTTATCTGAGTTGATTTCCGATTATGGTATAAGGAGAATTTAAAAAAAAAATTTTTATGGAATGTAGGCATTACCGCAGTGGGAAGTTTTTTTTTCTGAACTCCTTACTCAATCAGCAAGAGTAAAACCAATGGACTTAAGACCTGAAGTCTGTAAACCGTTATTATTTTGTAGTTTTCAGAGTAGTTACAATTAGCTGTTGCCCGTAACTTCATTTTGTTTTTAATTTTACAAAAGGTTATCAGATGAAGTCAGGTCTTCTACTGAAGTTACTTGTATGGACTATCCTAATTTGCAGTCAACGCATAGTCAAGAATGTCGCGAATATACGGAGGTTCCAGAGCCCGGTCCATCGACCTAGCAAGACTGTTATCCGAAACCTAGTTAACACTGGTAAGCGGATCAACCCTACCACATCAGTGATACCCCTGCCGCGAGACTGGGTTTGGAAGAATTACCTGCCAATTTTGCGGGGGCGGCCTCTCATAAGAGAGACGCCTTATCCAGCAGTGGGGTGCTGCCCGTGGGAACCACGCGGAGGCACAAGCTGTAAGTTGTATACCTGTCCGCGTCTTGGATCGCTTTTGAAGCAAACGCACCTTATAGCTTGTAATGTACCACTAAAGAACAGAGTGAAAGACATGTGTGCATTCCTCTTTTTTTTGTGTGGGTATCGCGGAAGGCCACGGCCGTGCAGGTCTGTACCGTGTCGGCCCTGAGAGCATAAGCGACATCTGCTTGTCGCCCATTAGGAGTGACGAATTGCAGAACAGACGGGTGAGAGAGACCACAGCTGAGGACGGGGCCGGGTGCGAGGATAGTCTTCAGTAAAAATAAAATAAAAAAATAAAAAGGAAGTCTGTATCCTAGGGTGAAGGTTGAGGCGAAAACATAGAGTACAGCCAATCGGCGTAATTTTAACATTGTTATTAACTGAAAGCGGTATGTTGCATGTCTGGGCCAACTGGCGATGAGATCTTCCCTCCTAATACGAAGATTAGGAGACTGTCTCGAAAGGGGGTGGAACCCGAGGCTTCTTCGCGGCAGTGCGGACCAGAGAGGGACACTTGGTGCTAACCTACCTGAGGGGAAGTTCGGCCACCCAGCCTCGCCCACACGGGAGACATCAGTTGTCGAGTGACAGTCAACGCACCGACCGAACAACTAGATTCGTCTACCACGGTAATAAAACAGGAAAGAAACTTTTTCATCACCGTTTGTGCCCTAGTGAACCCCCTGAGACAGTCATCCTTGCTCTACCGGGAAACTTTGTTCTTTTGTCTTTTAAAAACAAAGTTAATCTTTGTCATCTATATATTATATCTATAAATGAGAAAATGAGAAAGTTCGGATGTGTGTTTGGATGTACGTCTGCAATCAATCACGCCTTAATAACTCAACATATTTAAATGAATTTACCCCGCAAAAACGCATAATTCTTTTAGAAATTGCCGTTAATTTCGATTCGGAAGCAACAAAGAGTTTCCTACTTCGTAGATAGCCGTGCCACGTTTACTCTTTGCTTTTTACGTAAATCACAAACACTACTTTTCAGAAATAAAAGCAAAAACCTTTTTACATATGCAAGTTTGTGTTTAGTTTAAAAGCCATAAAACTGACGCACTTGACAAATAATAGTTTGGAAGCAGGAAATACAAATCTGTACTTAACCTTAAATTAAAAAAAGAAAGGTGGGTACTGTTATCAAGTTCGCAAAGAGAAGTTTTCATTTGCGTACATAAAATAGTATGACATATCAAATATTACACCATAATTTCGTTCATAATATGTGCGTTATAATAAATATAAAAAATCAAAGCTTGGAACAAAAAGTAAAATGCTATGAGTATACCAGCACGAAAGTCGGTTCTCTAAAAGTGCAAAATGGACGTGCCCCAAATGTCGTATTTATAAAAATGTAAAGGATTCCATTCTATCTCGGTTTAAGTTATTTCCTGTTTCTTTTTTGTTACTAAACAGACTGTGTATTACAAATTATTTTTACCTAAATTTAAAACTTAACTAACCCTTTTTATTTTTTGTTCAGAATTTTTGTACGAATAGTACTGCTTTTTATTTACTGTTCAATATTCTGCAAATATCTATCGAATGCTACACTTAAAACGAATTTATTCAATGGGCTAATGTATAAACTTATGGTTTCATGAAGTAACACTGAAAGTCGTTTACAACACAATACACCTCATTTGCACGGAACATATGAAAGCTGCTTACTTATTACTAATAATAACTAAATTCCTTCTGCCATCTGCTGTAACAAGAAACATTCTGGTCCAGGCAGCATTTCAACCAAACCACTATTTCTGCTAATACTGCCGCTACAAAATCAAAGGATACGAACACATCTCAACACATTAAATGCTCTGGAACTAAATTTCGAGTAGTAACAGAATTTTCTATATCAAAATTCCTAATTAGTATATCATGAATTACTATCACAATTAATTTCATTATACACGTTACTAAATCACGAGCAATAAAAGTCACTTTTTCGCGATGTACATTTGACCAGCAATATTAACGATCGTAGAGAATTGTGGACTTTCCGTTGTACACTGTAAGTTAAAAGCATTTTAGTATAAATTTTTTAATTACGTTACCTCAATAACTGTCATGAAGCTGACGACATAGTTCATGCGGCTGAATGTAGTTTTATATGTATTTAGTATTTAATTTACTGCGTTAATAATAAGTCAAGTTTATTTCGCTATTCATGACGTCACTAACACACAATATAGTGAATATATTAATGTGCGAGTGAAAGAAGCTTTGATTTTCTAGCAGTAATTTTAAAACGCAGCCTGGGCCAGAATGAGAACTGAAACGTTATTAGTTATTAAGCTTCTTTCATGAGCGCCATTTTAGTGACATCATGTATCGCTTTGTACCGATATTGTATCAAAAGATCTATAGTAAGCTTCGACGACTTAGCAGAACCATGCGGCGTTGCCCGAAGTAATTTTTTTAAAAATTTATCAATGTTTTATTCAGATAGTGGAGTGGCGGACAAGCGGCACCGGTAGTCATTCTATTCTGTTTGCAGAATGAGAAACCTAATATGAAGAAACAATCTATTACTACTTTAATATTGAAATTTATATTTTAGCGCAGAATTAATGGATTGAAACGAATTAACTATAGTAAACTGGTCTATAGGCAATTCAGTGGTTTCCAGAGAGAGAGAAACCATTACCGCAATACCACTGATTATTATGGATAAAAGAATCAATTACTACTATACTTACTACTATAATATGTAAATTTCTGTTGATGGAACCAATATATCCTAAAAAAAAAATCAATATTCAGAAAGCAAAATAATTTCTCCTTTTTGAAAGATTGTTTTCAGATATTCAATGCAAATCAAAATATTCATTTTTAGTATCGCAATTTTACTAATGGAAATGAGCGTCCTTGGGCCACTTAAGTATTTATTTGCTGTTTGGATGTTAGTATTTTTTTGTTGTTGATATTTAGTGGATTCCATCAATGTATTGCTAATATTTTGACGTTTTGAGCTTCCTTTAATTAAAACTATATTCATTTTTATTCGCGAGATGAAATTTGTAATTTTAAGAGATGTTGGGTAAACGAAACTCAAATCTTTCAAAGAAATGCAAGAAAACTAGGGCTATGAAAATAGCCAAACCTAGGAGACAAATCCTCAATATTGTATATACGGATATATTAAACTGAAAATACTCCTTACAAACAGAATATTTTTACTGTTTTAAAAATTCAGAGAAGTAGTTGTGGAATATAAATAGATTTTTTTATTTTATTACAACATTTATTACTACTATTACTAATAAAAATAGCTCTAAAATAAATTGTATCGTCGTATTGACCTGGTGACAAGACTTCTTTACGTCTCCGCAATCAGTCCCTTTCGTAGCCTCTTAACGTAACCCAGTAATCCTACCGGACGTAGAGGAGCCACAGTTCAACACGGAATCAGAACCAAGTTAGCATTGTGGCGTAATTCACGTCACACAACCTATGCCCGATGTGGATGTCGAGCTAAGGACTTTTGAAAATCCTCACCGATCCTGGGATTCAAGCTGGGGACGTATCCATCTCCAGTTGGTCGCCCTGAGCACTGAGCAACCAAATCTATCAAGAAAATCTTATATTACAACACTTTTCAACGCGGACGAAGTCGCGGGTAACTGCTAGTATTTTATAAAATAAAGGTGTTTAAGTGTTTGATTAAATAGTAAAGTCAGATTGTGAACCTTGTTTTCATCCAGTCACATAATACGTCACTTGACTTGGTTAAAAATCTCACTTATTAAATAATTCATGTTTAAATTATCATACCTTGAGATCTGGATGTCACTTCCCTCATAATAGGGAACACTCCAAAAGAAATCTCTGGCGCCCACTTGATTTTGAAATTTTAAAACTACTTGTAAATTAATTACAGAAAGTAAACGGTCAGTGTGGTCAAGAAGTCGCTCTCCTCAACATAGGGGACACTTCAAGCTTTTCTTTGATAACGCAACCCTGATTGATCCCCAATGCATGATTTATTGCTGGAGTGGAATAAGCTATTCATTGTCTTTCCGAAATCTGCTCCTTGCGAGCGCCTTCTCGAGTACAGCGAGAAATCTAATGGGGCCACGACTCTCAAAATGGGTTAAACGAATAATGATGAATATTGATTTCCAGTGCCGTTGGTAGTCTACGTACCACGAAAATACTTCGACTGCGAGTATCATCTTACTTGGAGCTGGATACATATTTGTGGACACTTTCATCCTAATTTCTTAACTGGTCCGTATCAAATAAAACTTACCCTAGTTTACTCCTGGGACCGTGGGCTGCATATTATTGGAAATCCGATCAGAATCCTACTTGCGTGAATCGCGTTCAGCGAAGCAAATAGATAGACGGACAAGTTTTTATTTATTTCTCAGCTTGGTGATACCGCATGAAGATAAAATACAAGTACACCTAATTTTATTCCTGGGCTGGACAATGTTTCGAACCGTGTGGAATTCAATTCAGCTATTTTTTGTCTAAATCACGCTTGTCAAAACAGAATTTGCTTCTCGCAGTTGAGATATTTAAAGCAAACTACATATAAAAGTCTAACATTAAAAAAGCCATATATTAAAACATGTATTGTAACAGTCGTAAACGAGGTTATAGTTATTAACAGAGGTAAAAAATGGAATGTGATTTTCGTGAGTGTGAATATTGGTGATGACTTTTGAAAATAATTGACTATGTGTGTGCATTTTTGAGTGAATGTGTGATTGTTAAATATAGGTATTGTTTACAAAAGTGACAAGAAATTATTGTGTGTCGAAGTTGAATAACTGATTCGTGACTGCAGGCAGCGAATTAAGCTCGGCCACTCATCAGTACGTGACCAGAGGGAACGCACGGATGGGTGACGAGGAAAGGCCGCTCTGCACTTCAGCGCCATGCACGTCGAGCGCCTCATTGAACTCGGCTTTACCAGCGGACGTTGTGACAAGTGCAACGAATCAGCAAATGGATAAGGATATCGAAATGGATAAAGATGCTATACCAGCCGCTGTGTTCAACATTCAGCGTATATATGGTGACGTGTATGCGGTGAGCAAAGATTTAAACCCAAGAAAGCGTTCCACTACTCCACCAGAGAGGACCAACAATAAACAGCCACGCGCCGTCAACTACAGGAAGGATGAGACGCGCTTGCCAACACCACCATAACCCAGCAACGCAACCATGAATAGGAGGCCTCACGTTCATAGCCTCACTTTCTGTGTGTGGAATGCTAACGGCATTCATGGACAATTACTTGAGTTTCGACAATTTCTGCGGGAAGAAGATGTGGACATTTGCCTCGTCAGCGAGTCCCACTTGAAACCTTGCCTACGGGCGGCAGCACCAAACTACTGCTGCTACCGGAAAGACCGACTGACAGCCGGTGGGGGTGTTGCGCTGTACATTAAACGCGGTATTCCTCACTGTGAAGTCCCTCTCCCTCCTCTTCAGCAGGTAGAGGCTGTCACGGTTCAGGTGAAAACATCCTCAGGCGCTATCACCGTCGTCGCAGCCTACCGACCACCACGCAGAGTGCTTGAAGAAGCAGACATCGCCGCCCTTATCACACTTATTGGTAAAATCCTGATTGGTGGAGATATGAATGCAAAGCACCAGGATTGGCATAGCAGAGCTGCCAATCCGGCTGGTAACCTCTTAAGACGCCTGGCCCACTGCCACAACCTATGTGTATGGGCACCTGAAGAACCAACGCATCATCCTTCAAATGGAAACCGGCCTGATGTTCTTGATATTGTTATAACAAAGGGAATCACAGGTTTTGTTTCGGCAACAACCCTTAACAGATTATCTTCGGACCACTCTCCTGTGCTACTTGAGGTCGACGTTGGGGAGTGACAGCCAAATAATCAACCAATTCCTGATTACAAGCGGACCGACTGGGACCGGTTTAGGGAAGTCGTAGCGACTAAACTGGAAAGCGGTACAGTGGAAGGAAATGTTGAGGAGGCTCTGAGATTCTTCACAACACCGTAAATGAAGCTACAAAAGTCGCCACACCACTGGTTCATACACGCATAGAACGTTCCTGCCATCTTCAATCACACCTCATTGCGCAGATCAGAAACAAAAATCGGATCGCCAAGGAGTGGAAACTAACGAGGAACTGTGCCACTCGCCACCTCCTCAATCAACTGCAGCGAGAGCTGAAGGCAGCGTTGGTAGAACACACAAATCGTGAGTGGTCCGCACGTGTTGCAATGCTGCGACCAAACGATGGCAGCATGTGGAACGAAACTAGGTGACTCACGCGCCGGAGGAAGCCGATAGCACCACTCCACGGCGAACGTGGTCTTGTATTTCTACCGGAAGACAAGGCTAACGCGCTCGCTGACAGTTTTGAGAAAAATTTCCAGCCCCTCGATGACGACGTTGACGACCGCCACATTGTAGCAGTACGTCGCCGACTGTGACGGTACATGTCAGCCAATGATGACCATGACATCATTGCGATTGAGCCGCAGGAGGTAGCTAGCTACATCGCCGGGTTGAATCCGCGAAAGGCACCTGGGCATGACCAAGTGGACAATCGAGCACCCAGAAATCTACCACCAGAAGCCATCAACTACTTGACGCGGCTCTTCAATACCATCCTGCGAAATCAGACTTTCCCGAGAGCATGGAAGCATGCCATCGTGGTCGGTATTCATAAGGCTGGGAAAGATCCAATCTTTCCCCAGTGTTACCGGCCAATCAGCCTGCTACCCGCGCTCAGCAAAGTGTTCGAGCGAATTCTGCTGAAGTGTATTGACACCTACATCCAGGCTGCAGTCGTCATACCCGATCATCAATTTTGGTTCCGTAGAGGGCACTTCACAACGCAGCAGTTGATGCGTGTTATAGAGGCAGCCACAAGGGCCTTCAACGGGAGAAGCTATTGTGGTTTGGTGTTGCTCGATGTCGCCCGTGCATTCGACTCAGTGTGGCATACGGGTCTGCTCTGCAAGTTGTACGAATGGGGCTTGCCTGGACCCTACGTGAAATTGATCCGCAGCTATCTGTCAAGGCGCACATTCTGCGTCAGGGTTGGTGATGCCATGTCAACACGACGGCGCATTCGTGCAGGTGTACCACAGGGTTCAGTGCTGGGACCAGTTCTTTATAACCTGTACACAGCCGACATTCCAGCACCTGTGAATGTGAAAACAGCCACGTACGCCGACGATACGGCATTCTTTACATCCAGCCGTAGCAGAGCCATCACCACGAGACGATTGCAGGAAGTTCTTCAGCAGACGATAGCCTGGGCCAGAAGGTAGCGGATAAGTATAAACCCAGTCAAAACGCAAGCGATTGTGCTGACGCGACGCCTAGGACGCCGTAGTAAGCAACTACCTCACCCGCAACTTCAGCTCAGAGGTAAAACCATTCCCTGGGCACCAACTGCTCGTTACCTTGGTGTAACACTTGACTGTAAGCTGACATGGCGAGCTCACATCAAGGACATCAGGCAAAGGGTAAGTGCTCGGCTCCATTATCTTTACCCTATACTTAACCGGGAAAGTTCGTTGGTACCACACCTAGGAGTTGCCATTTATTGCTCCTTGATTAGGCCGGTAATTGAATATGCTTGCCCCGTCTGGGGGTACGCTGCTAATTGCCACCTGAGAAAGTTGCAGGTGCTGCAAAACAGTACAATGAAGCGGGCACTACATCTACCCAACCATTTCCCCACCCAGTCCACGAGGCGTCGGGAACAGGGAAGCTCATTGACAGGTTCTGGCAACATGCCTATAAATTCTACAGAGCAGTACATCACTCTGCCAATCCACTGGTCAGTTGTCTCGGCGAATATGAAACTGCCACTGACAAACATAGCAGGCCATTGGTGCTGACGGAGCGCTAAGGACCAAGTAATAATACGCCACCAAGACGACCAATCAGAAGTGAAGAGAAGACCACTCAAAGAAGACTGAGGGAGGAAATGTCTCAGGACAACAACCCCCAACCGACCAGCTTTAATGCTGAGACTGGCGAAGTTGATGTACGTATTGTAACATATACAAAGTATACTGTAAACCATTGTAAGAATGATAAATTATGACAAATAGACCAGACTTGTAATAAAAAATGTAGGCTGAAGAGCGGGCGTCACCCGCTGCCAGCCCATCCCCATGTGTGGGGAAATGAAATAACAAATAAATAAAAATATAGCGGTAGGGACACCGAAACTCAAATAATACGAATTCGCACTACTACCTGCTATTCGAGAGGACGGGGGCCAAACCTCGATCGGCCAACCTGATTGAGGTTTTCCGTGGTTTTCCTCATCCACTCACGGCGAATGCAGGGATGGTTCCCTACAACGCCACGGCCGACTTCCATCCCGTCTTCCTCCCCTTTAGGTTAGTAGGCTGAAAAGGGTAGTCTTGATTCTCCAGCCGCCCGCCTCCCAGGCTTCACCTGGGAGGAATGAAATTGTAAACAGGAGTAGGGCATGATAGCCCTCTGACCTAACCTAAGGGTAAGTATGAATGTGGGTTAAACCCCGTCCGGCTATCCTGACTGTGGTTTCGCACAGTCCCTCCAGGTAAATGCCGTAATGATTCACCTGTAAGGCCACTGGCGATCTGACAACCCTCTTCCCTCCCATTTTGGTTAGTTCGGCTGAAAAGGCCACCAGCATCCCGCCTCCAACCCTTAAGCTGGGAGGAATGAAATTTATGAAATAAAAAGCACGTCGATGAAGCTTTTCATTTGTTCAATGTACAATCATGCAGTGCTTGACCCAAGCACATAAAAAGAAAAAATATTCAGCAACATGAACCGTAAACGAATGAAGACGGATTTTACGTACGTTATAAAATATATGTTGGTATATCTGAGATATTAGACGTCGGCATCGTTTGATCGATCACCATAAAAGCTGGCACAAGTACCTATGTATTTTTTGATGGGGAAAATTTCTGTCAAACTTTTTTCCCAATAAATCCTTTAATTTTTATACAAACCGACAGTTTTTATCCAATTTTGTTGGAACTTCGTACACGCATACTTTAAACATACAAAAAAATACTGCATACAAACTTCTCGGGCCTCTCACCGGAGAGCGCGTCAATCAGATGCGACGTTTCGGGGTCGTTCTCCAATACCACCTTCTGGTGAAGTGTGGGGCACATGGAACGCTTGCTTTTACATAGCCTCCACTGGTCGACGCGACGGTTTATGCCGCTGTCATAGTTCATACGTGCGCTGAGCGATGCCGAGGTGGTGGGGGCGAGCAGTGTGATGGGGAGTGGGGTGCGGGACGTGGTGAGGATACACGCAGTGGAGGAATTCGTTTGTAATTCCGAGTCCAATCTCGCATTTTTTCGACGGCTCTGTCTCGTTGTTCCTAGTTCGCTGATCACCGGGTTGAGCTAAGTTGGTTAATAGAGTTACTGGCTAGCAACATAGCGCAGCTTACAACTCGGTGATCATTCAACTAAGAATAACGAGACAGCCGCCGAGAAAATGCCATGTTCTTTATAGAAACCAACATTTCTTATCAGATTTAGAAGAACACTGCACACGTATATTTTAAAACAAAGATCAAAATCTTGTCTACATTCTGTTTACAAAGGTCCTCCTTCATCCCATTTAGTTTTTGCAAATGTTCTTTACACAAAGCTTAGTTATTATCCGATATCGGTGTAGCTTTAAGCACGTATACTTTAAAACAAAGACAAAAAACAGGGTCATTCAAAAAGGACTTTACAACTTTGGAATGATATAGACATTTACTGAGATAACTTATAGAACTGGTAGATGTGTCATTTTGTGGCAAACAACCTCAAGTTTCACATAAAAGTATAAAAGTGTCGTTTTGGTTCGATACGACTACCATTTGTCATGCGGCAAACATCCCACCGATAATCAATTTCTGCCCACACTCATTACAGCAAATCGGGCGTAACTTGTGCAACGGTAGCGTAGATTCGATTTTTCTGGTTGGCCAAATTGTTTGTTAGGGAAGGAACATACACACGTTTTTTAATGAAACCCCAGAGAAAGAAATCTAGTGGTATCAAGTATGGGGAGCGAGGTGACCATGTGATTGGCCCTTCACGGTCAGTCCACCGACCTTGGAAGCGATTATCGAGGAAACCTCGAACTTCAGCGAGGAAATGCGGTGGTGCACCATCTTGCTCTTAGTTACCATCCCATCTCAGTCATCTTCATCGATCTGTGGAATTATAAAGTTTTCAAGCATATTCATCTACATCTACATATATACTTTGCAATTCACAAAATTGTGGGTGGCAGAGGATGCTCAGCACCAAAGCTAATCTCTTTGCTGTGCATTCCAATCCCTAATAGTACGAGGGAAAAAAGAATTCATATAAGAATCAGTCTGGCACCTTATTTCTCTAATTTTATCTTTCCTGTCCTTCCGACTCAAATAGGTTGGTGGAAGAAGTATTTCACTACACTCATGAGTGAAAGTTGGAGTACGCATGTTTTCCAATAAGTTTAAACAAAACGTGTGTCGTCTATCTACCAGAGACTCCCAACCTAATCTACTAATCAGTTCTGTGACGCTTTTATAAGGACTGTAGCAAGCGGTCACAAATCGAGCGGCTCTTCTCTGTACTTTCTCTATACTTTCGATCAATCCCTTACGAAACGGGTCCCAAATGGCACAACAATAATCCAAATGTGGACGCACAAGAGATTTGTACGCTATCTCCTTTGTTTGTTCATTACAATTTTTCAAGATTCTACCTATGAATCGCAGCCTAGAATTTGCTCTACCTACTAAAGAATTAATGTGTATGTCCCATTTCGTGTTCCTTTGTACTGTTACTCCCAAATATTTAATAGAATCGACCATATCAATAACTGTATTGTTTAACTCGTATTTCGGAACAATCGGATTCTTTTTGTTAGTTATGCTCATTGTCTTGCACTTTTTACAGTTTAGAGTAAGTTGCCACTCAACGCACCAAGCCAAAATAACATCCAGATCGTGCTCAATTTCTAAGCAATCGGCCAAAGTTCTTACTTCCCTATAAATAACCGCATCATCAGCAAACAATCTAAAAAGGCTTTTCACTTTGTCTCCGAGATCGTTTATAAAAATTAAGAAAAGAAGTGGTCCTATTACACTTCCTTGAGGTACACCCGATGTAACATCTAGATTAGAAGAACTTTTTCCTTCAACGACAACATACTGCGACCGACCAGTTAGAAAATCCTTTATCCATTCACAAAGCTGATCCGATATACCGTACGCTCGAAGCTTCGCTAAAAGGCGGTTATGTGGCACAGAGTCAATTCAGATACACAATACCAGTGATAGTTTTGTCCGTGAAGAAGAAAGGGTCGTGCACTTTGTTTGCTAAGCGCACAAAACACATTAACTTTGGGGCTGTCACGAAAGTGTTCCAGGGTTGCATGTGGATTTTCGCTGCCCCATGCTACATATTCTGCAGTTTTTGGTGTTCACCATGCCATTGACATGAAATGTTGATTCATCGCTGAGGATTATTGTATTCAGGAATGTCTCGTAGTCCTCTATCCGATGCAACATTTCCGCACAGAATTCCTCACGAGCAACCTTATTTACATCACTTATGTGCTGTGGTATTATGAATTTGTATGGTTTCAAGTGTAAACATCTACGCAGTCTTTTGTGGAATGCCAGTCTCTCCAACCGAGAGTGGTGGTGTAACGGATAGCGTTCTGGCCTCGCATTCGGGAGGACGGCGGTTTTCCATGGTTTCCCAAATCAATCCAGGCAAATGCTGGGATGCATCCTTAAAAAGACCATGGCCGAATTCCTTCCCATTCCTTGCCCCCATCCTTTCCCGTCTCTAAAAACCTCGCTGTTGAGAGACGTAAAGCAGTTTTTTTTTTTAAAATAAAAAGGTTTCTCGAGACGCACGTCATGTCGATTTTTTTTTGGACTGCGGACAAGGTTCTCCCCTAATCTGTATATTCTGAGAGCCCATTAAATTTCCTGTCAAACTGCGTTCGACCGATTCCGATCGGACAATTGCTGACGAAGAAATTCGAACTTGAAATTTAAAAATTGCTTTAAAGTTTTTGTGGTGACACACAAATCCTACAATTTTTATGTGACCTCAAGGCACTTCGCTGACATATACTTTAAAATAAGTAAAAAAAGTTTGCTATTGTTTCATTTCCCTCTTAAAACAAATTTAGATGTGCGACTCGAAAACTGTAGGTAAAATGGCCAAAGTGGATTGTGAAGCAGAATGTTTACGACATTCCGATCAAACGGGATAAAACATCACTTTTATAGTCAATCTCCGAGCAACCCTTCGTACTGTCAAGAATCTCGCTGGATGGTCCTTTCAAATAACGTTGTTATTTAATTCATTAGTTCTTTTATTTTTACCGTCCGGTCCCCATTTTTTTTCTCCTTTTACCAAGGGATGATAAACACAACCTCTAAACTGAATTATAAGTTCAATGAAGATGGCCGAATACTCTTTTCATCTAGCTGTTTTTATTGCGTCTAAATCTTCATAACATTGACGTGCAAATAAGGCAACACTCATCCACATTTTAAAAAATTCCAACGATTAAACTTCAGCAAACAAAACTGATTGACGACTAACAAACAATTACCAAAAACGTCTGACAACTACTGTAAATCTGTTAAGAAACACTAACGACAACCGCTTCGGCTCGCCATTGCCGCGAGCTTAAATAAGCGCTCCGGAAAATCCAGAACACTATAAAAAGTGCTGACAGACTTTTCTCGAACGCTAGAAATTCCACTGACAAAATAAAACGAAAACAATTAGAATTAGTACAAAATCACTCGGTCATTATGAAACACTTTAAAATGGATATTGAAGATATTTACACGCATTTAAACATAAAATGGGCAACATAAACCACTCCGAATAGCTAAAAATCATCCTCAAACCATCATGGATATTTTTTGCTGTTGTCAGTCTTTCGACGGGTTTGATGCAATCATCATTTCCTTCCTTTCCTGTGCTAACCTCTTAATTTCTACATACCCCTTACAACCCACGTCCTCAAATATTTGCTTCATATATTCTAATATCTTTCTTCCTCTACAGTTCCTACCTTCAACTGTTCCCTCCACTAACAAATTAACCAATCCAGCATGTCTCAAAATATGACCTACCAGCCTGACTCTTCTTTCTGTAAGCTTTAGCCTCGCATTCGGGAGGACGGCGGTTCGAATACCCGTCCGGGCATCCAGATTTGGGTTTTTCCATGGATTCCCAAATCACTCCAGGCAAATGCCGGGATGCTTCCTTCAAAAGGCCATGGCCGAATTCCTTCCCATTCTTTGCCCCCCCTTTCCTTTCCCGTATCTAAAGACCTCGCTGTTAAGAGACGTTAAGCAGTTAAGTAATAATAATAATATGTAAGCTTCTTCCACAAACTTCTTTTCTCACCCATCATTTCCAAAACTCGTTCATTTCTTACTTTGTCAGGCCACTTAATTTTCAGCATTCTTGTGTAGCACCACATCTCAAATGCTTCAATTTTCTTTATTTCCGGTATTCATAAAGTCCATATTTCGCTGCCATAAAGTGCTGTGCTCCACACAAAGAGTTTTAGAAACTTCTTTCTGATTCCTAGATCAATATTTAAAACTGAAAGGTTTCTCTTTTTCATGAAGACTCTTTTTGCTAGTGCTATTCTGCTTTTAACATGATTCCTACCGAGAGTGATGGTGTAACGGTTAGCGTTCTGGCCTCGCATTCGGGAGGATGGTAGTTCGATTCCCCGTCCGGGCATCCAGATTTGGGTTTCCCATGGTTTCCCAAATCACTCCAGGCAAACGGTGGGATGCATCCTTGAAAATGCCATGGCCGAATTCCTTCCCATTCCTTGCCCCCCATCCTTTCCCGTCTCTAAAGACGTCGCTGTTAAGAGACGTTAAGCAGTCAAAAAAAAAAAAAAAAAATCATTCCTGCTTCGGCCATCGGTTGTAATTTTGCTTCCCAAGTAAGAGAACTCACTTTCTTCTCCTATTGCATCCGATCCTATTTTTATATTTAATCTATTAGCATTGGTATCATTTCTGCTACGTTTCATCACTTTAGTCTTGCTTTGATTTATATTCAGTTCAAAATCTTCCTTCAGTATTTTGTTCATGCCATTCAGTAACTTCTCATTATCCTCAGCCCTTTCTGCTAACAAGACAACGTCATCAGCAAATCGTGGCATACTGATTTTTTCTCCCTGAAAACTTATGTCACATGGAAATTTTTCTTTGAATTTCTTCAATGCTTCTTCTACATACAAGTTGAATATTAACGGGGATAGACTACAACCTTGTCTCACACCCTTTTTAACTGATACATGTCTCTCATGGTTCTCTACCTTTCTTATAGCCACTTGATTGTTATATAATTTACAGAGTATTTTTCTATCTCGATACTTTAGACCTGACTTCTTTAAAATTTTGAACATCTTGTCCCACCTAACATTATCAAAAGCTTTTTCTAAATCAACAAATGCGATAAAAGTATCTTTGTTTTTCCTGATCCGCCCTTCAAGTATTAATCTCAAAGACAGAATTGCTTCCCTTGAACTGCGATTTTTCCTAAACCCAAACTGATCTTCACCTAATATCTCTTCTACTACCCTTTCCATCTTTCTGTTAATTATTCTGGTCAGTAATTTTGAAGCTTGTGATGTTAGACTGATGGTGCGATAATTCTCATATTTTTCGGCTTGTGCTTTCTTTAAAATCATTTGGAATTTCTCCTGTTTCATAAATTTTTGATATCAGCTTGAATAATCTTTCAATTCCTTCTTCTCCTAGGATTTCAAAAGTTCTGCAGGAATCTCATCAATTCCAACTGCCTTATTTGCTTTCAAGTCATCCAGAGCTTTATTAAATTCTGTCCTCAAAACAGGATCTCCTAAGTCATCAATGTCGACATCACCTTCATTTTCCATTACACTATTGTTCAAGTCATCCCCAACATACAGTTTCTTAATGTATACCTTCCATCGGTTAGCTCTATCTTCTGAGCTTAAAAGAGGTTTCCCATCGGCAGTGTTAATGTTCATAACTCTTTTCTTCATTTCTCCAATATTCTGTTTCATCTTTCTATACGCAACATCTACTTTACCTACGACCATTTACTTTTCTACTTCTTCACACTTTTCTTCTTTTGTTATTTTGCATTTACTATTTATTTGATTTCTAAATTGCCTGTACTGCTCGCTTCCTGCTTCATCCTTAACGTTTTTGTGTCTTCTCCTCTGATCCTTCAGCTCCAAGATTTCTTCTGTGATCCAAGGTTTTCGGGCAGCTTGTTCCCTAATGCCTAATGTTTCTTTACCAGCTTTCATTACTTCGGTCTTTAATGCATTCCATTCGTCCTCGGTTGAGCTCCTTTCAGAGTTACTTCTTAGACCTAAGTCTACCATTTCTGGAAAAAAAATTCTCGTGCTAGATTATTTCAGTTTATTCACTTCCAATCTGTTCTGCTTATACTGCTTCCTTATTCGCTTAAATTTCAGCCTGCACTTCATTATTATCAAATTATGCTCAGTCTGTTTGCTCCTCGGTACGCTGAACAGTCTAGAACTTGATTCCTGAATCTCTGTTTGACGATGATATAAGCAGATATCCGCAGGACGTTTCCAGGTGTATATTCTTCTTGCATGGTTCTTAAACAGTGTCTTTGCCACTACTTGCTTATATCTTTCACAAAATTCTAACAACCTGCTTCCCATATCACGCCAGGCAAATGCCGGGATGCTTCCTTCAAAAGGCCATGGCCGAATTCCTTCCCATTCCTTGCCCCCCATCTTTCCCGTATCTAAAGACCTCGCTGTTGAGAGACGTAAAGCAGTTAAAAAAAAAAAAAAACATGCTTCCTCGCTCATTTCTTTCTCCTAAAACAAAACTTCCTACAGAATTCCCCTCTTTTTTCTCCCACTATTGCATTCCAATCACCCTTGAATATTAGATTTTCCTCCCCCTTCACATATTGGATTAATTCTTCAATTTCAGCGTATATTTTTTCTATTTCTTCGTCATCTTCCTGTGACGTTGGCATATACACTTGTACTAATGTGGTTGGGGCGGACTTACTTTCTAACCTCATCAAAATAATCCTGTCACTAAACTGTTCATAATAACTCACCCGTTTCCCTACTTTCTTTTCCATTACAAATCCTACACCAGTGACTCTATTGACAGCTTGTGCGCTAATTATCCTGTGTTCCCCAGACCAGAAATGCTGTGCATCCTTCCATTTAATCTCACTAATCGGAACAACATCTAACTTAGTTGTTCCATCTCCCTTTTTAAGTTTTCTAACCCACCTGTCCTATTCAGACATTCCACGCTACGACATTCCACGCTCCGACTCGTAGAATGTTTCTATCCATTCAGATGACTCCTCCCTGAGCAGTCCGCATCCGGAGATCCGATTGGGGGACTATTTTACCTCCGGAATATTCTACCCAGGAAGAAGCCATCAAGATTTATGTAATTTGAGATTATTACATGTTCTCGGGATACCCTTTGAGTATTTAATGCAGTGGTTTCCTGTTGCCTTCTGCATCCCCATGTCGTTGATCATTACTGATTCATCCGCCTTTAGGGGCCGTTTCCAACCCCAAAGGCAAGAGGGTGCCCTGAACCACTCCCCGTTCTTCCGCCCTCCTTTCAGAGGCCGTTGGCAAGCAGTGGGTGATTCCTTATACCGGGAATTTTTCAGTCGCCAGAGCCTCGTCCGTGCAAACAGGGTGCACCACGTGAAGGAGAGGTTGACATTTGGTTGGAAAAGGCTAGTATAGTCTCTCCCAAACCCTTACATGGCTATATCAATATTTATAATTACAAGCTCTCAATTAATACTTCGTAAATTATACTTTTTCTGATAATGTTACACATTCTTCTTCTCTTCGATCATCTAAGGACCACAAAATGTAATCCTCCGCATTCATTTTGATGTTTCTTTTCTTGACTTCCAATAGTTCTGAATCCTTTCACTTTGCTGTTCTCTCTTTTCTTCCGTCCATATGTTACTACATTTCCTCTTCTTCTCCTGGAAACCCTTGAAAATTTGGATCAGTCTCCTGAAAGTTGCTCAATCTTGTAATATTTTGTATATTACACATTATTTACAGTTTCTTTCCGCAGAAACAATTTTCAATCACATGAAAAATATACAAATCCATATTTAATCAACTTTTACTTCTCTACACTGAATTCTTATTAAAATTCATAAAAGACCGAGTTTGAGCGCTGTTACAGTATTCTGCTTTTGCACAAATTGGAAAGACTAAAAATATTGTATATCCTAAAGCACTAGAATAAATTTTTTCAAATTTAATTTATGCACAAAAATTGTTTTTCATTTATTTTGTACGTGAAAATGTGTTACACGTGTTTTATCTAATTTGAAAGAAAAATAAGCATTGCGACGCATGCCGGGCAAAGATAGTATATATATGTTATATAAAGCTGAGTTAATCACCAGTGCGAAAGTCACTGAAACGGGGTAGTGGATTGTCGGATATGTATTAGTTTATTCGCGCTACGGGTTTTGATTCGTACTTCGTTCATATAAGGTTTGAGTAACTTTTCTCTTCGTTTAACCAGTCCCGCTTTTCAAGTGTCCTTTTCGTTGTTGAATAATTCGGTACTGATTTGCGACTGCTGACATCGAGTTAAGACTGCTGACTGGAGATAATGGCAGCAAGTGAAGCTTGCCATCCGTCAGTACGTGAGCAGAGGGATTGGACGAATGGGTGACAAGGAAAACTCGCGCCGCACTTCAGCGCCACGCGCGTTGAGCGCCCTACTGTTATTGGCTTTGCCGGCGGACGTTGTGGCAAGTGCGGCGATTCGGCAAACGGATAAGGATATGGAAATGGATGAAGACACTACACCAGCCACTGTGTTCAACATTCAGCGTATACACCGTGACTACTCGGGGAGCAAAGATTTAACCTCGAGAAAGCTTACCACTACAGCACCAGAAAGGACAGACAATAAATAACCACGCACCCTCAACTACAAGGAGGCAGCGCGAAAATCTATCGGAGTCATCTTGACATTGACGAAACTTGTAACCGATAAGGAACCTTTGATAGTTAAGCTAGAAATGAATCTAAATCGTGAGTGGTCCGCACGTGTTGTAATGCTGCTAACAGACAATGGCAGCATATGGAAATCTTCACAGCTTCCAGCCTGTTGACTGCGAGGTTAAAAACAGGCATAACGCGCATTATGAAAGTGATATCACCGAGACTGGGCCGCAGAAGAGAGCCAGCTTCATAGCCGAAAGGAACAGGCGCGCAACCAATTCAACAAGCACAAGCCACGCCTCTTCAATACTATCCTGCAAAATCAAACCTTCGCGAGATCATGGAAGCAATCCGTTGTGGTCGGGATCCACAAAACTGAGATAGATCCAATCTTTACCTTGCTTTACCGGCACATCATCCTGCTACCAGCGCTCAAAAACGTGTTTGAGCGAATTATGATGAAGCGTATCGCCACCCACATCCAGGTTGCAGACATCATCTTCAATCGCCATCGAGGGTTCCGTCGATGAGACTCAACTTCGCAGCAGCTGATGCGTGTTTTTGGGGACAGCGACGAGGATCTTAGAGAGAGAAATTACTGTGGTCCGGTGTTGTTTGGCGTCACCCTGGCCTTCAACTCATTGTGGAACCGTGGCAGTGTGGACTGCACTGCAAGTTGTACAACGGGGGTTGCCCCGATTCTACGCGAAGCTGATCCGGAGCTACCAGGCGAGGTGAACATTCTGTATATGTAGACGAGGCCTGTCAACACGATGACGCATTCATGCAGGTGACCACAGGGCTCAGTGTTGGTTCCTGTTTTGTACACCCTCTACGCAGTCCACGTACCAGCACCTGCTAAGGTGAGACGGCTATATTCGCCAACGATACGGCCTTCACATCCAGCTGCAACAGAGACATCGCCATGAGACGATTGCAGGAAGTCTTTCAACAGACGAAAGCCTGGGCCAGAAGGTGGCAGGTATGAATAAACGCCACCAAAACGAAAGCGTTAATGCTGACGCGACGCTTAGAACGGTGCTGACAGCAACTACCCGCAACTTCAGCTCCGAAGTTAAACTATTCCCTGAGCACCAACGGCCACTTGACTGCAAGTTGACCTGACGAGTTATTATTATTATTTTTATTTTTATTTTAATGGCATTTGGCAACGGAGGCCATACAGCCAGCTCAATGTAATTATATAATTGCTTTCAGTGTATGGACGCCACAGGACGGACAGGACATTCACACAGACACACAACACTTAACATCCATGCCCGCGGCCGGATTCGAACCGGCGGCCTTCGGCACGCGGAGCTAGCACTCCAGCCCCTACGCTACCGAGGCCGGCTACCTGACGAGTTCACATCGAGGAAATCGACAACGGTTAAATACTCAGCTTAACGCCATTTAACCAAAACTTAACCGGGAAAATTTATTGGCACCAAATCCAGGATTTGCTATTTACTGCACCTTGATTAGGCCTGTAACTGAGTATGCATGCCCCTCTGGAGGGGCTGCTAATTGCCACTGGGGAAAGCTGCAAGTGCTGCAGAATAGAGCACTGCGTCTGCCTAACCGTTTCGGCATTGACGTAGTCTACTAGGTGACTGGAACAGCAAGGCTCTTCGAAAGATTCCAGCAACATGCCTTTAACGTCTACAATTCAGCACATCGCTCTGCCAATCCACTGGTTTGCTGCATCTGCGAATATGAGACTGTTGCTGATAATAACAGGCCGTTGGTGCTGATGGAGCGATAAGAATCACCAATAACACTCCAACAAGACAACCAGAAAGTTAAGAGACGTAAGATTAAGTAAAGAAGATTGAGGGAGAAAATATCTAAGGACAACAACTCCCAAAGCGACTACCTTTAAAGCTGAGTCTGACGAATATGAGCCAGGTGCGTAAGCGATATCGCTGTAGCCTTGCATTCTGCAGGGTGGAGGTTCAAATCCAGTTTGAACATCTTGATTTCGGTTTTCCACTTTTTCCAGAAATCACTCTATCACTCTAGGTGTATTCCGGGATAGTTTGTCTATGGCCGTATTTCTTCTCGTTGTTTGACCCTAATCCCATCCCTCTTGGCTCAAAACGTAAAAAAAGAGTTACTAATATATTAAATTTACAGGTAACTACTGTAGAGTTCATTCTAAATTTGGAATATCTTTGAAAATGTTCTTTTCAAAAAAATTATTACTGTATTTAACTGAGAGGAATTAGGGAAACGCGTGAAAAGTTGTGACCCGAACTACCTTGGTTTGGTGTAGTCTTGAGTGCATAAAGGGTCTTCCATTCACCAGTCCTCAAGCTGGGATTTTCCCTTCTGTTTTTGTTGATTCGATTACGTAATGCGAATAGACCAGAGGCCCTGTATGAAATGGTGGGAGAGAAGTGTGTGGCTGTCCTCGTTTCTGATTCCTGGCCAGCAGGTTTGTCCACTGAACACCCACGCCATGTAACATAACACTGCTACACTTGTCCGTAATGTTTTTAAATGTGTTTAGCTCCTTATCATCGATCATCCCCGTTTTGCAAGTCTTGTATTACAATCTATGAAAGAGACAAAATGGTTAAAGTTCTTCAATTATAAAGTCGGTTATTGTTTTTCATTTTGGAAAATTGTGGACCTCGTCGTAGATTACTTTCAATTTTTTTTTGTTCCTAACATTTCTTTATTCTTTCACTTCTTCTTCCAAACTCTTTTCGTGTCTTGTTTTCCGCGAATGTCTTTAACTCTTCGTTTTTTTGTTCGATTTATTTCTTCTTTATACATTGGTTTTTATTAACGAACCTATAGATTTGATTTTTTGGTTTTTGAATCAATAATCGACGATTTTTTCCTTTCTGTATTTGTACTAAACGTATCCTTGGATCATTAGTAGCAGCGTAAAGCTTTAATTCAAAATTATCCTTCATTACCGCTTTTCTTCGATCCATTTCCAGTTTTCTTTCGATATAGAACAAATATACTCTGTTTTTGTTTTTTTGTTTAGTTCTTAAAAATCTCGATTGTGTATAAAGCTAGACATCCCGCTGCATAGCCAATCTACTTTTATAACTATCCTGTAGTGTGTAATTTTTGCTTTTATTCGTATTTACCTTGGTGCAAAGATCTTTTACTAACTTATACACCAGTTTCACTTTTAAAATTAAACTCCGATTCGACTGTACTTAATCTGTGCCATAAATATTACTTAAAATTCACTATGGCGTGTAAAAATTTAAATGAGAAGACCTATCTTTAGAGCCAATTTTTGGTATTTCCATCCATTTTTTACTATAATCGAGAGTTGATTTCAGTGGCAGTTAAACCGGAATGGCGGCTTTAAACAAGTTCTGCTCGACTCAGGAAAGATACCTATTTCTCTTTTCCTACTATCTGCTTAAACCAGTTGCTATGCTTTGTTTCTAGTAATTTTGTTTTAATTTCGATGATTTATCTCGGTCACGATTGTCGAGCAAAATTATAGGCTATGCAGTCATATTTCTAACAATGTTGCAATGATAGGTGTGTTCCGTGGCCCGATAGTTACAGTAGTAAGAACCTGTTTTGTAGTTTTAAATGCTGTAATCCCGTATTCACTTCTTATTAGACCAACATGCTGTAACATATTTTGAGATAGTAAAAAATTGAATAAAATTACCTTACTGTTAATCTACTCGCATACAACAAAATTTACAAGTAATTGTGAAAGTTGTCTAGCCCAACCACTTTTTTTTTTTTGTATTATTGTACTTCTTGTATTGGAGATTTGTCTTCATTAAAAGTAAGGGTCACAGTCAGTACCTTTGAAGATTGTTAAATTTTTGATCGTTTATGCTTAGAAAAAATCCCCCTATTCTTAATTTAATCGTTATTATACAATATATCTCCAATGTTTGTTGTTAAAATTTAATAGACAAACAGAAAAAATGTTCATAGTGGGCATTCTTTATTTATGATGCAGCAAAATATATGTATATTTAAATTCTTTCCTTTCATGTTTATTTCTATGCGATTTTGTTACGTGACACAAGTTTAATAACAATAGCATTTCAATAAGGCGGTGCTTAGTAAGAAATGGTCAGAAGACTGTTTGAAATGCGACAAATTTTTCCTCACCACACCCCTAAACGTTATAGTCTAAATGAAACTAACTATCAGATTTCAATAAAGAGAGAAAAGTTGGTTTCTTTTTAGTGCCATTCGGTCCAAACAAAGCCTGTGTCTCGTATTTGTTTTCATTCAATTCAATTGTTAAAGTAAGATTTCATACATTGTTACATCTATAAGGTGAGACTGTTCAGGATTTATTTCATTGCCTTGAGTAATTCTATAGTTTCGATTCCAAGTACTCCTTATTATTTTTATGAATTAGACCAGGGGTGGTCAACCCACGGCCCGCGGGCCGCATGCGGCCCGCCTTGAACATTTTTCTGGCCCGCGAGATTCATCACGCTTTTACAAAATATTTTTTATATTTCATTTTTAGTGTTAAATATTTCTTTACAATGTGTGTTTAGTATCATTATTACTATATTATCTATGTTTACATGTAAGTATAATAGTAAGCACAATAATAACTCGTGTTTCAATGTTTCACTCCAAAAAAAATGTCTCTCGTGGGGACATATAATTTTATATGTGGCCCGCGGAGTTATGAAGCACTTCCAAAGTGGCCCGCAAGATCATTTGGGTTGCCCACCCCTGAATTAGACATTTACAATATTATCGCGTAATGCCTCTTACACATTATCTACAAAAAGGGCAATTAGTCATATAAAATTACCGTCCTATTTAATTACTAACAACCTTCTCCAAAATTTTTGAGAAAGCAATGTAAAACAGAGTTTACCAACACCTAAAAAGTAAAAATATTTTAACTAAATCACAATTCGGTTTTCAAAAGGATTATTCAACAGAACAAGGTATATTCGCATTCATTGACAATATTTTAGAATGAATAATTAATTGATTCCTTTGCGAATTTTCTATGACTTGGCTAAGGCATATGACTGCGTTCATCATGAAATTCTGATACAAAATTAAAGTTATGGTATAGATGGCATTATTAATATATGGCTTAGTTCTTATGTTTTATCTGCAAATGTTCCCGAGAGTCTACAGAGTGGAACTTACATTTTGTAACTCAGATGTACTTGTTAATCGAATCGCAGGTGTTTATATGTACAAAGTCACGGGGTGAAATTTCCGATTTGCTGACTCCTGTGATCTGCGTAAATGATCGTGAAGAGATAGAAAGCCGGCGACCAGCTTCCGTCTGGCTGTGTGTGTGTCTGTCGTAAGTGGCTCGCACACACAATGTCCGGCAATGGCTGGCCCGCTTGCGATTTCTACCTTGCGCAACGTCCAGCAGACAAGCCTGCCGAAATTTCGCCAGGGTGCAACAACCTCCGCCGCGTCACGTGACCGCCAGACACGCTGCCAGCACCCCCACCCGCGGTACCCAGTCTGACATTAGTCTTGGTGCTGTTTCGTGGTGGTGAGCGAAGGTTAAATCAAATTACCGTATACTCCGATCTCACATCAACACAGACAGAATGAGTACATCTGACCTACGAACTTGTCGATTATGCGTTAAATCACCTAGCGTATTCTGTGATACAGCTGCTAATAGTTAGGTTCGCATCCTAGTGTAACTGTTATTACAGGAAGCTGCCTCTGCTGATAGAAGAAGGCTCTATCCGCTTTATATCTTCGTGAAACCATGTGTGTAGCTCAGAAGTGGATTCAAATAGCTTCTGAAACTCGTATTGAAAGTTAATAAACGTACTACCACGTTTAATATAATAGATCTCTTCTCCCAATGTAGATAAGTGATATTTACTACATCCATTAGCGCCTAAACTGGCAATTAATATTATCATTGCTCTGCCTCTCGTAGGACCCTCTGAACTGGCCAGACTGACAGCCACAATTGAACTATATTAGACATAATACTTCCAAACCAAAATATGAATCCTCAAGTTTAATTTTGTTTTCTCAGTCAATATGGCGATATATTCGTTTGATCGGGGGAAATATTTTCTGAATGTAATTGTGCACATAAGCTATGAAAGTAGTTAAACCAGGTCTTTTTTTCTGGAAACCGTTTTAAAAGCGTTTATTTCTAAAATACTTTTCTAAAAGGTGTCATTGCCAACTAGAAAACGTAAAAACAATTGGCATTAAAGTGAGACCGCAAATTACCAGTATAATAGTTTTCACAATGCTGATTTCGGATTCCTTTATTCCACTTTAATTAAAGTTATTTATAGTAATAATTTCGGCTACTTATATCGTGTAACGAACATAGCTACACAAATTATATTATTAAAAATACATACAAATTAAATAAAAAAGATGGAATGTTTGTGAGTGATAAACCACTTTAATCGAGAAGTTAAAATCAATGTTCCAGGAGAGAAAGGAATAAAGTAGGATGACTAGATTACTGTGAAATTTCTTTAGAGCATTTGCCGCACGTTATACTTAAACTTAAGAATGTATGATACTTGTTTTACTTATTTTTCTTTGGGGATGGAGCGGAGAAGCTCAGCTAAATAATTCTTCAAACTTTAAAGCAACAAAACACAAAAGGTACAATCCTTCCAAGGAAATTGATAGTGTAGCACTAGATCTGTCTAAGGCGTTTGACAGAGTAAGCCATAAAATGGTAGTAAATAAGGTAAAAACCATTGGAGTGGATAAGAAAGTCATTTGCTGGGTAGAAGAATTTTTAAAAGGTAGAAAACAGAAAGTTAGGGTAGGAAATGTAGTATCAAAAGAAGTGGAAGTAAAAATGGGTGTGCCACAGGGTAGCGTATTGGGACCATTGCTATTTAATATTCTAATGAATAATTGTGTTGATTGTTTACTATCGAGGATTGTAAACAGTTGCAGGGTGATCTGGACAGGATATCTAATTGGGTTGGTAAACATGGAATGAAGATAAATGCAAAGAAGAGTCAGCTTATTAGATACACAAATAAAAAACAAAAGGTTAATTATGAATATAAGGTGGGGAAAGAATTGCTTGCTGAAGACTTGAAATGCAAATATCTTGGAATTACTTTTGATAACAAACTTAACTGGGCAGGACACATAGGACAGGTGGTAGGAAAAGGTTTCAAAGTTCTGCACTTGTTGGAGAGAGTTATGAGGGGATGTACGAGAGAAGTCAAGGAATTGGGTTACAAAACTTTGGTCAGACCATTGCTCGAATATGGTAGTGTAGTATGGGACCCTCATTTTACGTATCAAATACAGGAGTTGGAGAGGGTGCAAAGAAGGGCTGCTAGATTTGTTTCTGGAAATTATCGCAGAATGCAATCAGTGACGGATATGATAAAGGAGCTGGATTGGGATTCATTGCAAGACAGGAGGAGGATGAGGAGGGTCATGGGAGTGTACAGGGCATATACTGGTGATGAGGCATGGAAAGATATTGCAATAGGTATGAAAAGTAGTGCATGGAAGGGAAAAAATGACCATGACCACAAGCTGGCACTTAATTTCAGGCACGGGGGTGTGGGAAGATTCTCTTTTTTAGGTAAGGGTGTCAGGGATTGGAATGAGTTACCAAGAGAAATGATGAATAATTTACCGAAAACTTTGAAGGAATTTAAAGATAAAATTTGTAGAGGGCAAATGTAGGTGGGTGTAGGATAGGGGGAAGATGGGTGTGTAGGGATATTGCCACCGGAGCCTGTGCTCCATTGCAATTAAATTAAATTTTAAAATAAAAATCCAAATTTCTAGCGAATTATGCTTGAACAAGAAGAACCAAACGCCATTTTGGTACAGGCTGCATGTCAACTATTAAAAAACGTTGTGTGGTGTGCCACGTGAAAACTGCTGCTGTACCTTTGATTGCACTCAAAAGGTGGTTAATTGAACAAATGAATGTCATTCTGGAGAAAATTGAAGCTAAAGAACAATGGGGACAGATGTCATTTTAAGGGAAATTACCTCCATTCCGTGGAAAGAGATCTGCACGGTAGCAAACCTTTTCAGTTTAGTGTATGTCTTGGTCATAATGCGCGTGATTGGTACGTCAGTTACTCCATAATGTCCAAGACAGCGGAAAAGAAATTAAAGTATGTAGTAAACGTATTCATTACCGGTACTTGTAAAATTACACTAAATATTTTGGAATCTGTCTCTTGTATGATTCAGTGATCTTAGTGGTACATCTAACGTGCCAAACGTGTATTACATAACGGTGTCAAATGTCAAGTGTCTGTGTTGCCTGGACGTCGTATGTAAGCTGTCACAGGTTGTTGACCACCAAATGAGGCCACGGTGACTACTGTATTGCTCACGCCAAGTGGTCCGTGGAATCAGCCACTAACATTTTCACTGCTATCTACGACGTTGCTTGTTTCGACGCTTTTTAGTTCCCAGCTGAAGTCGATGATGTCTGTATATTTCTATATACATATATAAAGATGAATGTATGTTTGTTTGTATGTTTGTTCTTCATACAAATCCACAGTTTTTATCCGATCTCGATGAAACTTTGCACACTTATCATTTGAAACAAGGAGAAAAATATTGTCTAGATTTGGTTGAAAAATTATCTGTATAAATAATACATATCGTCTTATAATTTCGAAAAATTACTGAACGGCGATAGACAGACGCGTTGGATATGGAGGTCTCTGTAATGTTTTACCGTGTAGCGGTCAGTTAGCTCAGTGGTTAAAGCGCTTGCTTACTAATGTTTGGGTCGTGGTCTCTGGTTCAAATCTCCATGGGGGCTAAGATTTGTTAAAAAAATGTTTTGATCGTAAGAGTCACGCCTCGGCCGTCGGTTATTCGGATTGAATGTTAAACTGTAGATATCACAAGATTAAGGGTGCAATGCGAGGCAAATCGTAGGTAGTCTTGCAATGCTGTAGGTGTACGATTTTTTACGTTATATTGATGCCTCAGGGGTGATTCGCAGTCAGCGTGTGTGTTATCTGCAGTAGGAAGACTATAAATGCTAAAGTAGGTCTCAGTCTTTTGTTACGTTTTGACGCGTAAATGCCTATACCGATATTGACTGAATTTGACAAGAAAATCTGTAGGGAGGGCACAGGACTTTTTTTTCGGTATGATTAACAGTTGTAGTCACAAAATTTTGAGAACTTATCGAATTGTGACCATGACGAATGTGTGTGTTAGTCTGTAATGTTACGTCGCTTGCTCAAGATATGCTTATCGCGCATTATGTTAGTGTATAATTTGTTAATTAATTTCCTGTAGAGAAAAAACGTTTTATTTAGTATAGATGTCGACTTTTTCTGTCCTTTTACTTTGTGTCTGCTTAAATGTTTCTGGCACCAGTTTATTTTGCGTTCTTTTTTGACATGCCTTGCGGGCGTAAACTAACCTAAGAGCACGAGCAGCTAAAGTTATCAGAACCCAAGAATCTGATGCTCATGGTGATGAAATAAGAAAAGTAGAAGCTGAAATAAAGCTGCCCTTAGTTAACACCCTCCCCCCCCCCCACATCCCCTCACCTTCGTTTGTTTTTCTGTTTTTAATTTGTTGGAAATTGATTCTCTTCAAGAGACAGGTTCGATGGTAGAATGATATAGTGATGGCTTTTCGGTCATATTATGCCGACTCGGTGTTATTTGGGATCAATCCTTCGCTACCAACAACTTTCAATTCTGGCATAGAAATTCTTGATCCAAGAATAAGAAGTCGTGGGTATCAGCTAGTATGTAATATATATCTGACGCCAGACATAGTATATATATTACAGAATTATCTGCATATCACAAATATTTCATGTCTTATCTTACGCTTCCGATTATACGAGTGGCCAGTAATATGGTAATTGTCTTTTAATAGACATACGCCAAAAGATAAGCATGGTTACTCGTCACATTCCTACCAAAACTAGCATTAGTCAGATTTTTGCTTATTTTTTCGATGGATTCGAGAAAACACGTACCTTTCCTGTTTCCAGTATTCTGTGAGAGCTTGCTGATGACCACGATATTTCATCACGCGGTATTAGAATTTCGGTATACTATAGTAAAGGTTTTACTTCCTGACCAACTGCAGCTGATGTTACATTTTTTTGGAAGAGTTTTTGTTATTTCAAATTTATTCAAATAATACTACATTTCCAATGACGACACTAGTATGCTACAAAAGTTCTGTCGAGACAGCAATAGATTAAAAAAAAAAATACGACACACACAAACTTTACTAAAATTTTTGCTCTCTCAACAAGTTGATATGAGATAGTTAAGCATTATGTAAATCTCTAGCTATAAAACGCAACTCGTGTACATCTGTTCTATAAAAACTCAAAAACTACTCAGCATATTTCACTGGGGTTTTCACCGTATTAAAGCTTACAATCAGACTTGAAATGTGTGATATCTCTCATGTTCCTACTTTGCATGATGGAGCAGTAAATGAAATTCTGAACGCATCGCGAGAAACACCAAACATACAATACCAACTAAATAGTGTATAAGTCATACTTCGTAAAAATACTACGGGATATGACGCTACCTTCCTTAAATTTCGGGTAGTCGATCTCTACTCCTCATAGATAGTGGTACTGAATTCAAAGAGAAAACTGCGTAAACTAAGAAAAATAATAATTACGAAAAAATGCCACAGAATATCGTTGCCGCCATAGTTATCTCGGGCAACGATGCTACATTCTGAGTACAAACAGAAAGCTATGCATATCTACTACTTTATACATTATAGTGAGCCGTTAGTTAATCAAGCGCCAGATAAAGTAGCATAACCAGAAAATTTTCAGCTCCAGTGCCTTATGAGGCAGCATTATCAGACATACCTAATGCCTACTGTGTAAACCCCGCCAAAATCGATTCGGCAGTATTCAGCTTTTTCCAGATTATTTGTCTTAAGGGAATACGGAATCGCCTATCCCCGCAATGTTAAATTATGCCTACTATAGGGAACATTTTCCCACAAACTGCTGGAGCTAGATAGACAAAATTTTTAATGTGCATTGATATGTTGTAACAATACTGAAACAGTTTTTTGTCAAAGTAATTACTTACAGAGATATTTCATATTTACCTTAAAGTAAATTTTTCCATCACTTTTCACTAGATTATCACCTCTAAATCGTTTGTAAATTAAGTAATTAAAAAAATCATTGTTTGAGTATATAAAATAAAACCATGTGACTATGTTATAAAAAATTTCAGACATGAGATAATGTTCCTAGAAGAAGTAAAAAGTAAACGCACGGGAAACGGAGAAAGAAGATTAAAACATTCCTGATCCATAGTTAATACCCCCTTCACAGTCTTCATAATGATCTTCTTTTGACACCCCTCTGCACCTGTCTTGGTTTTTTCACTAATGTCTTGATTATGTTATGTAACTGGAAAGCTGGATATTTGAATTCATGAATATACTGTTTATGGTCAGGCATGAGAGAAATGTATAACAAAAGCGCAATACTCGATCTCACAAATTTATAAAAATAAAATAGTTATAATTCTAGTAGAGCCATGTATGATACGTTATTTTTAAGAGGAAACTTGGAATATAATAAGTCCACAAAACGAAAATCGATTTTTTTTCACACAAAGTCCGATTCCGTATACCCTTAAAACATACACCAGATTTAATTGTGATCTTAATCTTTCAAATTGTGAAAACCCATTAAAAATCTGCATTTTCTGTATGATGCTAGAACGGACACACACATTCCAGATACAGATTATTGTTTACATCAATGCGCGTACGGTACATGTTTCTATTTTCGAGCAGCAACAATGCCGGTATTAAGTTGAAATTTAGCCTGCAGCAGAATGAAAACTGAAATTCGGAATCAAAGCATTCAAACCATCCCATTCTTGGAACTGTGCGGGTAAATTGACGTTAGCTTAATTCCGCAGTTGGCTGGTGACCATTTGATTAAACTTGTTACACAAATCCCTCATCAGATGAATAAGGGATTGTGGGACAAGGAGCGAGAGTGAATTCTTCCATGGTTGAAAATAAATATTCCGGCATTTGGCTGGAGTGATTTCGGGAAACCATCAGGCCGAACATTAATTGCCTACCCATCAGATTTGGTTCCACAGAAAGAAAGGCGGCGAGTGTTGTAGCTGCTTTTTTATCCTTTGTCAGATTGAGGGGAGTGACTCTGTAGACACTGGCTTTGTTCACAGCACATCTAAAATAACCATTGTCCTTAAGAATTGGTTCGCATAATGTGCAATAAAGTCTAACAATATTTACTGTTTTGTGACATACCGTTGCATAATTGTGGTACTAAACAGACGGGAAAGTTTTATCTTTTTATTTTTTACTTCTTGCTTCACGCCTTGTGGACGTCGAGGTCATTAGAGGCGGGATGGGGCTGGGGACAAGGAACGGGAAGGAATTCGGCCATGGCCTTTTTGAAGGAAGCATGCAGGCATTCGCCTGGAGTGATTTGGGGAAACCATTGAAAACCCAAATCTGGGTGCCCGGACGGGGATTCGAATCGGCGTTCTCCCGAATGCGAGGCCAGAGCGTTAACCGCTCACCCACCACGCTCCGTGGGCGGGAAAGGACTGGGGTCAAGGAACGGGAAGGAATTCTGACATAGTCTTTTGAAAGAACCGTCTCGGTATTCGCCGGGAGTGATTTGAGGAAACCATGAAAAACCAAAATATGGATGGACGGACGGGGATTCGAACCCGCGTCCTTCCGAAAATGCAGGGCGAGAGCGTTACCGAGCACCCATCACGTTCGGTGACACTACTTTGTAATCAAAACTCTCTCTTTGTATTTTACGATTAAATGGTAACAAAAATAATTAAAATCCAGCTATAAACATACTGAGGTTTTTGGTACTACAAAGATGGAAGTGTTTTAAGCATTTGCTTGATACATAGCCTTATAAAGTTCTGCGGAGAGAATCTTGCTCTGTCCCGTGCTGGTGTTCCCCTCGCACTATATGACACGCTGACCTGTGTGATGTCGTAACGAGGCTGTTTGGCACTGTTCCTTGTTTGTTACCTTGCTGAAGCTGGTACACTGGGCGCTTGCCGCTTGGCATCGTTTCGGTTCTTACATCCTGCTGCTGCCAAACTAAAACATCACGTGACAACTCGACTGACTGTCTTCAACTTCGTCGATTACAATTTACGTCCAAATTGACTAAGCAGTATTAAAATATATCACCATTTATTAATAATTTAATTCTAAATATTGTTTAAATTGAGTGTGTTTAAATTCAGATTGCCAAAAATTTATTACTTTAAACAGTTTTCTTGTTACAAATAAAGTAGCAAATTTTTTACTTATGGAGTTTACGACACCCATTTCTCCTTTTTATTATTTAGATTATTTTTGATAGTTTTTCACTCTGATAAGGGGTCAGTAAAAAAAAAATTAGTTGCTGTATAACACATCTGAAATGGTAGTATTGCATCGGCGACCCCGGCTTTGCCGTTTTGGACCTTTAGATACGGCAGCTGCAACGACATACAAACCGACTAGCGTTTTTACCGGTCTTCAGCAATTTTCATTAGTGATCTTTGAAAATATTGGCATTTAAATCCTAGAAATAAATTACTTGATTTAGTAAAAAAAATCTAGCACTTTATGCTAAAGTATGGAGACATCATTCTCTTAGTATAGATCACTCACAATTGTTTTCTTGTCGGTAAGTTTTATTTAAAAATAATAATAATAATGAGAAAAAAACCCTCAGCAAAGAGGGCTCGTAATAGATGTCAGCTTTAGATCGTTAAAGTTGGTATTTACCTGGCCTGAGGAAAGAGCTTCTTAAGGAAAGGCTTACATATATATATTCAGAAGTTTGAAGTTATCATCTATTGAGCTTAGAGCTAACTGGAGTTTTCTAAGACAATGTTCTCTTTGGATACGTGAAGATAATCCATTCGCCCGCGTGAAATCAACCGCTCAACTTCTTTTGCCAAATACCTTAAATGAAGTCAAGCGGCTCGTGCACGCCACATCCTCGCCTCCATGTCAGCATGATAATTGTCAGGTTGGCATGTTCTGTCAGGCAGAGTGACGGGTAATATGACGTTCAAAAATCGCTGCACTTCCGCCACCTGCCTTATCCCGTACATCCCTTCCAATGTATTACACTTTCGGATAGGGGCAATGCACCCTGCGTCATCCAATTTTAGTGAATCGCGGAGTAATTATAATAATGTGGTGGCAGCAAAAGAAAATAAAATAAATAAATTTCTTCTATCAAGGAGTTTCACACACATCGAGCGTATAATTGAATATGGCATTCATGTGTGAAAGCCAATTTATAATCAATTTTTGCAAATATTTTTATTATAAATATTATTTATAGTAACAATTATTAATAGTTTCTAAATCAAATGAATTTTTTCAATGATGATGATTGATGTATTTTTTCGAAAAAGTATGGTATAGAAAAGCGACGCTTACACCTGAAGAGACGGAAGTATGGATGATGAATTCCGTTTACGGATTTTTTTAGCAATAATAAGCGTTAGAAAACGAGTTTTTCACTTGGCGACCACACTGTTTCTTTCCAAACATTGTCTGCAGCAAAGGCTATTTGATTTTTCAATAATGTTGTACCTTGCCAGTGACGTGTTTGTTGGCGAATCGACACGGAAAACGTGCTCAACGCTTCGCCCGCAGTGATGAGCGCCAAGAATTCGAGGAGGCTTCAAGATATGAAGTACTACGAGGTTTTCGAAGAAGTTGCCTACTAATGTGCTACGCACCTATTTTAGAGCTCTAAAGCAAAAACTAATAGATGTGAACTTTTGAGAACGTATATATATGTAAGTGAAGTTTCGTACAATACCAGTTTCAACAATGTACAGTATGGTCTTGTTAACTGCGAAGTGAGACAAGATTTACCGAGCCCGTTGGGTGAGCGGTAACGCTCGGTCCTGGCATGCGAGAGGACGCCAGATCAAATCCCGGTCTGTTCATACAGATTTCAGTTTCGCATGGTTTCCCGAAATCACTACAGGTGAATGAAGGGATTGTTCGTTCAAAAGGCTCTAAAAGTACGTGTCCAATTAAATTAAATACTGGCGAGAAGCTCTCGATAGCGTAACTCGCCAGTGGACACGCCTCTGAGAAGTAGGGAGCGTCCATAAACCACGTAGCTCAATTTTGGCCTCCAGTGAACCCCCCCTCCCCCCATGTAGCCCTACGTGGCTTTTGCCTCTATCCCCCCCCCCCCCCCACGTAGCTTTTTTTCCTTTTGATTCCAGAAGACATTTTGTATTGTTTTAACTGAGGGAAACAAATATTCACATGCTGTTGTGTATTCTGTTCCTCTTTTAACTGTGAAAAATGTTATGAAAGGAAAGCTACGTGGCCTGGCTCGGAATCCCCCCCCCTCCTCTCCCCCATGGACCGAGCCACGTAGTTTGTGCACGCTCCCGTAGCTCGCGGCGAGTGGCGAGCTACTACTGCCTGTCTGAGCTCGCAGAATACGAACACTGTTCGAAAGTCTGAGAGCTCTGCGAGAGGTAACAACAAGATGAGTAAAAATTGGTCATCAGAAGAAACAAAGGAACTAATTAAAATGTATATAGGTGCAGAATTGCTATGCAATGTGAAATGTGCCGATTAGTGTCACAGAATTAAAAAACCAAATGCTTTGAAGGAAATAGGTGAGAAATTTTCTTATTTAGGAGATGAAGTTCAAAAGAAGCTTCACAATTTAAGGAATATGAACTATGCATTTATACAATTTAATAACATTTATTTTCATGACAATGTGTCTATAATTATTATAGACGCATTGTAATGACAGTAGGATGTTCAAAAATGAAGTAATTTTTTTTTCATTTTTAATGAACTCTCAAGTACTGCAAAAAAAATTAAAAATAGAAAAAGTGGAAGTGGAGCAGACTAAAATTATTAAAGTAACCTTACTTCAGTGTACTTAAGTTTGTAATTTCGGAATTCTATGTCTTTCCAGCACAACGTATTTCGGTAAGTTTAATGTAATGGAGGCTTGAATACGAATCCCCCCAAAATTGTCAAGACGATGTAATAAAAATAATAATAATAATAATAAAATCAAAAGGAAAACAACGTATTATGTAAAAAGTAAATTTACCTGATGCAAAAAAAATTGAACAGTAGCCATAACTCTTTCATCTACGGATGTAGATTTTCTCATTTTAGTGTCCTGTTTGAAAATTATGGATCTCAACTTCGCAGCTCACTAACCTACAAAAGTTCCTGAACTGTTGCCCGTCTGCAATCTGCAATTCTGTGTCAGCGTATGTCTGGCTCCGAAAACACTTCTCCTTTTTATCCAAGGCTTATCCCAGCAGCTTTTCCTACTCAGTTTTTACCTCTTTTTAGTAATAGCAGACAGTATGGTCACAGCTGACTCCACCTTTCTATTGTGCGCCTCCGTCTTGACTACTCTCCGCTGCTCTCATGTGGACTTGGTTCTGAGAGTTGTTGCGAGAACTGTCCCGACGAGCAGCTCGCCGAGTGCTCTCGAGAGTAGAGCTAGCCAAAATCTACTCTCAAGTGGACAGCTTCCTGATAGTAGCTCTCGAGAGTTTCTCGCGCGACTACTCTCAAATGCAAACGCACCTTAAGGGCCTCGAGGCCAAACGAGCAATAAAGCTAAAAATAACGACCACGTAATGAGAGAATTAAGAATGAGGCTTCACCAAGATTTAAATTAATTAATGTATTTATTAATTGTGAAATATGAATTGATAAAGGAAAACATTCTTTTTTTCTCTTTTTTATTTGTTTCACTCACTAATAGATATTTAAAATTACACTTTCAAGACCTCTTTGTTATTTTTTCAGCCAGATATATTGTGTTTTTGCCTGAATCCGCGGGATTAAAATTTAGGATGAGTCTATTGGGAATACCAACACAGTGTTGGGTGAATTGTATTGTATTCAGTTGGCTGAAGGGAAACATCACAGAAAAACAATTGAGGCACTTATAATGAGGGGCAAAGGTCTGCATTTGAAGCTCTCCTAGAAGTGTGGGTGGATTTTAAGAAAAAATTGATCCGGCGAAATATGTGATAGATGAGGATACGCGCAGATATATAGAAGCGCGTTCATATGTCATATTTTCATCTTTTCGTGCCTTGCCGAATAAGATTCGTAGATGTGAATGTCATATTGTAAACTCTGTTAGTAGTGAGTGTGGCACAAGGAGGATGTTGTTAAGTATTTCAACAGCTTTGGTGACTTACAACCATCGTTGAATTACAAAGGTACATTGCAGGAAACCGTATATTGTAGAATTGGCACACTCAAATGTGGCTACTTTCTGTTTAAAGTTGGTGTGTAATAATGCATGAAATTTGTCTTCAATGTATCTAACTGACGTCTGGTAGAATTTACGTTTCTGGTCACAGCACAGTTCTGATTTGTGAATATTTTCCATTTATAGTTGAATCAGGGAGCGTATGCGAATGGCATGGCATACTTTCTGACATACAATTTCAGATATACAGAACTGGCAATAGTCACTGGATACCTCCTGGGACCACCTTTTGCACAGCGTTGTACAGCAGCCTGATGTGGCGTTGATTTGTCGTAGGAAGTTCCTGCAGAAATGTTCAGACATGTTTCCTCGACTGCAGTCCGTAGTTGCAAAAGTATTTCCGGTGCAGAACGCTATGTGCGGAGTGATCTTTTGATCATGTTCTACATATGTTTAATTGGGTATATTCTGGCAATCTAGGTAGTTAAAACATTCGCTGTAATTGCCCAGAATGTCCCTCAAACATATCGTGAAAGATTTTAATCTGATGACATGGCACATTGTCATCTTGAAAAATTCCATCATTGCTTGAGAGCATGTTTATGAATGGCTTCAAACGGAATTCAAGAAGTTGAACACAACCATTTCCAATCAATGGTCGGTTCATTTTGACCAGAAGTCTCAGACCATGCAATGTAAACACAGCAGATACAAGGATGGAGCCACCACCATCTTGCACAGTGCCTTTCTGATAACCTGGGTCCATGGCATCGTGGGGTCTGTGCCACACTCAAATCCTACCATCAAATCTTACCAACTGGAATCGTGACTCATTTGACCACTCAACCTTTTTCTTGTTATCTGGGGTCCAAACCATGTCTATTACAACATTGAAAAATTAGGATGCATATAACTGCTTGAAATGTAGCAAAAACTTTGTTGAAAACATTTTTCAGAGTATGTATCTTAAGTAATGCTATGTGGCCTGAATAAAGTGTAATTTTAATCGCTCTGTAGAGGGAAGAACAAAGGTCCTGCCCGACAGGCTGCAGAACAGGAAAATATTTACCCTGGAATTTCTTATGTCCCTGCGCATCTCTGTAGAGAAAACGAAATCCTTCAGCGGCTCTGTTCAGTGTTTTAACTGCCAGGCCCTAGGACATGTTTCCCGCCGCTGTAATATGCTATAAGTGTGCCTCAAGTGTGCTAGTGCACACCTATCCAAATGATTACACCCTCAGGAAACGAGAAAGGGCACCAAACTGCGTAGACTGCAGTGGAAGCCATGTAGCCAGCTACAAGGGATGTCCAGTTTCAAGCGCGCTCGAGATCTCCAGCGTGGGACCATCTCTGCGCAAACAAAAGAGCAGAAGGAAAATAATGATGGGAAAGAAGGCTGCAGAACCTGCAGCCAAACCACCGCCTGCGGATGACCAATCTAAAAGTCAACAAGCCGGCAAGAACCTTCACCAGAATGGGAAGGACCCACCCCATGGAAAAATCCATCTAGAACAGAAAACTGGGTAAGACCCACAAACGTCAAGAAAGAAGAACAAGGCTCAACAGCCAGCAAATCAAAATTTGGATATCACCTATGCAGCAGCTACCTATAATAAAACTAAATCATCACTAAAGGATAACAGGCCTGCACCATTAGAGATACCAATCTCTAAAGGAAGCCTGCCAACAATGTAACCACTCCAGGCCTTAACCTGAAGCTGCAAGCAGCGGGACGATGGATCAGCCATTGAACATTGTAGGCAATCTGCTTAACATGCAGAACTCACTCCTAGTTAAGTTTGACCAGTTAGCTGTGGATTTAAAAGCCGCAGTAAAGACCGTTCCAGCAATCGAACAGCCTGAGGTATCCATGACCCACAATGGACAGGACACACATTCAGGGACTATCTTTGTGCGTCTGGAATGCCAATGGCATCCAGCAACAACTCGGCGAGTTCAGAGAGTTCATGCGAGACGAAGACATTGACCTATGTCTCGTATCTGAAACTCACCTCAAACAAGGCCTTCATGCCACAGTAGCAAATTATTGCTGCTACCGTTACGACAGGCCAACTGCAGGAGGTGGTGTGGCGATATAAATCAAGTGTGGCATCCCTCACCAAGAGATATTATCGCCAAAAACGGAACAAATGGAACTAAGAGCCATTGTAGTCATGACTACAACTGGACCAATTACAATAGTTTTTGCATACAGGCCGCCGCGGAGAAAACTAATGAAAGAGTAGGCCTATTTTAACCGACACCTCTCCATTTGGGGCAAACTTATCATTCTAGGGGACCTTAACTGAAGCACCCCGAATGGAACTGTAGACTAACAAACCCGGCAGGACATCAACTCCACAGAATCGCACTCAGATGTAATCCAAAAGTCTCGGGACCTGTGGAACCTACCCACCATCCCTGGAACGGTAAACGACCTGACGTCCTGGACATAGTGATAACCAGGGGTATTGCAGGCTTCATCACTGCTCATATCATAAGTCGACTGTCATCTGATCACTCTCCAGTCCTGATTGACATAAATGTTGGCTCATGTAGACCCGAAGCGACCAACCAAATTAGCTATAAGAGAACACAATCACGGAATCTCTTCAACGCCTCAGACCAATTAATGCAAGGCAAATAGAGATCGCAATAAAACAAATCTCTAATATAAAAGTTGAGGCGGCTAACAGATCAACACCTTCGCCAGCATCAAGACATCATCCTGGCAACTGCCACCACAACTGTTAGTGCAGATAAAACATAAAAACAGGGTGGCGACGTAACGGCGTTTAACCTGGCGCCCTGACACCAGAGTTGAAGGCTGCGCTACAAGAACACAGAAATAGGGAATAGTCAGCACACCTGGCCTCCCTCAACATAAATGATGGTAACCTCTGGATTGAGACCAGGCGCTTCACGAAAAGGGATGCCAGACATTCCCCTCTCCATGGTGAAAGGGGATTGGTCTTCAGCAATGCGGATAAAGTTACCGCACTAGCAGATCATTTTGAAAAACAATTCAGGCCAGCTCAAAAGGACGACGAAGAAGAATCTGCCGCTATCCAAAGAATTTAGCTCGTTTTCTAGCTGCTGAACATGACGAATATAGGATTGATGAAATCTCTGCTGAAGAAGTCCGACGCATCCTAAGTCAACTGCATCCCATGAAGGCTCCCGGCTACGACAACGTGGGCAACCAGCTGCTAAAGAATCGTCCGCAACAGGTCGTGGAACATATGACTGGCATCTTCAAGGTAATTCTTAGCAGCCAACATTATCCTAGATGTTGGAAGCAAGCGACAGTAATCGACGCGCCAAAACCGGGAAAGGACGGCTTATTCCCCCAAAACTGTCTCCCCCATAAGCCTGCTTTCTTCACTCAGTAAGGTCTTCGAGAGGCTCCTGCACCGACAACTGGAAGCACATATATAGAGAGAACATGCAATACCGGACTTCCAATTCGGATTTCAGAAGAAGCACTCTGCTACCCAGCAGATCATGGGAATAGTTAAAAGAACCACGAAAACCTTCAGCTTTCGTAGCTACTGTCCTCAAGTGCTACCAGATATAGACACGGGCATTTGATTCTGTCTGGCACAGTGGAATCCTGTACACGCTTTATGAGCAGGAACTCCCTGGCCCACTTTTAAAACTAATACGGAGCTATATCTCAGGCAGATCTTTCCGTTTGAGGGTAGGTAACGATCTGTCATCACGTCACCCAATTAATACAGGAGTACCTCAAGGGTCGGTTCTAGGACCGGTCTTATACAATCTTTATACAAGGTCTGTCCCAAAAGTAAGTAGAATAAATCCACGAAAAACAATTTATTGTATATCAAAGTACAAATTACTAAAATTCTTCAAAATAGCACCCTTGTGCATCGACACACCGTTGCCAGCGCCTCTGCCAGTGGCGGTACGCTTCCTGGAAGGCTTCGACTGGAACCTTGTTCAGGCATCTCGTCACGGCCTCTTTGACGTTATCCAGCGTTCCACAATGGTTGCCTTTTAAGCTCCTTTTTATTCTTGGGAACAAAAAGAAGTCCGCCGGAGCCAGATCGAGGCTGTAGGGCGCTTGGGGCAGCATTGCCACCTTGTGCTTGGCTAGGTACTCGGTCACGATGGAGGCGGTGTGGGGCGGCGCGTTGTCGTGGTGCAGTCTCCAGTTGGCAAAGATCTCCTTCCGGACGCGTTGCACTCTCTTCTGCAGCTTTTCGAGAACTTCCAAATATAACTTACTGTTCACTGTCTGATCCTGAGGCACAAACTCTTTGTGGACAATACCTTTCGAGTTGAAAAAGACAATGAGCATCGCCTTTACCCGGGACTTTCTCATCCTTGCCTTCTTCGGCCGCGGGGAATTCTTTGTGTGCCATTCTGCACTTTGTCTTTTTGACTCGGGGTCGTACTCAAAGATCCATGTTTCGTCACCAGTAATCACGTTATCTAAAAAATTCGGGTCACTTTCACAGCGTTCCAAGAGATCACGCGAGATTGCCACACGAGCAGCCTTCTGAATGGGCGACAGGACTTTCGGGACCATTTTGGCACACACCTTTCTCATGGCTAAATCTTCTGTAAGAATGCGATGCACTGTGGTTTTTGGAATATTGCACTCTTCTGCTAACATTCTGATATTCAGGCGTCAATCGGAATTGAGCATGTCGTTTTGCACATTTTCGTCGCACTGTGTCGTTGACGGACGTGCAGAGCGTTCCTCGTAGTCAACCTTCTCTCTACCCTCCCGGAACATTTTGTGCCAGCGGAAAACCATTCCTTGGGACATTGCTTCATCTCCATAAGCATCCTTGATCATGGTCAAGGTCTCCGAACCCGATTTTCCGAGCTTAACACAAAATTTTATCACGTATCATTGCTCCACGGAACGTGACATCGTAAACTCGTGACGCGACTCTCGAATTAGGTCCAAGTCTATCAGCGATACGCACACTGTAACGGCCTGCAGACAACTGACGCAGATCGCGTTGCTTTCCTAAGACTCCCCACCACGTTTCCCGCCAACAATCACCCCACTCCAGTCGTCCGCGTCGGCGGGAAAAAATCATTCTACTTACTTTTGGGACAGACCTTGTACAGCTGATCTACCAGCTCCAACAACGGTCCGTAATGCCCTCTACGTGGATGATACGGCTTTCTTCACTGCACACAGTTGCAAAGCTGCTGCCATTCGACGACTACAAGAGGTCCTACAGAAAACCGAAGCCTGGGCCAGACGATGGAGAATCACCCTCAACACGGCAAAAACCCAAGCCATTTTGCTAACAAGGCGCCTGGGGAAGCACGATCATCGGCGGAACTGCACCATGAACTTACACCTCAATGGAGAAGATATCGAGTGGTCTGCCACTGTTAAATACCTCGTTGTTACTATAGATTCCCGACTAACCTGGAAGCATCACATCGAGGACACACCAAGAATAGTCGCAGCTAGGCTCCAAGAACTGTACCCGATTCCCAACCGGGACAGCTCATTGGCAGCCAATACCGTAGTCAGTATTTACTGCAGCCTGGTTCGGCCGATAATTGAATAAGCGAGCCCCGTGTGCGGTTACGCATCAAAACTATGCTGGGTCGACTGCAGACAATGCAAAATAGAGAGCTTCCGCGGACAATATATTTGCCGAACCGGATTCCAACCGCTGACCTGTATGAATCCGCAGGTATCCCGCTGCTCCATGAAAGAATATTGAAGATTATCAGATCTTTCTATAGGGCATCAAGAAAATCCACAAATCCACTAATTGCCAACCTCGACCAGTACTACAATACTTACGACAAACACAAAAGGCTACTGCCCATTCTAACCAGCAACTGAAACCAACGATGAGCACAATAAAGACAAACCCACAGTAAAGCCACTTAACTTATAGGTCTGAAGGAAATGTCCATTGAAAAAACCTTCGCTTCTACTGCTAGCAAATGAAAACAGAAATTACTTACGGGCGGTGGTAGAACAAATGTAAAAATACAAAAATTATATACAATAGTTCTTGTTTATCAATTCATACTTTAAATTTTGATGGCGCATTCATAAATTCCCGCTGCACGGTACTTCAAACTTTGGCCCACTGTGCAGGTATCAACACCTCACACTAACACATTTTATATGCCTTTATTTCTAGTTTTAATTGTACGCAGTCCAGTGTTTGTACCGAACGTGGTGGGTAAGCGGTGATGTCCTAGCCTCGCATTCGGGGGGACTCTGGTTCTAATAACCGTCTGGGCATCAAGATTTGGGTTTTCATGGTTTCTCCAAATCACTCCACGCAAATGCCGGGACGCTTACTTCAAAAGGCCATAAAAAATGCCTAGAATTGTGACACTTCACTCAAATATACGTACCCAATGCGCGCATCTTTTTCCATCGGAATACAAGAGTAATTGCATAACACTTTAGCAGATAAGATATTAAAAAACTCGTCGTGCTTAGTTACTTGAACTTGAAGATTCAACAACTTGTTGATATTGATGACGCTTGTCACTGATAACTGAGCGTCGATCAGGATCGTTCGTATCGATCCGCCAAGAAACACACCACAGGCAGGAATAGCATGGTTGAAAAATCAAATTGTTTTTGCCCCAGACCGTGTTTTGGAAGAGTGTGGTCGCCAAGTAAAAAAACTCGTTTGCAGTTGATCATTATTGCTAAGGAGTCCGGAACTACCACCTGGATCAGTTCTTCTCGTTCTTCATATGTTAGCGTGAGTTTACTGTACTGTTTGAAAGTAGAATTGAAAGACCTGTTACAAAACTAACCTTGTAAATGGCGCCCACTCACTGTGAATAAGCTTCATGTATGGTTGTGCGAAGTGTTTGGCTAATGCAGACCCATACGAAAATATAGGTGACAGCCATATCTATTCTATTTCGAGATGTGAATGCTTTGTTTAGAGGGTTCATTTCCTGTCTCGCTTACAAACAGTTTTCTTCCTTTTGCGTATTTGACAGCAGACTAAGTGGGCATCATGTGCGTCATTCTAGACTTTAAAATTCCAGGAAACATCCTCCGTGTCACGGGGAAATGAAGCACTGCGGTCCTATCGGCAGTAGTCGATTTACAGACTCCTGTGCACTAAAGTCGGCTCGCAACTTACGTCCTACACATGCCCTGTGGTCGTTTTTGCCGAAGTTGCCGACAAACTAACAACTTCTTTAAAGGTATTGTAGACTCCAAATGGGTGTACAGGTGAGCATTACCTTAACGAAACAAACTTAGCATGAGTGGCAGACCTGGTTGGATCCACGATTCAACAAAATCTTTAGTTGTTAGTTTTGTAGAACTATGAAGAGAGGTCTTAAAAAAGCTGTACTGCATCAGAATACGTGGCTTTCATCTTGTTTTCAGATGAGTGTTCAGGTGGAACGGGTAAGTAAATTTAGTCCTTTGATTTTATTTTGGATTGAGCTGTGCTGCTTCTCACAACATTGAAGTAGATTTTCATGATAAGTCAAACTTGAACGTAAAATAGTCGCATCACGTGACTAATGCACCACTCTGTAATCGAACTGATGTATATTGTCGCTGCATACTCAGCAGTATCAATTTTTACCTTAATCAGTCATTACGACATAAAGTAAGAACCTCCTTGAAAACTCAGGATGTTTGTTCATACTGTTTTAAATAAATTAATAGCCAATCACTTCTTACCCTCTGCTTCCTGGACAGTATGTCAAAGATACTTTAATATTTCATAATAGAACAATCTGCCGGGCCACATTTTTGTTTGCTTTGCTTGCTGGAAGTTATAAACTGGATTTATTCCAGTAATTCGGAGTGTTGAATATTTTGTGTGGTTCCAATACATTTAACAGCTTCTTGGTATTTGGTTTTAAAATTTATTCAGTATGTACTATATTTTCGGAAATTATCTTCGTAATGTCTTGTTGCTGATTAAGTAGCAGAGATCAAAATTGTTTTGTACAAATCTGGATATTCGGCTTTAAGCACAACACGCTGTCTCCTGTGCAATATGGGTCTTGTTACAGCCTTGATAGATCTGGTATGATACTTAATAGGGTGAAGCAAGTATGAATTAATTTTAAATGCCTGTTCATTATTATAGGAAGTGAAACACTTCTTGCATTTAAAGCAACGCACAATAGCGCTGTATGTGTCCCCTGTCCTTGACGACTCTTAGTCCAATATTTGCCAACCTTGGCGTGCCTGTAAACAGAAGCACGCTGTATGCATATTGCCATCGTAATAATTCCTGTACCTGGTATCCACTACGATAACGGTGACACACTTTTAGAGAAGTTTTATATTAACGTAAATGTGATATATCTACATAAATCTGAATAGTTATAGGGAAGGCAATTTTGACTTACGAAACGTTTCATGCGAGAGATTAAAGAACGTAGGGTACAACTTGCACAAGAATCAGTCACATTAAAAAGTCTCCAATTTTTTGAAGTTTTCTTCAGAGCATGAAAAAAGGAAAGATACTTCAATATGTACCCAAAATTTCATCTGGTATTATCTAAAATAAGTTTTCCTAACGGCAAAATTTTTTGTAGCACATTTGAAAATTAATAGCATAATCCATTGCATTGTATATAAAAAAAACCTTTTAAGCATTTATTTGTCAGAGGAATAAAATAACTTCAATGAAAGTGATGCATAATTGTCAATTTTTGTATAATAATAGGTTAGCTAAGCTATTATCTGTTACATCTGTTATCGTAAGTAATATTCTTATACAATTTGAGGAAGAATATAATTTTTGCTTCCTGACAAATAGAATGATTTACTGTTTTTATTTGCCAGTACTACAAATCCAGATAAATAAATCGTTATACGATTCATTAGTATCTCTCAAAGAAAAGTTGAATTAATGTTTGGTTGTTGAATTATGCGTTTCATTATATAGTAAATACTTAGGTTTCAGAAAAACGCACAAACACATTTTTACAATTACTAAAAATCGTATTTTTCTGGTAATTGATTTTTTGTTTTATGCACGGTATGAATATGTATCATTTTTACCTATAATTCTGAAACTGAGCTTTTTTTTCCCCCCACGAAGTTAACTAGAACGGGAAGTTACAGGCTCGGAAATGACCACTTACTATCGTAGCTGGTGAAAACGCATCAAGCTGAAAAGATTCACTAATATTGTTTCAGAAAGCTATCTTTTTAGGCCTAATCTTTATAGAAACGTCGACAGTGGGCGCGCATTGCTGATGGCATTGTGATTGACCAGAAACGCCATCATCTGAAATATTATTTCCTGTTAGTGTGCAGGTCACGTGAGACACGTGATTGCTGCTGAGCGCTCTGTTCTGCTTAGTATTCCAAACATTAGTTGGATTACGAAACTGAGGCGTCTTTCCCAAGTCCCACTGCGCTGCTAGTAAAGTTGATAGATCTTGTGAGTCCATAGCTTACCAATACTGATTTTCAATGTCACCTCCATCAAAAAGCGTTTTAATTGCAGTAAAACTTGATAATTCTGCCCAACTTAGCACTGGAAAGTATGTTGGAATTTATTTGGATCGGATCCGAAATAATGGTGTTCGAAATAGTCAACCGATAACATTATCTAGTGCATGAAAATTTTCCGACGTGTATAAAAAAGTTGGTAATTCTACCAAATTGTCGTTGATGTCCATGGGAAATGAGGATTAAATGTCCCATCAAAAACCAGATCAATGCTATTTGTATCAGTTTACACCTCTTTTCCGTAATTCCGTTCTCTAATTGCTTTGAGGGGGGAGAAAAACGGATTTTGGAAGCGTCTACAGGACATTTTGTTTATCTACTTTCTCGAAGCTCTTGTCTACCAAACAGTATCTTAATTATGTGTGTGAATCAATTTTCCGCTTATTTTATATATAAATAATTCTTTTATGGTTGAATTGAATCAATTTATTAGATATTAAATTGGAAAACAATTGATTTCAAAGAGACACTATTTCCTTTTACTAGGAATTTTATGGGTTGTATCACGAAACTGGTATAAATCATATTAAAAAAATAGGAAACGAACAAAGTTACAAAGACGTCGAAGTAGGGATTGTTATTTGTCAAAAATCGAGCTTGTTGAAAATTGAAAGGATGGAATCGTTTTCATTAAATCGATGATTCATTTATTCATATATAACAAACATAAGAGAAAAAAATTTGAACTTTGACTTTATCTGAAATGAATTCTTTCTAACTTCACCCAGTTATATAATAAAAGTAATTTCTCATGTTATTATGATTAGTCAAATAACACAGATAAATGCAGTTACCTCGGTGGTGATAATACTACCAGGCTCCTTTTCAAAACCACGTTAATTTTTTTCTAAAGAAGTAACTTATTTGTTTTGTTTGTACTGACTTATCTAAAAGTTTCTGTGATTAATTTTTTTCCAGTTGTATCTCTCTTAACGATCACAATCCAAAAATTTATTTACACTGCCATCAGTATACAATTTCGACATGTTTTATTCTTCTAGATATCTGATATTACGAAACACATTTATTATGATTGTGGGCGAACATGCGAGTCGTTTGCTGGGATGGCTCTAGGGATGCACGATTCGCAATCAGAATTCAATACTACAGCATAACACGGTTCGCATATAAAAATCCCTATGAATTATTGATTTCATTAGAAACTATATTAACTATTCAAGTTGGAAAATATGTTTATACGACTTGGTTGACCATCAATTTTAGTATTTCTTTAAAACAACAATATCGATCGAATCTTGTATCATATTGCATAAGATGTAATTTTATTTTACAGTTAAAAATCAATTCTTTAGGTTTTATTTCATTAATCATTTGCATTTATTTACAATGAATCTTTTCCTGTTGGTCACATTTCCAACATAATCTTCTGACCAAGGCTAACTGTCATCATGGATATAATTCACTGCAATACCTCGAGTTTCAATTTGTTTATCTCATCTGGTGTTTCGTTCAGACTGAATGTATTAAAAACCAGTTATGGGAGTGAACAACGCTCGAACCCACTTGGATTTCTATTGTAGTGTTCCCCGTTCCTCACCGACTTTATGGATGCATTCAACAGTAAAATGTATATTGAACTAGCGTAGATCCTGGGGTCTAGTAATCAGGCAGACTATAATTTGACACCACGTCAGATTTACCAACAGTAAAAAGGCGATTTTGTAGTGTATAGTGACGAAACAAACAGTATGAGCATTTATTGTTTGACAACCTTTTATAAAAAGGTTATGCTGACATAACGCACATAGCAATCAGTACATCTCTTGTCTCCTACTATATAATATCGTAAACTCGCTCACTCTTTCACTCACCTCGATAGCTATTGGCTGGAGAACGATAACGTCACCCGCCGGACTTCGCTCGCAAATTACCAGCGACCAGAGATGTTAGAAATTCGAGGTTATGTGCACAATTTAATACCTGAGCAGCTGCTATGAAATTAACTGCCAGAAAACATTCATTAGATTTTTTTGCATTTCATTTTTTTTTAAATATGGAGATATTTTATTGCTGAAAAACGTGTAACCAAGTTTCAGCAACATATCGCTAATGAAAGCAATATAATTTTTTTTAAAAACTCTAATTACTAACGATATCTTTTGTAAAATCGAAAGTCAATTGTCATTCCGGCTTAGGCTAAATTTCAATTTAGTTAAAACTTCTGCTAATGTTGCAACTTGAATACATTATGCTTTTTAAATTTTTACCAACCAATTTCGTTAATGCCTTTGTTTGTGTTCACAGTACGTGAGTTATTAGGTTACGTAAAGTGCACATCAGACATTTTACCTAAACGATTATTCTGGCAATTCATTTTCTCGGAGCTGTTTAACCATTTAATAATCCGTATTAAGTACCCTGACCACCATGGACCAAAGATTACATTACGAATCCTTGGCTAGATTCAATCAAGAATAACATGTCTTCGAAGTAATTGCGCATTCCCTTTAAGCTAAATAGAAACTCTTCAAATTCTGCAGAGTGAACTTTAGGGTCAAGTATAAGTCGAGTATGTATTTCAGCCAGTTAGAGTCACAATCAACAACGACTTTCAAAACAATTTTACGGTAGCGCGGATCTTTTTGTCTCTATACAGCGAGGTCTTTATAGACGGGAAAGGTTTGGGGGCAAGGAATGGGAAGGAATTCGGTCATGGCCTTTTAAAGGAAGCATCCCGGCATTTGCCTGGAGTAATTTGGGAAACCATGGAAAATCCAAATCTGGATGCCCGGACGCGGATTCGAACCGGCGTCATCCCGAATGCGAGGCCAGAACGCTAACAGTTACACCACCACTCTCGCTGCGATCGTTTCTGTCCTTGTTTAATATGTTTATTAATACTTTAAGCTCTTCAAGCCAGAGAGATTTTATTCATTTCTGTTCAGTGAACCCGTGAAGGTGAAAAACAGGTCAAGTTTGTATTTGGTCAAATCTGGTCAATCTGTCATAACTTTCTAACAAAAAAAAAAACAAAAACAAAAACGAACTATTCTAGACCCGTGACCATACGCAAAAAACGGTCACGGGCTGAAACTAGTTATAGAATAGGGTTGCTTACATGGTTAGTAAACTGACCTGCGCCGAGTGCTAGGCAAGCTGCAAGAGAGGCCATAAGCACCCTCTCGCCTCGTTCTGTGTCGGTAATGCTACTATGCTACTACGCTACTCGATAAACTAGAACGGTTCACTGTACACTGTGCCGAGTAGGTAAACACCTGTACCTCTAACGATTGCCACAACTGGATGCGGTGACTTGAGATTCACCGTACTTGGAAATGGCGCCAGGCCCATGGAAACGGCAAGTATTACCGTAATTGGTAAAGCCGCTATTACATAAGGGCTTGGCTGGCAATCAAGTCTTTCCTCTCTGGAAGCACGAATAATTTTGAAGGTGATTACAATCAAAATTTTTGTTACAAATCTTTCTTGCTATACGTCTCGAAAGGTAGTTCGTACGCTGGTTTAAGATTCCATCATACTGCGCTAGCTCTTTTGTCAGGTTGTAACCTTTTATCGATGTGTCGTAAGTACACGGCGCTATGGAAGTAAATTGTGACCCCAATCATAAGATTTTATGCCGAAAAGAAGTTTTTCTTATAATGTTGCCACATCAGATATATTTCAGTCGTCTCTTGAATGCAGATTTTAAAGGTTATATCCTCGAATAGCAAGGACTCATTTATCGCCAAAGAAGCTATAAAACAGGTCGTTAAGACAGGATGCCATGGTTCTGAGCATTGAGAGAACTTTGAGAGTATACATGTGGAGTCTGATGTTGATTTTGAATGTGTTTCTGCAATAAAAGTGAATTAAAATGCGTCTTAAACTTTCTTATTTAAAGTTACCTCATCACATAAAAAAAAGTTACTGTCATGCGCAGTAATATTGACTTGGCGACTGTTTAACCTAAAATTCTCAAGTTTATGCAACCTCAACGTATATCAATCCAAACTGCATCACATTTTTAGTCGTGTCCTGACAATATGAATCATGTAATCGACAACTAACATTAGAGATGTCCAACGTTCGAATTCCGATATCGGCTGGAATTTTTATACGCTTTAAAACCGGCTTTCTCTTTTGGCAATGCTTTAATTGGGCAGTGTGAAGACGCTAGCATGCTCTGTTTTTCTGATGGAACGTTAAACTGTATATGCCCGTGACTGATAGGATTACCAGTAACCAGAAACTATTTACCATGTACTTGACCACATTACATTATTATCTCTAAGAGGTTGCCATAAGACAGGACTAAAATACCAACTCTACAAGTAATATTACAACCAATCTCTAAACCATTTTACCGAGTGTGGTGGTGTAACGGTTAGCGTTCTGGCCTCGCATTCGGGAGGACGGTGGTTCGAATCCCCGCCCGGGTATCCAGATTTGGGTTTTCCGTTGTTTCCCAAATCACTCCAGGCAAATGCCGGGATGCTTCCTTCAAAAAGGCCGTGGCCGAATACCTTCCCATTACTTGCCCCCCCATCCTATCCCGTCTCTAAAGACCTCGCTGTTAAGAGACGTTAAGTAGTTTAAAAAAAATCTAAACCATTTTGAATTGCTTTCTACTAGTTTAAAGTATTTTCGGCTAACCTAAGATTCTAATTAGTAAAGTAACCAAACACCTTTGCTATTCGTCTGTACACTTCATTGCGTTCTCGTCACAGGTCTGCTCTGTAAGGCGAGATGTAGCAGCGATGGAGCGTGTGAGCGGTAATGCTTTGATCTAGTTTTCCGGAAGAGGTGGTTTCGAATCCCCGACCTCCCATCCAGATTTGGGTTTTGCATGGTTTGCCGAAATCACTTCGAGCGAATGCTGACATGGTTCCTTTAGAAGCCATCACCTAATTGCTTACCATTCCTTGCCATCAGTACCATTCCTTTCCCGCTTCTGATGAAATTTCCTGTGGCAATTTCCTTACACAGCAACTTTTGGATTATAATAATTTTCACTTTATGTTTTTCAGTGTTTGAGGTATATTATTCACCACATCCCTCGGTAATTTGAGTTTCTGACTCTTCCTTACAATGAAAACTTTATGCTGCTTTTTTGCTTATGGTTTTTCTCCTCGTCGACGTCGTGGTCATTAGAGGCAGGAACTGACTGGGGTCTATGAACGGGTTGGAATTCCACCATGGTCTATTGGAGGAATTATCGAGCATTTGCCTGTAGTGATTTTAGAAAACGATGGAGCACCCAAAACTTGATGGCCGAAAGAGGATTCGAAAATAAAAATGTACCACCTATTAATCCTTAAATAAAGTGCTAGTTTATAATAATGGTCGTCTCTTCTTTTCATTCTAAATTCTTTTCTCACGATTAATCTCGGATTTAAAATTAGTGTAAGCGTTGTATACATTGTATACATCTAGCAATCTGTCAATATGTCTACTGGCTTCCAACTTTCCCAATACATCTCTTATCGTATGAGTTTCTGATTTTGTTATGATACGTCCTGTAAATACATCTAGTTGCCCTCCTTTACACTGCATACAGAGTGTCCCTGGCACCCACAACACCAAGCGAGTCAGAAATAAACAGCGAACTTTCAATATGTTCTTATAAATGACGATATATTTAAATGGCGTTTACTGCAATGAAGACTGACTATTTAGTGTCAAGCTGCTGCAACGTGTTGTTCATGGGCGTTCCGATGTGTACTGCTAAAGGTAAATTGGTGCTATTCTACTATCGTTGTAGTTGCTTCGGGGGTTCTTATTTGCAACGTGAAGACGCCATTGTTACCTGTGACAACGCTTAGTTCTGGTGACAGTAACCGGCTTAGTACCAGTGACTAAGACTCACCATTTTGTTGTACCTCTGTGTTGGGACATGGCGAGTGGTAGTTAATTTATATTTGAGCGTGAGCGCATTGCAGCAGCCGTGTTTACGCTGGGCTTGGCGCGCGGCCCGGGTCGGCGACCGCTCGCGAAAGTGAAAACTTGGCCGCCGCGCCGACGCGCACACAACCTGTCCTGTCTTCCGCAGCGCGCGCTGACCTGCCATAGTCACTCTCACTTTCCACACACAGCGGCTTCCTATCTCAATCCCATTCTTACAGTTCAGTATTTTATAAATTAAGGTTGGGAACTATTACGAATTCATTCGTCGGTTTGACTCTCATTTGTAACCCTCTAACTCAGAATCTTATTATTACACACTACTTTATTTTTTAGTAATCTTCACATGGCTAAAACATAGTTTGTAAAAGTCATGGCGAGTGAAAATAAGTATAGGTGGTTTATGCCGGTCTAAAGAAAACTTTTCTATAGCTATTCTTCGTTGGAATAAACCCGCCTTTTAAAATGTTTGATTTCGTCAAGCTTCGCCGAGTTACCATAAAAATATATTTCCCCTTTACTTCATAACATGTTTATGCGAAACTTTGCAGTGATAAGCAGTCGCTTAAAATTTACTGTAAAACTACAGCGATCTTTCCGGATTTCGCAGAATAGCTAGAACAGAAATTTTAGTAAATTTAATTAATTTCTTCTACAAAAAAATATGTATCATTCGATAGAGATGTTTATGAATTGTAAAATAAGTATATCATGCAGTTATTATTCTGTAATTGATTTCCTTCTTTTATTTTTGCTATTTCAATTATCATTTGAAAGACTATTTTGTAAAACTTACAATAAACTCTGTTTAAATATCACTTCCTTCTGTATCTTAAAAGAGTTTTTTTTAATGAATTCAACTTGTTGCACTATCTGTGAATGGAGCCTTCAGCGTGGAATAGTAATTCGCACTAGATGAATCGAATTATTGTTGAAAGGAAAAAATACTAAAATTTTGTTCATACTTTGACTGAGCTAAACTCCTGCAGGTATTTGATAAAAAAAAATCTAATGTAAACTTCCAACAGGTACCCAAAAGGCACAGCCATCCAGCTGGCAGTTGGTATTGTTTATTTATTAGTTGCTAGCATTCCCATTGCTTCGCCGCCGCGGACCTTGATGTGCGCAGTAATGAGTTTGACTTTTTTCTTCTAGTAGCCAAGCATAAACGTTAGTTATGTAGTATCTTTCTAAGCTATACCTTAAATTAAATTCTACAATTTCGTAACGCTTTTTGGAATATTAATCTTTGATGTGGTGGTTGGACTAACGATTTCTTCAAAAAACAATATTATCAAAACCCAAAGTGTGGAGTGTTGCAGCGTGATTTTTGGTGGGTATCTCGCAAGCGAGTGTTCATCTGAGTTGCAATGTACTATCTGTTTCTGGTACTAATTATCATTTCTTGATCCGTCCCCCATCCCCCGGTCTCTGAATCATAAACTATAGCGCAGATTTTAAGCTAGGTCAAACGATTTCAAATCGTGAAAACTCAATCCATATTGTTTATGTAGGTTTTGCATAATGCCCGGATAAAAAGACAGACGCAGCCCACTTACACATTTATAAAATGGGTAGATAATAAGGACTGCATGTTATATTCACAATATTTAATAAAACATGTTATATTCCTGGTTCAAACTCTAACACGAGAAAATTAACAGAATTCGTACTCCCAGGTAGGTGAACTGCAACTGACTGTTAACAATTTCGTGGCTTTGAGGTATTAATTCTCTGTATGACCGAGCGTGGTGGTGTAACGGCTAACGTTCTGGCCTCGCATTCGGGAGGACGGCGGTTCGAATCCCCGTCCGGGCATCCAGATTTGGGTTTTCCATGGTTTCCCAAAATCACTCCAGGTGAATGCCGGGATGCTTCCTTCAAAAGGCCATGGCCGAATTCCTTCCCATTCCTTGCCCCCCATCCTTTCCCGTCTCTAAAGACCTAGTTGTTACAGGAGACGTTAAGCAGTTTAAAAAAAAAAAAAAAAATCTCTGTATGGATTCTAATATACGACGTAACGTTACTTCTTTCGGTCTCAAACTGAATTTGTTCTTGCGTTTTTTCTACTTCTCATTTTACAATTATCTATTCACTATTCTGTCACTGTAGCTTAGTCACAGTTGTTCCACAATGTCGTCATTGTTTTTCACATTTTCTTAGCTTCTTTCCCTAATCTGCGTTCGGCAGTTCTATGATGTTCTCTCGGTCTTTCCATCCATTTCTGTCTCCAGCTCATTTCAGCTTTAACTCTTACGCCCTATCTGACTCATCTACATCCAACCAACTCCATATACTACCCCTTCTCCCCTAACGCCTTCTCTCTGTCTTCTCACCTCCACACAACTCACCTCTTTTCCTCCGCATCTCCCAATGCTTCACCTCCCTCGAGCTTCGCCATCTCCTGAAGCTTTGGCATCCCCCGACGCTTCGCCTCACCCGGTGTTTTCATTCTGTCACTTCTGTCCTATATCGGTCCATTCGATCTTCATTTTACCTACTATTCGATATAGTCAGATCATATTTGTTTCATTCTTCACATGAATTTTGTTTGCGTCATCACCTAAACAGCAATATTCTCATTATTTTTTTTTATTCACAGCACTATTTTTACGTTCACGTCCATTAATTATGTCATTCGTCATTACTAACAGCTCACAGCTCAGATTAAGCCGATCCGCTATGATAAGATTTATCAGATCTGTGTATCTGTCCTCTGAGCATCTTCATCTATACGTTATTAAATAACAGGAACTAACCATGTATTTCTTTATTATAAACGTTGATTTATAGTTTCGTAGATTCATTCTTCTTTTCCTTTAATGTTTTTGAAACAGGACTGTTGGGTGAGGGGTAACTTCGTGCCTGGCATTCGAGACAACGCAGGTCCAAATACCCGTCCGGCTATTCAGTTTGCGGTTTTCCATTGTTCCCCGAAATCACTGCAGGTAATGTTCGGATGGTTCCTTGAAAAGGCAGTTCCTTCCCGTTCCTTTCCCCTTACCCTACTACCCTAATGTCCCACGTCTCTAGTTACCTCGAAGTCGAAGAGCTGTAAAGATTAACCAAAGATTAAAAAAAGAACAATGTATTTAGTTATAATTCCCAATGAATTGCTGTTGGTAATTTGAATTTTGAATCTGCAGCTTTTCCAATGCGAGCCACTTGGAGCTATGGTCATGGAGCTAATGTTTCAGAAACAAATATTTTGCGAATGTAAAATGATCACTGACGTTACTTCACTTCAACCATCTGTTCTGACCTCATTTCGATTGGAAAAAGACATACTAAAATTCACGCAACTTTTCTACTCGACTGTGGCATAGAATTAAATCTCAGCAGCTTGGAGGTACAGTGATGTTCAGTAGCTAAAGTGATATCGCAATCTTTCTTCTTTTGGCACACCGAGCGTGGTGGGTGAGTGCTTAACGCTTTGGCTTCGCATTCCTGAGGGCGTCGGTTCGAATCTCCGTCCGGGAATCCAGATTTGGGTTTTCCATGGTTTCCCCAAATCACTCCAGGCGAATGCCGGGATGCTCCCTTCAGAAGACCATGGCCGAATTCCTTCCCGTTTCATCTCCCCAGTCCAATCCAGCCTCTAATAACATCGACTAGCCTTAAAGCCATAAGTAAATATATATAGGTTGTGTACGTATATATATAAAATCTTTTGGCACCTTGTTTAAAGAAGTATTTAATTAAAAGTCTTAACTGAATGCGTGAATCAGTTACAAATAGTTATTTTTTTTATTTATTTACGACCAGGCCTTCCTCGTTCAAGTACCGTAATTAATCCGAGCCATATTTATTTAAAATTTAACAGCCACATATTGAGGAAGGGTTTTTTGGAAGTTTTTCTTCTTTGACATAAACATAGTCGACTATCGTTTATTGTAACTGTAAACACATTTTCAGCATGTCGTAAAAACTTTTACTTTTTTTTTCCAGAGGGTAGATCTGTCCTGTGACAGCTCATGTATATTATGAGAGTGATGTTAGGCCAGATACGGAGGCAGTGTTACCATTCCCTTTCATCCGTTTCATAGTGTGTGGGTGTAAATAAGTATTTTTAAGTGGTGTACAGTAATCTGTCTGTACTCTACATACAAAGGTGAAAGCAGCGAGAAGGTGAAAGACGGTGGCGGTCTATTCAGGACCAGTTTATCGAAAGACACAGAAGTTACATTTACTTCCAACCACAGGCTTCTTCTCATTTACACCAATTAGAAGTAAGGTGTGCGGCTGTCACAATTTTCATCACATTGGATACTTTGGATTGGAGGAATAATTTGTATTACTTTGTTAAGAAGATTTAACGATTTATTAATTGATTTGTTACCGTACTCACAAATTTGGAGCTCTAATCTTTGATTGGTTTAATGTTGACGATTAAATGCTTATACAGGGAACGAAATAAGCTTGATGGATTTAAGTTATTTTCCTATTTATATAGCTTTGTATAGAAGGACGTTTGATGCGACGTTACGTCAGAATGAAATTCGTACATGTCTGTGTGGTATCTCTAAAGCAACTGCTAAAAAAGTTTGTCTCCATTTAAAAAAAAAAAAAAAAAAATTCGAGTAATGTCCTGTAAAACACGCGCGCGCACACACACACACACACACACACACACACACACACACAGAGAGAGAGAGAGAGAGAGAGAGAGAGAGAGAGAGAGAGAGAGAGAGAGAGAGAGAGAGAGAGAGAGAGAGAGTGTCATTCTCTGGCGCGCCGACCTCGCCTGTCCCATAGCGTCGCCTCTGTGAGGCGTGGGTTGCGTCGAAAGTGCGTGTTGAGTGGGCGTGCAGGTGACTGCAGCGCATTGACCGCACACTGGCGAGAAAGTGTCTGCCCTGCCCTGCTGGGGAGGCGAGACTCACTGTAACTCCAAGGGCCCTCAAGCAGTAGCGTGACAAATTCGGCATCCACTCCATCAAATCGTAATTATGATTCTCAGTAGCACTCCAACTCTATAATAACTACAAACTGATTACGTTATATACGAGTATATTCGATTGGCCATTTCACAAAAATCCTTCATGCCACCCCTCCTTTTCGCACACCAGATTTGCAGAAATTACTTTTTTCCCCCCAAAACAATTTTCTATGTAATCCATAGAGATGACAGCTGTCGTAATTATTTTGGGGTCATCTTAGTTAATCGCAAACAGTGGTATAAAAGCGACGTGTGCGAAGTAGGAAAAACCTGTAGGTCTAGGGTGCTATGATGCCAGCGCCAATTCTCTGTCCGCCATCTTGCTAGCTGATGGTTCTCGCCGAGAGACATCTGGCGGCATTTACTTGGAACTTTTATTCATACTCTCCAGAGCAAAAGGTTCGTTCTTGTAGCTAATCATTTAACTTCGGTGTCATACTAATGATCATCTGCTGGTAACGATTTATCTACAATAAACAGAAGGAACGTCTTCACAAATGGCAATTGTGAAATGCATATTTAATGGAAGTTTAACACTCTTCCGTAATGATAAACTTGTTTGTAGTCTGAAATGCACGTAATTATTTACCATTGAAAAAGTGTTAATAATGAAGTGTCACGCTAATTGTGACATCAGAAAATGTAATTAATTTTATTTATTACAAATTTATCAGTTAATATTTAGTATGGGGGATATGAATGGATAATCAAGGCACCATTTAAAACTACTATTTATTAAATCAAGCATATGGATTGCATTAATTAATTTTAATTTGACATCATTCAGAGATTATACTTGGATAGCGTGAACTGTCAGGCATACATTATTGTTCCTCAGGGTCGTTTGCGGGGCTAGCGGAAGCCAGTGGTGGACGGACTCAACACACGCGTTCCTTAGTCTCACAATACCGTGAAATGGCTTCTGCGACGGCATCTGTGGGCAGGTCCGTGGTGGCGCTTCTTGCTGCGGGACTGCGCGAAGTCAGTCAACTCAGTTCGCGGATGGCGTTGTGTTCGACGAAAGCTCTTCCAGCGGATCACAGACAGGAGCGCAAACTCAGTCACACTCGCGAATAATATTCCCAACGTCTGCGTGTTGCCACGAGACTCACACTTTCGTGACCTCCCAGCGAGTGTCACCACCCCTCCGCTTAGCGGTCTAGCGGATTAGGGGAACGGCGAGCGGTAGCCGCATTCCATGGCTGATAGCAGCCTGTCTGGCACCCAGCTGCAGGCTCTCAAATCCGTTCGCAAATTAACTTTACTTCAACATCACACGGCTGTAGTGTGTCAGTACAATAAATAATAAAAATCAATGGAAATTTATTGTGCAACGGTATTACGAATCGTCCGAATTACGATTTGTTCCAGAAAGCTTGCTTCACTGTTCAGTCTGTAAAATAAAGTGAAGGAAAATAAGCGAATACTGGAAACTAACCACCTGCTGTCGGAAGGATTTAAGTTTCAATGACATGAATCTAACACCGCAATTGAATAACGCTGAGGATTGTTACGTCTTATAAAATAATATACTTATACCGAGCGTGGTGGGTGAGCGGTAACGCTCTGACCTCACTTTCACTGGGACGCGGGTTCGAATCCCTGTCCGGCCGTCCAGATTTGGGCTTTACATAGTTTCCCCAAATCACTTCAGGCGAATGCCGGGATTGTTCTTTTAAGAACCTCGGCCGAATATCTTCCTGTTCCTTCCTCCCAGTCCTTTACCGCCTCTAATGACGACAAGGCGTAAGGCCAGAAAAAAAAATTATACTCGTGCTTAATTTGAGATGGCTGGTCTGAATAATTTAGGACACGACTAGGGAATGAGAAGCAAATTGTTTTGAGTGTTGGGTTTCTGAAAACCGCAGTAAGCTAGAACTTTTCCTTAGAAACATTTTGGCGGGATGCCACCGTCGTCATTGTATGTCTGCTGTGGGCAGAGATGAGCACGTCAAAAAAACTCCTTAAACGTGAAAGTGATATTGCTTTTAGAACGAATTTGCTAAACGAATATATTAAGTAGCTTAAAGGTTTATACATCGTAATGAATGTCAAGGCAAGTTTTAATTTCCGCGATATGAGAAAAGTTGGACTTTACGAAATTTAAAAAATCATATTTTTAAAGGAAAGAAGAATTCCTTCCCGAAACATGCGCGGTTCTGATGAACATAGTCAACTGGTGACGGCGTATTTTATCTGTTTTTTGATCTCGTACTACATCGTGTATGGCAGCTGTTACTTTGATTGAGAACAGTAGATTGCTGCTGTTACAAAACAACGTCTTGTCTCATGGAGTTGCAAAGGGTTAAGATAAGATTGATAAAAAGTTGTACACGGAAATTATTTTTGCAAATACATAAGGGCTATTGGAGAGATCACTGAAGAGGTTAAAGGGATATTCAAATAAGTTAACATTCTAGCTGTTGAGACTTAACATTCAATTAGATACATCAATTAGAGTTCATAATTTCCAAAACCATGCAAAACGACATTGTTTGCCATAGATTTTTTTTTTTACTGAAAACTGTTGTGTTGGTAAATTGGCGTGTGCCAGTTATCAAATTTTAATATTGTAGACAAAATTTAATTACAGTGTACCATGAAATCCATTAGTAAAGTTGCTTAATGTGATACGTAATTGATTCGCAAGTTGTAACTTGACAAATTAATTATTAATATCAATGTAAAATTCTAGAGACATGGTCTGGGCTACGGTGGAACTTATTGAAGTTCTGTGGTAGGATTCCTTTGATCACTGAACGATTTAGAAGTAAGAGAAACTGTAGTATGGCTGGAATAATTGATTAGATATGCCTAGTTTTTCAAGCTTTAGTGGAGAACAGTTCCTAATTAATTCTTTAAAAATATTGATCAAAAATAAACTGTAAAATGTCTTCTCAGTAGAGGAAACTGAAATGAAGTCTGCGAATCCTCATTCAAAGGAAATGAAACAATACCAAGGGCGTTTCATGTTGGAAAATCTGGTGAAGGGAGTGGTGGTTCTTAAATGATTGATGATAGCTCCGTACTGACGGTGGGGTCTTTGATCTGCTCAGTGTAATGCATTACTTGCGGACAGTCGAATGGGCGGTAGCTGCAATTTAAACCGCAGATTGAAATCTGTGTGGATTTGAACTCTTGCCGTACTCCCCACAGGTTATCCCCGCAAAACACAAACAACACAATATCTCGCTGCTCGATTCCATAGTTCATTAAATTTATTGTGTTAATCCATTCCGTCGTCAGGGCATAAGTGCACAGGAGTCTATAACACCCTGCCTTCCTGAAAGGTCGATGTCAACAGAAAAATGCACATTCGAGCCCTGACTGTCTGTACGGCCAGGCGCGTCGTTGGGATTTTCAGTCGGGCCACTATTATTGAGTCACGCAAATGGAACACTGTGTTCAGTTAGAATCAGCGTACATGTCACAAAAATATCAGCAACTGAAAATATGCAAACAGACCAATTTTTCAAGGTATGCAACTGGCACAAATAATAGGTTGTATTAACAGGAATTAACCTCCCCCCCATTTACATCTGGTGCTGAGAAATCATGACTGACAGCGACCATGTTGATAATTTATGTTAGAAATTTTTGTGTACAGAAAATTTTAATCGAGAAGCGGAAAAAACGGCCAAGCTGCCACGTAAATGTTTATTTCCTGGTTCTAGTTTCTTGTATTATAAAATACTGACCCCTCAGCACTAATGCTTCATCGCCTTCAGAAGCCATAATAACTGAAAAAGATATGCCTTGCGAAAGATTCTTTCGTAGTACGTTAAAAAAAAATCTGAAGAAATAGCCATATGTATTCCTTCCAAGAAACATGTAGCTTCCGATAAGGGAACGCCCACATCTCATTCTGGGAAAATTTTTCCAAGCACAGAAGTTGTTTAAGTCACAAACACGTGCTCTAAGATCTATTTGTGGAACAAGTGCACGGACAGTACCAGCACAATATATACGGTATCTTTTCTAGTGGAAAATCCTGGACACTTTAGCCTCAATGCTGACATACATACGTATAATATTAATAATATTGAACATACGTAAAAAAAAAAAAAAAAAAACTAGTTGAGAACGTCCTCTTTTTTTTCTTGGGGTGCAAAAGGGAAAGGTGTCTGTTATTTACATTCACTAAAATAGTGAATGGTTTTCTGATTGTTTAAACTGTTTACATATGCAGCTAATAGAGTATCTGGAAACTGTCCCAAAAGTATCCGACCTTTCTTCGTATTTCCCCGCTAGTGTTATTCTGCGTCATCGGGCTGGTGGCATCCTTCGAAGTAGTTCCTATTTGATTAAATAATATGCTCCCAACGGCCTTTCCACTTTTGGAAGCAGTCCTGGAACTTGTTTTTCGATATCGCCTGTATGGCGTTCGTCGTATTAATTTCGAGTTTCTGTGTCGTCGAATCAGTGTCCTTTGAGCGGCATTTTTAATTTGGGAACAGCCAAAAGTGGCAGGAAGCTACGTCAGGACTGTACGGAGGCTGACGGAGCTGTTCGAATTTGTGCTTTGTCAAATATTGCTGCACGAGGTTCGATGCTTGTGCTGGCACGTTGTCGTGATGAAGAAACTAGTCACCACCTGACCAAAGCTGATGCCGTTTTTTTTCTAATTGCTTCACCCAATATTTTCATAACTTCAAGATAATATTCTTTGTTGATCGTCTGACCTTTAGGAGGATGTTAGTGGTGCACAATACCTTAATAATAATAATAAAACAATCAGCAACGACTTGACATTACTCCCAGTTTGTCGTGGCTTCCGACGATAGCTTCCACTGCGAAGACTGTCATTTTGTTTCGGGATCATAACTGTAAAACAGCGATTCATCATCCGATATAATATGTTAAGCAGATTTTTCATTATTGACCATTTTTAAATTGTCCTGAGCGATTTCAAGGGGAAGGCTTTTCTGCTCCACCGTTAGCAATTTTCGCACACACGCGTACCATTTGCAAATTTTCAGTTAAAATCTTCCAAACACTAGTTTTTGGTATTACAAAATCACAATCTAGTTCTAGCACAGTCAATCGATGATCTTAATTGATCGCATGTCGCACACGTTTGATATTTTCCATTGTTTTTGTTGTCGAAGGTCGAGCAGAGTGTGGATTACTAACAACAGAAGTGCAGCTATCTTTGAACCGCTTATACCACTCTTTTATTTGTGTTTTGCTTATACACTCTTCCCCAAATACCATCTTCATCAATTCGATGATTTTCGCGCAACTCTCTTCGAGTTTAAAGCAAAATTTAATGCAGATAATTTGCTCCTATCTTTCCGACATTTTTTACTGTAGCAAAATGTGACGAACGTACAAAACACTTTGTAAACAAACGCACGTTGCTCGTGAACTAAGATCCATATTGATGCGATTTGTCAATTCAATAAAAGTAAATATTCTGCATCCCCCGCCAAGTGTTATCGATTTCGTGTATTACCTGCAATTGAGCAAAATACGCCTTTTCACCGCGTCTAGTAACTTATGGACAGTTTGACGTCGGAATCAGTGCAAGTAGCCGAGGGTAGGTATACCGCAACAGCCCACACCCACCGCACTTGAAATGTGCGTTTATGTCGCTGTGCACTTTTGTCATAAATTCAGGGCAGAAACGATACCATAGATAAGTTAGATTTTCTAATTTATTGCTTTTTTTCCCCCCTGGCAGCTAGGTGGAGCTGTATTAGGTATTACTCATCACTTTAGATTTACATTATCATGCAAGTCAGTAAGGGAACTTACAATAGCCTCCTACCTCATTTCTGCTGTATAAAACTTAGTTTTTGCCTTTTGTTGTTGATCTTATTTCGCATGTTATTTATATTGTTTAGCTGACGGTTTTTAACATTTTTTTGTTTGTTAATAAGAACCAATGTTGCGCATAAGTATTTTTTAAGGGCACTAAATGTTTGAAATTTAACGATTGATTTTTCTCGTCTGTATAAGGTGTTTGCGGATAAGCAGTTTATTTGAAAGGGTATTTCAGTTGTGCTTTTGTGGTTACATTTGTCCTAATTTTTTAAATTATTTTGCGATTTTTTAAATTATTTTTTTTATTCATTTAAGGGGGACAATTTAACGTTGCAAGTTGGCCGCCAACAATTTCAACACTAGAAATTTAAAATTCTAGGTAAACGTTTCCTACCACACTTGGCAAAAGTTGAGTTCTATACAAAAATCTAAGACGTAAAATGAAGACTGATATAAACGCGAGCACTTTATTTCGGATGTATGAACCAACCATCAACGAAACTAACTCATAATAATTTATATGTTACATACTTAAAAGTTTTAATAAAGTGAATTTGTTGTAAGAGAAGCTTATATAACTGCGCGTGTCGTTCTGAGAACTCCGGTGTTCTGAAGTGGAATTTTGTGGTTTCTAAATTATTCACCATCGTTTGTGAAAACTCCAACACCCAGATGAATGGTCTGTATCACTACAAAATCAGAAGATGTATATAGTAATTAAACTATAATAAGTTATTAAGACTGCAGAGAGATGGCGTCCACGGTCCAGTTGCAGGGAGATGCAGGCACTTCTAATTAATACTCACCTCGTGGCAGCGGACACTAATGGGCAGTAAATGTTTAACACTGAACGATTCGGCTAGTTCCAGCCTCTGTGACCGAGCGTGGTGGGTGAGCGCTAATGCTTAGGTCTCGCATTCGGGAGGTCCCTGTCCGCCATCCAGATCTAGGGTTTCTATGGTTTTCCGTAATCACTATAGATCAATTAGTCTGTCTTTGATATGTGCTCTGAAATATTTTGGACCTGTTACGGTATAATTGTATTTTATCAAATAATTTTATTTTAAACCGCATCACACCTATCTCCGATATACACCAGAGTGTCTAAACGAGCTGATTGAGACGCGTGTTCATCCACGGGACCAACAAGTAGAAGTTCATCGGCGAGTGTAGCGACCGAACTGCAGAGAGCTAATTCATATTCAAGGAATGCCTAAAACTGAAATTTTTAATATTACTAAGTTCTTGTTTTGCTGAGTCCCCGCACCTCCTAGGAAATATGTACTCAGAAATCGTTTCATCCAGAACATCCACGATGTTCTCTTCCTTCAGTCTTATGGAAACAGCTTTCATTCTGCTGGGTTCTCGGTCATGTGATACGCAGAAAGAATGGAACAGGAGAAATGGTTATAGAGTTGGCGTTACGAAAGGTCAGGGGGTAAGAGACAAGGTGGTTAATAAATTCAGTGGCTGGACGTAGAGCATAATAAGCTGGTGATGGCGACTGTTGTGATACCATGCAGTCGCGGAGCATCTTCTTCAAGCAGGTTGGCCTGACGTAACTCCGCCTGGTATCCTAGCAAATCTTGCTCTCTAGCGAGATGTACCAACGGGGTGTATGTTTGTTGCATAGATTTAATATCTCGTGAGCTGTGGTATTCACTGAAGGCAGATATTGAATCTGCACTCATATTTTGGTCATGAACGAAAGAGAAAATTAAATATTTTACAACCGTTCCATTACGTTCACTCTTCCTCCTAAAGTGTAGGAAAATTAATTTTTTATTTTGACTAAGCATCTTCTTAATAGTTAATCTCCTCCTTTTTATGCGGTTATTGTTATTTTTCAGATAGTTTCTTTGAATTCTTCTTGATTTCTTTACATATTTTGAAATAATTATTTAACTTCCGTTTTGAGTTTCAGTAAATCGTTTCCCTTCAGCAATGGTTTACTCATATTTATTATTTGCTTCGTTATCGCCGATTCTGAATATTTAGTTCCGGTTGGGGTAGTAACGACTGAGTAGTATACAAACTGTAAAACCCCAACTACTGCTACGACTGGCAGGTTTCCAGTGTGTGTTCCTGTGTACTTCGAGTATACTTGTCGGTTTTGACACGCAGTTTATCACTCACAGTTTTGTTTCACTACAGTTTGGAAGGAATGCATTCTGTAAATAGAACGCAACATCTTCATTTTAAACCGATCTCTGTAACTTAGATAAATGTCTCGTCTGGAGGAACAGCTGACTATGAAAATGCTGTCTCAGTTCTGAAAGGAAGAGGTCGATGAACGATAAAGACGAGTTGCGGTTTCATAACTATGAACAGTTTTGTTGACCGCAGATGTAACGAATCTGGTAAAGTCATCATTATTATGAAGATCGCAAGTTTGGCCTTCGGTCTGTCTGGCTTGCTATTGTTTCGGTGCATTTCTTGCGACATATAAGTTGTAACGAACGCGTCTTGTGACCGCTAGTTACATTAATAAACTATATGTTTATTATTTAAAATGTGGAATATTTTAGTGGGCGTTTGGGCGCAGTGTACATTGTACGAGTGTGGAGCGGCAGATCTGAGGAATGCCAGCAGGCCGGTTCCTAGAATTAGCGAGGGGAGAATAGTGAGTGCCTAATGGAGGGGAGATTTGTGCTTGCCAGGTAGACAAACAGGGTGATCGGCGAGAGTTTTCTGTTTTGCATGTGGCACGACGAACGAGTGAAGGGAGATTCGATGCCGGCCGGCCAGCACATTCGGACGATGTGATTTCTGGACTGTCTATTCGTGAGTGGGACTGTTGCTGCTACCTGGATCCGGACACCCGCTATTTTGTTTGAGCAGATGAGCTCAGGCAAAGGAGGAACTGTGCTACACTGGTCCATAGCAGAGAAGACCGTCATCCAATGTGTGGCGGCAGACATGTACATTCGGTAATTATACATCGCCAATGAAGGACACTGTGCTAGCTAGACTTTCAAGTTCATAGCATTGCCCAGCTACGACCCTGCAGATAAGAACTCTCATAGCCCGGAGCAAACATCTCTTTCAGAAGTGAAGTCAAAATGTTGACTTCGTTTACTGTTTAATTTTTGTGTATTTTATATAAAATACCCTGGCGCCCGCAAAAGGACAACTGAGTAATTTTAACTAATTTTGTTATATATGTCATGTGATTAATTGAAATAAAACAATTTGTGATTCCTCGTATAAAGTATTCACGCAAGTTCTACCTTTCATGATAAAAATATAAAATAATAAAATTAATTATAATTTTAAATCACGTAATGAGGTCAGAACGTTACAAAGTGAATGAACGGTCCGCTGGCTCAACTGTAAGGTTATCGAACGGTCTTCGTATCGAATCTCTCTTTGGACCTGACATTTTCCCTTGCTCTACCTGTGGTAAAGCTCGTATGCTGCGTCTCAGTTACGTAAAGACGGTCTATGCTTCCGTAATAAGCGGTAAGCTAAATTTCAGCTTTACTTGGGAGGATATCTGTTTATGTAAAGTCTGGATTGAAGACGAATGGGTGGCAATTTCGAACTCGGTATTCGCCATAACCTCATGAACCTTGGCTTTTAATCGGAGCAACTGTGATTTGTAAGTGCTTTAATTTGAATTGCATATGAGTAATGGAACTGTACGCATTAACACAACAAGTATTCACAGCCACTGATGATGCACATGCACTACTTACAAGGGCGAAACAATTTTCTTATGGATGATGCTACTTTTTAAAAATTTATAGAAATGAAATGCAAAAGCTTTTTTTATTTATTAATATTCAGTAATTAGTTGCGCTGGGACATGTATAAGCTTAATATCATTTTCTGCCACTACACACAAAGAAAAGGCATAATTCGCAGATGATCGTTTCAAGTTATGTGCCATAACATATTAAATTGAATATAGTGTCATACAGTTCGTTATGAATACAAGCTACTGTTCAATATTTTGGGTGCCACCGAATAGTAATTCCAAACTTCTGGCTAGCTTGATATATGGTTACCGCAACGGATACAAGAGATTTTAAATCAGAGTCGCCATCGAAAATTGTGCAAATGTTTGTTGACGAAGCAATGACCATATTTACCGATCTGCAGTTGTGACGATCACCACAGATCGATTCTATGCGTCGGCTTATCGTTCTGCTTAGACTTAAGCTGCACTGAAATCACTATCCGGGTTGAGCTCTGCTCGGATCAGTTTTATTCGTCATGAATATTAACGGTTAGACGAATACTTGAAGGATTCAGCAGCGCAGGACTCAAGCATGCTTCAGAAGACGTGACCTTCCTGATGCAAGACCAAAGTTGAGGTCCTTCGTTCCCTGGTGGGTGACTTTGTTGTCCATGCCAAGAGTAGCGAGTGAACGAAAGATGACTTTTTTGGTCAACTCTCGAGTCGAGCCTTTTTCCGATATCTTGGCGAATGCACGAGACAGTAGATCCACTCTTGTCGTTTGTTCGTGGAAAACGTGAAAATATGCATAAACTTTAGTATTCGTCATTTACAACAAATTATATGACTGGTACACATATGCGCATTTAATTCGCGCGGGTTTCGTTGCTTTTCCATTAACGGACTCCTGGCCTACGCCATACTGTCCGGCACAGGTGTTTTTTTTTGTTTGTATCATGACGGCACGTGATGACGTATTGGTATGCTGCTTTGTTTTGTACGCCTCCTGATCACGTGCCGCTGGGCCTTCCTTGTCGCCGCTTATCAGCGAGGAAGAGAAGCCGACAGATAGTTTCTTCAACGAAACCCAGGCTATTAACTGGCTCACTTTCTAAATCCGGTCGGAAAATTGTAAACAGTTGCGCTCCGGGTAGCAACTGAATATTCAAATACTCTTTTCGATATCCATACAACTAATGGAATATTTATTTATAATCATTGCGTGATTATGTTACACAGAGGAAAAGAAAACATTTACCGAAGTAGTTGTTTGTAAACTTTGTTTTATTTTTAAAATTCGTTGTTTAAAAACATTCTGCGTCTACATTTTTTCGAAGTAGTCATCAGCAACAGCTTCACCATTCTCAGAAACCATTTTGAAAGCAGCCTTGATACTCATTTTCAACAGCTGAAAACTCCCTTTTTCAGGCAGCAACTATTCTTCATGGATCGAAAACCGCTTCTCACTGGTTTTATTTTCTTTTCTTTTTCCCACTGCGAATATCAAAAATCACACAGAACCAGACTGTAAGGAGGTTGGGTCATTAACTTGACCTGCGATATCCTGGTACTGGGTGATGTTGCTTTGAAAGCAGATTCGTTGCTTTCTCGGAGTTTCGCTCGCAGACCTGTCTTTGTACGTCGTCCTCAAACCCCTTGGACACGTATGGGAAAACAAAGTGATGTACCACTCATCATATGACATTCTTTACACCTCCACAGGAATGATTACCACATAATAAATTTGGGAGAAAAAGATGACCACCATTCTCTTGCGACCATTATTGGTATACTTCTTTTGTTAGTAGATTGTCGCCAGGAAAGTTCCACGCCGCCGACTAATGTTAAATCTCCGGGCAAACTGGTAAATACAGGTTTCGTCACCATCGACGTTGTCGAAAACCAGTCCGAAGTCCCCTCTCTTAATTATAGCCAGTATTTCTACACACCAATCAACGTTTGTGCGGTTCTTTGTATCTGTCAGGTTGTGAGGCGGAAGGAAAAGTGGAATCTAAGAACTTTAGAGGCAAGCAGCAAGCAAATTTCATAAAGGTGATAACTGAGGTTATAGGTTGTGATGGGTAATTAGGATGAAGAAATTATTTCAGAATAACAAGAGATCTAGGTTTGCGTCAGATCGGTTGTAAGAATTGTGACAGGGAAAATCCGTACAAGAATATATTACACTTTGTGTATATAATACAGAAAACTATGTACGGAAACAATTTCGATTGCGCTATAGGGGACCGTGTACAAACTACGTGGCTCGGTCCAGGGGGGGGGGGAGGGGTTAGCTGGAAGGCTACGCTGGGCTACGTGGGGGGAGGGGGGGGTTCCGAGCCAGGACACGTAGCTTTCCTTTCATAACATTTTTCACAGTTAAAATGGGGAACTGAACTCACAACCACATGTGAATATTTATTTCCATCACTTAATTATCTCCGTATGTAATTTACGATCGTCTGACAAGAGAAAACAGTACAAAATGTCTTCTGGAATCAAAAGGGAAAAAAGCTACGTGTTACGTGGGGAGGGGTTGAGGCAAAAGCCACGTAGGGCTACGTGGGGGGGGGAGGGGGGGTTCACAGGAGGCCAAAATGGAGCTACGTGGTTTATGCTCGCTCCCTAGGTTAGCAGATCCCCGATTTTGGATAGGGCTACGAAATTAACAATCATTGCATCTGACTATCAGCATTATAACTATCTTAAAATTAAATAACTTTTATAGACTTTTATCTTGGGTGCTATAATTTACAGTTGAGCGGTAATTAATTTATCTTGTTAAAGCAGCTGCGGGCTATGGATGGGCACGCGCCGGATATGAAACGACCTCGAGCAGCCGCTGTTTCGTAATTACTGTAATTTGCCCGGAATGTATTCTATAAGTAGAAAGCAACGCCTTCTGCCCAGCCGATCAGCGAAACTTGCGGTCAACGGCCTGTCTGAATCAGTAACTGACCAACAATTTGCTGTGTTGGGTCTGTTGAACACAAGAGGGCGATGAACGATAAGGACCAGCTTCTCTAGAAGCCTGTTCAAATTATCGATCAAGGTATCAGCTGATGTAGAGGATGCATCTTACCATGTTTTAAATGCAACTGATACAAGAGATAAGTGTGGAGCAGATAAAGAACGCTAAATCAGAATTGGAACAACTACTGTTTGACACACGTTTCTGGACATCAATAGAGCTGGTTGATCCTTCGAGACTGCTTTTGGCATCAGACGACTGTATAAAGCATACAAATGTGGCTGATTTTTTACGACTTGTCTAGCTGAGTACGCGGCTTTGCCTGGACTGTTTAGGGTTGATGCTGACCGTATTTTTATTTCCAGAAGGAAAAATATGTGTGTCAATTTTCATCAAATTCGCTCCAGATATTTACGAAACGCAATCAAATTTCGACTTAACTCAAACTTCCCCAAGTGGGGTTGATTTACTCCTACTGTTTCTTAGTTACCCAGTGAGAAACACGTGTGAAAAGTATTCATCAAAATTGCCCCAGGCATTCAAACGTCTAAGACAGTTATTCATTTTTTGAGTTGTTTATATAGCTAAAATTAACCAATTTCAAAGAATACATGAGAAAAGTGAATAAAATTATTGCCAAGAAAGTGAAAGAGAATTTTAAAATTAAAATTCATTATAAACGTGCTGCAAGAAGAAGCAGTAGCCAAAATGACTGACTTATATAGTCTCGTTGGAAATATTACATGAGATAGATCACTCTATGGAAGTCATATTTCATTCCTGTTCTCTTGTTTGACTTGTCCCGTTCGCTCCGGTGGCTGAGTGCCGTGATGGCTCCTGACACGGAGATAGCTGTTTCAAGTCCTGGTGTTGAAACAAATTTTTATCATCACTACTCGGCCAGCAAGCTAAAAGTGGTGGTGCTAGAACAGTTCAACACCAGATTATGCATGAAGTCCCGAGTTAAAACCTAAACCTATACGCAGTGCGCATGGAGTGAGATAATTCGACTTTCTTTATGGAGGTTCATCTTCTGATGGGGGATTAAAGCTTGGCGGATAGGTGTCTTTCGGAACAGTAGGCCTCAATGGGTCGGTACAAGGTTTCACCTTCATCCTTCCTTCCTTCGTTTTTCGTTTATTTACAACGCAAACAGCAAACTACACCGAACATACACACATCAGCCATCCACACGAATCGGTGACACGTACGTTCATTTCCATCACTGTGGTAGTAAAGGGAACAGTGTTGCCACCTTACGAAAACAAAAGTCGCTAGACCTGGTCTCAAAACTCACTAGATTACGGGATATTTAGAACTAAAAGAGTCGCTAGAAATCGCTAAATAAAATAAAAGAAAATTTTAAGGCAAGTAATATAAAAATACCTTAATAATTAGTATTTTCATTGAATTCAAAATAATATTTTATTAGAAATCAACATAATATTTTATTAAAACTCAACATCAAATTATTCAATCAGTATTTCTTCATCATCTTGGTCTATCGTTGGAGTTACGGAACTTGCAGATGTGGAAGGATGAGATGAATCATCAATCATAGATTTAAAAGAGTATTTAGCATCTTTACCAACCGCCGCAACAATCACTTTAGCCGGAAGCTCGTAACTGTGGCTGTTTTTCACAATTTTAAACTTTTTTTTTAATTATTGCTTTACGCCTCGGCTAAGGTCATTGAAGACGGGATGGGACTTGGGACAAGGAATGGGAAGGAATTCGGCCATATCCTTTTATAGGAAGCATCCCGACATTCAGCTGGAGTGATTTGGGGAAACAATGGAAAACCCAAATCTGGATGCCCGGACGGGGATTCGAACCCGCGTCCTCCCGAATGCGAATTTTTAACTGATTCCTTATAAAAAATAATGCTATTAAGAGTATTTACAGTCATCCTATTTCTCAATTTCATTATACTGAATTTCCTTTCCAATTTGGCAATCGAGTGGAGAAGTGATAAAGCGTATATGGCTACAGTGCAAGCGCATTCGCGCGAACGTAGTCGCCGGAAGAAGTGGTCACGCGATTCAAAGCGGTTTTTAGAAGCTAAGTAAAATTGACTCGACTGGCGAAAATTCAAGAATATGGATACTGAAGAAGAATTTTATTTTGCTGAAAACCCATTTTTGAAACTCTTTGCATCTGAAAAGAGGAAGAGGCAATTCTGGGTTAATTAAATATTCTTGAATCACCATTTGAGTGAATATTTCAAACTTTTCGATGAATTAAAGAACCAGCCACTAAATTTTTATGAATATTATCGTATGACTTATGAAGTTATGACACATACTCATATATATTGAATGCAATAGATGAAGAAATAACAAGACAGTGTTACTTCAGAGAATGTATTGCACCATCTGAAAAACTGTCAAATTTTCAGAGGAAAAGTAATTCCAAAAGGGGTGACTAATAGGTCTACCAATATGGTATGTGATGTACGAGAAACTCTTAAAGTGTATTTTAATAGTGATGTTGGTGCCATACCACAACAGTATAATATTTAATGTGAGTTGTATTAATACTTTGCTATGCATTTAGTCAATGTACTGCATGTAACATTAAAAATAAGTTTACATAAAAATCGTTAACTTATTGCCAACATTTAATTCAGCTGCTATTTCTTCCCATAACTTCCTTGATTTATCACGGTTATAATATCCTTTATGATTCTAATCCCACAATATTCTTCTTTCAGACACCAAACATATCATTTTTTTCACAATCCATAATAATACGTAAAACAACTGAAATAACGAAAGGATGGATTAACGCGAAATAAAACCTTTTCCACCTATACGGAATCTACAGCACTTGCCTCAGCCTACAATGGAATCGCTCCATTCGCGCGAAAAAAACAAACCCGTTTGAACTTCTAGCGACAACAAGCGATTCGCTCGACCAATTCGCTTTTACTGTAACCGCCTGCCTTTGTTTGTATGTGTTTGTTCATAATAGCGATTTCGCGCGAAGGATTGTTCGCGCGAATTCGCTTGCAGTGTAACCACAGCCTAAATCAGACAACTCCAGAAAGGTGTTTATTCCAGCAGCATTCTTGTGTTTTCGAACTTCAGCCCAGAATTCAATGAAATTTTTTGTAGCGTTCCATTGAACATAATTAATACCATGCCATTGTTGAAGGAGTTTGTCAACTTTTTCGTCATCAAATCTACTATTTTGTTGTGTTTTCCACACTCTAAAGACCAAAATAATGCAGTTGTACTCATCATAATGTTTAGGTGAATGTGAGAACCATTTATACGTTTCTCTTATGAGAAATTCTATATTCGGCGGTAACGTTTACTCAGAAACATGTGACTACTAATTGCAGAGAGTGGCAAACACATCCAACAAGAATTAAATTGGATAAGACCTATTCCAGTATCAATTTATTATGTACGCCATTATTTATCCGTCATGGCAGAGGGATTATCTACCCCAATTCCAATAAAGTTCTTCAATAAAAAAAAAAAAAAAAACGGGATTGTAAACAGTTTACTAAGGCAGTAACAATTCCACGAGCATCAGCGCTCTTCAATGGCTAGAAATGCAGATATAACTGTATTTTTCGTGCAGCTAAAGTATCTACTGACTATGCCCAATAATTTTGATACACTGAGGTCAGTAGATTCATTTAAAAGTGCACTATACTTTTGAAAACCAATGTCATCCAAAAGCATCTTTTTGAAATGAGAAGCTAATACATTTTTAATTATCCTACTGCATTTCTTTCTGTGCATTTTCATATTAATTACAGACTTCGAATCAGTAATACATTTCTTCAGAGCCTCAGACAAGTGGTTAATGTGCGTTATGGAAGTGTGTTTTACAGTAAACAGGGACAGCGTACCTTCAACTTTAACGGAGTCCATATTATCTTTTGATGTTGGTGAGAATTCAGTCCGTCTGTTTTAGGAAATTACTTCACATTTGTGTTTTTTGTTTCAGAGTGTTTCTTTATATCGTTAATTCTTGCGAATATTTCATAATGTCAATAGGTACAAAAAGCTCTTGTAGGATCGTTTATCACAGGTCGTAACCACATTTTAAACTCTTCTTTTGTTTTCATTCTCTCAAAATTTTTTGTGTACACATTCTTCTTTTTCAGTGGCACTTCCCACACCACAGGAACAACAGAACTTTATTTGTATAACTTTCGCGAACGCTTCGACGCTAACTAAAACTTAGAGACAATATCTAAAACTCAAACAAACTAACTAACTCAAGGCAGGCACAGGTAAAGACGTATAAACTGTTATATCTGCGGTCAAACCTTTTTTTCTGTAATTGTCTTCAATCTTTGATACCTGACAGTGCTTTATACTAGTCATTACTTTGCAGTCTTGCAAGTGTATTTTTCGAAACTCTGAAAGGTTGAATATCACTAAAAATCACCAAATATTTTTTTTAGCGATAATATATTTTTTTAAATCGCTATCGAACCTTAAAAGTCACTAAATCTAGCGAAAAAATCGCTAAGGTGGCAACATTGAAAGGGAAAAACCCAACTCATAATTCTCAAGGATGGAGGAATGACTTCCACCTGGGTCTTTTATAGGCTTTTCAATGTTGCAGGACCCCAGTAAAATAGACCTGAGTAGTGCCCTGGATGGAGCGAGAAATGTTAATAAACGACTTTCCTTAGAGCCCACTGAATGTGTTGAGGAAAAACCAAGGGTAGAGGTACTTAAATGGTTTCGTGGTGTAAACAGAATGAAAAGAACATCGACAGGACGCAGTTAGGTGTGAGGTTTACATCACATGTTGTCAACCCTTGTCACCAGGGTGGTCGATGCAGCTGCGTAATGCCTCGAGTTAACCTCCCGGCCACGCACGGTGAAGAAACACGTCTTCTCGTACCAAGCAGTGAGTTGCAGCGCAATATCCGGCCATATGTGCATTGCGCGCATCCTATACAACACTGTGCTAGCCGCAAAGTAATAAAACGCATACCATTCGGGATATTTGAAGCGATCAGCTAGATGCTCTAAAAAGACACGCAGTTAGTAAATTTTCAGCACTTTGATCACATGTCCGCGTTTATGTTTAGAAATAGGCGGGTCCATACGTAACTACGCGGTTATCAAGAGATCTTCGAAAAATGATATAGAAATTCGAGATTAAATAGGTACAGGAACAATTAAACAGGAAAGGTACAGAATAAAAACCAAACAGCGATCTGTAACAAGCATGAGAGTCATATCTGCTTCTCTCCGATGTCTTGGGTCCTTTTTTCTACTTATTACTTTACGCCTCGTCGACGGCTAAGGTAATTAGAGGCGGGTGGGACTGGGGACAAGGAACGGGAAGGAATTCGGCCATGGACTTTTTGAAGGAAGCATCCCGGCATTCGCCTGGAGTGATTTGGGGAAACCATGGAAAACCCAAATCTGGATGCCCGGTCGGGTATTCGAACTCTTTGAGGTGCATGGGTCAAACGATCCATCCTAAAATATGCAGAGATATTATACTCCGTTAAAAATTTTAATTATCTTTATATTATAAATACTGTTGCGACTTATCACAACGCGTATGTCAATCAATACAGCTCGTCAGTAATTTTCATTTTTCTTTCTTAAACTGGGTTTTATTTCTTATGTTTCAGAATCAATAAAAGATTAGAATTACGGGCCGTGTAGCCTCATAATGGAATTAGAGATGATGAATGCCTACATGTGCTGTTTAGAAACAAAATCGGGGGGACAATGATGGGCGATGATTTTTTTTCTTATAGTTAGAGGTTTTATGACGTAGAGTTTATTTGTGTCGGTTGTATAAAACTGGAAGCTAATATGGAGTAAACCTATAATGTATTGTATATTTGCTGTGTTTTGTGGTCAAAAGAAGCGTTTACACAGAAACAGTGATAATCGCATAAACCAGGGGTAAGATAGCTTCCTCTTTCGTCAACCAATTTGGAGAGTTTAAACAAGTATGTACCCCCCTAATGAGGACCAGAAAATTGAAGAAATATGATTCCATCCGCTTGTTTTCTTGTTCATACATATTAATACCCTGAAAATGGGTTTCTGGCAGACTGTAACGTTATTCCTTAATGAGTTATGGTTGATGAACTCCCACCCAGAGCTTTCCTTACGGTGGTGTGCCATGAATAAACCTAACCGATTTTCTTTTCTATGCATTGGAGGAACTGACCTTATTTATTTCTAATTTATATCCAATATTTTTATTTTTCAATGACTTCCGTTTCGATATTTTCATTAAATGTGCTACCCTCTCATACTTATGTCATTGAATTAAATTAGATGTGTAATTATTAGAGATTTTTTAACTACTTCAGTAGTAATGAATAAATATTCTGCCCATACGAATAAAATATGGTAGTTTTATTGTCTAAAATAAGAAATTTGGTTGATGAATTGATCAGTATGGCTAAAATTTTAAGGTTCTGATATTTAATGATTTATCTGCCATTGCTCACAGAGGAACTGAGCAGAACAGTCTTTGTGGAAGAAAATCACCATATTATTTTCATTACATGACCACTTTCTGCCGTCTTGGTGTAAGACAAATGAGCCTGTAAAACGGATATTCATACTCTCGCCTGTGGTTTACACTTTCTTGAAGCTTTGCGCGACCTCATTGTTGCTGAATGTGAAGTGACTGCCGAAACAAACAAAGCTTGACCCACATGCAGTCGAGCGGTTGCAAAATCGAGAAGTGTCTGTATATACAAGGCGCCCGCGCCGTCGTGTGGCCTTGCTTGTCGTTTGGCACCTCTGTCAAGTGTCTCCAGAACAGCGGGGAGCACGTGATTTGCGTTTCTCTCTATATTCGACCAAAAATGTCTCACAAACACTCTGCTATTTTTATAATTCCCTTCAACAGAATCTGCAATTGCTTTGCTCATCCGTGATGAGAGACTGAAGAGCAATTGTAAGTGACATATGGATCCTAAGCATGAAAAGCTGCAATTCAGTTTATGATGGAGACTATTTTCTAAACAAGTCTCTTTGCGTCTCATAACGTTAGCTTGAGAACAAGTGCAAATGTTGCAGGAAAAGCTGACCAAACATGGCATCTTAGTAAACCAGTCGTACTTATTTCCCGCATTGTTCAAATTTAGCAGGACAGCCTCTAGATGGTATTATAGTATATAATAAATACTAGCCTTCTCCAAATTAGGGTTACCAGATGATGGTCTTCAAAAAAGAGGACAATTCTAGATTAATACTAAATTCTGCAAAAGTGTTGTGGGTTTCTCAACATTTACGGATGTTGCATTAAGATAAATTATAACTACACACTTAATAAATAAAAATATTTAAGATATGCATAATTCACTATACTTTTTGCAAATGAAACGTCTACAATAGGTAGTATATTACTTCATTTTATTAAATCATGCAACGTTACAACAATTTGTGGCACATTTTAATATAAACTACAAAAAATCATCATTAGTACATTTCTCATCTTCATCATTATTCCCTGAAGTACTCAGATATTTCTTTGATGAACCAATTTCTGAGAGTAATTTCTTATTTTCCAACAAATAATTATAAAAGTGTACACAAGATAAATCCTTATAATTATATTGCACACTTATAATTCCCTTAACAGACTCAACACTGAGTCTATTTCTATCTTTGGTCCACTGACTGTTTGCTAATGAAAAAATCCTTTCTACACTAGCATTGTGGCTGGGAATAGCAAAGAAAAACTCCAAAATTTTTAGTAGTTCTGAGAAACAAGCACCATTCTTTTACTCTCGGAAATATTTACACCAGATATCATTTGACAACTGATCTGTATTAACGTTAGCCTGATTTGTCAAAAATTTCTGAAATTTGCAAAACTGATCAAAGCACTTTACATCATCTATTTTAATATTAAGTTTTTCATTTAGGTACAGAATTGTTTGTTCCACATCTCCCCAATTTGGAGAATTCTTCAGACACATCCATTTAAATACCAAAAACTCTTGATACTGAACCAACCATTTCTTAAGATACGTAATTGTTGCATCATAAACATGTGCTATTTCTCCTTCTAGCATATCACATTTAGAACCATAACCTTCATCCCGTTTTTTTCTCAAAATTTCTTTTAGTTTTAAAGATTTGAAATTCTGGATTTTTCTTTCCTGAAGAGCATTCAACACACCCTCAAGAATATGTATCATTTCTACCAGTGAATTTTTCTCTTTTTCTAGGGCCAAAATATTATGTTGAAATAATGACATAAGAGAACGAACAAACCATAATCGTGCTTCACTAAGCTCATTTTGGAAAAAAAAACATTTTAATCAGAATTGGAATTTCACCCTGAGAACTGAAATATGATTTCAGTGCTGGATACATCTCAATTAGTCTCGTAACGCAAGGAAAAAGGGACAGCCACCTACTCTTAGAATGACACAATATTTCCCTATATTGTACATCTACAAAATCACAAAAGTCCTTAAGACTTTCAGTACGTACTGTGTACACAGAAAAATAATTAAATATTTTTAATACTATGGAATCAACATCTAATGTGAGTCCTGCATCAATACCATGTTGAATGCAGTTATGTAAAACATGAGCAGGGCAGCCTAATCCTACTAATCTATCATTTAAATTGTTTTTCAGATGGGCGAAAACATTATTTCCCGACCTCTTACCAAGTCCACTAATCCCACCAAAATTTGTATTTGTATTGTCCCCAGAAAAAGCAACACATTTATTATTAATACCTCTACTTCTAAGAGTATCACATATGTAAGATGCAATCGTTTCAGATTTTTCATTTGGACTACTTTTAAGTTCTATCACTTTTGTTTGAATTCCCCCAGATTTAAAGTCATAGTATTGAATTAGAATTGGAAACAGTTTCACAGAACCATGGTTACTGCCGTCTGTTGCAACACCAAAACATGAATTACACTCCAAAGCGTCAATAGAAGCATTAACAGAATGAGGTGACAATACAGAATTAATAATGGCTTCTGTTTTAGTACGAGCACATGACATTTGTTTCGCTATATTTGAGTCTGTAAATAACACTTTCTGCAGTTTTCCAGTACAGTCCATTGATTTAAAACTTTGATGATGCTTGACTGTGTGAAAAGATAGGGTGCCTTCAGCTGCATGGACCAGATTATTAATTTTGGAATCCTTTTTTGCAAAAAAATCGTCAACTTTGGATGAAGATGATGCAGTACGTATCCGCGTTTTGTGTTTTTCAGTGTTTTTGTGAGCTTCTAGGTCTAGCCCCCCTGCAAATTAATAATTGTGCGTGTTATATGTTATTCAGTGTAAGAAAATCTGAGCTATTACACGTAAATTTCCAGTGTCATACGATATTTACGTAAAATCGGTCACATGGTTATAAATCTTACTTTTATTAGCAACTGAAACAAATGTTCCTGATGGGCAGATAAGACATTCTGCCTCTGAGCTAATTCTTCCCGGTCTGAAGTGAGGAAATCGTTTTTGTAATTCGTCACTGAAGACACATTTGCGTTTTGGCATGATTTCACTTGAACAGTAAAACTGCTTCACTTCACAACAACCAAAACGCAACTAACAGTAAAGCAGTTGAAAACAATGATTCTAGAAGCCGAGCTGACTACCGAAGTACTTTGCATTGTTGCGTACATAATGTTCTTCACCGGCCGCCCCGCAGCTCGTATTTCACGATAATTGCCTCGCCACCTATTGCTTAGAAATCGTAACTATATCTTGACACAGTGCCGAGACAGAAAAAGGAAAATTGTAGATAAAATATCACATTGTTGGCATAAAGGTTAAATTCTTTAGGGTTTACCATTTTGACAGATGGGAGAGTTTTATTCCCACACTTTCAAGTTCAGGCAGTAGTAAAACGGAACTAAAAAAAAGAGGACATTCCTTGATTTTTCTCAAAACCCGCCCGGACCATTTTTACGGTCCAAAAAAGAGGACATGTCCGGGTAAAAGAGGACATCTGGTAACCCTACTCCAAATAGGACTGAGCAAACCAGGGTAAAGTTATCTGAAAAACGTACGCCATGTCCTCCATACGTTTATAATGCACGTACGTTGTAAAGAGGGACCTTGGATGAATGCTACCAGAAGAAAAGTACTGGCAGCTTTGTTCACGAACATTTTACATCCTGTATGCTACCAGTAGTACTCGGAGAGAAAAATCTTTTCATGATAACGGTAATTTAAAGCCTAGTTATTGAGAGTAGTTGGATAATGTTTAAACTGATAATCTAGAATTTTGTATTGGATCACATCTGACTTTCTTTGTGCGTATAAATGCTGTAATTCTGTATTACATGCGCTGTTAAAAGAAATATTTCGCTACAATAATGCAGAATCTAAGTTTTAGATATAAACACAGCAGAAGAAATTTAATACGTACGGTTGATTGGCAAGGACTAAATATTTGTGCTATAACTTACTTCGAACATCAAAAGGTATTAACGGAAATACTGATGGATCAAACTTGTCTCAAACAGCAGCTCTACTGTACCTTTGATGGAGGCTAGACGAGGTTGGCTAGAATTGTGCGGATAGGAACAGACCATTCTTTTGCAAGTTGCGTCACATTTCGTCCTTGCCAGTCGGCGACATTTTGCAAGAAACTCCAAGCCACACAGTTGCGGTAGGATACAGCAGAAGGTTAGCAGCTTGCGTGCTATCGCCAGCAGACAATAACAAGAGTGCTTCTGTAAGCATGATTGAAACCAAAGTCGGAATAAGGTCATAACTTCAGTGAGTCCTGTTTGTGTGTCTGGAGCAATTTACGGAGATCTGTTCAAGGCAGGGTAGTATTTTTCATCCAGATTGTAGCCTCATAAACTCCACATAAAAAAAAGTAGGTCTACAAACTGCAGCTTTCACCTATGTGACTATCGAAACAGCAGTCGGGATGGTTTGTGCAAACAACTGGGATCCACCGAGCGCGCATAGTTTGCAAACGTTTGTGTGTTTCCAATCGGGTGGTTTGGCTTGTCATCTCTACCAACCAAATATTCGCAAACAACAGTTCGTGTACGAAGATTTTTCGTCGTTCCAACTGCTAGATGGAGTGTTCAAATGAATCCTAGAGGAAGACATTGCTAGTGCTGCATCTTGAATAATTATGACTGTTTTAAGTGAAGAAGAGGACATTATTAAAAATAAAAGAGGTAACCCTAAATTTTGGATATTTAAAAAAAAAAAAAAAAAAAATCACTCGACTGCTGTATGACTTAAGAACAGATGGCAGTAGTGGTTTATTTAAAAATTAAAATTTTGTCGTCTGTTACCAAAAGGTATTGGATTCGCCCTAGTCATCATGCTTTTTAATTTTGTTGTGGCGATATTTCTGACTACTCTGCCATATTTGCAGCTTTAATTTATATGATTCAATTAACAGTAAACACTTTTAACCATCCCAGTCTATAGTAATATTATTTCTGGATTTTAAAATGCACTTAATACTGAAACTGTTCGGAACACGCACTCCTGTTGTCGAACCTATCTCAATTGAACGCTCACGAACAACGAATTCCTTTGATGAAGGAAATCGGCCTGCAAACACCAGCTCTTCTCGTCTCCACTGGACAAATTCTGAGTTCGCAAGCATTTCAAACGCTTGCAAGCATTTTGCGCGCTTGGTGGATGCCCACCATTAAGGTGGTTTCTCTCGGCCCGTGATATTGCCGGCCGCAACACGCCGCGGGAAGAGAGCAGTCTGTTGCGGCCTGTGCTGGCGGGGATGGCGCGGCTCTATCCGTCGCCCAGTCGGTGTCATCAAAGGCCTGGGTCGTGGTGCGTTGTCGCCAGTTTGTTTGCAGCAGAGACGCGCACCCCTCCCCTTGCTGTACACTGAGCTCTAGGCAACGTGATGGCGAGGCGGCGAGGGCTCCTCGCCTGTGGCGCGTGCTGATCCGTTACAATGCGGCTGATCTGCGAGCCCTACAAAACCACGAGCCGTGGGAAGCCCACTTTAAGAGGTCGGATTTAGGTAAAAGGAACGAAGAAATGGACGCTGACGGATACAGCTTAGGGCTGAACTAGATGTACCCTAATGATTTCAATTAGAAACATTCATTTCTACATCCTAAAGGTACATAAACATTGTTGATATTGCATCCGTTCGTATTCCATAGCCGGATACATAACTATGTTCCTTCTTGCCAGACGAGTTCAATAAACTGGCAAGTCGCTCATTCTATATAAATTCATAAAACCTTCTGAGAAGGCTTCAAAATTATAATTTGTACTTTTGTATCTTCTCAGTTGAACCTCAAAATGCTTGACTGTATATTTATGTGCTCGATGGTTTCTTTCTGGTTACATCTAGCACCACAGTCCTTCACCTAGAACGCTATATCCTGCAGAGATTGTTCTTCTCCTGATTTGTTGACCTATAGTAAAGCCGATGGGTCAATCGAGGATTATTCACTTTTCCGGTTTCAAGGAGATTTGATACGATTGACAAAGTTTAAGTTGTACCCAAACTAAGCGTTTTTATATAAAAATATAAAGCTCGAAACTAGGAGAAATGCTTCTAAATTTCTAAAGCTAGTCGCTTTATTGATTATTTGACCCACAACTGTGAAAAATAATTAATAGGAAATAACTGATATATAGTCTGATTTAGCTTTAAGGCATGGGAGACGACAAGAGATTTTTTATTAGTTGTATGTTACGTTAAAGCTGACATCACATATGTTTTATTGGTAGAGACAGATAGAGCAGAAACAAAAATAAAGCATCTTTTTAATTATTACCACCCGATCACTTCATATCCGACGTTTCTGTCAATTACATGAATTATTATTCCACCAAACATACATCCTTCCATTCTTCTCAACTAGTCTTCATTAATAAAGTGATGATACTATAGTAAAAAAATTAAATGAATCAACCTTTTAGAAGACGCCAGTAATTTATTCCATTACGTCTTTTAAGATCAGTAAGTGTAAAGTTTGTACGATGTGAAAGTATTGAAATTTTATCGAGTAGTACATTAAAGTACACGAGTTTGCTTGACGTTTATTGTTGAATTCATCCAACACTTCCTACTACGTGTATAGCTTTTGTTATGAAAGGAAAGGTATACATTCAATGAAAATTGTTTCCTGCACTGTACTGATTTCGTATAATTTTGTTAACGATGTATTAACGATGAGATTTTGTATAGGGACTGGTTTTAAGCGCGTGGTGGAGTGTGATGAGGAAGTGAAGTGACAGTGTGTCCCCTGGTTGCTGATAGCAGAGCTGTGAGGTCGACGGCCGCGGACCTAGATGAGCGGCTGTGCCAAGTCTGTAAAAGTCAAGGCCGGCCGGCGGCCCGCCCTATTGGCACATTTCCCACAAGGTCGCGCGGGCTCAAGGTCGCGCGCCAGCCGGGACATCGCCACCTAGGGGCGTTGAACAGGTTGCAACCAACACGACCCCTATTATAGGATATTACCTGTTACCAGCGACATCATACGCGTGGCCTTAGAATTTTATTTCTAGAATTAGATATAGAAAGATGTAAGTTACGTAAAATTACCCGAAAAACACGGAGTCGGAATAATATGACGGGGAAGCCATCACCATAGGGAGCGTGCATAAACCACGTAGCATCATTTTGGCCACCTGTGAACCCCCCTCCCCCCCACGTAGCCCTACGTGGCTTTTGCCTCTACCCCCCCCCCCCACGTAGCACGTAGCTTTTTCCCTTTTGATTCCAGAAGACATTTTGTACTGTTTTCTCTTGTCAAACTATTTTAAATTACATTCAGAGATAATTAACTGAGGGAAATAAATATTCACATGCTGTTGTGAGTTCTGTTCCTCATTTTAACTGCGAAAAATGTTATGAAAGGGAAGCTACGTGGCCTGGCTCGGAACCCCCCCCCCTACCCCCACGTAGCCCAGCGTAGCCTTCCAGCCAACCCCCCCCCCCCTAGACCGAGCCACGTAGTTTGTGCACGCTCCCATACCAGTGAAAGTATCTCATGAAGAGAACCAGTTCGCAACATGTTTAAAAATATCAACGAACTAATGGAGAGGGTAACTTTGGGAGACTACCTACCACAGCTCCTCCAGCAGATTTTTTTGGGTGTGGTTTACAGTTGTCATTTTCTGGGAACACCTTATGTCAGTACCGTATTTTATGCAAAGTTTTCGGTTTTGCTATCCTCTGCTAATATATATAGCCTCTGGTGGTTGGAAATCGTTGAGTTAGCTACATATAAACACGAAATATATAAGAAGTTATGTCTGCACATGAACAGTTAATACACAACTACTAGAGAAACAAAGAGTTAACAACCGATACCGTCGACGCGCCCTAAACCCTCTCCCCCCAAAAAAAACCCGATACAATGTTACAGAGCTATACACGTGGTATCCTTCTTTCACCGTTAGTTTAGTTTTAAAAATTTCTTGTCAAAATAAGTACTCAATGACGTTGTTAATGATACGCAGTATTTCCTGGTCAAATTTCATGAAGATCGGTTTAGCCGTTTAGTCGTGCAAACATAACAGGCAAAGAGACAGAATTACTTCTCCATTTATAACATTAGTATAAATGAAAGCTACACTGAACCTAGGTATAATGCCTTTATGGATATTATACAGCGAGTTTTTCAGACTTACGCTGGCGATGCTTTGATGTTTTTCTCCATGGAAAATACCTTACAACAGCTACATTTGTATTGAAATACTCGGCTCCCGTATTTTACTAAATATCCGTCAAATGTGCGATTAAGTACTGAATATGTTTGCAGAATAAAAATAAGGGATATACAAAAATGGTGCAAACTGTTATATGGCTTCTAGCCTTTTTACTTGAAATAAGTGCAGTGTGCCGTATTTTTTCAAGAATCATCATACTGACAGTCATATGACTGCTATATATCATCTATGTCCCTCTTCAATACTTCTAACTCACTTCAGATTGAGTAGAAATACTTTAAATTTTGCAGAACTAACCTTTAGAGTCAAATTCGTATCTTAGCAAGATCAGGACACGCGATCATGATCTATGGCCATATATATATATATATGTATATATATATATATATATATAAATACTTGGATTACTATGGGTTATATAGCCAGAAATTACATATATATATATATATATTGATCACGACTTACAATCTGGTAATTTCTGGCACTAGCGCCAATATATAACCCCTACTAATCCAAGTTAGAGGTTTCTGATTTTTCAATTAATGTTTCATTTAAATCGGCTGTAACAGGTCTAACGAATATCAAACTCAAGAAATATATTCGCTTATGTGTGAAGTATACTAAATTATCTATTCTAGATCCGTGGTCCTACCCATAACATTCTCATGAACTTACACTTAGTTTATACACATGCATGGTTTGTACTTTTTACATTCAATTTTAAAAAAATATAAATATCCTGAAGCAAGTTTAAAGGTTTAGAAAACTACACTAATTTCGTTCGTATCGACGTAAACCCTGTTTAGCTTCTGTCATTGCTGTTGATGAATTTGTGACATATGGGTTTAGCGATTGTCAAGAAGTTATGAGAGTATATAGTAACATTTGTCACAGCTCAGCATAGATTAATATAAATTCTGTGCGACTAAAATGATTAAATAATTAAGAGTAGTGTTTTTATTCTTTAATAATAAATGCTTACTTTTAACTGAATTACGTATCTGTAAACATCACTCGGAACACAGTCAGTGTTAAAAATAGGCTTCAAAATAAGATAACTTGAAAATTAAAGAATAATATACTTACATGGTAATAAAATAATCATTTTTTCTCTTATGGGTGTTACCATATTTTTGACGACAACGGATTATAGATAACAGCTTATTTATTCTGTTACACTGATGAGCCAAAACATTAACCACCTGATTAATAGCGTGTTGGTCCACCTTTGGAACGCAATACAGCAGTGATTCTGTGTGGCATCCACTCTACATGTCCTTGGTATGTATCTGGAGGTATCTGGCACCAGCTGTCTATTCCCTGGTCACGCAATTCCATTAAATCACAGGCCGGTGTCCGATAATGTTCCAGATGTGTTGTAATGGGTTTAGATCAGGCGGATTTGGTGATCAAGATATCAAAGTTAGTTCACTATCATACTCCTCAAGCCACTGTAACACTATTCTGGATCTGTAACACTGACAGTTATCCTATTGAAGGATGCTATCATCGTCGTGAAAAACATGATGCAGGTCGTCCGCAATAATATTTATATAGTGCATAGATGTCATGGTGCCTTCATTCACTACCACAAGTCCCATGGAAGCCCAGCTGAGCGTCTCCGATAGCACGATACTGCCCCACCAGCAGGCGTGGGTGGCCTGGTGCATGTATCGAGTGGCCGTTCACCATGACACAACCATCGAGTTGGTGTAAAGAGAAACGCGATTCATCCGACTAAACGACACATTTCCATCCAACTCAATGATTTCATGCCCACTTCATTCATAATCGATGGTGTCGTATGGTCAAAATGGGAACATCTAGGTGCCGTCTGCTGTGGAGCGTCATGTCCAACGATGAGCAATTAGCGGTGTGCCCCGAAACATTTACACCTACACAACATTGTACTCTGCCATCAGCTCTGCCACTGATTGCTCTCTGTCCTGCTGTACAGTGCGGGCAAGCCTCCGACCTCAACGTCCTATAAATATGATGAAGCGTGTACGTCAACCATCTCATCTATTCGTGGTTTCACCGTCCTTAAGTCAGTTTCCATAGATGATCACTGCATTAGCACGCGAACAGCGGACAAGCCTTGACGTTTCCGAGATGCTCGTTCCCAGGTACCGAGCCGGAACAATCAGCCCTTTATCAATATCACTTGTCAGTGGATTTCCCTCTTTGCCACACGCGTCGTCGCTAGAATTACTCTCCATCCGTTTCCTCCCCGCTTATACACTGATCAGCCAGAACATTATGACCACCTACCTAATGGCACGGATAACAGCGGCGACGCGTCTTGACGTGGAAGCAATGAGGCCTTGGTAGGTGGCACCACATCTGCATACACAAGTCACCTAATTCCCGTAAATTCTGTGGAGGAGCAATTAGCTCTGACGCCACGTTCAATCACATCAGATGTGTTCGATCGGGTTCAGATCTGGCGAGTTGGGGGGGGGGGGGGGGCGACGGCATCAATTTCAACTCGCCACTATATTCCTCGAACCACTCCATCACAATCCTAGCCTTGTGACATGGCGCATTTATCTTGTTGAAAAATGCCTCTGCCGTTGGGTCATTAAGTGGTGTACGATAATTATTGGCCGTCATGGTGCCTTGCACGAGCTCTTCTGAACCCATGGACGCCTACGTGAATGTTCCCCAGTGCTTAGTTGAGCCTCCGCCGCCTTGTCTCCGTCCCGCAGTACAGGTGTCAAGAAGCTGTTCCCCTGGAAAACGACTGATTCGCTCCCTTCCTTCAGCATGATGAAGAAGGTATCGAGATTCATCAGACCGTGCAAAGCTCTGCCTCTGCGCCAACGTCCTGTGACGATGGTCACGTGCCCATTTCAGTCGTGGTGTTAACATTGGCACATGCATGTGTCGTCGGTTGCGGCGGCCCATCATTAGGAGTGTTCGGTGCACTGTGTGTTCAGACACACTTGTGCTCTGCCCAACATAAAGTCTGTTGTTAGTTCCGCCACGGTTCGCCGCCTGTCCAGTTTTACCAGTCCACCCAGCCTACGACATCCGACATTTGTAATTAAGGGTGGCCACCCAACCCCTCGACGTTTGGACGTGGTTTCACCTTGGTTTCGGCACTTGTTGAAGACACTCAACACAGCACTCCTCGAACACCCGACAAGTCGAGCAGTTTCCGAAATGCTCGTGCTGAACCTCCGGGTCATCACAATCTACCTTCTGCGCTTTCCCCGTTCTAAACACGGACAGCACGCTCACTGATACTACATGCACCGTGCTTGTGCAATGTTGCCACCTTAGCGATTTTGTCGCTAGATTTAGTGAATTTTGAGGCTCGAAAGCGATATTCTTAAATGTCTTATCGCTAAAAAAATACTTGGTGATTTTTAGTGATATCCAACCTTGCAGAATTTTTAAAAACTTGATTGGAATTGGGGTAGGTATTGCCTCTGTGATGACTCAGATAAATAATGGCGTACACAATATATTGAAAACGTAATATGGTTTACCCAATACAAGAATGCTGCTGGAATAAATACATTTCTGGAGTTATCTGATTTAGCCATATCCTATCACTTTCTCTCTCGACTGCCGCAGTAGAAACGATTTTCAGTACAACGAACATTCTTAAAAACAATTTGAGAAATATGATAGCTGTAAATATTCTTGATAGCATTCTTTTATAAAGAATCAGTTAAAAATTGTGAAAAAACTGCTACATTTACGAGCTTCCGGCTGATGTGATTGCTGCTGTTGGTAAAGATGGTAAATACTCTTTCAAATCCAAGACTTGCGATTCATCTCATCCTTCCACATCTGCAAGTCCTACAACTCCAGCGATACACCAAGATGATGAAGAAATACTAATTAAAGAAATTTGATCTTGATTTTTAATAGAATGTTATGATTAATTTAATGAAAATACTAACTGTTAAAATATTTTTATATTACTTACCTTACCATTTTCCTTTATTTTATTTAGCGATTTCTAGCGAATCTTTTAGTTCTAAATATCCCGCAATCTAGTGAGTTTTGAGACCAGATCTAGCGACTTTTGTTTTCGTGAGTTGGCAACACTGTGCTTGTGTCTGATTTGCAGTCATTCTTCGTCAGGTGACGCTGCTTTCGCCTGGATGGGTTTATATCGGTAGTGGTTGGTAGTAGTAATGTAAAGGATATTCACATCCGCAAATGCGGAACTTTCGCGTGAAATCCTACATCCGCTTTCGCATCCGCAATTTTTAATGCGTATGTTTTGTTTACATTGCAATATATATTTTTTTTTTAAAAAAAAAAAAAAAAAAAAAAAAAAAAAGAGATTCTGTCCATCGTCGCTTAGCTGACAACAAAGTACTTGTTTTTTTTTTTTTTTGATGATCTTGCAATAAAAGTAACAATGAACTGAACGGTGTTATTACTAAGCAACGAATTTACAAGTTTAAATATCCATGTAAAGTAAATCATCCTATTCACGGTCCAACGTATAAGACATCCGTGTAGAATTACCGTAGGATACGCTCACCCATTCACGCTGGTAGAAAGGATCCAACAAAATGTTACAAGCAGTCTCTTCCACTCATACTTTCTCGCGGCACACCATGTGTCTTTATCGCACACTCGTATAATGTTTCCTCCAATAGCTTCATCCAATATCCATAGCTTGTTGGACAGCAAGGACTTGTTTAGGTTGCCTGGGAGTCCAACATATCCTACATGTAGTCCTGTAACCCGTTTCACGGCCCATCAAGAGTGCTTTATCGAAAATCGGATCATCGAAGGTCCTTCAACTTGTACTGTGAATGGGTCACTGGAGAGGTGAGAAGGTGGGTGGCTAACATGGAACCGAGCGTGGTGAGTGAGCGGTAACGCTCTGGCCTCGCATTCGGGAGGACGCGGGTTCGAATCCCCGTTCGGGCATTCAGATTTAGGTTTTGCATGGTTTCCCCAAATCACTCCAGGCGAATGTTTCTTTTAAAAGACCATGACTGGATTCCTTCCCGTTCCTAACCTCCAACCTTTCTCGCCTCTAATGATTCCGACGTCGGCAAGGCATATATGCATAAGCAAAAAAAAAAAAAAAAAAAAAAAAAAAAGTGAGCACGGAGATGTGTGGTGGCGTGGCCTTGTGCTTGACGCTTGATTTAGTCACGCTGCGAACTACCCAAAGTTCATATGACAAAGACTGGTTTTTAGACGCGTGCGTGGTTATTTGAATAATATTTAATTCACTTGTGAAATCATCCTATATTTTTTGTTGTTAAAATAAGAAGAAAAAATAAATCAATATGGCAGTATTATATGAAAATAGATTTAATTATGAAAAAAGATGAAATTCGGCATTAAATATATACTCATTTTGATTTTAAATTTATTTTCGATAAAATGTTAAAATCTTAATAATTATATATTCATTTTCCACCTCCGCATCAGCGGATGTCAAGCACTGAACATCCGCAAACCCTAGTTGGTAGTCATAATGTACTGGCAGATCAGTGTATACTGTACTTACCGGGTGATGTACGCGCAACGATACCTGACGTCATCCAATCTCGCGTTGAGAATTGGTCATAATGTTTTGGCTCATCAGTATATGTCGATAGTGAAATATATATTTCTAGGGCTAGAATGTAATACACTGAAGGACACTGGTACTGATATCATAAAGATTGGTTTTAACATTAAAGTCAGAATGTCTTCCTTTAAATAATTGTGTACAATAATTCTCCATACTTAGATAGTACAAGAACTACTCTTAGGTCAATATATACACAGTCCAGTCACATTAATGTGACCACCACCTACTTTCGACGTCAACGTGAAATAACAAATCACAGAAGGCAGGTGGCAGCACATTACAGTGGAGTGTATGTAAAGGATGTCCTAGGGCATCGGAAAGTATTTAAATCGTTGGCGTAATGCAGAAACGTAGCGATTTATCCGACGTCCAAAAGGGCATGATTATTGGCTTTCGGGCCAAGGGTGGAAGCATTTCGGAAACGGCTAATTTTGTGAACTGTTCACGTGCCGCCGTGTTGAAAGTATACCGTGCATGGCAAAATGGTACTATTCAAAATCAGTGGCGTGGAACATGTGGTGCACCACGGGCTATAGATGACAGAGGCGAACGAAGGCTACGGAGGTGCGTTCGGGCAAATAGACGTGCAACTGTTGAGCAACTGACCGCCCAGATGAACCAAGGGGCTACCAATAGTGTATCCTCAACAACGGTTCAGCGAACGTTGCTGCGCATGGGCCTCCGCAGCAGACGCCTGGTTAATGCACCTATGCCGACTGCTGTTCATCGGCGACGAAGGCTGGAATTTGCACGCCAGTACTGCAACTGGACGTCCACAGAGTGGCGATTGATGGACGTTGGCGCATACGGCGTGAAACTTCTGAAAGCAAACACCCTGCAACAATTGCCGGAAGGATCCAGGATGGAGGAGGGAGCAATATGGTTTGGAGAATGTTTTCCTGGCATTCAGTGGGTGAACTCATCATTGTGGAAGGCACGATGGATCAGCACAAGTACGTATCTGTCCTTGCGGACCATGCCCACCCCTACATGCGAATAATGTTTCCTCAGAATGATGGCATCTACCAGCAGGACAATGCGAGGTGTCATACAGCTCACAGTGTATGTGCGTGGTTCGAGGAGCACCAGGATGAGTTTACCTTACTCCCCTGGCCAGCAAACTCACCGTATTTAAAACCAATCGAGAATCGGTTGTTCGCCTCATGGATCCTCAACCTCGTAATCTAGCGCAGCTGGCCACGGCACTGGAGTCGCTATGGCTCAAGATCACAGTGAACACCTTCACAAACCTAATTTACTCTCTTCCTGCACGCCTCGCAGCGGTCCGCTCTGTCAAAGGTGGTTATTCTGGTTTTTGAGAGGTGGTCACATTAATGTGACTGGACTGTATATATAAATAATGATCAGCTTGCTGCTAATGCGCCGCAGCTATGTGGGAAGTCCTCTGAAATTGCCTGCACTCTATTTAACCACCAAATCGTTCCGAAGCTCACATGCAGCCTGTCTCCAGTCTGGTCAAACTAGTACACGTGCTGTTGCTGATGTGTCTGTACGTTCCTCATACATCATGTATCTGGAACTCCTGCGTCTTGCTCACTTGCTGCGGTTACTGTCCAGGTGACTATTTTATGCATCAAGGATACAAGCGCGATCTATGCGATACACTAAACCAAGGCCTCTGTTTATACACAGATAATTTAAAATCCCTTGTAGCTTGTGTTTCATATTCCTCCCAGGAATACTTATATCAGTTTAACCCTTAACGTTTCTCTCTGAGATGCCGCTCGGTTGAAATGTTGAAAAAAAGAGAATATTCAATAATACATTCATCTTTCAAAAGCGCTAGTTTCTCGTACAGTCTACTATACCATTGATATATTACTTGCCACATAAATGATTATTGTTTATGGTTACTAAGTTACCTGTACCAGTAGTGCGGCTAAATACGTAAACAGGTGAGGTAAACAGCGATTTGCCGCGCCACTTGCTTTTAGGGCGGAAGAAGCGTATTTATCATTTTAATTGAGTTACTTAAAATGATTTAATATCGCGCAAATCTTCGATAAAAGATGTGAGAAATGGTGAAGTCTGTACATAATCGTTTCAAGTCGAAATTTGTTCTATGTACATATTGTGTACGGCTTCAAGTGAGGGAATTGTGCAGTCCAAGTTCACATATGCTTTATTTTTATTACTGTCTAGATCTACGTCACCAAATTCTAGTCTGTTTAGTTGGGTCTGGGTTCATGGTGAGGAAGTTTAGACTTCAGAAGGAGTACCTAGCAGCTGAAACAAGAAGTATTTGATTTTCGTTGCACGTTTGATGGGTGTAGACAACTCCCCATATAAACTGCCGTTTTGATGAGCAGTCACGTTGGCCACGCATTTTTTTCTTATGGCTTTACGTCTCATTGACGTCGAGAGGCATCAGAGGCGGGGGAAGGACTGGGGACAAGGGATGAAAAGATTTGGCCATTGCATTTTGAAGGAAGCATCCAGGCATTCGTCTGGAGTGATTTGGGGAAACCATGGAAAACCCAAATCTGGATGCCCGTTCTGGGATTCGAACCAATGCGAGGTCAGACAGTTAACCGCTCACCCATCACGCTCGATTTAGCCACGCTTAAACTTTCAGATACTGTGAGCTATAGTCGCCACCAGATGTCTACGCATAATGGCGCTCTACAGGTTTTGGTATGTAGTGCGTGAAACGCTCTGTCCTCACATTCGGGAGGACGCAATTTCGAATCCTCATCTGACCATCCAGATTGGTTTTTCCAAATCACTCCAGGTGAATACTGGAATGGTTCTTTCAAAATACGATGCGTAAATTCCTACTCTTTCCTTGCCCTTAGTCCTTTCCTGACTCTAATGGCCTCGACGTCGACGAGACATAAGTCCAGAATCAGAAAATCAAAAATATTTGAAACATCGCCTCTGGCTCGTTTTCTCTTTGAGCGTTTGTTTCTCGCGATATACGTGAATAACTTCAGTTTTTTAAAAAAAAAAAAAAACCTTTGCCCACTTTCAAAGCTGCGGGATGTCGTTCTCCAGAAACGGTCGTCGAGGTATCAGTTCCGACAGTTCAGCCATTGGAAGAGTCTGCTGTTTGATTGAGGAAGGCTGGGTGGAGGCTGGCGCAACCACAGCTACATTGATAGCTATTCGAAAATGCTTGTACTGTTTGTCTCACTGCTTACAGTTTTGGTAGAGACACTGGAAGTTTTCTATATGCCTCTCGGTTTAGCTGTCTGCTGGTGTTTGTTTCTTCGGGTTTTGGTTTTATTTTCTGCACATCGACAGAGACATTCTGTATGGAATTCATGGCTGTTGGATTATAATTAATTATTATTTTTATGCAAATTAATTATATTGATTTTTATGTAAATTAATTTTGGTTATTCATATTATTAAATCTACTCAATTTAAATAATTGGAGGAAATGATGTGAAATGATAAAAATTTGATGAAAACTAATGATACGTCGCAGCCCGACTATTTATTTAAAAAAAACTACGGCATGCAGACACAGGAGGTGTTATTTAAATTTAAATGTTATAGGCAATCAAAACTCAATATGCAAATCTCAACACCTTATCCTACAGAAAAGCCGCCATCAGATTCTAATACCAATAATTAATCTATCACAGAAAAATTGCAAAAAAAAACCCAAAATTACCAACCGATAATAAGTTTAATTGATTTAAAACAAACCATGGGTTCTACATGGAAATTATGCTCGCGACTAAATGCTCAGTTTTTTAATTCGTCGGGGAGAGAGATTGAGAGAGACTTCTTAATTACAACAGATCGCTCAGCTCAGCACCGTTAAAGGAAAACTGTTCGAATAACAAATCGTGCGAACACTATAACTTGTACTGGCGTAATGTTTACCGTAATACTGGCAGCACTGACGATCATCTGTAGAACGGCTATCAATGGCCGTGCCACACACCAAAATCAAGCAACTGTTCGCCTGAGGTGAACAGGGCCGACGCTAGGATTTTGGGGCCCTTGGACAATTCATCAGTTCATCAGTTAGGACCCTCAGCTTTATATCTGGGGCTCTGATGGGCTGAATCTCTTCTTTTTGGTCTGTACCTGCTCGGGCTTGTTTGGAACTGCCTCCTCGCCTGTGGGAGTACTGTTCGCGAGGTGTAGCGACCTTAGACAGGGAACCGTAAACTGAAGTAAGCTGACTCAAGTTCATCCATTCGCGCTGCTCCCATTAAAAGGGTTCACCTACCCTTGCCGACGCAAGGCTGCATTGTTCAGGGTGGCGCAGGTATGCACTTGACATGGCTGTCGCCCCACAGTGGCGACACAGTCCGCGTCTCTCCGATTTTAAGTCTGTAAGCTTGAAAAAAACTTATTACTGCAGCCAATAATTATTCTTATTAAAGATTGTAACGAGCTGACTCTTGTTACAATTCGGTCATTATAATTTACAGTAACATGAAAATCGGTATTTATCACACTGAATATATTGTAGTAGATGTAGTGACTGTCAAGCCTAGCGGTGAGAACGGACAGAAAAATCTTTCTTTGGAGCCGTAGGTAAGGCTCGAGTCTAGGAATAGAGTATTGGTTCTGTTTTGTATAATCGTTTTAGGTCACGATAGACATTTGATAAATTCTATGATGGACTGACGTATGATGCTAGGATAAATCAGAATCGGTGGCGGTTGCAAATTTTCACATTTACATACATAAGCTGCGGTATGACGTCACGTAATTATATACTATGGGTACATGGCTTCGTGCGTCTAGCAGTAACGTTCGAAGTATGGCAAAGGACAAGGGTATGCATGCAGCTTATGAGCGCCTTACTGAGCCCTTACTGAAGCCCTTACTGGGCTCTTACTGGAGCCCTTAATACTTGATCCACCTCCGTAATACTTGATACTATGTCCACAATCCCCTATCTTAGTAGAGCTCATCTTTTGAATCAGTCAGCTGCTGCCGTTTTCGTAATCTGCGATCATCGCGTCTTTGTCGTTTTGGTACGTTGAAAGACTTGCCAAGAGAGAGATACACGTTGGAACTGTGTCGAGTGCTTTAGTAGATTCTTGCCCTCTGTTCCCGCTGAATGGATAGCGCAACAACCCATTGCTGGCGTACTGTAAAAGGTCTTTTGACTAACTTGTAGTTTCTTGCCGTTTGGTAATTTTTTTGGCGTTCTACTTCTTCCGGTCGTGGCCCTCTACCATTGTTCAATAATTTTATGCTGCCCTCTATGAGTAATGATTTAAGTACGTGCTTTTACGGTCGGTGATTTGCCAGGATCGCTACATATTTGAGAGTTTTTGTGCTGAATGATCCCTCGATCAGGACACTAGACTGAAGTGCCGGCCTCGGTAGCGTAGGGGCTAGAGTGCTAGCTCCACGTGCCGAAGGTCGCCGGTTCGAATCCGGCCGCGGGCATGGATGTTAAGTGTTGTGTGTGTGTCCTGTCCGTCCTGTGGCGTCCGCACTTTGAAGACTATATAAACACTGGATTTAACTGGTTCACTGGAAGCTTTAATATAACACATTGAGCTAGCTGTATGGCCTCAGCTGCCAAAAGCCATAAAAAAAAAAAACTAGACTGAACTACGGCCGCTCGGAATTTGTCATCACGATTTCGATTTTAAGTGAATGGCACACAAGGCGAGGTGTGGGATATGCGTGTATCATATAACTGATGATTCTTTCGTCTATTCGGTGACAGGATTGATCAGAAAATGACCTATAATATTTTCCACAGGATGATATTGATGATTTCAGGCAGATCGAATTTTTGTGCCTGTGGTGTTCTCGATATCATACTAAAAGATAAATTAAAGTCAATATTAAGCGTTGTGAGAGCGTACTCCTTAAACTACAAAACTGATAAAAAAAATTGAGGCAACCAGATGGAGAGGATGAAACTAAACTAAACTAAACTTCTGCTGAAAGAATATGTCATATTATTTCAGTGATTGAAAAATCGAGTGAAAATTACAAAGAACTGGCAGTATTAGTCCACTTATTAGTATTACTGTACTTTGCACTTCCTCTGGTCTGGATGCATGCGTTGATTACGTTGAGAAGGATGTCCTAAAGCCTTTGTATTCTCTCCTGAGTCAAAGTGGCCCACAACTGTTGTAAATGGTCATTGATATCCTGGATAATGACCTGGCACGACTTTTAAGTTCGAGCTGGAACCACACATATATATTATTTCTATAAGGATTTATTTTGTCTCAAGCTATTATCCCCCTTCATACCAAATCGAAATTGATAAATGATGTATTGTTTAAAGATTAAGATTTCCGCTTGGGTTACATCATATATTAAGAAAGAAATTTTTCGGAATTCGACCAAAGAGAAAAAGTATCAATATTTCTACAACGCGTTTTTATGTCAAGAGCCATTTATCTCCATCGATATCTAACCGACATACATAAATGGGGCATCATTTTAAAGATTAAGGACTCCGCTGTGTTCAAAACCTATTTAAAGAAAATAATTTTTTGATATTTGACCCTTAGTTAAAGGGCAAAAGTATAGTTATTTCCATAACGTATTCTTTTGTCACGTGCCATTTATCTCCCTCGATAACTAACCGAAATCGTGAAATGAGGTATTATTTTAGGGATTAAGGTCTCCACGTTGGTAAGAAAGCGAATTTAACCTTTAAAGGGGAAAAGTATCATTATTTCCATAATATACGGTTTTTTTTTTTTTTTTTTTTTTTTTTTTTTTTTGCACGAGCCATTTATTTCCCTTGATATATATCCGAATTAGATAAATCAGGTATCATTTTAAAAGATAATGCTTTGGCCACGTACCTGTAATATCTTAAAGTAATTTTCCCGAATTTTACCCTTAAAGGGCAATAATTTCATTATTTCCATAAAGGTTTTGTGTTATGAGCCATTTATTTCCCTTGATGACTAACCGAAATCGGTCTCTATTCAGGTAACATTATAAATGAAGATTTTTTTTTCGGAATTTTTACCACTGAAGGACAAAAGTAATAACTAATAACTGTGAAAGTCGTGCGTATGAGACAGTTCAGAGCCAAGCCGCTAGTTAGCAGTAGCACATATCACAGAGATATTAAATAAACTGCTTCACTGGTGTCGACTTTTGTTATGTACCTATTACACTAAACAAATAAACAATTGATACAAATGATGCGGTTCTTCTTTCGTACTGTTATAAATCACCAACCTTACTATTCACAGTATTCGCGAAATTTTCGCACGGTTCATCTATTTTTACCTTACTAGCCACGGGTGTACCTCTAACATCAAGCAGACAGTTCGCACAGAGTACAGACATGTCATGTTTGATCGAGCATTGCCTTGTTGAAAAAAAAAAAAAATGGCACTGTGATACTATCTCACGAGCGATAACACATGAAGACGCAGGATGTCGGTGACTTATTGTTGTGCCGTCATTCCCTCAATCACTACTAGGCGTGACCTGAAATCATATCCGATGGCTCCTCACACCATGACGCGACGAGTAACACCGCTGAGCCTCTTCAAAACATTGGAAGACTGGAACCTCTCCCCAGGTCACGACCAAATACGCCGACGATGGTCATCGGAGGTAGTGCAGAATTGCTAAACACAACGAATGGCGACGCATTCAGGTCGCGACTGGTTGTGATTGAAGGAACTCTGACGGCACAACTGTACGTCACGGTTTTTCTGCGTCCTCAAGCGATAGTATCGTAGTAACATTTATCAACAGGACATTGCTCGTCCAAATACGCCACCTGTGTCTATGAACAGTCTACCTGATGTTGAGGTTCTCCCGTGACAAGCAATCCCTCCAGATCAGTCTCCGATAGAACACGTGTGTGACCAACTCGGACGTCAACTCCGTTCCAGTCCTAGTGCCAGTATCTAGGATATCAAGGACCAGTTACAACAGTTTTGGGCCAGCTTGATTCAAGAGAGGCGACAATTCTCGACCAAATTAGAGCACGCATCGAGGGCAGAGACGGTGCAACGTCATACTGATAAGTCGGATCGCACTGCCAATTTTTTTTTGTAAATCTAACTCGATTTTATAATCACTGAAATAACGTGACATATCAACCCCCGATATTTATTTCCTTTCCTCAGTCCCTTTTGGGTGTTTTACTTTTTTTTGTAAGACAGTGTATAACGAACTGATTCAAACATAGTAAAAGTGGCGTGAAACACGGTGACTAGTCGTTACTGGTCTATTCTCTACTAATTACTTCACTACAAATCTCTTCTGGTTATAAACACCTCGTCATAGATACTTAAAGCTCCGGATAAAAAATTTGGACCACTATTTTTTTATAACGTCATTCCACGGTGGTAGTTATACGGTTCGTTTCAGTTCTTTATTGTGACTGATTGCTGTATTCAGTTACATTACTGAAAACAAGGCCGTTAAAAGTGTTACTATATATGTAGCACAGAATCTATAGGGGGTGTATAAAGAAACGTTTTAGTGAATATCAGATTTATGCAGGTATGGTCCAGCGTTGCACACATGAAAAATGTGTAGCCCAGATGGAATTTATATTTCATGAAGTTCACGAACTATTGTATTGTCATTGTTGAAGTCGGACCACTGCAGAGTTGTAATCTCGAGTTTGGGGCTCATACTTGATCAGACCAGCGTAGAGGTTTCGCATCAAGTTCTTAGCATTTGAAAATATTTGGTTGATTAACGCGGCTGACACTCACACTGACCTTACTGAAGTTGGCGACAAAGTAGTTTGTCGTTTATCTACAGATTCTTGGTACGCCCGGTCAAAGTACCGATTCTTGTGTGTGCATATCGCGAAGGTTTGTGCAATCTGAGAAACGGAGATTTCTGCGAAGTTCACCATTGAGGTACAACCCCCGTTTCCGAAAAATTCCACTAAGATAGGCTCTTCCAAGAAACGAGATTGCGCTGCTGGTCGAGTGGTCGAGAGTTCAAATGTCTTTTTCGCTTCACGTAAGACTCAGCTCTCAATAGATACGTGTGGCATTCTTCTGATTCTTACGATTCAAGTTTCCGAGTTGATCCAATTGATTTCATTTCTGGTTATAGTTTCACTAAATATAGCGAAACATTTTGAAATTCTGTCTTCATTGCCCAGCATACCAGTATGTTGAAAGATTATACGGCAATTGACAATCGCTCTGAGCACACGGCTACAATCTATATACACTGGAATATTAATGAAATCTGTCAAATGTTCAAATCGTGGTACATACCGCAGAACACCAAGGTTTCTGGCGTTATCGGTGCATTATAACACATATTCTTTTTATCTCTATCCAATTACACAAAATAGACTCCGATCAGAAAGTGAAGTCGTAGAAATTATCACGGAGTTAAGCAAGTTACTACAGTTTTGGTCGTTATTAGTTTACGAACATGAGATTTACAAGCCCAAGCCCCCCCCCCCCCCCCCAAAGTATCTAGGTCCACCTCCGACATTGTAATTTTGTAGACTTTTTTTTTAGCTCTATGGATCCGAGGCCCGAGGGGACTATAAATACTACATTTTGCCCGACTGAACCCCCCCCCCCTCCTCCCCAAAGATAAAATCCACTGATGGCAAGCCCTCCCAACCAAAATCCAATCGAGCCAAGCCCCCCTCCCCCAAACCAAAGTCCGCTAAAGCCCCTCCCAATGCAAAATCCTGGATCCGCACCTGTCGCAGACTGATGACAACACAAGACTTTCCTCGAATAGTTTAGATACGCCGGTCTCAAAAGGCCTGTTTAGACTTCGAGCAGGAACTCAGCACCTCCCTCCTCCCCCTCCTCATGATTCACACTGGAGACCTGTTGTCCTTGGTAGCCGAATCCGAGGGGGGGGGGGGAGGGGGGGAAATAATAATTTGGTGAGCTATCTGCCTTCCTTGTAATGAGTTTGTGCAAATGTGGGGAACGTGCTGATATTTGATGTTATGAAGTATTTTCAAGCTGTGCTGCCAATTTGAAACTAACTTTCAATTAACATATTGTTAATAAGCCTGACGGCAATGAGGCATTGTCATAAGCCAGTAAAAATAGTTGTAGAGTCTCGGAAATATTCGATCATAAGTACTGTATTGTTAGCTAGTTTTAACTTATCGGAGTATCTGAACAGCGTCTCTTGTTTTTGGAATTCAGCACCGTCCGGAATTCAGTTTCAGATGTGTAATATAATGATTCTCTTCCCACGTTTGTAATCTTTGAATTTATAAGTGTGACTAAGTGATAAAAGTGCCATTAAGATGGCCATACATGATCGCTCCATTTGGATGTCGTCCGTATGGATATTATCCAAAAGCGTAGCACAAACACCATTATTCCATCACTCCAATCATTCATATACGTACTAGTCTAGTTTCCAGTCTTCATGAATATGAATCATATATAATTGCTTTTGACTGTTGAAACTTGCGTAAATTTAAAGAAAACTAGAAAACATGACCAAATGGTCGAAAGATCGGTTATTGAAGAAGACCGAGTGTGGTGGTGTAATGGTTAGCGTTCTGGCCTCGCATTCGGGAGGACGGTGGTTCGAATTCCCGTCCGGGCATCCAGATTTGGATTTTCCATGGTTTCCCAAATCACTCCAGGCAAATGCTGGGATGCTTACTTCAAAAGGCCATGGCCGAATTCCTTCCCGTTCCTTGCCCCCCATCCTTTCCCGTCTCTAAAGACCTCGCTGTTAGAGAGACGTTAAGCAGATTAAAAAAAAAAAAAAAAAAAAAAAAAAAAGTTATTGAAGTGGACGCGTTTCTCTCATATCTTATACAACAATATAATTATGCCAAATACTAATTAAAATGAGATTGAATTAATTTTAAAGAATATTCAAAGTTGTTGAATATTGCATACGGAGAGCCGAGAGTTAAATAATCGGCCAGTACATTGCGAAATAGCGAAAAATAAGCTCTGTGATATTAAATTAAATTACCGTAAAACAGAGTTACTGAAATTAAGTAATTTAGTAGGCTGAAAATAGTAACAGGTACGTCACATGTTGTACAACATATTTAAACAAGTAGGCTCATATAAAACTGACGATTGTTTCCTTATGTTCTTCTAAAACAAGGCCGCAAAGAATTCATTTCCTCTGTTTGCATTTAGGTCTTTATTTTTAAATAGCACTATCAACTGACTAATTGCCATATGCATTTTTACTGTCGTAGTAGTCAGGTTAGAGCCCTACCATAGGCATGGTCTTTCTATTTTTTAATAATCTCCAACTTGTTGAGACAACTTTTTTTTTTTTTTTTTTTTTTTTTTTTTTTTTTTTTTTTTTTTTTTTTTAGAAAAAAGAAGGAATAAGAAACTATTGTTGTAAATGCTACTTTATAAGATTTATAACTATTATTTTTAATACCTAAATTGAAAATATTTTATAACTTGCAAGACAAATATTTCTATACGAAATTCAAAACCTAAAAGAAATGATGCAATCTTGCGCAATCCATTCAAGGCACTAATGTTTCCTGCTCGGTGGTCATTGACAGAAAGAGAAGTGTTTGGAGTTCGGTTTCTCCATACACCAGCCGACTGAAGTGATGGATTGATGTCGCTCCACGTGGTTCTCCCCAACACCGTCAGTTGGCTTGATGGTGTGATGGACGAAAATGATTGATACCGAACTGACTGGAAAATAGTCCCATCAGTCTACATCAATTTGCCCATAAACGATACGGTAATGGAGTGACATCACTCCATTTGGACGGATGGAGCGACCGTGTATGGCCACTTTTATAGAAGTTTACTATTTCAATTTTGCTGCAATATATATTTCATCGGGCAAATCAAATCATTAAAATCACGGTAACTACGCTGATCGATAGATTGAAGCTCTGGATTTGATACTGCTTGTTTCAGGAATCATCTGTGCAGAAGGTCCTCTATGGCGAGACCAGCGGAAGTTTGTTGCGACTGCTCTAAAGAATTTGGGAATGGTGAAATTTGGACCTCGCCGCCAAAAGATGGAGGCCCTCATCAAGGAAGGAGTTGACTACTGTCTTGAGGTTTGTCAAACACACAGCATTAAAATCTGCAATTACTCTCATAATCTGGAGTTACAATATTGGTATAAGATGTCAATAATATTAGCTCGGTGTTAAAATAGCAGAGTATCTCAAAAATTACTTTTTATTCCTACTGTCAATTTCTGCGATCAAACAATACGTGGTCAGATTTGCTAAGTCGTGAGAATCATTTGCAGTACAAACTGGTGAATATTAGGTAAATACGGTTTGGTGCAGTTTGAAATGTTTTCTACCGTAAATTTAGAGCAAATGATGGAATGATATGTCTCTGATAAGATATGAAGAGGAAATATCCCTTGCCCTTCTCTTATGCACCGAAGTTGATAAATAAAGTTCTTATGTAAATAGTTATAATAATACATATTAATTATTAAATAAATATGTGAGACGTCTTTTCTCAAATTACTCAATCTGGCTCAGGTTCGTACTACAAGACAGTTAAATCTTTCAGACAAGAGTATGTCTACAGACCCAAAGATATCAGAGCAGATAATCTAGCAAACCTGACAATATTGTTGGCTGAGACTGGGATGATTGATATGTCTCTCACACCGATATTGGGGTAAAACCAAGAAATACCTTTATCCAGTGCTTTTTCAAAATGCTAACCCATTAATTTCTTCCACTTCAGCTACACAATACATTTAAACTCGTCATTCTGCTGATTTAATTATGAATCATATTCACAGATTTGAAATTTAATTCGGTGTCTTTATAACTAAAACTTGAAATATTACAAGAAAATTAGCAGGGGAGGGGGGGGGGGAATGTGGGGAAAAAATGATACAGTTGGTGAAATTTATATGGATTTATTTGGTGCTTTACAAGACGTTGAGGTCGATTATATTCAAGTTGAAAATATCAAAGAAAAAATAATTTTAACAATTTTAAATTATTATTTATGGTTTTAAGCATAGGTTACGTTATTTTTTGTTAGGATCGTTATAGGGTTACGCAATTTATAGATTACAGAGAACACGTCAATCGTCCAGACAGTTCGACACTGCCAGATGGAAAGGTATTGGTGTCGGTTGACTATTTTCTGGAAGATATTGTTGGCTGAGACTTTTCGGAGACTGCAAGTAAATATCGTTTCAAGAGGTCGCCGTACACACTAAGGATCCTGGGCACATATGGGCTGTGTGGCTCAACGCGTAGGAGAGAGAGAAAGTCGTCACCCGGTTCAGGTATCCTCACTCTAGACTAGTAACAAAGATATCTAAGAACACAGCAACAACAAGTCCACAAAATATCTACAAGAAGATCTCAATTTGAGGTCTGCCACGTCCGTGAAACTTGCGAAATGCTCGTCTGTCTTATCCGAACGATTCCTCGTTCTCCACTACTACTGAATTCGCATCTCATTGGCAGCGGTATTTTTTTTCTGTTATTAGTATCTCCACTGATTTGATGCAATACTCCATCCCTTCCTGTCTTGTGCTAACATGCAAAGAAGTCTTCACGGGTGTACCACCGGATTGTTTTTTGAAAACACGATATTTCGACGACTAGCTCTGTCGTCTTCATCAGGTGTGGAGGCATCTGTACTGGTCGGCGAAAGTATTCGTTCTTACTTGTGCTAACCTCTTCGACCCAATATACCCATTACAACCGTCGTCCTCAGTTATCTGCTTCGTGTATTCTATTCTCTGTCTCGCTCTGCAGTTCTCTCCTTGAAATAACAATATAACCAATTCCGCATGTCTCAAAGTATGACCCACCATCCTGTCTTTCTTTAAGATTCTTCTACAAACTTCTTTCATCGCCCATCATTTACAAAACACATTCATTTCGTACTTTACCTGTCCATTTAATCTTCAGCAACATTCTATAGCACCACATTCCAGATGCTTCAATTTTCATTTTTTCTGGTATTCCTAAAGTCCTTGCTTCGCTACCATAAAGTGCTGCGCTCCGTACATAGAGTTTTTAAAAGTTCTTTCTGAGTCCTAGATCAATATTTGAAACTAAAAGATTTCTCTTTTTCATGAATGCTCTTTTTGCTAGTGCTATTCTTCTTTTAAAATAATTACTGCTTTCGGCTATCATTAGTAATTTCACTTCCTAAGTAACAGAATTCACTTCTCCCATTGCCTCGAATTTTATTTTATTTTTAATCTACTGTTATTGTTATTATTTCTGCTACATTTAATCACTTTCTCTTGCTTTGGTTTATATTTAGCACAAAATCTTCTTTCAGTATTTTGTTCATGCCATTCAATAACTTCAAGATCCTCAGTTTGTTCTGCTAACAGGAATAATTGCATCCACAAATCATAGCATACTGATTTTTTTCTCCTTGAGTACTTACGCCACATTAAAAAATTTCTATTACTTCCTTTATTGCTTTCTACTACATACACGCTGAATATTAATAAGGACAGAATACAACCTTGTCTCTCACGTCTTTTTAACTGCTGCACGTTTCTCAAGAAACTCTTATTGTAGCCACTTGATTCTTATAGAGATTATAATGTATTCTTCTATCTCGATATTTTAGATCTGATTTTTTTTTTTAATTTTGATCATCTTGGCCCTGCTAACATTATCAAAAACTTTTCCTAAAACATTTTTTTTATTTTTTATTTTTTTTATCTGCCCTTCTTAATCTTAGTCAGACTTGTTTCTCTTGCACCGCGGTTTTTCGTGAACCTGAACTGATCTCCACCTACTATCACTTCTATTTTTCTTTCAGTAATTCTGTATATTATCCTGGTTAGTAATTTTGAAGCATGTGATGCTTGATTTATCGTGCTGTAATTCTCAAAGTTGTAGCTTGTGCTTTCTTTGGAAGTTTGAAAATGATACTGTTATTAAAATCACTCAGAATCGCTCCTGTTTCGTACCTTTTTAAAATCAGTTTGAATAATCTTTGGACTACTTCTCCTAGGGATCAAAAAGTTGTGCAGGAATATCATCAATTCCAATTGCTTTATACGATTTCAAATAATTAAAAGCTCGATCGAATTATGTCCTCAAAACAGGATCTCCTAAGTCTTCAATGTCGAAATCGCCTTCCTGTTTCCAGTACACTGTTGTTCGGATCATTCGCATCGTACAGCTTCTCTATGTATTCCTTCCACCTGTTAGGTCTATCTTCTGAGCTTAAAAGAGGTTTCCCATCGGCAGCTTTAATCTTTATACATGCTTTCCTTCGTTTCTGTAAAATTCTGTTTTATCTTCCTACGAAAATTACCTTTTCTACTACTTCACTCTTTTCTTCTAGCCACTATTCTTGTGCTTTCTTATACTCCCTGTTCGACTTCTAAAATATCTGTAATGCTCTCTTCCTGCTTCATCCTGGCCATTTTTAAACCCTCTCCTCTGATCAATCGATTCCAAATTCTTTTCTGTGATCCAAGGTTTTAGTGCGGAATTTCTCGTAAATCATAATGTTTCTTTACCCGTTTTATTAATTTTCTCTTCATTGCGTTCCATTCGGTCAGTCGAACTCCTTTCAAAGTCTACCATCTCTGTAAAATTTTCTCATGTCAGATTGTTTCAGTTTTCTCACTTCGTGTGTTGTGCCAATGTTACGTTTTTATTCTCCTGAATCTTTGCCTATACCTCATAACTATTAGTGTGTGGTCAGAGTCCATCAGATTTTTATTTAAATTCACACACTAAATTCTTTTCTTCATTTCACATATTGAATTTACATGAATTAGTGATAACCCAAGATAAGTTTTCCAAACTACCCATGGAAAAAAAAAAAATTATCGGAGTTAGAAGATATTTTTGGCGCTGTTGGTGAAATTTACGTAAGTCGCTCATGTGTTACATCATGTAGTGCCGTTTTACGGATGACTACTTTTTCTTTGACGCCAATATACAGGCCCGCGTCGTTATCTCTCCCGCGATCGTTTGCGTACTCAGTTACCGCTATTAGGTGGCGACTCGAAACAGCGTTTGCCATACGCCAGTGACCCTTGTTTCCCATGCGGCGCCTGAGTAGAAGCACTCACCCCTCGGTGACTCCAAGTAGAGTGTGGTCTCTTCCACACGACAGCTCGCGCCTAATTTTGCCATCTCCACGGCGACTTGACAGATTCATCACTAACCAGTGAGTAAAATGATTAGTATTAACTCCACAATGACTTCTTGGCAAAATTACCAGCAACAGCCTACTCCCACCTTTTCATCGAAGATGCGACTCGATGGTTATGTCCATTCTCCCTTAAAACAGATAATTTTGCACGTCCCGTTTTACCTCGCACGTGATCGGATTATCGGTAAGGAGCAAGTCTCTGTCAGTTATGTTAACGCTGTGTTAAACTGCTTGAGATTTTATCTGGACATGTGTTGTATTCCAGTATTTTACAGTGTACTTTGTCAATAGATACGAAGGCTCGGCCATTGTCTGGCCGAGTTTGCTTTCTCGGCAGGCTGGCGCCGACGAGGAAGAATTCGCTACACTGTCCCGGGGGTAATGTTTCGCATAATCCAATGTAGTTTCACTAAGCGATCGAGTGTGACATCACAGTTTGTTGAAATGGTTCTGTTTAGTTTAAAGGGCCATGACTAAATTCCAGTACTTCCCGCCTCTAATCATCTCGACGTCGACCAGGCATAATACCGCGAGGAAAAAAAAAGGTTTAATGTTTTCTTGAGATAGCTACTGAATTAGTTGTTGCTACAATTATAGGAAAAGGAGTACGTTCTGCTTTAGATGATGGATATCCGCCAATTTGAGCTAGCTTATAAAGGTGGAGTCATATTGTAGTACGATCATGGTTAAATTTGTATCTCCACGTACTGGCAATGCTAATTGCGGTTTTCCGTGGACATTTAGACGGGGTGTTGCCTAGTATACAGTAAATAATTAGATGTTAACAAACGATTCGGCACAAAACACAGTTGCACAATTCTTGCACGGTTTACAGATAGATGAAAACATTCATTCTCTTCCTTTTAGCTTGAATGCACGTAAATACAGTCACGAAAACGTGTCAGAATGCGTGTTGATATTTCATAAGACTCGTATCTTGCTGAAGCTTTGAGTTTTATAATCAGAAATTAAAACATCCGTTGTTTAGTGAAAACTGGTGTTAGTGCTTATTATGACTTATGTCATACCATACAGCTGCAGCTGTGAAAGAGATCCATAAATGGAACAACTAATTCATTGGTGTTCTTCCCAGCAAAACATTTTTTACGTGTGCATTAGAGAGAGAGAGTTTTTTTTGCATCTATAAATACGTCTTCCTGTAAAAGTAATAATGAACCTAAATTTGAATCAACGTGTAAACTAAACCTTCTGGGAAAACTAAAGGAAAATGATATGTTTAACTGGGTCAGTGTCTATTACTACCAACTCTTAGTTAGCGTGAAAGTATAAAACAAAGGTGACTATAATTCTGCCTCAAAGCGTTACTGAGTAAAATGTCAGTGGGGAGTAGGTTAGTACGTTCTGCGGTTGGTACTGTGATCTCTATGTGGGAAACGGTTGCCACGCTGTATTCAACTACAAAATATATTACTTTAATGTAAAACCCAAAACTCTGCTCTCTATATCGTAGACAAGCTTCTTTCCACAACTACAATCGTCACATGAAATAAAACATACCTTATTCTACTCGATATATTAATCGAAACACCCTCAAAATCTAACCAGTAGGTACTGCGTTAATCGTGTTCAGCAAAAAATTCTTAACTTTACTATCACTGAAATATCACATCAAAATTAAAATGCCATATTTTATCCACAGTACCACGAGCTGTTCATTTATTAGAACTTCATTAAAATCCTACCAATATTTTTTGGATGAATCACGTTCAACGAGAAATCATCAATTTCTGCGATTTTAGACATCGCATCAGAATGAATCACACCCTATTTTATCTGCGGGACCACGGACTGCATATTATTAAGTAACCCATCAAAATCCGAGTAGTAGTTTTGCGTGAATCTTGCTCAAAGGAAAATTACCTTAAAATTTTAATTTTTTACCATGTCCCATTAAATTGTAACCTACTCAGTTTTGACCGTGAAGTCAAGGGCTATACATTATTCCAAAAGCCAACAACATACAGTCACTTCAACCGAAAAATTAACCATAATTTTTTTTACTTCACACCAAAATGAAGAATACCGTAATTTACCAGCGGATCACATGCTATATATTAATCAAAACCACATCAAGATAAGAACAGTAGTTTTTACGTGAATCACGTTCGAGTAATAACTATCTCAAATTTCTCATTTTTTTCCATGTCACATCAAAATTAAACTTGCCCTACATACCTGCGCGATAAAGGGCTGTACATTATTCGGAACCCAATCAAAATCTGACCAGCATTTTTTGTGAATCACATTCAACAAAAAATGATGATAATTTGGTAAATTTCCCTATGTTCCGACATCACATCAACACGAAACATTTTACTGGCGTCACCACGGATTTTACATAATCGAAACACCATCAAAATCCAAGAAATAGTTTTTATAGGAACTATATTCAACCAAAAATAATCCTAACTTACTTTTTTAACCTCATATTATAGATGACTATTTTACCTACGGGAACACGGGTTGTACACTAATCTAAATCCCGTTAAAATCCAACCTACGGTTTTTGCGAGAAATCAATTCATCCCAAATTGCAGACACACCTTTTTTTTAACGCCGAACGCATCCATAGAAGTTGTTATTCCCGGGTTAGATCCAATTCAGCTACTCAACTTGCATTAGATGCTGACGATACGGGTTCGAATCGAAGTCGAGGAGCTACTCTCGCGGTAATATCTAAGGGATTCAGGCAGGTAACCATTGAATTACCATCATAGATCGCATCCGAAACTCCCACGCAGTAAGAGTTTGTCAGTAAAATGCAGTCATAGTATTTAAATGCATAGGATAGAGAGAGAATTCGACTTCACAAGTCAGCTCCAACAACTAAGGTTGTAAGGGTTGCAATCCTCAGGTCATTTGCCGGATTGGCGACAATCTCGCGGGATGCAGTATAGTTTTTAAAGTGTTATAAAATGAGAAATAAAAGTCTGTTAATTAATAATCAACATTAATAAATTTTAAATAAAATTAAAAGTTAACGATAGTTTATGTAGCAAAATTACATTAACTTAAAAATATCTTGGCTCTCTTAGGTATACACATTAACTATCACAATAATAATCTCTTACGGATTATTGTAACTTTGAGCTTTTACATTTTAAAATCTGATTCTAGTCGTCAAATAAATAATACAGTATGGCATTAACTTGCCTTACAGTAAATCACAACTGTTTGGAAAATTATCTACCTATTAAGCAGTCAAACAATTACCTTAGTTGCTGTTTGTATGTAAGATACGTAAATAATAATAGTTTATCACATTGAGTAATAATAATGAAACAGTTTTAAAATTAATCAACCACTTCTGTTATTGGAAGAAAGGTCTTAAGATATTGTTTCATCTCACAATTTACTTCTTAACGACCTGCATGTATAGCTAGCAGCCGGGAAGGATTTTCCTGATCCACGCGACATGCAACAGAGCAATAAATAATTGAACATGAAAGAATTTCAGAAACTCTTCTAAAAGTATACCTAATATTTAAACAAATAATTACTTATACAAGTATTACTTCTTTATTCATACCCTTTTTTATGATGTCAAATAATTTTAAGAAACTACTATATTGATTGATACAAAACTTTTAGAATTTATACCAGTCAAAAGACTGACGACAGCAAAAAAAACAAACAACAAAAAAACACAACAATATTAGAATTTTATGTGCATTTCTCGATCCGCTGTAACCTTAGTAGTAAAAATGCTTCATAATTATAACAAAAACGAATGGATTTCTTATGAATAAGTTACGTAAAAGTGATTCTACTTTGTTTTTAAACACGGTGGACGACAAAAACAGATTATTTTGTTGACACGCGTCAGATGTCAACTGGAAGGGTACGGGCAAACGAGGCAATGCAACCGGTCGATCCCGAGTTTGGTGGATTGTAATCCCTAGTTGCCACCACTATACTACAGTTTCTACACCCCGCAAGTACAATCATACCCAGTGAGCACATGTCCATAATCGGCCTTTAGCTCGCTTATATTCCTTATTTATACATGGATGTCAATTTTAAATAGTGTATTTAAATTTCTTAATAATAAAGGACACGTAAATGCACTCTCTGCACATTGACTTAAACCTTGAATATTTAAACGTCTTGTGAGTCTTATTGTGCCTCTGACTTTCTTGCGTGCTTGTTTAAATAGTCTATAGGCAGTGGAGGTTATGAGTGTTCCGTCTGGCAACTAAAAAAAACATTCTTATGGCATACACGTTTCATCTTCATTTAAGACATCTTACTGCCCTACGTAACATCTATAAATAAATATACACTAAGTTTCATTAATTTTTGTTTTATAAAACGGTTTAGCTTGGAATTGCTACCTGCTTACAGTGTTTTTTATGGATTAAAACTTGCAAATTCAGTGTTCTGTTCAAACTATGTGATTTACATCAATATTTCATTCAATGATACATACTAATATTACAGATTTCAACCATAGTAGTCGACTTCCGAACTACATGTAAATGTTTTGTTGCTGGTTTACCAACTTCCGGGACCCGAAGAGTTTATGCAACAAGTGTTCGTTAATGTTCGTTGATGCAGCTGTAATTGAAAAAAAAAAAAAAAATATAGATTATTGAAAATTAATATTAAAAATGGATATAATTTTTCTATCTTTTTATATACCTCAATCATGAAATTACGGAAATAATAAAAGTCTCGGATATTAATAAACCGTATTAATTTTTTGTTAAAATTAACATCTTCCTGTGTATAAAGTAAAAATGTTAAAATAATGAAGTAGTTCGAATCAAATGATGCTAAAATCTTTTAGTAAACAGATTTCCTAAAACTGAAGAAAAAATATTTTTATGCCTATCTTACGTTATAGCGTAATTGAGATTATTTTAATTTTTTACATGTCTTTGCTTCGTTTTGAAGTTCTAACTGAATTTAATGAAAAAATTGTCTAATCTGGTGTCATTTGAAACCAAAGATAAGATTGTTTGAAATTTTGTGTTTAGCTGTGATCTCCAAAATGTTAACTACTTCTAATTTACTGTATCTACCCAGTGTTAACTTGATTTCACAGGTGGAAAGTAGTTTACAACGTTGATTGATTACTTATAGTTTCTCTTCATCAAGGAAACGATGAATCGTCTTCAAACGAAGGAGCATGCAGACTATTTTAACTTTTGAAACCATTAATCTTACTTTGAATGTAGTAAGATATGTACCTGGGCTCCTGAAACATGCGGGCACTCGACAATAGCGCCCTGAGCACAGCCTATTTCGGATGTATGTAGGTTAGAGCGCTCCTTTTGCTCACCTCCGCTCGTGGTGCCTTTATGTATCTTCATCACGAATGCAGACGTTGACAAAGAACCACCGTTGTGTCGTCTGTACCTCGGCCGGAACTCTTGACAGTTAGTTCGACCGGATATTAACATACTATTCATCTACTGCCTACGTTCCTCCCAGCGATACGACAGGCACCAACATCTTTACATTTTAGTTCAGGTGTAAATCCACTAGAAGTATGTTACATTTAAAATTAAGAACAGCAGCTACAGGAAGCTCCATCTCGTGGACCGTTAGTTCTTAAAATCACTTCACAGTCTTCAATAATCCGGATAAAAATTCAGGCGTTGCAATGTTTGTTTTCATTACGCAGTTTTCGGACGATCAGTTATTAAGAAATTAAGGTTTAAATTGTCATTAAATTCGGATACTTTTTCTTTTATCAACATATAATTATAAAAAATTAACTCTTTGGCCTGCATTATCTAATGCCTATTTTCTATGAAATATTGTTTTGCAAATTATTGCATTAGAAACTAAATTTATGAATAAGACACTGAAAACTTTAATTTATAAAATAATTTGCTAAGTTTCTAATTATTTTCATATCTAACTATAAAAATGGTATTTCTATAGTAATTATTGTTGGTGCAGAGTTACCTCTTTGCAACAGAGCTAATTCTCTTGCAAGTGACTAAAAGATGTGTTACTTAATTTAAAAAAGTTATATCCAACTTTTATAGTGTCTATATCGGTGAACAGTTTCACTTGTGTATACACGTATGTAAACTGGAATCTTGTGTATCCGAATATGTTTTCAGTACATATAGTAAGCATTATTTTGTTACTCATATCTAAATTGCTGGTGATTTTATTGTTTACTTTATTTTAATATTTTAAAATAATTATTTTAGGTGAGCGTTTTAGTAGTATATTAAAATTTGCCTACTATTGTGATTGTTTTTGTTTTTTATTTTTATTAAACACATAATTTTCGTAATTATAATACAAAGCACAAATTTTATTGAGATATTTTTTAAATGTAATTGTTAACCATGTCTAATTATTACTATACAAGCAGTAAAAAAAAGGTGAAAGGTACTATTAAAATTCGTACCCTAATCTGCTTCTTAATAATTACAATTATTGTAGGGAATATAGTTTCATTCTTAAGCTTCTTCTTAATGATATAAAAAAATCATTTCAATTTTCATTATGATGCTGGAATCAATTTGGAAAATTATGTCTGGAAGGTGCACGTAGAGAAAGGGATATCTGTGTTTATTGTAATTGGTCCAGGAAATACGTAGTTCCATTAGGGAGAATGTAATGACGAAGTGAAGGAAGTGTAAATGAGGTTCTCCCAAGGGATTCCTTAAACTACGCTTCTCTCTGTAGGGTTTTCAGAAAAGAGAATAAGATGGTGATAGTAAAGAGTTCGGTAGTTATATCAATTAAGGGTATACTGTAGAGAATGGATTGAAGAATGTAATGTGTCACTGCATACTAGGGTAGAATTGACGCAGATTCTGCATGACCATAATCGATTACAGTTAAATCTAGTTGTATGGTGATTATATCTAGAGCAACAGTTGCTACCTGGGAAAAAATTGGGTTTGTCATCGGCGTTGAATATTGACTACGATGATAGGTGAGATTATACTAGGCATGGCTTAACCTAATAGGAGGTGAATTGAAGTAATGGCTGTATTGCTTACCAGATCTGTAAGGGATCCCGCACACAGTTGTGAGGAGGGTAGGAAAGTGTCTTCCCTTGATTAGCTGTTGTTGATGAAGGGAAGGAAATACCTGATCATAGTGGTACTGCCACACATGCACGGTGAGAGAAATTACACTCCTGGAAATTGAAATAAGAACACCGTGAATTCATTGTCCCAGGAATGGGAAACTTTATATACACATTCCTGGGGTCAGATACAACACATGATCACACAGACAGAACCATAGGCACATAGACACAGGCAACAGAGCATGCACAATGTCGGCACTAGTACCGTGTATATCCTCCTTTCGCAGCAATGCAGGCTGCAATTCTCCCATGGAGACGATCGTAGAGGTGCTGGATGTAGTCCTGTGGAACGGCATGCCAAGCCATTTCCACCTGGCGCCTCGGCTGGACCAGCGTTCGTGCTGGACGTGCAGACCGCGTGAGACGACGTTTCATCCAGTCCCAAACATGCTCAATGGGGGACAGATCCGGAGATCTCGCTGGCCAGGGTAGTTGACTTACACCTTCTAGAGCACGTTGGGTGGCACGGGATACATGTGGACGTGCATTGTCCTGTTGGAACAGCATGTTCCCTTGCCGGTCTAGGAATGGTAGAACGATGGGTTCGATGACGGTTCGTCCACCCGGCCTCCCGCATGCCCACTATACGCCCTCGCTCAAAGTCCGTCAACTGCACATACGGTTCACGTACACGCTGTCGCGGCATGCTACCAGTGTTAAAGACTGAGATGGAGCTCCGTATGCCACGGCAAACTGGCTGACACTGACTGCGGCGGTGCCCAACCACTGCGCAGCTAGCGCCCTTCGACGGCCAACACTTCTGTTCTTGGTGTGTCCGCTGTGCTGTGCGTTTGATCATTGCTTGTACAGCCCTCTCGTAGTGTCCGGAGCAAGTATGGTGGGTCTTACACACCGGCGTCAATGTGTTCTTATTTCAATTTCCAGGAGTGTATAAATACCAAAGAAGTAAGAGAAGATGCAACAGTTGTAATTAGGACTGGATTAAACCGGAGCCAATTATCAGACTACTACTAGTGACCTGTAGGAGTATAATAAAGAAAGCAATATAATTTGAAGACAATGTTCTCAGCCTGCCGTCCCCAGGGGTGAAAAGTTAATTGTAATTCGAAAAATTATAACAAAAAATAAATTAGTAAAAATTATTAACTAAAAGAAATACTCGTACTATGTTATGCTATAAGACTGTATCAACCATGAAATATGTTTTCATTTGGCATCAGAGATGAATGAAGTTAATTACCTTTTATGAGGGTCTCGTTGTAGGTTCAGGTCTTAAGAGACCGCTGTATCTGCTGATAACAATAGGTAATATTGGTTAATAATAAACACATAACTTAAAAAAAAGTACTGGCGTGTAAGTTAGTGTACCGTAGAATTATTTTTGACATTTTTCTGGTCCTCTGGTTGAAAAAGGTGAAGACACACTGGTCTATACCGTCGTGTTCACTTGGAGTACTTGTGAGTTACCGTTTTAATTCACTGGAATGAGGTTATGAGTAAACCTCTCCATCTTTTCTATCTTCTAGTTTCGGTATCTCCTATCAGATTCCACCTTTCAACTTCTACGTCGTTTTACTCTTGTTCCCTTTCGTATTACTCGAGTCTCTTTCACCTGTTTTGTTCCATCTACTTCCTTTTTTTGTTTCTGGTTTTACGCCTTGTCTACGTATGTTTTATTAGAGGCGGAAAAGATTGGGGACAAGGAACCGGAAGAAATTCGGCAATGGCCTTTTGATGGAATCATTCCCGCATTCACATAGTGTTCTTTGGGGAAACTATGGAAAACAGAAATTTGGATGGCTGAATGGTGATTCGAACCCACGTCCTCCGAACGCGAGGCCAGAGTGTTACCGCTCACCAACCACGCTCGATCCCTTCTCTTCCGATGGCCCTTGAAAACTTCCGATGAAACTTGGAAAATTAGCTCAATCTGGAACTTTACCGCAACCCTTTGTCTTTAATAAACTCTGAAAGCCTCTAAGTTTGGAGTTTCTCTCTTCTCTCAAATTCATTGAAATAACGCAGATTCGTGTGTTGCAGAAGCTGAGCGGGCGGACGGTGGACCCGCTGCCGGTGCTGCAGCACGCAGTGGGTAACGTGATGAACGCCCTGGTGTTCGGCCGCACGTACGACGAGCAGGACCCCGTGTGGCAGTGGCTGCAGCACCTGCAGGAGGAGGGCACCAGGCTCATAGGAGTCGCGGGGCCCATCAACTTCCTGCCCTTCCTCAGGTAACGCGCCCAGGGATCAAGCATGCCCTTGCATTAGGGAGGACACGGGTTCGATTCCCATTCCGGCCATCCAGATTTGATTTTCCATAGTTTTCCCAAATCACCCCATGCGAATGCCCGGATAGTTCCTTTAAAAAGTCATGGCTGAATTCCTTCTGTTCCTTAGCCTCTAATGACCCCGACCCCGACTTCGACGAGGTGTTAAAGCCATATAAAAAAAAAACTGTCGTAACATCAGGACAGTTGAAGGAAGAAAACTGGTACATTGGAAATCAAATTCATCATCGTCCCGTCGCCAAGGAATACAAAGTGAAAATAATAAACAGGAAGGAATTAATAGAAAATGTTCCTCAATTCCGTGTGGTGGAAACTGGAATCCCTCTAATTTAATAAAATCAATGGTTACAAATTACGATGTTACGCCAACTAACAGAAAAGTCTGCTTGTCAGTTTTGTTGGCCAATATCATAGTGTTCGCAAAACGTTGAAAGTAATTGCGGTTTCATTCAAAAGCATGTTGATGTTTTTTTCCATTACTATGTTTTGATAAGTTGTATGGCAGCAACTATTTAGAATTGAAACAAGTTTTCAAATGTTGAATATTTGGAGCAGCATACGGGAAGAATGGAATCGGGGCGATGTTTCATTTTTCTCCTCGTTTGCGTACTGGCTTTTCACGCCAAGTGTGAGAAACATGGCTACTATGATCTGGATGACCTAGGTCCGTATCTCCATGAATCACAGTATTTTTCATGGAACCAAAATGACAGGAGTGGCTACCCAAATACGCTGGGAAGGTATCTGTTATAAATAAAGCGGCTGGACTGTTCCCATTCCATAGTGACGCCTTAGAAGGACCGATCTCTCATTAAGATTGTATGTCTTAATTTTTTGTGAACTGACTTAACAACGTTCACACTATATTGCCATAACGTAACATTTGTTTCCTTGTGTCTTGTTTTAAATATTAGACGACGTCGGTTATAAATGTTTTAACTACAGAACGGAACTCGACCAAAACAAAATTATAGGTACTGGGAGTAAACTAAAGTATATTAAGTAAATACGAGTATAGCCTTGTTAGAAAAGAGTATCTCAATAGAATGAAAATAAATGGAACTGAATTTGTATTATTCCGCGTACTGATTATACCCGCCAGTGTCTCTCAGTGCGCTAAGGCGCCGCACTCTGGATGGGGGTGGTACTGCGAGGCAGGATCGAGTCCTGGTCCCCACATACCGGCCACCCTGATTGCGGTACTGACTCGGTTTACAGCAGTCACCAAGGCAAATGTCAGTACAGTCGCTAATCTCTGCATAATACTCTACACCAGTGTTTCCCAACGTGGGGCCCACGCCCCACAGGGGGGCAATTTGTTTTTTTTAAGGGGGCAATTTAGAAATTGACTTGATACGACTTTACCGCTTTCTCTTCAGGTTATTTAAATGCAATGATAGATATAGGTACAAAATATAGCAAAAAAGCAAATTCTTAAAAGGATCACACTAAATTGCCATAGTAAATCATGATTAAAAATCTTTTGAATTTGAATTTTAGTATTTAATTATATGTTTTTTAAAATTACTTACTGTGTTTTATGACAATATTAAAGTGTTTTCTTTCAAAAACCATCCTATATAGTTTCTTTAATAACAAATAATTTTTTTATTAAAAATTATGTATGGGGGGGGGGGGGGGCAAAAAAATTTAAAAGTGGGACATGAGCCAAAAAAGGTTGGGAAACACTGCTCTACACAGTGCACGAACAATAATACACTTAGTGCACACAGAACATAGTTACGCGTTTCGCAGAGAGATGGCAGCACAAATTTTGTTCCGCGAAGCGTCAGGTTCAGCGACAAGCGGGCCAGTTACAACACGTCGCATCCTGCAAAGTGCAGCAGTGAAATAAGTGCAAGGAAGAACACAGGAGCTAATTATTATGATAGATGTAAACTTGTTTATAAAATTAGTTTTAATGACATGGTTGATGATGAATAATGTAATGTTTGCTTGTCAAAATTGGTAAAAGCCAAAGATCATAAATAAAATAAATATGTTTTCTCAGTTTTCGTGATGAAACAACGTTCTGCGAGAGAATGATTCTTCGATCGTTAAGTTCATTTTTCTTCGTATCCAGAGAAAATATATTTATGATTAGAAGATAATTGTTTTCATTGCCACCCGGACTGCAGTCGTGTTTTTGTTTGGGAAGAAACTTCAGTGATGTACGCGGCAGCAAGTGTAATTCCGCCTTGTCGAGCGCTTTCATGGCAAGCAGCCAGTAAAATGACAGACGAACAACAAGGCAGCCTTGAAATGGCACTTTGGAATTCCTATGACAAATGACTTTGGCAGTGCAGAAACTTCCACCACATTTATCATTCACAACAACTATAAATCTTACAACTAACATCATTCGGAGTAGTAGTATTCGTATTTCTAAAAACTTCGACAAATTAAATTTTCTATACATGGTTTACTCGGTGAAATTTCCAGCGAACGTTAAGCTTAGTATCAACTGCAGTGCTAAAAAATCTTGAACATGGATCCAATACCATGCCACTATGAACAAAACTACGCCGTGTTTTTCATATTTCACATGTTTAGGTTTTTCTCCTCATGGCGTGGTATTTTCTGACAACAGTATATCAATTATCTTGATCCAGGCATCACACTCTCTTTCTCTTCGGTAATCTCTTCAGTTTCAACGCAGACAGTATTAACAAATTTATAGATACCATTATCTCTCAAAATTACAGTCGTAGTTACTTCTTGAGATAGCACTTAATAAAAGCAACCAATATGTTTTAACGTGTGGGACTGAATATCTTGCTAAATCAATGTCAGATGTTTGATTTATTAGATTTTTAATGCCAGTACGCAAAAAGCTTCATGACAGTAATTAGTAGGGCTACACACCAGTGCAAGTCTTTGTCAGTTTGCTTTTAAATTGAGATTAAGTTATCTGAGTATATTATTTCCGTCAGTGGGTCTCAAATGATTTGGAGGTAACATTTATCCCCTTAAAATCTTGTGACTCGTCGTCGTCGGGGCCATTAGAGCCGGAACGGGATTCGGGACAAAAAACGGTGATGAATTCGGCCATGGGCTTTTCAAGGAACCAACCCCACATTTCGTGAAACCATGGATAAGCGCAAACAGGGTGGCCGAGTTGGAAATTGAAACTGCGTTCTCCATAATGGTAGACTCGAGCACTAATTGTGTTTGGTTATATTGGATGAAATCTGGTGTTGGGGTGAGCTTGAAGGGACTCCAGTAGCACTGGATTGCTGGAAGCATTCGTACTATGTGCGCATGCTGAACGTTTGGAGGAATGGTATGCCAACAAGACGTGACTTGAAAGAAAAAAGTCTCGGCCTTGCATGTGCCGGTAGACGTTGGTCAATAGGACTGCTTCGCACGTGTAGAAAATTAATGGGAGAAATCTCCATATCTGCAACACTGACTGCACAGGTTTGACTCAATATTTATGGTCGTCAGCTGCAAATTCCTCCTCTTAACGTCAGTGCTTTATTTATACCCGCTGTTGTGCAAGTCTGGGGTACTGAATACAGAGCAGCGCAGCCCTAGCTAGGTGCTCTATTTTAAGGCCATGCTGCAGAACTGTAACAAATGTCTGATTCTAATGTTTAAAACGAAACAAATGGTTACTGAACAACATATAAGTATCGATTATGTTACGTTGCTATCACCACTTAGTTCGTGCAGTTCGGAATCCGCGTTAAAGCGTTGGTCAAGAGGCAGAATGCGCGGCAAATGAATTTCTGTCACTCGCTGCCCGAACTGCCATACCCGGTCTCCCAGCTATTAGTACTATCCAACTGTCTATAGATTTTTGGAAAGTTGTAATTTAATGGAAGAAGCAGGGCCATTTTTCTGAATAGCCAAACAACATTAAGCAACCTGGCTCAGGTAGTTTGTAATTCAGGGTAGTTGATCCTTGTAAAACCTAAAGTGACAACTTGTCACTCGTGTAGCGTTAAACAAATCTATTATGTAGAAAAATAATTTTCTTAGCTGTACCCTATAAAATACTGAAGGTATCTAAAGGTATGCTCTCATAACTTTACTAAATTCACTGCGGTCTGGATCAAAGCTATCCGAAGATCGGTTAACGTTCATACCTGTTGCCATCTGTTTTCCAGTATTGATTACGAAACTAAGTTCCCTACTGCCATGGTCCAGTACCTTAGTTGTCTTCTGAAACTGCGTTGAGATGAATCGGCTTGAGTGATGATCCGGGTTCGAATCCCCGTTCAGCCTTCCAGATTTCGGTTTCCCATAAATTCCTGAAATCACCGCACACTAATGCCGAGATGATTCAGGCCGTGGGCGAATTCCTTCCCTTTCCTTGTCTCCAGTCGTTTCCCGCCTCTATTGAGTTCAACGTCGATGAGACGTTAAGACTTGAGTAAAAAGAAAAAAAACTGTTGGTGAAAATCCCTTGAAGTGTTGATCGATGCTATTGGTTACTAACACCAGTAATCGTTCACTGAACGCAAGCTTCTGGCACACGAACCCTTGCGGATCGAAGACCTGCTGAATATGGTGTCATGGTTCGTTTCTTTTTTGGCCATGAACGTATTTTTATCTTAAAACGGTATTCTTCTTAACCTTCTTTTTACTGTTCCTCATCCGGTAATTTGGCTATATCGGATGTGCCACGGCACAGCAAGTTCGATCTGAGTAGGAGGCATGATGTCTGCGGTTTTACGAATTTCTTCATCGCAACTTTTTTTTTAAAAAAGTGCTGGAAGTATCACTAATTTTCCAATAAAAATTGAAAACCGAATTATACTAAAAATTATAAAACTTACTTGCAAAACATACAACGTTCAATCAAATGACAAATTTTCTACCATTTGAGATTCAATACCGTTACGTCTCTTCTTACCCCCCATTATTTAGGCCTGCATGTCTCAACGGTTCTGTATCATTCATGTTCTTCTCATTTTATCATTATTCTGAATGATTTATGAATGATCCTTAAGTTCTCTGGCCATTATTTCATCTAATTGATCGCAACTGTCGTCAAACTATTTTTCTTTTTCATTCATGTACTTAATGCTAATTTTGTTCTCAAACAGCGGTGCGGCAGTTTTATTGTCTTTGAGGTTAAACATTACTAAATGGTCCGTAGGAGAGTTGCACCAATGATATACGATGAACAGTGGAGTGTTGGTTTGTAGTAGGATGAAAGAGGAACCGGCTCATCTGTAGCAATTGTTTGTCAGCTGAAACAGGTAAGTGGAGAAACACAACGTTTCGCGAAACGATTAAAAATGATGAATGTTTCCTAACAGAAATAAAATCATGCAAAAAGCTCCTAACTCCAGGAAACGCAGTCAATCAATATCTCTGTGATCTGTGGTGCTGTGACCGCACCTTATCAACGTTCGGCGAAGCCTAGCAGCTTGACTCAGAACTATCGCATATCCGTGGCACTGATCGTTCATAATTTTGCCTTGCTTAATTGTTAGTAAAGCGGAGAACTTAACATTTAAAATGATACCTCATTTATGGATTTTGGTTAAGTTATGAAGGCAGAGGTGGCTAGTTAAAAAATTGGCAGTCATTGTGGACTGCTGACAGAAGAGAGAACTTCAAACTATGAATATCATATGCGCAACACGTCATACTTAAAGCTCCAGATATGCTAAATAATAATAAATTAAAATTTCTTTATTTTCGATTTAAATGATGGAGTTACATAAAAATTTGTCATAAATTGCGGCGCCACAGTTATGATAGTGCTTCCGTCGCAGCTCTTATTTAAATAAATAATCCGTACAAATGGTTGTAATACTGTTTTACAGTAAAGCGTTTTGCCTAACCATGTTTATAATTGCTGATGGTTATACAGTTTGTTACAACCATAAATATTTTACATTAAAACAATTTTTCATAGTTTATACCATCATATAAAGCAGCTCACTTTACAGAATACAAATACGATAAGTAATATCACTCAAATAGCTCACTTCAGTTTAATTCAATTGTTGATCAGATTGAAGTTGAGATTAAAGATTTTGATCTTGTAGAAGCACTAATTATTTTTGGAATGCCTTCTCCGGCAGATACTACTTAAATGCAATTAAGAAATAGTTTAAAGGTAACGAAACTCTTTGAATTATAAATTATCGGAGCTAGCAGAATGAAATGTAAGTTTCACTGCTAAACAATATAGAAACGCTTTTTTTGTTTATTTATGACTATTGTAGTTACCTATAGTGAACATTAGCAAAGACTTTACTCCCCATTATGTAAAAGCTATAAAGGTACAGGGTCGTTATGATGAAAATTTGTTAGATTTTTTTATTATTATTATTCATATAAGCTTTTAAGAAGGTTGCACTTTTTGCTCGCGAATAATTATACCATTCGGCCAGATAACCTCAAAAATATATTATGAAATTCTGTTTATGCCACTGGGAGGTCCTAGGAATGGACTATTTCATTGTTAGACAAATTATTACAAAAATATATAGCAATATTAATAGCTGATTAAAAACGATAATAATTCCATAATTTTTGACGCTTCTAAAACTGTATGTGTTCGTAGGAGTGCGAATGTATCTTTGTCATGTTTTATAGATACATAAGGCGCAAACACCGTTAGTATTATTGTTAATTGGAATTTAAAAAAAAAAAAAATCTACTTTTAGCTCTTTGCTTCTAAATCATTGCAAGTCTTAAACATTCCTTATTTGGGTTAAGGTTTTTGTAAATCAAACATAAACGGTATTTTTCTATTTGTTTTAAACTATGTGTAGGCAAAGTTGCATCCAAATCGGACAAAAACTGTGTGCTCCAAATAGCGTCGAACGCGCTTATCACATGCGCAACTGGTGGGCATGTCGGTAACGACGCGCAACAGTTGGCATGTCGCTGACGTGACGTCACGAACTCACCGATTTACCCCCGTCCAAACATCACATAACGCGCCTATAGGATTAATCACTTTAAAAAACTTGAATAATAAATATGTATATATGATTTTGTCAACGAACGTTTTGATATATAGACCTTAGAATTGCGTAAAATCGCTGGAACTGGTATTATGCCGTCCGTTGTTTAGATTCCTGCCGCAGTACCAGCGCAGCATCCGGTTCCTGCTGGAGGGGCAGCGCAAGACGCACGAGCTGTACAGCGAGCTGGCGGCGCAGCACAGCGGCGGCGACTCTGACCTGCTGGGGGCCTTCCTGGCGGAGGCAGAGCGCCGCCAGGGCGAGGACCACTTCTACTCCGCCGACCAGCGCAACTACCTGCTCGCAGACATGTTCGGCGCCGGGCTCGACACCACCCTCTCCACGCTGCGCTGGTTCCTCCTCATGATGGCGCGCCACCAGCACGAGCAGGTCCGCACAGCGCACTCACAAACCACCATACGTGAAAAACTATTGGCATATTCAGTTTTAATAGATCTCCCTCCCCTCTGAGAATCTCAGTTCCTTGCTAGAACTCTGCCACTAGAAGGAGGCAACTTAACCAGTCACCTTGTTTTGTGGACAGAAAGGATGTTGCAAATATAAAATGAGCCCATACCAACGAATCTCTTGCAATTACTGTGGGCAATCACTTCAGAATGTTCCGCAACGGCACCCATACTTGTGCTGTAACAACAATAAAATTGACCATCTAAGTCATAGCTCCGGAATTCACAAAGTTGTGGATGGCAGAGGCTGCTTTGCACCAAAACGAACTCTTTATTTCAATACTGATTAGCAAGAGTAAATAATGAGTTCATAAAAGCATCAGTACGGCGCCAAATTTCTCTAACTTTATCCCTCCTAACATCGGGACCTAAACAAGTTGATGAACGAAGTATTTCAACGCATTTATAAATGAAAGGAGTTGTTAGCACCTTTGCCAATAAATTCAAACGAAATCTACGTCGTCTCTCCGCCAGATAATCCTAGCCCAATCTATATAACTATCCTGTGACGCTATTATAAGGTCTGTGGGAAGTAGTCACGAATCGAGCGGCTCTTGTCTCTAATTTTTTTAAAATGTTTTGTCTGTCCGGGTGGAGTTTAGTAATTGATTTTAAACTAACTTCTGGATTAGTTAGAGACGTGAAATTTTGGCCATAGCTCAGAACTGAATGACAATGCATGAAAATGTGAAAAAATTGGAGAAGTTGTGCGGAAAATTTGAAAATTCGGGAAAAACTGAAAGTACTCTTTTCTATGGACTGATTTGCCTAATTTTTTGAAATGTTCGTAATAGTTGGAATAAGGTTTTTAGTTAATGAAAAATTGGAAAATTTGTCCGGAAAATTGGAAAATTCGGAGGTAACTGAAAGTACTCTTGTCTATTGACTGATTTGGCTAATTTTTCATAAATGTTCATAATAGTCCGAATAAGGTAATTAATGAAAAATTGGAAAAGTTACCCGGAAAATTGGAAAATTCGTAGGAAAATTAAATTTTTTCTTCGTACCGATTTGGTTAATTTTTCTTAAATGTTCGTAATAATCCGAATAAGGTCTTTAGTAAACGAAAAATTGGAAACGTTGCCCCGAAAATTGGAAAATTTGGGAAAAACTTAAATTCTTTTTTCCTTTGTACCAATTTGGCTAATTTTTTTAAATGTTCTTAATAGTCCGAATAAAGTTTTTAAACAAAGAAAAATTGGAAAAGTTGCCTGGAAAATTCTGGAAAATCTAACTCGCTTTGGGCTTTTTCCGGGTGAAGCTAGAGACTTGAAATTTAGACCATAGCTCAGAACTGGGTGACAATGCATGAAAATCTGAAAAGTTGACCGGAAAATTTGAAAATTTGGGAAAAACTAAAAGTACTTTTTCTGTTGACTGCTCTGACTAGTTTTTTTAAATGTTGGTAATAGTCGGAATAAAGTTTTTAGTTAGTGAAAAATTGGAAAGGTTGCACCGGAAAATTGGAAAATTTCGAGGAAACTGGAAGTTTTTTTTCTGTGTACCGATTTGGCTAAATTTTTTTTAAATGTTCGTAATGGTGCGAATAAGTTTTTTAATTGATGAAAAATTGGAAAATTTGCCCTTTAAAAATTCGGAGAAAACTGAAATTCTTTTTATTTTTCTGTGTACCAATTTGTATAATTTTTTAAAAATGTTCTTAATAGTCCGTATAAGGTTTTTAAAGAAAGAAACATTGCATAAGTTGCCGGGAAAATTCTGGAAAAACTAACTCGCTTTGAGCTTTGCCTGTCCGGCAAGGAACAGTCGTCGCGTTGCCGCAGCGTGATCCATTTCAAATTTTCACTCACATAACCCTAAAAAGCATAAAATAATAATAAAATAAAAAAACTTTTTAATGTAAAATGTTTTTATAACGGACTAAGAAGTATAAAATAATTTATCTAATCCTTATCAAGGATAAAACCACATACAGATTTCTAACTTCTTCTAAATTGCACTCAAACTTAAACTTGGAAATTTTTGATAGCTATTAAATCACTATTAAGATAGATGACGAAAAACATTGGTTGCATGCAATACATAACTATAAGAAGAATAGAGAGTAGCTATCAATGAAAGAACTTATCAGTTCACATTATTTGCGGTGCAATAAAATTGTTAGTAGAGCTTTTAATGCATCAATTCTCTATTGCATGCGCCCAATGTTTTTCGTCATCAATCTTACTAGTAATTTAATAGCTATCAAAAATTTCCAAGTATAAGTTTGAGTGCAATTTAGAAGAAGTTAGAAATCTGTCTGTGGTTTTTTCCTTCATAAGGATTAGATAAATTATTTTATACTTTTTAGTCCGTTATAAAAACGTTTTAAATTAAAAAGCTTTTTTTATTTTAGTATTATTTCTCTTTACCGTCAATCAATCCAAACTGCACAACATTGGTCCAAATATGGACGCACGGTAGCTTTGTACGCCATCTAGTACGCACATTAAAATTTTTCAAGATAATACCTAAGAATCGCAGTTTAGAATTAGTTCTACCTAGATTGCCGCTGAATTAACTTCCACTGTAAGTAAGTAGCTAGTAACTTCCAAACTAATCAGAGCAACAAAGTAAAATTTAATATCGCAATTAAACTTATTGATCTCTATGCATTAAAGAAATCTTAGGCATATCGCTTAATCCGAAGCAAAGCAATTAACCCACAAATATGTGCCAGAATTTTTCATGTTTGGAATTGCGATTGAATAAATACCGTGGAAAACACCAATATTAGACTTTTATCATAGTTTTGATGTCTGGGTGTCTTGGTCGAAATAAAATTTTGGATTTCACTAAGAAAAGGAAAGAAGTTAAATTTGACACATTAGTTAAACTCAGTTAGCTCACTCTACAATGAAAATCTGAGATACAGAAAGTTATTAGGGTAGAAAGCGATTTCACGTTAAGTGTAGATATAAGGAAATTTACTAATTTCAGTTATTTCTTATAATATAAATTTTATCTGTGTAACAAATTTCAGCTTTCTACGACTATGGCAAGTACCTTAAAGTTTTGATGCTCATCAGTCAGTGAGTGAGTGACAAAATTGCTGAAATTTCACTATATTAATAACATCCGAACTAAGAACAGCAACGAAATTAAATTTAGTAAGTTTGTTAAGATTTCTTATACCTATACATAAAAGAAATTTGAGACATGTACCATCAATACGACCTAAGAAGTTGAAGTACAAAAATGCCCCCGAATCGTTTCGAAATAAGCGTAGGCAGTGCTGCCGTTGACTCGAATTGGCGGGTGCACTACCCCTCTTTCATATTCTGCCACGAAATAATCTTTTCTGCAGATAATATATCAATTATATTACTCTTGTACTAAAATTGTTACATATAGAGTACGCGTATAAGCAGTCTTCCCTATGTTGTCCTATAAATCTTCCCAGTTATTGGTTGAAGAAATAAAGTTAGTTTATCATAATTTGCTCTCTGTCGTGTAATGAAGGAATTCGGCCATGGCCTTTCAAAGCAAGCATCCCTACATTCGCCTGGAGTGATTTGGGGAAACCATGCAAAACCCAAATCTGGATGCCAGGACGGGGATTCGATCCAGTGTCCTTCAGAATGTGAGGCCAGAGCTTAAGAATTAAGATTTCGTCACGGACGAGATATACTCTGTAACTTAGTCCACAACCCGAAAGTTGGTTGGATCCTCCAGAAGGAGGCATACCAAGCCATTGTGTCAGAGGTACGACGGCCATTTCCTTTCATCTGGGACCTACAGTTTAACGTGGAATGCGAACCACGGAACGACCAAGCGCAGCTCTTATGATAAAACACAACTTTTAAATTCCTGCGCCCCCAATGAGCTAGTAAAAATGTTATTCCATGTATTTTCGTGTACTCCAGTAAGATACCTGCCACTCTTGATCGTAACTATTGGATACTCTGTTTCGAAGAAAACCGTAAATCTTTTACTTTTCCCAAGTTTACTCTTAACAATTTCCAGGCATTATTCTGGTGCTCGTGTGCCGACTAGTTACGTCCGGTTGTGTTACGCCACTCTGTCCAAGGCTAGTGGTGCCTCACGGGTCGTGTACCTCTGCCGCAGTGGTAATGTGGTTAATCGCCGAGATTGCAGCGTGTCACTTAGCGCGTCTGTCATTGCTGCTCTCTCCTTACTGCCAACCTTGCCAGTCGAAAACTTTGCTCTCGGGTTGTGATGAGAATAACATGCGCATTTTTAGTATTGTTTATTTTAATATCGTAGGTAATTGCCTTCAATTTGTGTACATATGTAATACCCAGCTAATGCAATTGAAATCGGAAGTGGCATTGATGAATATGCTACAGAAGTTTGCATATCTGGGTATAAGTTTTCTGAAATCACTTAATAAGAATGTTAAAGTGGTTGTCTAATATGCTCTATAGGTTATTTATTTTTCAACCTTCTCTTCCCCCTTTCCTGTTTCTAATTTATATTAAGATTATGTTGACATTGACTGAAAGTGGCAATAACAAAGTATCTCTTCCTGTAGACTTTGAAAGTGACAATAGACTAAGAAGCAGAAAATCATAGCCAAGAAAAAATAAATTTTCTTATATTTATCAAATTAAAAGAAAAGCCAATTATATAGATTAAAATCTAATGCTCATAAATTAAACTGCCTTTCTTATTTTAATCATGCAACATTTATAAATCTTCAAAAATTAGTAATGATTCAAACTATATAATAGATTCACACGATTAACTAACTCATTCTCTATCCTCCATCTCGTTTTAATGACGGTGAAAATTTTAAAGGAATCAAACCTGCCCCTATATTGTCCATTTGTATATCTGATTTCGTTATATGTGTGTGTTTCAGATCTACCTGTCAAACGGTTCATTCAGTCACTGTTACCGAAAAAAAGTCCTTTAAAAATTTCAGTTATGGTCAACTATGAACAGAACAAAAAACTGCAATTCTAATTCTGCATAGAAGTAACATATGACAAAGTACACTACAGTGAAACAACTGTACCAACGTAAGTCTAATTCTGAATTACATTAAGCACCGTTTCAAGAATACGTGAGACGATTTTGATTTTTATATATGATTTTGGCTGCAGCCAGCAAAGGAACATTTGAACGATAATTATTTTGGACAATACTGTTCAATATTGTCAAATAACGAGTATCCCTCTCTCTGAGACCTAAGAAATCTAGCAATTTATCGAATTTCAATGGATTTTCGTGAAAATTCTGTGTAAGTATATAAGACATAGATTATGAAGAGGAGTACCAGATGGATCAAAAATACTGGGAAAAATTCAAAACTCGAGATCTGCAATAAGAAATTTGTATAACAATATGTTCGTCAAAGGAATTATACGAAGGATGACGTTTCCCCACCCATCCTTAGAAATACTTTATCAAAATATTGACAACTCGGCAAAGCACTAGTGACAGATCGGTAATAAATGCAAAGACATATGTTACTGTCCACTGATGGATTATTACTGAATATCTCTTGATATTTATGTAGAATAAATTGTAAAAAAATATTTGAATCATATAAAAAAACCTGATACACCAATTAACGCAATATCTAACAGCTGGAGAGCATAACAAAAATATTGAGTTAACAGTTAACTGAAACTTGGGGAGATAAGAGGGTGACAATATGTCTGAGATTCTCAGAAATCAAGTTTGCAATGTGTCTACAGTGAGACAAACTTTGAGAAAACTTCATAAATAATTAATGGCACAGTAATAAAAAGTAAAACAAACCGAATTGCTCTGTGTCTTGGGGAGATGAAGGAATATTAGAAACTGGAGGAAGAGATTGCCAAATGTCGAAGCTATGAAGAAAGAGAAGGAACTTGGACACAACGAAATGTGTCAGTAAAAGTAGATAATGAGGAAAGACCGTATGAGTAAAATTGATATATTTAAATTTTTCAGATCGCTTAGAGCCAATACGCGAACAAAGGATTGAAAAACTAAAGACTTCTTGATAAACTTGAAGTTTATCTCGGATATTTTACACATCTGATAGGGTCATGTAATGCAATATGTGGCATTGTTCGGCTTTTTTGTGGAATCCTTTCGGCACCCTAGCTTTGGTGGGTGAAGGATTTGCTTGCTACCTTGTTTCTAATTTATATTTTTAAAACTATGTAATATGCTAACTTTAAGTATGGATATCTCGTGATCTGTGTGCGCACGCTGTGCATATACTGGTACATTAAATATGAGCATGAAAGAGAGAAAAATTAGTAGATTTTAGCGTACCTTACCGAGCTTGGTGGGTGGGCGGTAACGCTCGACCCTCGCATCCGTGAGGACCCGGGTTCTAATCTTCGTCCGGCCATCCAGATTTAGGATTTCCATTGTTTTCTGAAATCACTCTAGGTTAACGCTTAGGATAGTTCCTTGAAAAATGCCAAGGCCTAATACCTTCCTGTTCGTTGCCCTCTTCATCTAATGGCCTCGACGTTCAGGTGGCGGAAAGATCAAAGAAAAAGAAAAAAAACGTACCTGAGAACGGGTACACGTTCTTGATCAGCGCGTGCGAGGTGGACAGCCTTGAGTGCTACCTAGATCTGTCGCTACTAGAACTGCTGCGTCACGGCACTATGACACGCTTACTAAAATGAACTTTCACACGCCACAACTTTGAGATTGAAAAATGGCTACTTTACCCAAAATGTTGTGACTTGCAGAATTACATGTGCTTAGTGACTTTTTTTTTTTTAATCCATTTTGGCAGCTCGCGCATTATTTGGTCACCACAAGACTATAGCCCGTTCAGTTAACGGAGGCGACTCAGTCAATTTGCTTTATCGCCACTCTGATCACCATACCTCTACATTATACCAATTTAAGAATCGCTTGTCTGCCTGCCTGGACGCAGGGTTCAGATCGAAGAGTTAGAAAGGAGCGAATGGGAGGTGAGGTGGAGAGCAAAATATGGCCTTCCGCCGCCAGTTCAGAGTGAACAGAGTATAATACAACACATACCGATGCCTTGGAATGAACTCGGCTGCGTTAAGGTTGTTTCCCACGGCCCGTGATTTTATATGTCGCGCCAAATCAGCCGATTGTATAGATCAGCACGCGTCATAGACGAGCCCCCTCCAGCTCACTCCACGTTTCTTAGTGTCTACTGTACTACAAAAGAAGAGGGTTGGCACCACTGCTGCAAACAGAAGGCAACAACGTACAACTAGCCGGGTCTTTGATGATACCAACTGGGCAATGGATACCCGCTAGCACCAGCCGCAATAGATGGCTCTCTTCCCATGGCCCGTTGTTGATAGCTGCAACGGTGCAACCGGCAAATACACGGGTCGAGGGAAACCACATTTACACTTGCCTACTGAGCCAGCCTGTATTGAAGTATAGATTTCCACTTGGAAGTTAGTGAGGATGTGTGCGCAGGAGCTGTTGGTGGAGGAGCTGGAGGCTGCAGTGGGCGAGCGTCCTCTCCAGCTGGAGGACCTGCCCGCCACACCTCGCCTGGAGGCGGCCCTGCTGGAGACACAGCGCATCAGATCAGTCGTTCCAGTCGGCATCCCGCACGGCACACTGCAGGTAAAACACCAACCAAACTAACTTCAGCGACACATTGTAAATGCGAAACTAATCCTGTCTGTTACATTTCCATGACTAAACGGCTAAACTGATCTTGATGAAATTTTGAAAACTAAACGGACCGTGACAGACAGATGGATAGCGTGTGTAAGTCTGTAGTGTTGTATCGATAGCTCAGGCTTTGTTTCTCTCCCAGTCAGTTTATATATATATTTCTCTTCAGTTTCAATTGTAGAATGGTATGGTTATAGCTTCTCCGTCTAATTATCACAAACTCCGTGCTTTGTGAGACACCTTTTATGTAACTTACCAATATCCAATTCTAGCAATAAATTTCTTAAGTCCACGCTTACGAAGTCGTGAGTAACAGCTAGTTTTGTATAATTTTCAATGGTTTCATTCATCACTGACTTCTGTCTGACTTGCAAACAATACATTTCCTTTGTTTTCGCTACGAAAATGTAGCTTCGGTTGTCATGGATCGATGGGGAAAAATCTTTTGGTGTGTTATCATACACGAATAAACTGGTACTTAATGGAACGTTGGCTTCGAGAAAACAATCCGCTGAACTAATTTGAAACTATTTGCAGTTTGAGATTTTTGTGTTTCTAATTAATATTCATCTGCGTAAAGATTGCGTTATTTACACGAAATTAAAACTCGTAAAAATGTTGCCGACCCTAGAAGTGGAGCATGCTTGCACTACTTGCCGAGGACAGTTTTAATTGTATGCATCGTTTGAATACTTTTAACGAGTAATATACACATAGTGATAAGTACGAATTTAGAGTACTGTGGCATCATGTAGGGGAGACCGGGTACAGTTGATACACTTTTTACTTTCTGAATTTTAAATTGTTTTTCTGCAATTATTTTGAAACAAATCGAATGTAATTCATAACTATAACTATTTGGCCATAAGTTAAGATACTTCCATTATTTATAAAATTAAATTTCCTTTCTTGAAAAAAAGTTTTAAAAACTTTGCAAGATGTATCAACTTAACCCGCCTTGGGTAAAGTTGATACGGTGATGGGTAAAGTTGGTACACCTTTTAGTAAGTTGATACTGTGGCAGGAATTAATGAAAAAATAACAAAGGAAACGTGAACAAGATTTATTGTTACCACAAACAATACAACAATATTATTAACAACAAAGTTAAAAAACAACCGCGTTTTTGAAGACCCAAAAAAACAACTTAAATAGTTTATAGGAATAATATTTTGAGTATATAGGCTACAAAAGCTTTTGCTTAGCGAACTATGTTTAAAATATACAAAATTTTATTAGTTTCTAAAATCTTGTATTGAGAACAATTACATTACTCCGACTCTGAAGAGAAACATCGGTCTGATTGGCAGTTAATCCAAGTGTAAAAGGGGTTGTCTTCTGCACAGGTGATGTGTGCCCACTTCTTGCAAGAAATGCACTGAATCCATTCCTGGCCAGGTGTGGATGAGGAGTACACACCAAACAAAAATACTCTCCGTCTTCATCAGAGTCCGACTCTTCTTCAGGTTTTCTTCGTTTCTGACGTTTTTTTATCTTTGTCTTCTTTTCTTGGTTTGTCTATCTCTTTGCTTAGCTTACCATCAAATAATTTACATAATTTTAACTTGTGCTTTTCTGTCTTGATAGATTTCTTTTTTTCTCTCTCTATAGCATCTTGTTCAATTTTTTTTTTTATTGGAGTATCTGTAAGAATACAAGACTTTAAGGGCAGTCTGCCTTTTTTACTTCTTTCAGTGACACCAGACACCAAGCACTCTTCATGTACAAGGTTCATGTGCTCTTCCCGAAGATGTAGAAGGCAGATTGACATCTGCTGATGTAGAAGGCTGATTGACTTCTGCTGATGCTGAAGGCTGATTTATTTCTGCTGATGTAGAAGGCTGACGATCAGTTACAAAGCTTGACAAAAAAATCTTCATATGTAAAGATGTCTGGATTATATGACATTATTCCTGTAGCTTTAAATCCTGCTATAATATTATTTGGTGTCATAGCATTTGAAAAGGCACTACTCACAAGACTGGGGATGTCATAGATTGTTACGGTTTTCCCAGGATTACTGGCACTTTTATTGATTTGTTAGTGCCATATCCTATGCCAGCTCGCGAACATTTTTAGGAGTTAGACCATAGTAAATGTTAGAGCTAGTTAACATATATTTACTAAGCTCCTCCTCTAATTCATCAATTAATATTTGTCGATGTTTAGCATATCCCATTTGTACACCTTTCTCAAGAGCTTCTTGTGTTTCAAGAATTTTTTTTCTTTTTTCACCTTGTACCGATGAAGGGTCATTTTGTCTATATTAAAGGTTTTGACCGCTTCTCTAACAGACATCCTGCCTTTCCTAATTTCTTCATATGCTCTTTCAAAAATATCAATGGGTATTTAGCCCCTTGTAGTTTTTTTCTTTTAGTTTCTAGGTATCTGAAAATAAATACAACAAATGATTATACCTGTGGGTCAAGTTGTTACCCTGTGGGTCAAGTTGATACACCCCTAAGAAACGTATCAACTTGACCCCTAAGAAACGTATTAACTTGACCCAAACGTCGCCATTACACTAAACTCTAAATCACGTAAACCACAAACATTTAAAACTATGTCCAATAGGTGAAGTTCTTACCTTTACAACAAATAACAATGTGATGATATCAATAGCAGAGTTCACTAAGAAATAAACATGCAATACTACTTGAAAATGTGTAGTGAAAATTTACTTTTGGTGATCAAAAACAGTTTTTAGTTCACAACTCACAAATAAATCAACTTTCTCCTCGAGAACAGGTGTGGTTACTGAGTATCATTCTGTTGTCCAGACAAGCTAGTCACTCTTGTCTGCGTCTGCGCATTAGCAAGTTATTTGTCCTGTATCAACTTAACCCTGTATCAACTAGACCCGGTCTCCCCTATAACTTAATTGGCTAAGTAATGATTTTTGTAATGAGCTTTTAATTCAATTAACCAAATCATTGACGTTTATGTTTGTTAGGATATGACGCTGGGCGGATACTTGGTGCCGAAGGGAAGTATGTTGGTACCCCTGCAGTGGGCGATCCACATGGACCCGGAGACGTGGCCTGATCCCGACCGCTTCGACCCTGGACGCTTCCTGGGGGAGGACGGCCGAGTAGAGAGGAGGGACGCCTTCATACCCTTCCAGACTGGTCAGTCACTTAGGTTTAATGCTGGCAAACTTCAATGTCTTCCGACGCTACAGTATTGGTACAGTTTTAAAGATGCGTTTCATAGTCTGCAATAATCTGATTTGCTTCCCATCAATGAACAGTTGTTTTGTATGACTACAATCTAGAAGTTGAATGGAATAGGCAACTGGTTGTCATTTCAAACTACTGATTATCTAGTACATTGTCATATGATCAATCTTCGTTAATGTCTTAGTTTATATTGTAACTCTCTCTTTAAAACTAGTAGCTTTATTCTTCAATACAGCAAGATGAAGACATCATTTAGCTTTGGGTACACGATCATATATTACATTCTTTATATCAAAACCTCAGTCTTTGTTCCAAGAAATTCGACATGAAACTCATCATTGTTAACTGAAGAATATGCAGTAAAAGGGCTGCGTACTGACGCCAATACGGACTACTGGGATTCGATCCACGGTGAAGGTGATGGTTTTTCTTCTAGGTCAATTACCTGAAACGGTTCCTCAAATCCACTCAGCCTGATATCAATTAGATAAGGATTAGGTAAACATATGGTGGAGAGGCCCTTTACTTTGTATTGTTTACAGAGAACGTGGAGGAGCTGGTGTAAGAAATGATTCTGCACATAAGCTCAGGAGAGTTTTATTCTATTTCACCAACACTGTTAAGATTTCACAGTTGATAGGATATGACAACGCATGAGCAGTAGATCAATCGTTTCGCTATATACGTATATTTTTCAACTATTACGTAAGTTCGAGGAATCCGGCGAGTGATAATTTTGATCCAAACTTCTGTGTAGAAACTGCCTTAAAATCAATCGTGCACTAATTTTTGCATCAATTTCACTGACGTGAATAGTAAAACCACATATTTATTTTAGCTTTAACAAGTTTTGAAAACTTGTATTCAAACTTGACTGACGGAACGTTTTTGAAGCATTTTGCATGCTTTCCTCCCGAATAACATCCCTCACTATATTTTTTGTTTTGTACCAGGATCCTCAGTTGCAATGTAAACATCGAAAGATTGAAAAATCGCCAACGAAATCTTTATTTTCGTCATTACCATCGTTATATTTCAAATAATAATTAATTTTACGAACAGAGATATATTTTTAAGTGTAGTCTTGTGTTTACAGAACTAGATTCACCTGGTGGCACCTTAAAGTAAAAAACAAGACGATACATATGCACGTAGCTGAAATTTTTTATATAAACAGTAATTTTTTAGTTTTCATTCAAAGTAATGCATGGCAGAGACATGGGAATACAACGGATAAAATTGTCAGTAACTTATATGTTAGCCACCAATAGAGGTGCTTAAGCAGAATCCTTAACGCTATATTCTCTGTTATTGACTCCTGTTTACGTTTGACAGGCAAGCGGATGTGCGTGGGCGAGGAGTTGGCTCGCATGCTGCTCTACCTGTTCGGAGGCGCGCTGCTGCAGAGATTCCACGTGGCGCCACCTAGCGGCGCCACCGTCGACACGCGCGGAGTCTGTGGCATCACACTTACTCCTCCAAGGCAGCCACTCGTCTTCACACCCAGGACACGTGGAGAACACTCCGATTAAGCAGCCATCTTTTTCTTATACAACAACACTTCACTCGTGTCGCCGGACAACTATAATTTTTTTACATTAAGTTGAGCTACATTTTCAGTATGATAATTATATACTATCCTTTGGTTTCTCGCCTGTTGAAAGTAAGCTATGTTGTGTAGCTCTGTTAAGAGACGTATATATTTAAGTGTGGATTCAGTACTGTTTTATAACCTTGTTTTCATCTGAATAGTGCAAATTTTCAGACCAGGTATGGAAAAGAAAATTTGTCTGATGTATTACTCAACGCGACTGATGTTATTCTTGGTGACAATGTATGGAAGTGTCAGCTTCTATTGACGGAATAATCATTTTAATATTATTTTTACTGTAGGCAAGAACAACTTCCGTAATATTTTGATATTGTGGACTATAAGAATAAAAAAATGATTTGAACTTAATATTTTGCTTAGTTCTTCCAAAATGATTTTCCTGGTGCAGAAAGTAAGAATGTCGCTTGCTCATAAGTAAAGTGTTGGTCAGGTGTACCTATAATCATTCATTTATATCACCAAAATATGTGTATATCAGCAAAATGAACAGTGTAGAGCACATATATATATATATATATTTGTGCTATCACTGAACAGAAAAAAACTACGCAATATTGATGTTTTTTTCTTTGGCCAAAAAAAAAAAAACTTCTTCCTATTGCTTTATAAATAATTTTTTGTGTTATCATTCCTATTATTACTGAGAAGTGCGGAAAATTTCGATGTATACAGATAAATATTTATATATATATATATACACCTGACTAGCAATAACATAAACTGTTTTTAGGTATCTCATGGTGTTGCTGTTCTCGTTTTGATTCCAATAACTGATAAGAACCGCAAAGAAAATAAATAGTATACAATATTTTAACAGATACAGCCACCGATATGCAGAGTGTAATATCTTTTTTAAAGATTGTTATGCACATTTTTAACCCATTAAGTAAAGTCGTTAAAAAAAATCAGACTGCTATGTGATACTTGAAGATATTTTGTTTTAGCAAAACAGCAAATAAACCAGTTTATTTTGGCGTTTAAATGTGGTATTTTGTTTTAAAGAAAAGGTTAGAAATTTCCATCTTGTATTTTCTTCATTTCCAAATACTTCGAAAGTTCAATTACAATAACTTCAAGAATATATTTGTAGCAAGTCGTGATTTCGTGGTACTTCATTGCCTATACATTCTGATGACTTGTAAATGAAGGATATAAATGTTCACGCTATTCTTCATCGCTTTGACTTCATCCACCGATGGCATTATGGATATGTCAGTAGGTGTACATTGTATAGTCTACGGAAGTTCTTTCTAGATGCAGATATTTTCATCAAGTTTTTTCACAGTACTATTGTGTGAAGCTACCCAACATTTCATGCCCGAATTTTCGCGATTGTGACTAATATTGCGTCGTGGCGCCTGTGGTCTCTGATATAGGCCACCCGCGCTTTACAGCAGTATGAAGTGTCATCAGTGCATGTTTACACAAGGAGTCGTCACAGCTCTCGCGGGAAATATCATTTCCTTGCCTTAGTAGTCAGATATTATGGTATTATTTTTACATTATATAAAATTTTCTTCTGCAGTTGAGAGTACGATACATGTTATATTAAAATGCACTGATTAAGCGGTGATAGGAACCCACTTAACAGTCTCTAAGCAAGTTGTATTGACAAGTGCTTTAAGATTAGACAAAGCAGTTGTTACCTGCAGAGATGTGAACAATAATAACTTTAATTCTTTTGGTCTGCTTCACGAACTCTGTTGGTAAATTACCAAACTAGCAAATTAGGTGCCGTTTATCGACGGGGATTCTTTCCTTTGACCAGAGATTCACTATGTAAATAATATGACGAATCTTCTTTTACAGCTTATGTAACTCAAAAACAGATGCCTCACACTTTGTTAAAAAATACTGATGACTTAAAAATATCTTTAAAAAATAATAATACTGTTCTAACATTTTCTTGAAATTCGACGGAAAGTTGATTTGTGTTTAACTGTACCAAGAATCCACCACCCCAAAGAGAAACAGATTTTTCTCGAATCAGAAAATATAAGAATGGATCACCTTGTCTTCCTTATCGGCTTTGTGAGATGTTCGTTCTGATTATAAAAGATTTTAAATGTGCAGACTGGTGTTCTACTTCGAACAAATAATTATACTTCACATCTTATGCGTCACTTTCGTTTTGAATTTCTGTACTAAAATGACACGTTTTCTAGTATAATTGGCTGTCTTTTATGGTCAGAGTACAGACATTTCTTATATTTCGTAACATTTTGTATTGGCGAAATACAATTTGTGAATTGATTTCTTCAGTCAAGGAGTTTATCGTTCTCTAGACGTCAGTTTAACCGATACGCTTGTTTGTAATCAACTCACAGTCGATGAACCGTTAAGCCCGTATCATTTACGTCATTTCGATGTTGTCCACTCCGATTCTCCGCTATCACTGCCTGTTTTATGTAATCAGATGCTGATAGTAGTGCGGCCAGTTGGTGTGACAGCTTTTGTGTTTTATAGTGGTATTAATGTCACGTTACTAATAGGGATTATATGGCTTGTGTACTAGCGTTCGCTTATTACAAAGACATATTCCTAATTGTTTTCTTAGGTGTTTATTTATTTATTACTTTGAAGCGTTCGCAATGGCACCGATGTAATATTGTGTTGTCCGTTCATATGTCAACGTTAAACTTGTTCAACGATACTCGCATGGTGCTATCATTCCCATAATTGCACCAATATAACAACCATATTTTATACCAAAAAAAAAAACGTAAATAAATGCATTATATATTTTCAAGCCGTTAAACACCAAATATTATATCCGAGTTGGTCTTCTGGAAGAGAGTATATTAATCAGAGTAATCTTAAGTCTGAGAACAAGGTCTGTTAGAAAGAAACTATCAAGTAGCACGAGGGGACCATCACAAGTTATAGAAATCTATTTGCTTTCCTGTATCGGTTAACTCTCACGAGATTCACAACTGAAAATAATAATCACTCCGCTATCATGATATTCCATATCACCTTACCGAGCGTTGTGGGTGAGCGATAACGTTGTAGCTTCATATTTGGGTTTGAATCTCTATCCCGCCGTCTAGATTTGGGTTTCCCCAAATCATTCCAGGTGAATGCCGGAATGTTTCCTTCAGAAGGACATGGTTGAATTCCTCCACGTTCCTTGCTCCCAGTCATTTCCCATCTCTAATGTCCTTTACACCGAATAGGCGTAAAGCCATAATAAAAACATCAATTTCACCTTGAACAGTTTAAAGTTGCTTAAATTTTACACTGACTATACTTTCCAGTTCTGTAGTTCATTAATACATCATTTTTCTGTATTAAACGCATCACTTTACTATAAACCAATAACAATTTGTGGTGTATTAAATATTTTATGTCTCTCATTCTACAGTAAACGCCGATGAAACTAAAGAGATTAACGATCTACCAAACTGAATGAAAACATGATCCAAACACTTTGGCCTTCTAACTGATTATACCACGTCTGCTCAGATAAGAACGAGTATTATTATTATTATTATTATTATTTATTATTTAAAAAAGTACCTCTTCCTATGTACAAATGGTTACACATTAGGATTGGTGTAATGCACCCTCCGCAATCAACTTCTAGTGAGTTGTGGAATAATAATAATAGTAATAGTAATAATAATCATCATCGTTTTTATTAAGTCACATGGCCACGGAATGAACTCTATCAAAAGATTAACACAATAACAGAAGAAATCAGAAAGCGTCGAGCTAAGTTCTACACCCACATCTACAGGATGGAAAACACTAAAATAGCAAAGAAATTACTTGACATATAACAAAGAGTAAAGGGAATGGCTGAAAGAGGTCCAGAGCGACCTACAACGGATCAACATAGAAAATCTGGTGGAAGAGAGAGCACTCCGAGAGGATGAAGAGATTATGGGAAGAAAAGAGGAGAAACAGCTGAAGATTAAATCGTGATTTCAAGATAATCGCTGTCCTAAAGGGGATTAATCGCAAATAAAAATAATAAGTCACGTGAAATTTGTACTATAGGAGGAATGATCTGTCCAATGTGGTTCTTCCAATCCCGTTTCAGGAGCAACAGCATTGAGGAGCCGAGCGTTATAATGCAGAATCATGTCGCTGTGGATTCGAATCTTGGGTGCTGTAGCGTCTGGCTTTTGACGTTATTAAAATTAGAATGAAATAATGGGATGCATTAATTAATAAGTTAATTTGCAAAATTAATCCCGGGTAGGCGCCAAGAATGGAAGTGTTCTCTATCCGAGAGAAGCGACATTCCAATTCTGAAATACTTTTTATCGAAGCAATTATACTTTTAAAATTACCAATAAAAACACATATCTTCATCTAATCAAATGATATACTGGTACATTGGAAAGGAAGTTATTGAAAGCAGGGTTTATTTTCTTTGAATATAAAATTGATTGGTTTATTGAACAGAACTGAATATTAAAAGTTTCTCATCTCAGAGCGTTGCCTAGGGTTGAATGACGCAAGAGTGTCTATACATCGCCGGCGTTCTTTACCGCGGCAGATGACATGCGGATAAAACAGAGTTTCACGGACCCTGTTGATCAGCTGGGCGCAAGGTCACTTGGCGAGGTAGCTCCCCGGCAATCTCCCGTGTTGCGCCGGTGCGGGTTGTTTGCTGGCCAGAAACAGAATGTCTTCTCTCCCGCTTGTTCGCTCCGTTGAAAACTTGCAGACTCCGGAGTTTTAGCAGACGCGGGAAATTTCAGCGAGTCGCAGCGTTTGGCGGGTCGTCCACGATGTCCATTGGCGCTCCTCATGCAACATAAAAAACTTATGGTTTCTAAAAGTTCGTAACACAGTTTGATTCGCTGGTTCCCAACAGAGGTGTCCGCAATCTGACTTTTTCTCCGAAGCATCGTTTCTCTAGTTTCAACTTTCTACTGTACCAGGAAATCCTCATTTCGGCACAGTCCCTATACTGTCCTTTGAATTTCATTGAATGCGTAAAGCTTTTAACTTTACGGCCTGTCATAAATCGTTCGGTCTTTCAGCGCAGGTATGAGTCACCTGGCTCTCGCCGATGCCAAAGAAACGTGGAATTCACACGCATAAATTTCCCCTCACCATGGGACATTACAGTGCTTTATACCGATAGGCTTATAAAACCTTGCAAAATATTCCGCATTGACACTTCATCATTTGACGTACACAACATCTTTGGAATCCCAAAAGGACGAACATGAGGACCTTGCAATCGGACAAACGCGCTTCGATTTTTAGAAGCTGCTTCCCCATTTAGACTTCATTCCATATTCAATATCTTCGTATCAACGAAATATTCGTATACCTATTATTCACTACCACTAAAAATCAATAATCAGTCTCCAAAAGCGTCTGAGAAGTTTATATGCATCTAATATCCTTTACACTCATCTTGAAGTAATTTTCCCAAAAATTAATGATTGCCAGCATAATTCCACAACTTAGTCTAATTACTGCACTAATTTCACGAACAGTTATTAGTGTGTTTTTTACGTATAAGTTTTTAATTTGATGCGTCATACAATTGGGGTAAACGAGTATTATGATCACACTATATCCAATTTAAGCAGTTCTTAATGATGACAATTAAAACCTAACGAAATACCTTAATCTTAGTGCAGCGTAGGCTGAGGATTTTGGATAAATAAGGAAAAAACGAAATTTTTGGCGGTAAACAAGACCTGAAAACAGCAGAATGGTAGCTGTGAAATTTATTACGTTTAGAATATTGATAAAAACTTCCTGGAGCATCCGGACGCGTCAAAATGTTTCTCGTGGGATGTTTCGTGCGTCAAATTCTCCATCCTTACTGAAGTAGAACTGTGAGCTGGCATCACGGCCGTTGCACGTGCGTATTCACCTCCGGCCACTAGTCAAAGTGTAACACATCTTAGAATTTCGCATAACGAAATTAGTTGCTGAGATAGCAGGTTCAGTTGAAGTATATGGGAACACCCTTTTAAAGACATTTTTATAGTTAATTTTTGATAATATTTCCCAGTAATATGTCCTAAATAAGTATTTGTTCAAGTATAAGCAGTAAATTCAATAGTTAAATTCATTTAAACAGCTGATCAGAAACTTAACCTCAGATTTGTATAGGTAGTGTTTGACTTTCATTTAGTTTCAATAAACCAAGATATTTCGTTAGTTTAAAAGATGTTTAGGTAGATATATAGCCAGTAGATAATTAGTTTTGTTATTAAAAGATCTTACTTAGAGTCTGAATATGTTTGAAAGTGATTTGCCGGTTTTGAATTTTATCACGTAATTTTTCCACTCTAAACACGAAGCATTTAGCTATCAGGAAAACAGTTAAGAAGTCAAGTGATAGAGATAAAGTATCGTAATTTCGGTTTAGATAACATATTAAAGTTTTAGAAAGATTCATGTAACCTAAAGATCGTTTTTGAATATAATTTGATATAGCCAGACATGTGATTTAGGTAAAAGTTCGATATTTCAGTCTTTTTCGGGGATTCATGAAAAGAAATTATATTCAGAGTAAAGTTTATTTAAAATTAAAGACTTCTGTAAAAGATTCATTTCAAAATATTAAAGCATTTTATAGTAAAAAAATAAAATGGGTTTTGGCGCGAGTAAGCAATGATGCAATCGCTCGACATTCGCCGAGGGTGATATCTACAAAAATTCGTAATAAATCAGGGAATTAACTTAGAGATTCCAAATTTTTACAGTAATAGTTTTTCATTAGGGAAATTTGTTTAGAGGTATTTTCAAGTCAATATTCGAAATATTTCAAGACATTAAATTTTATTTTCGAGTTTTAGACCACTTTAAAAAATAGGTAAAATTCTTTATTTGAAATCAGGTAATAGATGAGCAATAGGAGAATAGGATTAAATTTGTTTCAGCTCGATAGAAGCAATATTTCGGTAGTTATGGCAATCACATCTTTACGACTCTTTTCTGGCTAAACTATTAAAGTAACAACATTTTTTATAATAACTTAATTCGACGTTTGTAATAATATCTTGCTACTATCAAAATTTCAGAGAGCTAGGATTAATTTTACTGTCATGATCAAATTGGATTTCGCAACAGTTGTCAGAAACTGATCAGCTATCGTATCAAACCCCTGGGAAAGTCAAGACAAGGAAATTCTCACGGTCCGAGAAGAGGCGATCTTATATATACCCCTTCCATAGCCTAAGCGCGCCCACTCTTCTAGAAGCAGCAGTTGGTCAATGTAGGCGCGTTATGTCGGGTGGCTAGCTCTGGGCTCGTGGCGTGGCAAACTTTTAGTTTGTTCAACATCAAGTAGAAATTTTGTCAGCTTAGGGAAGTTTTATTCTGAAGATTCATGTAATTGAGAAGTAATAGTAACGTGGGGTTTCGGTCGTGCTCGAGTGGTCAGTCGAATCTGTAAAATTAAATTTGGAAAAGTTGTCTGAATGCCTATGCAGTACTTTAACTTTGTAATGTTTTGAAGAATATACTCATCATATCAGAAGTGAACTTTTATCATTGAACTTGAACCTTTTCCTTAGTTTCTGGTTAAAACTATGGTGGCGACTGTGTGAAGAACTTAGTACTGCAATTCATTAGGTTTGCACGATCAAAGTTAAGATGCAGTTTGTGTACCAACCCCAGCACAAGCTTGTTGTCTTACATGGCGACCGTGACAGGACATGGCTTTTAGCCCATTTAGGAAGTTGTTAATGAAACAGAACAAAACAGTTAAAATGGACACATTTATTGTGCAGTGAACAAAGTGAATTTTTTGAGTATTTTTGTAAAATAGAATATAAGGAAACAAAGAACAGTTAAAAACTGAACATTTATGAAAACAAAATATTTCATTTTTATGTACACAAATGTATACAAATGTTGTAGAATTTAAGGATTTTTGAAGATTTTGATGATTTCATATTTATGATTTTTGTGTAATTTTGAATTTTTGATAACATTTTGGTAAATTAATATGATAATTTTGATACAAGTATGAGTGAGAATGAATGAAAGGAAGTATGACTGGGCCGACCAACCCACGAAGTAGGTAGAATAAGGGGATTTTAGTCTTGCACCACCTAAGATTTTCAAGATTTCAGTCAGTTTTCTTTGGAAAATAACTTCAATCTTCGGGGGGCATGTAACACATCTTAGAATTTCGCATAACGAAATTAGTTGCTGAGATAGCAGGTTCAGTTGAAGTATATGGGAACACCCTTTTAAAGACAATTTTATAGTTAATTTTTGATAATATTTCCCAGTAATATGTCCTAAATAAGTATTTGTTCAAGTATAAGCAGTAAATTCAATAGTTAAATTCATTTAAACAGCTGATCAGAAACTTAACCTCAGATTTGTATAGGTAGTGTTTGACTTTCATTTAGTTTCAATAAACCAAGATATTTCGTTAGTTTAAAAGATGTTTAGGTAGATATATAGCCAGTAGATAATTAGTTTTGTTATTAAAAGATCTTACTTAGAGTCTGAATATGTTTGAAAGTGATTTGCCGGTTTTGAATTTTATCACGTAATTTTTCCACTCTAAACACGAAGCATTTAGCTATCAGGAAAACAGTTAAGAAGTCAAGTGATAGAGATAAAGTATCGTAATTTCGGTTTAGATAACATATTAAAGTTTTAGAAAGATTCATGTAACCTAAAGATCGTTTTTGAATATAATTTGATATAGCCAGACATGTGATTTAGGTAAAAGTTCGATATTTCAGTCTTTTTCGGGGATTCATGAAAAGAAATTATATTCAGAGTAAAGTTTATTTAAAATTAAAGACTTCTGTAAAAGATTCATTTCAAAATATTAAAGCATTTTATAGTAATAAAATAAAATGGGTTTTGGCGCGAGTAAGCAATGATGCAATCGCTCGACATTCGCCGAGGGTGATATCTACAAAAATTCGTAATAAATCAGGGAATTAACTTAGAGATTCCAAATTTTTACAGTAATAGTTTTTCATTAGGGAAATTTGTTTAGAGGTATTTTCAAGTCAATATTCGAAATATTTCAAGACATTAAATTTTATTTTCGAGTTTTAGACCACTTTAAAAAATAGGTAAAATTCTTTATTTGAAATCAGGTAATAGATGAGCAATAGGAGAATAGAATTAAATTTGTTTCAGCTCGATAGAAGCAATATTTCGGTAGTTATGGCAATCACATCTTTACGACTCTTTTCTGGCTAAACTATTAAAGTAACAACATTTTTTATAATAACTTAATTCGACGTTTGTAATAATATCTTGCTACTATCAAAATTTCAGAGAGCTAGGATTAATTTTACTGTCATGATCAAATTGGATTTCGCAACAGTTGTCAGAAACTGATCAGCTATCGTATCAAACCCCTGGGAAAGTCAAGACAAGGAAATTCTCACGGTCCGAGAAGAGGCGATCTTATATATACCCCTTCCATAGCCTAAGCGCGCCCATTCTAGAAGCAGCAGTTGGTCAATGTAGGCGCGTTATGTCGGGTGGTTAGCTCTGGGCTCGTGGCGTGGCAAACTTTTAGTTTGTTCAACATCAAGTAGAAATTTTGTCAGCTTAGGGAAGTTTTATTCTGAAGATTCATGTAATTGAGAAGTAATAGTAACGTGGGGTTTCGGTCGTGCTCGAGTGGTCAGTCGAATCTGTAAAATTAAATTTGGAAAAGTTGTCTGAATGCCTATGCAGTACTTTAACTTTGTAATGTTTTGAAGAATATACTCATCATATCAGAAGTGAACTTTTATCATTGAACTTGAACCTTTTCCTTAGTTTCTGGTTAAAACTATGGTGGCGACTGTGTGAAGAACTTAGTACTGCAATTCATTAGGTTTGCACGATCAAAGTTAAGATGCAGTTTGTGTACCAACCCCAGCACAAGCTTGTTGTCTTACAAAAGCCCATATTTGGCTGATGTTCACCAACGAAAATTATCCGTTGATGTTATCTCCCATATTGCAACTAACCGGCGCGTTGCTTGTTTAAAATTCTGATCGCCGGATTCCATGCCACACTGAGCTGGTATCCTGTTTCCCGTTCACCATGTGATCAACTGTTCTAATCTGAATGGTTTAAGAGACGATGCAGTCCCAAAAGTCTTTGGGCTGGGCTAAAATCCTAGTGTCTTCAAATTTAAAAGTATACCTCTTCTGGTTGCTGTATTGAGCGTCTACTGATTTTTCTTCTGACCCATGCGAACACTTCTTGCGTTTTATGCATCCCACAGAACAATACATACAGAGCTAGTAAATAATTCCAAACATGTCTATGGTCTTTGCGGGTGGTCTGAAAATGGTATTCACTCCATACTTGCCCAATATTCTCCTCTTTTCTTGTTGCACACTGACGAACGAAGCAAGGTAAGACGCTTAGCGTCATCATCTGACACCATGTACACCGAGTATTTAAGACATTCTTTGTAAACGTTTGCTGGTTTATATTGGATAAACACAGCCTTATATTGTCCAGCGGTGTGTGTAGCATGGAAAAAATGTTCGTCTGGGTCAGTAGGGAACATCAACAGTGGCTGAATACAGCCTCCAGGTGGGGCATACTTTTAAATTTGATGAAATGATGATTTTGGCTGATTCAAGGTGCAAGATGGGGGATGACATCAAAAGTTGAGGTTCGGCAGTCAACGTTAACCAAATGAGGGCATTGGACTCATAGTCGGAGGGTAAGAGGTTACCCTTTCACCATACGGCCAGGCCGTTGTGCTAGCTCGCCCCTTTAATTCAGATGGTGAAAATGCTAGCAGTGAACTGGGTCCTAGAAACTTCCCAGGGGTGCGACATTTTGACGCAGCCGGAAACTCGTAAAGGTTTTATCAATAAACAATACCGTAAAACTCGTCCATCTTAAGCGGCGTTCCCATGACGTCTTGTAACGAAGGCGGGACGGGGCGGGACGGATACTCAACAACACGCCATGGGAACGGGACCGCCTCTGCTAGAGGAGACGAGACGCAGCTACACACTCTCTGTCGGTAAACATCACAAGCCTGTGTAGCGGCGCGCTGTTGCCGTCGGTTTGCAGCAGCGGTGCGCACCCCTTCTGTTGCTGTAAAGTGCTATGTGCCAAACGACACTAGGCAACGTGGTGGGGGAGGTGGCGACGAGGTAAGCGAGGGCTAACCTGCGGCGCGCGCTCGTCCCTACACTTCGGCTAATGAGGTGCCGCCTCCGTTACAAGAGATCGTGGGAACGCAGCTTTACATATTGACATTATCAGATCTGCTAAGAACCGACGGAATGTCTGCTTGTAACATGGCAGTACGATGTTTACTGGTTCCCGTTCGGGAGATATATAGGTGGAAATTGACGGTACGTGATCTAAGAACAGGAGAATAAACACTACTTCTCTAATATAGATCTAAATTCCATGGGAATAACAAAATGACGACTAATATGCCAAAAAATATATATGTAACTAATGTTAAAAGGCCAACAGTTTGATGTTCCTGTTGCACGGACGAATTACTACGAACGCTGTCGGATCCCCTCATTTCGTACTGCGCAGACCTTTGTCATTTATCCGAAGTATACGATCACTTGATTGGAAATAGCGCACAGCCAACTCACATATACTGCTCTTCCAAATGATCAGTTTTTTCCCCGACTGCGGATGGGGTTGGTTAACCCCGTGTTAAGCGATGCTGTTTCAGTGATATCGATTACTAGGCGGTCGCGTAAACGTTAAGGAATTATATATGGTCTCACTGTTATAGATATTCCTGAAAGTCCCGTTAGTAATTTTAAAGAAAAATCTTGTTATAAGCTAAGCTAAGCTACTTCCTTATAGAATCGCTGCAAAGTATTTTAATGAAGTTAAAATCCGGATAGTGCAGTTGTACCGAATGTGGCATGCTGCTTGGCCTTGGCTCCATCTTACGTAATCTTCTGTATGCACTACACAGTTCCTTGTTGTTTACTTGGTTGGCTGAGGAGGATCGCGGTATTTGCGAAAGTAATTCTCTTATCTGGAGACCGCGATGAGGGATTAGAGCCGACTCTTAACGAGAACTGCCCGCTAATGTAGTCTTCCTTGTTTACATGAATGGCTTAACTACGCTTCCAGTTCAAGGTTTTAAGATAAAATTTCTGATGCAAGACTGTGTGACGCCTTTTTTCGACTTTGCCTTCTTTAAGTCCTATCGACTACCGCGTGATTAAGCACGATCTAACCCTATGGTTGCCAGCGAGTGTTAACTGTCTGATTTGAGGAATGCGAAATTATGGTGGTGAAGCATATAGTGGATACCAAATCATATACAAAAATGAATAGAGAAAACCCGCAAAAATCGTGATCAGGACTGCCGATATATAAATTCGAGCCCATTATGCCTATATTACAGGTGACACTTGAACAGGCTTAGCCAGTTTGTCACCTCTTACGACATAAACAGTTTAATCACTTATCTGCGGTTAAACATTGGTGCTACAACCTCTCTGTGGAATATAATGTCCTACTCCTTATTTGTGTGGGTTGCTACCCCAATTTTTTATGGACGCTCGATTGAATGATTAGTTACAGTTATGTTTTTGTAGTGAAATTCTTTTGAATATCTTGCGAGTCTTAACGGGTATACCACCAAATGTTATCAGGTTTACACTAAGACTAAAATGAAGAGAATTATGGAGGAATCTGTAGAAACATTGACGTTAAGAACCAAAAATTTCGTAATATAACCACGAAGATTACAATGTAATTACACACCGAGGAAGTTTTGGAATTAGGCGAAATTTTGAGGAGTAACTCTGTAATGCTAAGATCTTTGGAGCTATAAAAATCTTCTATGCCTTACTTTCTCTAACTTTCGGGCAACGTGTCTTTAAATCTTACAGATGGTTTTAGAACTGCGGCATGGAGACTACTAACTAAATCTTGTGGTCTTGCCATCTGCTGACAGCTTTTTGATTTTCCGCTTATTTTCCGCCGTGGTTGGAGTTAAAGATGGAATCCGAGCCACGAGAAATCCTACACTATATCTTAGAACAACACAAAGTTATAAAAATTCCTGGATGCGAGCGTTTGATCCCATAATCCTGAATTGTGAAAGTTAGTACCACATCCGATGAACCATCAGATAATTCACAGCTTTACACTGGGTGAAGTTACCGGGTGTGAATTTTATGCATAATTACAAATAGAAGGCAGGTGTAAACATTTACGAAAAAGCGGGAATAAGCCTAAATGTGAATAATCATGCTGCCAGTACGGAAGACGAAAAAGTATTCTGATAAGTAATATCTTAGTCCTATCAGTGATTTAAATGTTGGTTATTCAACAAATAATTATAGGTATATAAAGTCGATATTCCTGAAAATATTCTCTGATTCTTCTCTCTAAGAAGGAAGATTGAGATCGTAACAACTGAGATCTGAAATGATTTTATGATTATACTCAAAAGTCAACCCAATTCAGGTAAAAGCTTGTGCTTTATGTAACTGTATCATGAGCAGCTTTTGAATAATACAAACGTATCATTACATAATACCACAATGTTTCGAATTATTCTTCCTGGTACCAGAAAGTCTCGCTGCGAACCAATAGTGTTGAGGAGACACCACGCCGGTGTCAGCTGGCTATAGTGCAGCAGCGGTCAGGCGCGGAATTTCCAGAATGTTACTGGAGATCAATCTCTCCCCGTGAAAACTGCTTCTCCGTAGACTGGGCTTCATTGTGCAACGTCAAACTATTTCTTATACAGACGCGCTAATATTTATAAATAGCTTTCAACGGATACACCGGAACTGACAAGTAGTAGAGGAAAGTCGAAAGAAGAGACAAAAGGAGAGATGATTCTTCAAAAATATATACGTCCTTTAAAAAAATCCGGAATCTTATTAAAGCTAATGCCCGGTTTCTGAAGTCTCCTTTCTGTTGTGCTTATGTTGACATATGTAATGCTTAGGATCAACGCACATACGACACGTTTGCATTCTGAATGTTCCGAACAACGTACTATTAACATTGTCATAATATACTTGCCAAAGACTTAAATGTTAGGAATAATTAGTTAATAATTGGACTGGTCACAACAATACTGTCATTTAATTCTGGTAATTGCGAAGAAAAGTTTGTTATTGTTCACCGATGCACATTTTATTACTTTTATACATTCGACGGAAATTCGTTTTGTTTATTCATTTTTGTGAAGTACAAATAAAAAATTATACAAGAATGAATTTGATTTAATAGCGATGGAGCGCACCCTCCGTTAACTATTTCCATGCACATCTATTTTTCCCTTTTCTTACTAATTTTCATCTCAAATCTTTGAGTGTACTTTCACCACCCACCTTGTTTTCCACTTTACGAATTTTGATTTTAAATTCTTTATATTAGTTTTGGTGACTATTCAGCACTTCTCTTGGTATTTTATTCTAACATCCGATTCCCTTAGCAAAAAAATAAAATTTTCCCACTCCTTTATGCGTGAAATTGAGTGCCAGCTTGTGGTCGTTGTCATCTTTTTCCCTTCCATACGCTACTTCTGATTCTATTATCAATATCCTTACAAGTATAATCGCCAATGTATCGCATTGTAAACCCCGAGCAGTCGCTTCACCCTCAATCTACCTTGATAAGGGAACTTGCCTTCTGCGTAAGGTTTTTACTCGTGTTTGTGTTGACATCATTTACGGATGGAATTACCGTCTATGGCATGGCGCTATTATTTATCCTATTTTCGACTATTTATTACTGTGAAACTGTGTTTTTATAACGTTTAAGATATATTATCAGATAATAAAGATGAAGAACAACATTCAGATAGTATTAATAATACTGGATATCTGACACTGTAACCTTAAGAACTAGTCAGCAGTCTTATTGAAACACTTCTATGGATATTTGGGGCCAATCAGTAGAGAAGGGTGGAGGGAACGTGTAGGTGCGCTGCCTTCGTGTGGACAGGTCCTGTTGACCCGCGGTTGCGGCTCGCACGGCTGCGCTAAGTGATGGCTAGCGGCACGGTGGGCCATCACACAGTGTTTTAGGTCACCGCCTACGCTGGGCCATTGTTAACGCATTGCAGCTATGTAGTTAATGCCTTTCGCTGAACAGCCTTGCAAGTTAGGTCAGCAGCATACTTCGTTTGTTCGAGTAGAGGAGTACTGGTAGTGGTCAATTGGTTATGATAAGAATCTGTTAAGTTCAACGATTGAAACAGAGGCTCGCATTCAAAAGCTCGCACCGTGTTTCTGTAGCAAATGCGATAATTTTTATTTAAATGACACTATGAAATACTTCCATGTCTCAGTTGTTTGAGACCACATCGCAGCCAACCTCTTCCATAAAAGACAATATAAACATCACACATTAATACAAATCAATTACTGTATAGATATTGCTAGTCTAGAGATCATATCGACTTACACTCTGTATGTGAAAACACTGCATCTTATGTGCGGTAACTTCTGAGATACTTAGTCTGAAGAACTAGACAAAGAGCACAGCTTCGAATCATATTTTTCAATCCTACGTGAAAGATAGTAATAACAATCTTATAATGAAACTGAAGAAGGCAGAAAATGTTCAGTATTGGTTAAACAATACCATGCACTATTTGAGATTGAAAACTACTGTTAATTTTGGTCTAGTGGCGGGGTGACTAAGGTGCGTGCTTTCAAAAGTCCAGAGACCGGTTCCGGGTTAAAATCCTGTTGGGACCAGGAATTTTTAAGAGTTTGATTTGATTATATGAGTTACGTCAGTACGTAGCGTGATTTGTAACAGCAGGTCGCAGACGAAAGAAACTGGCCGTCCGAAGTCTGACACAGTGAGGATCCAACCAACATTCGGGTTGTAGACTATGTAAGTTTATAACAACAGCCCTGGTCATCACACTTAACCACCTTTTATTTTGTTTTTGATTAGTTTCAGAATGCTTTGAATTAGATGATGTAATTCACGACAGACAAAATATAAATAACGAAACGATAAACACTCAGGAAAAGAATATAAATTATTCCATGTTTTGTTTCCTAGTAGTTAAATCGTCTTATCGCTGGCTTAATTGATTCCTACAGTACTATTTACTTTCAAGAGCCTTACTTATGAAATTGATATGTTAACTGTGTTTTTACATTAATCATCGAGAGCATCTTAAACGTAAAGTGGTCTTGTTCTAAACATTTCGTATTTTTTCGTCCATAATCTGCAGTAGATGGACCTAATATTCTCTCAACTCTAACAACGCAACTAGACTAAAATTTGTGATATTTGATACGAAATTATCACACCACTATTTCCCACTGCATTTTATGACATATCATGTCAAAACAGATATTTCTATTTTAGATTGCTACATTGATGCTTCTAAAAAATATACTTTGTTAACGTAAACGAGTTTCATACTTTCAGGAGAGCAACCAACATTTACAATTCTTTGTATTCGGCCTTTGCATAGCACTTTTGCGTCTCGTCGACGAGATACTTAGGCCCTGGAGAGTTTGTAAGCAAGTAACTGAAAGAAATTCAGGTATGGCCTTTCGAAGCCACTGTCGGTGCATTCGTCATGAGTGATTCCTGAAAATCATGGAAAACCGAAACTTGTATGGCCAGGCCAGGAATCGAACGTGCAACCTCCCAAATTCCAGACCCAAACGTTAACAGGTCACCGCCAGGCTGGACAATACTTCATTAAAACCACCCTTGCCGGAAGCAAAAGTAAACCTACACCGTATGAGTAATGTTAATTTTTGGTGTATCCGTGTAAGTTCTCGGTCTGTGTATATTGGTCACACTCAGTGCTGAATCGACGCAAGAGACCTGGAGTCTGAACTGTGTCGACTGTCAAGTGGCCGACACACGCTGTGGCACGTGAGCAGCACAGCGCAGCACGTGAATGAAGCAGCTGTACCTCGCTCCATGGAGCCCAACGCAGCAAGAGATGTATCTCTCAGCATTTGTCGCCCGCATATAAAAAACGGTACTGAAAAAGTGATTGACTGTGTAACTAGTTAATGATGAATTGTCCTGTGGACGGCGAACCACCTGAACAATGCGCTACGTGGATGGCAGCACTCGAGGCTGGACCGTGACATACGATGAAACTATAATTTAACGACAGCTGAAATGTTTAATTCAATCTCCGAGTTATTTTCATTTCAACTGAAAAGCCCTTTTGAGTCAAATCAACTACATAAGGTATTTATACAAGCCAATTTGTGTAAAACGCTAACTTCAGTGAAAGTATTATTCACTTAACCCCCGACGCACTTATTGTTTTCATTCACGATTACTCTGTTTATGAAAATAATAATAAAAAGGCAATTACACTTGTACATAAACAGCGGGTAAATTCTAGTGATGCTAACTTAAATTTTGCTTATTTTTGTTAAATGGTGAACAACTAAAATTTTCCTTTCTTTGCAGTATGTTAGCCATGAACATACAAGAGCTTGCCTCGAAAAACATTATTTCATCATGATTGAGACCCCATTGAACGAAGGAAAGCATCAAGTCTTCATTATTGGGTGGAAACTAATGTTCAATCCAGAGTTACAGTCTGCCATATCGTTGAAATGAGGACGTTGGGAACAGAAATGAAATTATTTCCACAACGTGTAATATGAACATTTGAAGTTGATATAATTGCTTAGAATGTATTGAAGTGTCTATTAAGTAGTTATTGTATCAAAAAATGTGTACAAATCCGAGAATCCTCGGTTTAGTATAAGTAGGTATGTTATCTTTGGTGCATTGAAACAATTGTAAGAATGTAGAGGAGGCTTGCCTGACAGCCTATGAGTTGGTTGTACAGCTTCAACAGTAAGATGGCGAGAGAGCGTCTGTTATAGCGTGTGGCAATACTCTCTTTGGCACGTTGGCTGCAGAAGATATTGTATGCAGTATCAGAACTGTGTCAAGTATTTTGTGAGTGATGGCAAATTATGGAATAGTACGGAGATGTTGAATAAAGCCGAGTATGTAAAATGAATGGTAGTAACGGACATAATACATCTGCAAGCCAGCAAAGTTTGATTGTTGAGAAACACACAAACTCTTGTAATGAAACAGTAAACGTTTATTTAGTGTGTGGATAAGAGTGGAATTAGGAAGAAAGTATTTCTTCTCAGTGCAATAAACATTTTATTATGTTCGACTAGCAATAATAGGCGTAAGAGGAGAACCCTCTTTCGTCGCTCCAGTACTATTAGAACGCATAATGGGCTCACTTGTTCAACCAACAAAAATAATTTAAGCCGTCTCCCAAGAGACTTTAGCGTTGACAAGAAGAGAAATGGCTACGTTATAAATGACTTTGGAGAAGACGAATAAATTGTTACCCTTAAATCTACAAGCGACTGAAATAATTTCGTCTGTTGAGATGTTATCCGACTGACTTCATGGAAGGTGAAAATAGTTCGCTGGTTGGAATTCCAGCATCTGGTCGAGCCTTCGCCGAGGGTGAGGTTGGTTCAGGTGGTGGGTCTGGTCTCTGTCTTTCGCTGGTGTCATCGTTGAGCTCTCCACGTGGCGCTGCTGTGAGAGTCTGTTAGGAACTAAGTTTCTTTTTGTGGGTTTAGATCTCTGACCGGAAATAAAGCATTGCTAAATAGTACTATTTGAGGAGAGTTGCAAAATGAAACGGAAAGAAAATTATCGTCCCAGGTCGATGTAAGTTGAGGCTGCTTGTGTGGTAACAAGCGTGGTGGATGAATGGTGCTCTGGCCTCGCATTCGGGAGGTAGTGGATTCGAATCCTCGTCCGGTTCTCCAGATTTGGGTTTTCCATGGTTTATGCAAATCACTTCAGGCGCATGCTGGGATGCTTCCTTCAAAAGACCTTGGCCGAATTCCTTCCCGTTCGTTGCGTCCCATACTTTCCCGCCTCTAATGACCTCGATGTCGACGATGCGTTAAGCCATAAGCAAAAAACATAATAATATTAATGCTTGTGTGGTAAAGGGAAGCGGTGTTGAAAATGCAGCCAAGCTTCTCGTTTATGTGGTGTTTGCACCTTGTTAAGCATGAAAGGTGGTTACTAGGGCGTGCGTTTGTTAATTTCTGCAGATAATATTAAATTTCACTTTCCGGGCTAAATATATCGAACTTTGTTTAGTAAGAGAGTTGTTGCCTCTAATCTGTAGATGAACCGTAGCAGTCCTCCTTGGCACGTAAATTCGGAGAACTAATGTTATCATTTGTATCTGTCACAAATTGTGTTGGTTTCTGAGATAACTACGAGTATATCGAAGTCACTTACACACGAACTTCAGCTGTATATAACATTCAGCTTTACCACTATTTCCGTCAATGTATGTTCTTCCTGAAAAAGGGCAATTCGTGTTGTACTTTACTCGTTTTTCACATTGTGTGTCGGTTTCAGATGATTTATGAAATCAGTCAATAATTACGGTAGTATATAATTGACATGTAGTATGTTCACGGGAGGGTATAGTAAACCACCCCATCTGGCGTGTCCAGTACGTTTTTCTTCTTCTTCTTTCAAACAAATTTTGTTTGTGTTTCATTTTGAAACTCTCTTCAATCAGTTCTATTTAGCGATGTTTTATCTTCGGCGCAGAGTTCCAAACGTTATATGAGACTTTCTTATTATTATTTTTTTTAATGGGATTTCTCAGGTTTTCGTTGTATGTGTGATTACTTTTGCCACTACCATCAACAGCGTTTCAACTGTCACAAACACACGCAGGGACTACTTCTTGATCACGATTGAATAAGCGATCTTTTGTTCTTCGTCTAACCTTAAATGAGTTGTTGGCAGTTGCAGCTAAAGTTTAATAGATTAAATGATCCATCAATGGAAAAAACTTGATTTTGCTTCGAGGAAACGAAGTAATTTTATTTAATTCGTTTTGGAAGACTTATTTCAGAGTTTCGATTAACACTATGGAAAAGAATTTTAAATTGTGACTATTATGTTCACTTCTTGGCTCCCGTTCTATCCGAAACTTAACTGGAGATCACAACTACATTACGGTTCAGAATGGTGAAATATGTCAGTACCGTGAAGAGTTCACGGGAAATGATAGCTCCTGCCATGTTCATTTTGTTTTCGTAGTCATTGCACTAATATGGATACACTGTATACGACTTAGTTCATGTTAAACAATGAATGCAGAGCATAATGCTCAGTCTCTGTACTAGGTTGATGAACGCTTGCCATCAGGCGGAATCTTCCAACAGTGCTTAAAGTGATAAATAGTTTCGCGTAGTTTCTTCAACCTAATAAATGTTGCTTCATGCAATTTTACTTGTAATATAGATATTTAAGAACAGAACTATACACACACACAAACACACACACACGCACGCACACACATAAATTTTGTCGTGTAAATGTTAAATTGTTTTGATTGTTCCTCCCCTCCACTGCTTCCTTGGTTTTGTCGCCGCGGTTCGAGCTGGGACCACATGCTGGACCCCTAAAGCTCGTACAGTAAACGGGACCACTCACTTATCCCCTGAAGCCTGAGCTAAACACGCCAACCTAAAGACAAAACCATAGCAAGGACATGACCTATCACCCGACATTAGGAGGAAATGTCTATCGACAAACCCTTCAGAATACTTTGCCTAAGACAACGCAGTTAGCTCTGTCGTGCGTAGTAGCTCTCTGTGTGTGACCTTGCCGCAGTCTCACCAGTAGATTTGCACACAATTGCACGTTGCGTCTGACCCCGAACGTTACTGCCAGCTGCCACTCTAACGTGCAGCCAGGTTTCTTCTCGCAAATCAGACTGTTTATTCTTTATCAGTTATATCAGGAACCCTATCTCATTGTCTGTTCTGAAAATATCTCATTACTTTATGAAGTGTAAATCACTGAGAGTACTAAAAATACAATATTGCATCATGGGTATTACTAGCCTTTTATTCAATTATGTAATGAGCCAATATTAAATATTTTCATCTAAATAAACCGTGGAATACAGTCATATACGAGCAAAGAAAAGAAAAAATTAAATTATTTCCCCGTCGTCTACAGATGCTCGAAGTAAAGAAAAGGTTATTTAACATCAGTCTCGAGTGATTGGATACATCCATCTCTTCCTATCTTCAGCTAATATCTTCATCCCCACATACCTATTACTGTATTATCATATTTTAATGTTTGGCATTCATCAAGGTTCTTCCTTTCGACGGTTATCTCCAATAAGAATGTATTAAAATGTGACCCACCAATCTCTCTCTTTTTGTGACTCTTTCAACAAATGTCATTCCTCAGTAATTTAGCGCTTTTTCTTCCAATTTGCAGCATCCTTTTATGGCCCAACATTTCTAATGCTTCAGCTTTTGCATTTATTGGTATTCATAATGCGCATGATTTATTTCCCTAAAATTTTGTACTCTATGCAAAGAGATTTTTAAAGTTCTTATTGAGTCCTAGGCCAATAATAGATACTAAACTGATTCTAATTGTGAATTATATTTCATTCTTCCCTCAGGCATCAGTTGTAATTTGATTTCCCCAAATAACGAAATTCGGATACTTTTTCTTTCACATCCTTGTCAGTATTCTTACTCTAATCTGCGAACGAGTGAAATCATCCGCTAATCACAGCATACTGATTGTTTCTCCTTGAAATTTTATGTCTTATTTAATTTTTTCCTTTCATTTATTTGAGTTCCTTTATTCGCCTATTACTTAAATCCTTGTCGATGTCGAGCTCATCAGAGATGAGAAAGGATAGAACCAAGGAATAGTAATGAATTCGACCATGATATTTTGATGGAACCATCCCGGTGTCAACCTGAAGTGATTTCCTCAAACCACGCAAAAAACCGAAGTCAGTATGGGATTCGAACCTGTGTCTTCCCAAATGCCAGGCCAGAGCATTTCCGCTCACCCACCACGCTCGGTGACTTCTATCTATGCACACTATTTGATTTTTAGTAATAATGTAACCTTCAGTGACACCTTTTTTTTTACCTGTCGTTTTCTTTCTTCATTTACTAATTTTATCATCGCTCCTTGGTTTTTGCATACATTATACATTATTCTATTCTGATTTCGTGTACATCACTTCTCCACAGTTTTGAGCACCATGTCTCCTTTGAAATTACCAGAAGGTTTTTCCATGACCATTTTTTTTTAATCTCTCTTCGATTTTTTCCCATCTTGGCTTATCTCTTCATCTGAATGTACCCATCACAACCTAGGGTCATAGTTACCTGCTTCCAATGTTCCCTCCACAAACAAAGTAAACAATGCCACATGTCTTAAACTGTGACTCATCATCTTTTTTTTTTTTTTTGAGTCGCTTCAACTAACCACTTTCATTATCATTCATGTCAAAAACCCATTAATTTTGTATTTTATCTGTCCACTTACTTAACATTCAGTATACTACTACAGCACCACATTTCAAAAGCCTAATTTTTTTTTCTTTTTGTGGTGTTTGCAAACCTTATCCTTAACTGGTGTGTCTTCCTTTTTTGTTTCTGTTTTTCTATATATACCACAATAATCACTAAATTTGAAGCATGTGATGTCAAACTTATTGTACGATATTTTTCAGGTTCCTAACAATAGAAATTTCAGCAGTTTAAATTTAATATTTTTTCTAATTTGAGTTGAAAACTTTCAAATGTCTGTCAGATTCGGTTACAAGTGTATCATCTTCTCCTACTCCGAAATATAATCATCGAGACGTGGCGATAGTGCTTAAAATTTCAATAATAGTTTTTATCGTTTATATCTCGCATGTCCTATGTAATACGACTATTTTCCTAAGATTTAAATCTTTAGAACTTTAACACTCATTAATAAAAGTACAACTTATTGAACAGGGACGAGTTTGAAGTTGAAAGTTTATCTTTACTTCCATATTTTTTGGGTAGTTTTGCAAGAATTTAATAAATAAGCATCAATTAATAAACTCTTCTTTGCATGTAATTTAAGAAAGTTCAGAAAATAATTCCTCTCTGTAAATTCTTGGAGAGTAGACCTATTGTAAATCGATACCACATCCAGTCTACGTGTAAATTATTCTATAATTCAACAAAGACTCTTCACAAAACATGCATATTATTCGTAATAAAAACTTCTTGAATGTGTCATCATAATCTCCACAAAATCATTTGAATCTACCGACAAAATCTTCGCAAAAACAAACTTATTCTGCATCTTATGAAAAAGTACGATGTTTATTTTCGTTAGATAACAAGAGTGGGCGGCCACGTAGCTCAGGCGGTGGAGCGTCTGACCGCTACCCGGACGACCGGGGTTCGATCCCCGACGAAGCAGCTTGCTCGTAGCTGAACGTCCGGAACGGCTGCCCAGGCCCATTCAGGCTGCTATCCAATGAGTACCCTGGAGGAAACTCCGCGGGAAGGTAAAGAACGGCCGGAGCGTGGCGCCGACCCCATCACGTCCATTCTAGTGCCAACGGATGTAATTGGAATGTGGAGCTCTACCTCCACGAATCCTACGGGAAGCGGCAGGGCTGTATGAACCCCTTGACCTTGACATAACGACTAGATTTGACTTAAAGAACATCAATCACATGAGAGAGAATTAATGTGGCTTACTTCATAATAAACTGCTATGAGTGGCTCCTGGTCGCTACTTTGATTAATTCTTGGAAATCATTCACATCGCATATCAGAACAAAACTATACCTATCGTTGTGGTCTGATGAGAGAAACACGAATTATTTAATCTACGCGGAATGATGAGGTGTCTGAGGTCGAGCAATGATACTGTGATCCCCTGTTGGGTCGGGGCTAAGTCTTATGCATTCCTAATTAAGGATAAACGAAGGGCCACCGCCAGTCCCGGCCTTCTTCATTAACGCTATAGACGGCGCTGCCAACTTTGACTGTTGGCGTTGGGAAGCTCTGGTAGTACCTCATCTCTCATGTTTTTACCATCAGCATGACGTTGCCCTGTGTTGACGCAACTTTTTTTCACGCCCGTGTTACCACATTGGCGTTCACTATTGATACGAATGTGCACGTGTAGTAACATCATGACTAGATGTGTAAATTTTATCTACCAACAATATTGCACGATGTATTACGATTGGAGAACGGTTGGAAGTTTTCCATATAATACAGTATTAGCGTAAATATCAAATGGCTCGCAGTTATACATCACAGAGAAGATGTCCACAGGCTGAGATGTTCCATTCCCTACCCTTAATCTGGAAATAAATCAAATACTTTACAGTCTATATTCCCCCCTTTATTGTATGGTTTCGTAAAGCATCTAAATACTCTCCATCTGAAGAAAAGTGATGTAATATAATATGTTACGCTTTTAGCTGACGTCATGTTAATTAAAAAATTCCATTTTTGCGGGGTAAGCGCGACTTTCAACAAAGTTTTATTGCCAACGTTTCGGCGCCCAACCTGGGAACTTCATCGGGGCTGATTTATTCCTTCCTACGGAGTGGAGTGACCCACCGTAAGAAGGGATAAACCAACCCCAAACAGTCCTGATGAAGACCACATCGTTGAAAGCAGTGCTAACCCTACAAAAATAAGTGAAATTTTTATTAAAAGCTATATTGTTTCAGTATTTCTAATAACATGAACGAAGCGCAGCATGTCAATCTGCTTTTCGTCCTTCCTCGCGCTTAGATGATATTCTGTCTCTATTTTTATTTTATGGTCTTGAACTTATTTTCCAAGCGTTGTTATGATTCGCTACGTGTCCTCTTTTTGTAGTGGGTGCCACAGTTTGTGTCGTCACGTCGGCGAATATTATAAATTGCGTTCTGTGTGTTAAGTATTTTTCTGATTGTGTGCCGTTCAGTTATTGAGGCAAAGAGGATGTATGTTTTAGTTTTGGCCAAGAAAACCTCCTAAAACCTCAGTCAGAATTCTAACTCAGGTCAGCATGGTGAAATTTTAACCATACCATCACAGTTGCAAGTCATATTATGATCCTGATGGTTAGTACTACAGAAGGCACAGAGCTATGTAAATTAAGTTCCGTATACCTTAATGCGAACGTGTCGTTTTGCGTAACTTGCTGAATGTTATGACCCACCCAGTAGGAGCAATATCACTTCTTTATATTCAATGTTCGTGCATATGAATTCTTGCCCGCTAATCGAATGTGTTCACAAGGACTCGGCGAGCCTTTCCACTTGTAGCTGTCCTTGTGGTTAGCATGAATTATGTACTGATTTTCTCCCACCTCTGGCACTGTGTTTAAAATCGTACCTTGATGACTCACCGCAGTCAATTAATGCGATGAGAAAGCAATTTTCAGTTCGTCCTTGATGGAGAGATAGCTCTTAATCAGAAGCTATTATACATCTGTGATCTGACTTGTATCATCCTACGTGTTTTCATTGTGAAATAATCGGTTTACAGATTTACGATCGTTGGAGCTACAGCAAATGCAGCCTCCTTGCATACTTGTCACATCACCGGCCATACCTGCCGACCTTGCCATTCCTTGGTTTGGCAAGTGTTCGCTCCACTCTCTCTGGCATTCCGAAGCCGAATTTCACGACCCCGCCACTACAAGAAAACAAGTTTCTGATTACGCGTGCGAACGAAAACATACCAGTACAGCCATTTGCTTTTGTTTAGCTGCAAGCGTCGTAGGATGAAAAAAATCATTTTCGTGTTAAGCGTAGTATCTACGATTATAGAAACTGCATTCTTTGTCTGCATATGATTAATACTGGGTGTGTGAATTTATGATTGCGTGGTTTCGTGTACTCGTGTGCTTGTCAGTGTGTGTGTGTGTGTGTGTGAGAGAGAGAGAGAGGGGGGGAAGGAGGTAGAGAGAGAGGGAGGGAGGGATTGAGAGGGAGAGAGAATGAGATACGCCAAAAGAAAGAAAAAAAAAACTCAATTTTGAAGGAATTTCACACTTAAAACTTCATCTCAGTATTTTTACACGGATCATTATGTCTATCGGTAGCAAATTTGAAACATATGTTTTGTATATTTTAGACGTATAATGCCGCTTTTTATAGTTAGAATTTTCATTACTGTTTTCAACATTTACATTCTAAAATACAAAAACTGTTTGGCAGAAATTTTATAACAGTCGGAAATATGTAACGTAATAATAATATCAATATCGAATTGTATTGCAAAAAAACTGTAGTTACAGGAGGACACCCGGCAACCGAACTTCTGATTTTGATGCCCAAAATCACTACAGGCCAATGTCTGCTTTAAAAGGTCATGGCTACTAAATTCCTTCTTATGTGACACACTGTCACCTTCGACAGGTGGCACGCGGTGTTTTGGACGCCGGGTCACAAAAAAAAAGCATCTCGCCAGCGTGGCAACGATGTGATTCGGCGCGACTACACTGGATCGGGAAGATACAACGGGACCAGGTTAGCGTTCTGGTCCCCGCGTGCCTGTCATTCCAGGCGAACGCTGTGATGTTTCCCAATATCCACGTCTCATAGACTACACGTTTCACAAATAAAAATACATTTAATACACAGGAAACAAGATGCACGGTTCGTAGAGAGATGACGCCGCAAACATTCCTCCTGTAGGTCAAACGCTCAGCATCTCAGAATTCTGTGTAAATTCTGGTAGGACACAGGTCCCCCCACCTCATGATTCACACCAGCTACCTGTAGAAACAGGTGACAGGTGTTTAGTGGCCCTCTGCTCCCGTATCGACGAGAAAAAAGTGTTCGCTGTTACTCCCAGAAATTAATAATCAAGTCCTGCTTCAGTATTATCGATGAGAGTCTAATAGGTACTATCATTCCTCCTTACCAATCAGAAATTCTGGCATAATTCGTGGAAAATGTACTGTACCATCCACAGCTCGCATGTACTTGGCGTATTAAAAATTCAAAAGTTCTTCACTGTTTTGCTGTTATCATGTCTATCAGAATATTTGACTACTGTGAAGTCATTCTTGATTCGAGAATAACGAAGTTGATTTTTATCTTTGGAGGCATTGCTAAGTTGAAATTGTTGTTTCTCCCAGAGAGCAAAATTTATCGAAAACTATTGATATAATTAAAATTACACTTTCGTAATCCGCTTCTAAAGCCAACAAAATATACGGTAATATAATTGAACGGGATGTCAGGTATACAATGTCCTATCGAAGTCCACCACCGTCCAATAATCTCCGATGCCTGTTGTACTAAGTCCTGCTAGCTGTGGTCTTACTGAAGCGAGAAGTAGCCTTCTCGATTGTGTTGGTACACTCACAAAGAACTCCTTGTATTGAGTTTTAAATGAAGGGGAAGGAAGGTTGCTTTAACCGTCCCGCCAGAGGCTGCTACACCCGCTGTTAGGACTTGTGGCTCCACGACTGTCTGTTGTCTGCGCCGCTGCTGCCCTCTAGTGATGCTGACATATTGTAGCTGTTGCTTGATGGGTACCTCAAATTCTGCTATTTCTCCATATCATCGGTAGTTGGCACAAAGACATACATCTTGTCTGCCGGGAAAACGCAATGCCACGAGGAAATATTGTAACAACGAAGACTTTACCGGTGTAGGACTGCAATGAAGTCTTCACGGGTGTACCGCCGGATCGGCTGACCCACAGATACTGAGATTGCTCAGGTGCTGCACTGGCTGCCAGTGGGCGTGGCTATATTACTCGTTGCGGCCCGACCTAATATGGAGCCCTCCATGGCGGCAGCTGGACAGAGGTACAACGTTCTCTGAGGATTCTTGCCATGGCTGGTTTTATTTCCTCGCTAAGACATGGACCACTGTCTCTATTGAATGTGTTGGCCAGTCAAATTTCGATCGCTTCTTTGATAAAAGATTCCCAAAAATGTGAAGTTCTAGCCAGTATCCTAACGTTATTGAACTCTACTCTGTGGCCATGATCGTACACGAACTCGGCGATCGCTAATTTGCTGTGCTGTCCCAGGCGGAGGTGGCGTTTATGTTCTTCACACCGGTTTTCTATAGTGCGGATAGTTTGACCGATATAGGTTTTTCCACACTCGCACGGGATGCTATAAATCCCCGGAACTCTTAGGTCATGGTCATCCTTGACTGACCGGAGATAGTCCCATATTTTGGCTGGTGGTTGGTAGGAACATTTTATTCCATGCCGTGCGAGGATTCTGACAATTTTACCCGATGTGTTTCCGGCGAATGGCAGAAAGGTGGTGGCCTTGGGCGTTTCTTCCTGTTGGACTGGAATTTTCCCCGGCTTACTGTCAATTGCACTTTCTATCGGTGTACCCGTTCCGCCTGAAGACAGTTCTCAGGTGTTCTTGTTCTTGTGGCAGGCTGTCTTTGTCAGCAATCGCTCTAGCCCTGTGCACAAGAGTATTTAAAACAGTATTACGCTGCACAGGATGGTGAAAACTTGTGGCGCCCAGATATTGGTCCGTGTGGGTCGATTTTCTGTATACACTATGCCCTAACGTCCACCCGGCTTTCTTTGAATTAAGATGTCGAGGAAAGGTAGGCGGTCGTCCTATTCCATTTCCATAGTGAACTTTATGCTAGGATGAATCCCGTTAAGATAGTCCAGAAACTCGTGTAAGGTCTTGTTACCATGGGGCCACACCACAAACGTATTACCGACATATCTGTAAAAACATGTCGGCTTGAGAACTGCTCTCTGCAGGACTTTTCCTCGAAATGCTCCATGTATAAGTTGGCGACTACGGGAGAAATGGGAGATCCCATGGCAAGCCCGTCCACTTGTTCGTAGTATTTCCCTAGGTATGTGAAATACGTGGACGTCAATACATGTTTGAAAAGGTCCACAATGGCTGGTTCAACCTGGTAGCGTATCAACTTCAGCGTATCCTTCAATGGGACGAGGGTAAATAATGAGACGACGTCGAAGCTAACCATTATATCTGAATCCTTCAGTTCCATGGTCTTGATGATCTTGACAAATTCCATGGAATTTTTAACATGGAGGTCGAACTGGCCGACTGATGGACTTAGAAGACAGGTCAGATATTTAGCCTGCTGGTAGGTCGGAGCCCCGATATGGCTGACGATTGGTCATAGAGGTACGCTTTCGTTGCTTATCTTCGGCAGACCATAAACCCGAGATGGTCTGGTAGCACGAGATCTGAATTTCTTGTTGGTCTCTTCAGAAAATTCGGCCTTCTTCAATAAAGCAGTAGTCTTCCTCACAATCCTGCTGGTAGGATCGTTGTCCAAACGCCGATAGGAAGGATCATCAAGGATGTTCCTCATCTTCTGTTCGTACTGTTTTGCCGTAAGCAGTACCGTAGCATTTTCCTTGTACGCCGATAATAAAACAACGTCCCTCCTTGGTTATGTTGGTCTTTGGGGGTTCTGCTTTATCCAGGACCCGGCAGGCTCTCTGCGGACCTATTCCTCTGTGTCCCCTGGTATAACGGGAACAGCCTGTTCGACAAAGGTGATGATGTCAAGTTTAGGCACTCGTCTTGGCGCCGGAGCGAAGTTGAGGCCTTTGGACAAGACCGAAACGGTGGCGTCGTCAAGTTGCATCCCACTCAGGATCACCACTGTGCGACTCACATCAGGACATTCCCTGAGGCGCTGGTTCCCGCCAGCCGGTTGTATTTAGACAAATGTCTAGCTGTTGTTCGGTCCCGCTCCAGATCTTCTTGAGCGGATGTAGCAGCGTCTACCCAGTCCCACGAATCAAATGACATTTTTCCAGACAAGTTTAAGTGGCAGTCCAACAAATAAATTGCGTTACGATCGAGCTCACACCAAATGTAACGAATGCGTTCCCTAAGAAGCGCAAGACTCACCCGTCGGAGTATTCTTCCGACTCTTGCGCTGTCGATATGATGGCTGATGGTCGCAAAACGTGGTACGATGTCACTGGCTCGGCTTCTCTGGAGAAAGGCCAAGGAGCATAGCAGCCTTGCTTTCTTCTTGCGTAGTCTCTCCAAGTGCCTCGCTTGGTGGCTCATCTCCTCCCCATATAGGTGCTTGATGTGAGAACGAATACTTTCCCAGCGTACGACTGCAATGAAGTCTTCACGGGTGTCTCTACACCTGATGAAGACGGCGGAGCTAGTCGTCGAAATATCGTTTTTCCACAACACAATCCGGCGGTACACCCGTGAAGACTTCATTGGAGGCAAAATATTTGCATCCCTAAGTCTAATTAGATGTACAGTTCTTACTGGTTGTGCGCTGAGGTAAAATAGTCCGAAACACTGTACTCGAAATCAATGTAATATTCCACTTGTCTGTAATTCAATGCGTAATTTCATCACCATAGCAAACATGGCGAAACTAGAAAATATGTAGCCTACATCGGAGTTGCTCGATATAGTGTTGCACTATCCTGTTAAGGCTTAGAAAAAGCGGTTCTATCGCGGTTTACAACCTCACATTCTTAATAATTTCAGAATCGTGTAGGACAATCGAAACGTAGAACGTTAAGTTTATTTCTTATAAATTTTCTGTGTTGGGAGAGAAAAAGAGGTATTTTAAGCTGATCTTTTCTGAGTATGCTTTTTTTTTCATGTTCTTTTACTGGTACTATCATTTTCCTTCCTTAACATTTTCTGTGTTCATGGCCACTAGCCTCTTGCATGCGTTACCTACAAAGTTCATGTGAGCGTATCTAGTTCGCCATGTAAGCTCTCGCTGCACTAACATCATTGGTTGGTTGGTTGGTTAACTCAGCCGATTGTAGTGATATTCAGATTGCAAGTTTCTGCAAACTTACAGTCTCTACGAATCTATTGCAACATGATCTTCTAAACACACTTCCTCCCTCCAGTCTACCTATGTTTCTCACATTACCCACGTCACTTCATCGCTACCCTCAAAGAGCATGTCAGTCGCTTTGGAAACTGAAATAAATTTCTTTTAGATTTATCATGAATGATTCAACCTTTTAGGCAAAGAACAATTTGTCTGTAGGGAGTAACCCGCAACAGAACATTCTCCTCCAGTAACAATCTGTATGACTGACTTCTCACTGCGGAATGTGTGTCCACCGGTTTTACGGGCGGGAGCTCATCCCACGCACGGATCAGATTTTTTTAATTTGACTGATTTAGTACTTGAACATTGGCTCTAATAACCTGGCATTAGGGATTGGAATACACAGAACTGAGATTCATTTTGGTGCATAAACTCCGTTTGCCCCCCATAATTTTATGAATTTCATGTTATAGATGTAGGCAAAGATTATGAAATATTCAATAATTTTAGGCATGATTTCTTTAAATTTTAAGCATGTTTTTCTGTTTAATACTGTAATTTTTTTTTTAATCTCTAACATATTGATAAATTCTTGTTATTATATAAACATATATATATGCCAAGAATTCTAGTGGCATGGATAGAATTGTTTCATCTGAATCTCTAGCTGATTTTTCGAACCGAACAGGTCTTGGTGTAATACCAGGCTTCACTTCTATTTCTTTTGTTCCTTCTGTTTCCTTGTCAGTAATATTCCGATGTCACAGAGATTGCACGATGGTTGGCTGTTAGTTTCATCGAGGTCTTTGGAATAAAGGCCCGGCCAAACAGAGCGCGGGCAGCCCGCGCGGGCAGTCCCCGCGGACTCCTTGGTATATATAAATGCATCATCCTAGTCAAACAGAGCGCATCCTACCGCGCAGCGGAATCCCAGACCGCGGCGGGCAGACGGCAGGTTGTGAATTCCACAGAGTCCGCGGCGGGCAATGGTGGACGAGCCAGAAAGTTTCATTCAGTGCGTTCGAGAATATTCATTTTTATATGAGTGCAAAAACAAGCCAAGAAAACAGAAATGTGAAATGAATTAGCTGGAAAGCTCAATCAGACTAATAAGTTTACATTTATTTATTTTATACAGCATGTATTATTTTCCATAACCCATAGATACAATAATTTGCTGGTATAATTATTATAAAATTAAAATGAATTTACATTGTTGAAGTAATTTAGAAAATGGTTTCGTACTGCATAGGCAGCATCAGATGATCTCTCTCAATCGACTTGCGGTTGAAAAAGCATTGGCATGTTGACTTGTTATTGTTGTATTCCATGTAGTTCAATTTCAGTGAACTGCTTTATGTAACTTCTTACGAAATTGTGAAGGCAACATGTAGCTTTGACAACATGGACTACGCTATCTACATCCAACTCTTTAGGCCTGAAAAATGTACGGCATGTCTGAGCTAAAAGAATTTTCTACTACACGTCGTGCCCTATAAAAATGCTTATGGATTTTTTTTTCGCTTCATCATTTACAATTATAGTTTTTGAAAAAGGGCGCATTAAATAAGTTTGTAGTTTAAATACTTCATCGCCTAAAAATAGTGAGGAATGGACGTGGTAATGGTTTAGGTGACAGGATAGTTTTGTGACGTATATACTGACTTTTTCGCCTTGAACTATTAAAAGCGAGCTGAAGAAGCAATTCTTCTTCGTAAGATGAACTGCTAGATATGTGAACAAGGAGGGGGCAGACAAAGATAAAAAAATCAATTACTCCTTCCTTCGTCCACGATTGCTTCAACACTGGTCCGCCCTTCAGCCGCCCGCGCTCTGTTCGTCCACTACTACTTCGGCGGACTGCCGTCAGACCGCCGCGTTCTGCCGCGCGGACAGTCCGCGCTCTGTTTGACCGGGCCTTTATACTCTATTTTCAGGTAAGAATGTTCATGCTAGAGAAACGTTGACAGGAGGCAGGATTTTAGACGGCAGTAGTACGAAATGGAGAAAACCTATGCAATGATATCTACACAAATAAACTTTTTGCTGCCTTAAACTCTTCAGGGACGAATTATTTTGGGTGAAAACACGAGAATCTTCTCTTACAAATGTAAGCTCTATTTCAACTCGTATTAAGTAGAGAGGTTAATATTGTACACAACTGCCAATGGGCGGTAAAGGAACTATTATAAGCAGATAAACAGAACTTACACATTTGTGCCGATGTCCATCAAGTGGTTAATGACTGAACCGAGCACTAAGCCTCTATCTGAGTTTATGTAACCCAATAATCAATCGATGAAAGAAATACCTACAGTTAAATATCGAACTGAAGCACAGAGCAATCACAGAGTAATTAGAACAATTTTTTGCCACATGGAAAGGTCAGGTCAAAGGTTCGTGAAAAGTATGTGGTTAGAAGCGTTGATCACCTGTGTACGACCACTGAGGTCAAGTCAAAGATTCGTGAAAAGGCAGTGTTTACAAGCGTTGATGTCTGACAGCTGAGCCACCGGATCGCTGAATGGTTTGGCCCTCGCCACGCGACGCCTGCCCGTGCGGGGGTGGGCTCACTGCGCAGGCGTGAACCGCCCACCATGGCGCCCCTCCAACACGAATAAACCTACCTCGAACAGTACACGCGACGGGTATGCCTCCCCATGACACAAATCAGCAACCACTCACATCCTCGATGCAGTCCTTACATCTGACTAGGCTCAATTTGTGTTTCTGAAATGAGCGAGATGTGGTTTGCATTCCAAGCAAAACTTTTTAGTTGAATTCTTCTCTATGAGGTCAGTAGCGATTGCACAGGATCACTAGTATTTTCTTTTCTCCGAAAATACCCATAATTTCATAGTCCGATTTGAGCTGCTTTTTTGTAATTCCATGGAGCAAACATTTAAGTTTTGCTTCGGCTTTCTGGTAACTGTGTTTCGCGGTATGCACCGTTATTTGAATACTCAAATCAAGATGACAGGTAATTTCTTGTAACCGCAGATAATAGGCGCATAATGCGGTCGGGCTGATAGCGGTATCAATCGCTGCCCAATTTCTCAGATTATGTATATAATTTCCTAGCCGATTCCAGTCACGAATGATGTGGTTACCTTAGAGTCACAAAAATCTTATTAACTGACTACTACAATCAAAATGGTGTAAATGCCAAAATCTGATAATTTTTTTTTTTTTTTTTTTTTTTTTTCACTGAAACGTATCCATGTAACAAGGCCAACAGTACTGATAGAGGAGTAAGGCCCTCAGAATTCTTAATGAAGCATCAGTTCTAATAGCGGCAGCAAAGTGGTGCTATCTGTCTGTGAACAATGTAACTTGTGTTCTGTTAGAGAAATGTATTCATTGTTTGTGAAACGTGTAGTTTATAGTTGGGGACCGTACCTACATTACAGCAATCAGTGCGGCCTGTACATGGTACCCCGGGATTTGAACCTGGACATTCTGGAGAGCGCAAATTGGAATGCCCGTCCGGTTATCAAGATTTCGGTCATTATTCCTGAAATAATTCCAGGTGAATGCCGGAATAGTTCCCTAAAAAGGACACGGCCGAATTCCTCCCCGCTCATTGCCCCAAGTCCTTAACCGCCTCTAATGACCTTGACGCTCACGAGTCGGAAAACTATAAGAAAAAAATACCTTGAAAATGTATCGAAAAATGCCATCAGTGTTGTTTTGAAACATTTTATCTTCAGTATAAACTGATACCTGATATTGGTTGATGCATACTGTATGGAAAAATTCTTGTGCAGATAAACAGAAAGCTCTTTCATGTCACATGTCTTTTCACGTTACTGGCTAGGATATTTCTGCAGCTGCCTGATGTCGACCATTATTTAGCCTCCTCAATTTGATAAGCGAGAGTTCTGCCGCTGAATTGGCACGCTTCAGAGAGTATTTGATTACATAAATACTTGTTTGTGTCTGCTTATCTATTAAAACACGCAATTTGTGTTGTTATTGATGATGCTTGGCAGTAAAAGTATATTAACTCTTAACGAACATGCCATTGCTGCGACGCAACCATTACATCTTTTATTTAAGTGGAAGATCCAAAGTTTTTGATAAAACTTAACAATGAGAGTGAATTAAAGCGGACGTAATACACAAACTTTATCGACCAAGTAAAAAAGAGCTTCTTTAGTTTGAAAATCTATTTTCGAATTTTTTGCCTTTTTCGTGTTTGTAAAGAATTTTTATTTACAGCTACCTACATGTAACAATCATTGTGCACGATGGGAGTCCAAAGGCTAATACCACATACAAACATCAGTGATCTGCGCATGGTATTTATGGCTGCAAAGTGAAATATGGGGACAAACATGTATTTGGTCGAAATATGAAAATGCCCTCGGTCGACCAGTATCAACTACCATATCTCCCACATCCCTATAGCTACAGACATGACACCACGATGGTTCACATTGACGTGAGGTTAATACCACACACAAACACCAGTGGACTACGCTAGGTAGTTTTGTCTGTGGAGTGAAATATAGGAACACACATGTCTATTTTAATATCAGGTCCACAACTTTCAACCACCATATCTTACACACCCCCACAGCAATCGGCATTCGCCCAACGTGTTGCACGATAGCGATCTCCATGCTTCTACCACATACAAAAACCAGTTATCTGTGATAGGTAGTGGTGGCTGAAATGTGAAATATATGGACACACACGTCTATTTTAATATATATATATATATATATATATAAGATTAATATCACGCCAATACAATTGAATTTGCTTATTATTCTTACTTATTTTCAGAACGCGTTTCAGTACATTCTCTGCAGCATCTTCAGTAATTCTATCTTTGGGGTGGGTATACAAGAAAATAATCTGTTTTATGTTAAAATTTACACAACGAAATTATGGTACAAATATAAAATTAATCGCATTTTTTTATTTTTTCACATTTTCTTCTAGTTAAACACTATTTTCGGAGTCAAAAGTTTCTGTAGTTGCATTTTTTGCACTGCAGGTCTCTATTTTACACCCAAGAAAACCATACACTAGCCACAGGTGGAAGACGCAACTTTCGTTCCATTTCTTGTCACCAATACGTGGTTCAAAACAATTGTAGTTTTTATTTATCCACCAAGCAATAACCTGTAATGCTTTCGGAGAGAAGTACTGTCCGGCTAAGTGATTTGTTCCCTGCGGCTGCAGTACACTACGAAAGCGGCTTGCTTGAGAAGTAATCCATTAGGACCTATGTAAGTAGGAACAGCCTTTTCTCTTTCGAACATTAACTACATTATCGAAACAGATTCAGTTGTCTGATTGAATAAAGACTCTTTTTAAACAAGAGTTGAGCTCATATTCTTGCTCAATATTCGACGGAAATCTCCAAATACTGTAGAACACAGAAGTCCCTCTAGGTCTTCACATTACTCGTTGTAATTTATTCATGGGATAACAACCAATTCTGGAACTATTAGAGAACCGTTTAGTGATTAATACAGTGATCTGGACTGCCGCTCACCCATTGTTTGAATTGATTTATAACTGTGTGCCATTCGTCATAACAAACGAGAGGGCGTAATATGCGAGAATGCTATCCGAGAACCATAATAACATTAAATATCACTTTGAACAGAAAAAAAAAAATTGTTAAGAATATCTTATTTGCGTCTTCATGTGCACCTAAGTGAACCCATTACTTTTTGATACAGTACAATGTAGCGTAATAATTATATAGAGAAGCAAGTGCCTTTAACTAGGTTAATCCAACAGCAATAAAATGTCTTATTTCTTGGCAAAAAGACATCTAACATCTAATTTACGAAACAAAGCGGAATCTTCTTTTCCAATAGCGCGTTTATATTTTCTTATTTCTGTATGTGCGTATTTCTTCTGTACTTCTTTTATATTTTGTAAGTTATGCGGTTCGTACACGAATAAATAAATAAGCATCACACTCGGCTCACTGTCTTTCCTAGGAAAAATCGAAAATTTTTGATAGAATGGAATAATAAATCCGAGAATCTATTTCGCAGAGAAAACCCCTCTTCTTCAGCAAGAACTAGCTTTATAATTCAAGAAAGAACGTGGATTATATGAATATTCTGTTATTCGTTCCTAAAAGTTGTTTTAAATACCTCTACGGTTTTCAGATTAAATTTAAGTATATAGTTGGTTAATCAAAGAACAAATTCTTTCAAAAAAAATATCTTCTCACTCTTACTTTAAAAGTGCTGTTTGAAATATGTTAAGGAACTTGAAAATAATCGTCACTATCCAATTTACGATTACCTCCAGCATGTGAAATTTTTTTTTACCACAATTCGCCCTGAAATAAAACTTACTAAACGCCAAACGTTACGAAACTTGCCTGATAGTAAAAAATAACTGTTAAAATTTCCAATCAGAAAAGCCTTGACCGTTTTTATTAGAATGAAAACAAAAATCACAAATATAATCAAAAGCAGACACAGCTGAATCGAAAACTTCCTGTGATAACGGTTACTAGTAGTCTTCTTAACTTATTCAAAATAATAAAATGACGTAAATAAACACGCAAAAACTCCATTAATATCATGTACAAATAATTCACAGCAACAAAAGGTACCCATAAAATAAAAGTCTAATGTACCATGGAATTCCTAATTTTACAAAATAATAACAATTTTCTTAAATCTACAACCCAAAACATAAGAATTACTGAAGAATGTAGACGCTTATCAAGATAGACTCTGTTTCTAAATCCTGTGTTTGGCTGAAAATCATTAATTTTTTTGTTGGAATGACGACATCAGGAAAGATTGTTTCATACAAACAGATATAAAGGAATAAAAACGAACACTATGGACGACAGAGCTCGGGCCAAAAATAGATAAACCATGCTCGGGTGATGACCCAAAAACGCGAACGTATGTCGAAATCCTGTGACTGTTTTTCGCGCTACGTTGCTTCTTCCTGATATCTTTTACGAAGACAGTAAAAACAAGAAAACGGATAGCTGTCATTCAAAAGAACTCTGGCTCAATCTGGCAATATATATTTCAGATTTTCACAATTCTCAGAATTTTAAAAGACACTACATAGTTTTTTCCCCATGTATTACTATACGTGAAAGAAGTAACGGATGGAAGGAAATATGTAAAAGTAATCTATATATGGTGATTCAGGAGGATGGTAAATATTGAAGGAGGTAGAAGTCTGAACAATATTGTGTAAGAAAGTTCATAAAACATGTGTCCGATTTCCATTAGTTTTGGAGATAAAAGTGCTGGAATGTTATGCATAATAAAAACTTCAGAAAATGGTCAAGAGCACACAAATAACTTACTAAAGTACTTTATTCATGCAAATACACTCGCAAGCAACAGATTAGATTAAATGTTCGAAAATCCAACCATCGATTTCAATGCACAAACTGAAGCACTTTATTGATGCTTGAAGTCGACACTACAGTCAGGATGCGCGCGCATCTCAGAAAAAAAAGACTTGAGTTGCTATGTTACTAGGCTGAGAAACAGTCTGCTTGTAGTGTGTTTGCGTGTGTTTTTGCACGAGTAAAGTACATCAATAATATATTTATGTACTCTTGATTATGTTCTGAGGTTTATTTTATGCACAACATTCCAGCACCTGTATCCCCAAAACGAATGGAAATCAGACACGTGTTTATATGAACTTTTTTACTCAGTATTGTTCATACTGCCACCTCCTCCAATCCTCCAATAAATCTTCGAACAAGATGTTGTTGGAAGTTTGGGGCCAACCGTAGATTGAGTAAACGCAATAGTTGTAATACGTAACTAACTTGAGCAAATGATTTCCGTAAAAACTGTAACCAGTAATAATTTAGACATTGATCCTCGTAGTTACTAAGTGCTTCAGATCCAGAGAGCCGAAAGAACAAATAAAAAGTCCGTATCGACATTGGAACTGGCAACTACATAGTTTTTTCCTTTCTTTTTGTTGTCTACTTTATTAACAACGTGCTTTAATCATTCTAGCTTATCGCATTACTTATTTTACTTGTCAGGAAATATTATGATTAGTACAGCTATGCGTAAAAGAAAATTAATAAATATAGTGTAATATTATTTCTACATCTACATCTATATCTATATCTATACTCTGCAAATCACAAATACTGTGGATGGCAGAGGGTGCTAAGCACCAATCCTAATTCTGCGCATTCCAATCCCGAACAGATCGAGGAAAGAAGGAATACATAAATGAATCAGTACGGCATCTTATTTCTCTAATCTTATCCCTCCTGTCATTGCGACCTAAATAGGTTGGCGGAAGAAGTATTTCGTTGCACTCGTAACTTAAAGATTTTCGCATATTATTCAGCAAATTCAAAAGAAAACGACGTCGTCTGTCCGCCAAACATTCCCAGCCCAACCCACGAATCAGCTCTGTGACACCTAAGTGACTGTATGAGTTATTTTGCGGAGAAATTTTTTGAACTAACCACATTGTATGTGAAAGTAGTTTATCAGTACGGAATATTGAATAGTAATACGTGTATGGATGACAATTTTTTTTCTGCCAATAATGGTATTACTCCAACGATGTTTAGAATCTTGTACGATGGTGTCTATTGGTGCGGTAACATTTATAAGTGATTATTATGAAATAAAATAACAACATTCCCGAATACGAAGTTAAAGAAGTACAAGAGAAAAACACATGCTACTTGGTGTTAAGTTTATTTTCGATACAAATAACTCAAACAGTTGATTATAAATGTATTGAAAAAATCGGTAGTTAAACGAGTGAAGTAAAAGTGTTGGCGCCTTATGTATAACAGTATGCTTATAGATGTCTCCATTTGTCTACTTAACGTGTTGAATACTATCACAGATTTACAGTGTGGTCAGCTGGCCGTAGTAACATGTAATCTCAACCTATCGTTCCACTCTATACGTAAAATACGATTGAATGCTTTCGAAGTTTGGCGTCTATGTCAAACTGTAGATCTCTTTGAAGGTTAAGCGCTAAAGGCCGAGTGATATTGTTCCATTAAAGGCATAGCAAAAACTCATACTGCTGTAGCGAAGGAAGCGTTTAATGGGAAGAGACGATTATTAACAGGGAAAGTAGATAACGCACTGACGAAAAGACGTGGCAAATATTTTGTATGGAGTGTGGCTTCTTAAGGGGCAGATACGTGGACAATGATGCAAGAAGATGAAAAACGGTTTGAAGCGTTTGAGATGTGGATGTGGAGCAGAATCGAGAGGATATGTTGTATGGAAAAAGTGAGTAATGTTGAAGTGCTGGAAGTGATTGGTGAAAGGAGGAAACTAGTCCAAATCATAAAGGAAAGAAAGAAGAACTGGGTGGGACACTTGCTGAGTGTTTGTTAAAAGACGCTTTCGAAGAACTAATTTGTGGGAGGAGTGTGAGAGGAAGAAGGAGGTACAAAATCACAGATAACATCAAAGAAAACGACAACAACATGGACATGAAAGGAAGAACAGATGACAGGAGAGCATCGAGAGAGGCCATGCGAAAGCCTGGCTTAGGGCATAACGCTGATTCTGATGATGCATAGTAGTAAAATACGGTAAAATCAACAGGATCCCATACTTTAAATACCTCGGAGAATTCATCGAACCGACAGGCCTTGAGAAAATCTCACAGCAAAATCGCCTCCAAAAAGTAAAAAAAAAAAGCATTAGGGTTAGTTCAAAATCTTTACAACATAAAAACTATGTCAAGACAGACGAAAATTCGGCATTGCAACACAGTCATAAAACGAACAGTCCTCTATGCAAGTGAAACATTAACACTTAACAGAAAACATGACCTCGAAGAAATTAAAAAAGTAGAGAGAAAAATCATTAGAAAAATTCTAGGTGCAAAACTCACTATAGATGGTTACAGACTAAAATCAATCAAAACAACAGAAAAGTTTTCAAACATCGAAATTGACATCAAGAAAAGGCGAATGAAATTTTTTGGTCACCTTATGAGATTACCAGAAAGTCGATTGACAAAAAAGATAATAGATTATGTAAGTTCACTTAAAAATCCAACACCTTGGCTGAATGAAATTCGGAAGGATCTTAAAAGTGCAAGCAACAGACATAATATACACAGACACCTTCAGACACAAAGTAGACAAATGGGAAGTTATAACTGAGCAACCAAAACAAAAACAATACAGACCAAAGTGGTCGAAAGAACGCAAACAAGCTTTCTCGGAAAGAATGAAAGCCTATTGTAACAATAAGAAGAACTCGAAGAAAACTTTATTCAGTCATTTGCCTACCGTCTTCCATTTATTGGGAGAATTCGCCAATAATTATAATAATGGTGTATATGGCATTATTATCCTATATATTCTCAAAGGGTCCCGCTGTTGATTGACAAGAGTTTCGATTTGGCGGGTAACCCGTTAATCCTACCGGACATAGGGGACCTACAATTTAACCTGGAATCCGAACCTCGGAAGCGTTTTCACGTTACACAGCAAGCCTTGCAAGAAGTGAAGATCGGTTTAAGGACCTATTAAAATCCCCGCACTTGACAGGGATTTGAACCGGAGACCTTTCGATCTCCAGTAAGACGCCTTAACCATTGGTCCACCAGGCCGCTATATTAAATGCATAAAAATATCTATCAGAGAAATTTTAAAGGTGGGAAACTCAAACTAGCCAATCAATGAACCAAACGATTACCAAGTCCCTAAACGCTGTGGTGACACAATACTCGTGAGGTGACTCTGGCAGATTGCGAACCCCGCCCACATTGACCAGTGCTATCAGCAGCGACTGTAAACATAGACGGCTAGCTAACGTCAGACGGTAGTGATAACACTGTCGTTGACACCAGGCCAAAGTCGACACTGCGCCAACCGAGTTGGGTACTAACGTACTGAGCCCACCACCAAACACTGTCGTTGCCGTTACTTGTTATTGTACACGTCGTCAGTCAGAAATTCGATTAGATATATTTTCCTCGCTAACCCAAAACATTAGACGGATCACTTCAATCGCTGAGCTTACGCGACCGTGCGCCGAAGCCGTTGGACTTCCGCAGATTTGGTTTGAATGCATAATTGTGCTCGCCGTGAGAGTGTATTGCTAAGTGATATGGACTACTGAACCCGGTGGGTGAGCGGTAATGTATGCGGCAGGACGCAGGTTCACATCCCCGTCGGGCTATCCAGATTAGAGTTTTCGAAGATTTCCCGAAAACACTCTAAGGGAATACATGGGTGGTTCTTTCAAAATGGCCTTGGCCGAATACCTTCCCCTTTTTTGCCCACAATCCTCTGCGGCCTCTTACGTCCTCGAAATCGACTAGGCGTTAAGCAAGAAGGAGAAAAAGATAGATATTAACGAAAACATAGAAAAACCGTTGCTAGTCAAATAATAAAAACTGATAAATGATTGTTTTATATTTATGCGGATAACTGTTTCGCTTTGTAGTATCGTGAATTTATTTGTCACACCAATGCTTAAGACAGTCCCTGCAAACGGGTTACCTGGACAGTACAGCTTCACTTCCGTCGCAACTCTTCTCTTCAGTACTAGATTAACAAACCATAAGTATTGACAACATTCGTTTTGAAGCTTACTTTTCAAGAGCTTCTGTAACACTAGATTCATGTGAACCAACGTTCACAGGTATTTTATCTCATCACATTCCACCAGTAAAATTTTTATTGTAAAGTCAGAGTTCTAACAGCGCTACTGACCGTTAAAGGTAAAATATAAAAGAAAGAGGTGCAAAAAGATTTGTTCATAAAGACTGATAGTCCACATAATTGTTTTACATTTACCATCACCGATAAGTTCTGTGATCCCTCAATCTTCAAACACTGATACACTGTCTTGTAACTTAAATGCAATGTTTTTTTTATATTTAAATATAAATTTTATTTCAGTTCTGAAAAAACTGCGATTTTACATGGTACAATTATTTTTAACATATCCGAACCATGCGCAACGTAAATACATGTGGTGATTTTCGGGATGCAGCAAAGTTCAGAGCAACGTCTAAATTATTCATGAAGAAATAAATCACTCTTACAGTCAGTACATTTATGTTTCAATTTCAATGTAGACACTGCGTACTAATCATCACAGGCACACTAAAAATCACCCCCATGCCTTGGTCTCATACCTCCACCAGATCTGAACCGGCAAAGACCTCTACACGAGAATGGCGGAAACTGAACCATTCTGACTATCCACAGGATCTCCCCGTCCACTAAGTCCAATAGATCCCCGTTCCCAGTAGCGGCAGGTCACGGACACTAGTATGCATTAACTCAGGGAAGTGTGATTTTAAACCGAGCGTGGTGAGTGATTGGTAACACTCTGACCTCTCATTCGGGAGGACACGTGTTCGAATCCGAATCCCCCTCAGACCATCCAGATTGGGATTTCCATGGTTTCCCCAATTCACTCCAGGTGAATGTCAGGATGCTTCCTTCAATAGTTCATGGCATAATTCCTTCCAGTTCTTAGTCCCCAGTCTTTCCCGCTTCTAATGACCTCGACGTAAAGCCACAATCGTGAAAAGGCGATTTTAAAATCACAGAAGAATGGTGCCAAAAATGGAAATATACACCAATTAAACACTGAGGTGTCGAAGATCCGCACTGTCTGACCGGGATTCAAGATGGAGCGAGGACTAGAGTAAGAAGAGGACACGCCAGATGTAATGCGTTAATGCATATGTGGGGACTTCTCGACTCTGCCGCCTGCTGCTAAACAGTTAATGAAACACATTCTTATACAGCACTCTTTGAAAACATATGACGGATAACTAAGGGACTTCATTGATACTACATTGTCGGTTGTTTAATGACTACAGAAGATGGATGTACAAGTGCAACTAGTAGGCTTGCTCTATGTCAGTTATCTGTCACATATTTTCTTTCAATTCTAGTAAATAATTATTATCTCTGTAAACATCGTTTGCGATGGCGTAAGATAAATATAATTAATAACCATTGAAAAATCAATCTAGACAGATAGTTTCGTACTGTTTGCAACTTTCATTTAATTTCAAGAATTTTAGCTTTTCAGTAAATCCTTTCACTGTTATTGGCTGCTAACTGACCACCCATTTTCCTTTTGTACAGCCCATTGAGCTTGGCAGTACAAAAAATTTACAATTTGTTGCTCATAAAATAGTCAATCATATAAAGTCGTTGTAAGTGAGGAAAATCAGGATCAGGAAAATAATAATAAAAGAACAATTCTTATTCAATTAATACTTGTTTATTTTTTTAAAAAAATTATTGAAATTGAAAACGAAGTGGCTCTTTCTAAAACTGCTACTAAGTTTCATATAAAAATAATCTAATAGAGAAACTTCTCCAATATATCAAAAACTTACAAATACAATATTTACAAAGTTGTTCCTTCTCAATTCTTTGTCACTATCACACATAAAAAAATCTTTCACTCCAACATGTTCAAAATAAAAAGCATTCAGTTGAGTATTCAAGTAACATTGACTAATCTAAATGTTCAATGTATATAAAAATATTCGTAGTGAACTCAGCGGTGTCCTTATTATGATTGCCTGAATCACACAATGTCCTGTTCACATCAAACAAGTGGACAACGTTACACACAAATTACATTATTTTGTACTTAGAAATTACAAAAATACATTAAAAGGAAATACAAATTGACACGTATCGTAAGAATACATGAATCCTGAGGATATTGGACACACAAGTTTTATTAAGTACTGTCATTTCATAAATGTTTAAGTTCATGTTTCATACACCGGCAACCACAAGGAGATTCTGGCTGCGAAACATCGTCATCTCGATCATGTCCGATTTAACAAACATCAGCAGAAGCGAATCTCTCTGCTGCAGGAACTGCCGTACCTTGCACCCTTGGTTTCCACTAATCACAATACAGACCAGAAACAAAATAGTTGCATTTCTGCCGAGGATAACACTGGACACGAAAACACAAACATGAATGGTCTGATAGTCAGAATTTTGAGTCGGTAACATTCTACAATTAAATACTGTTAAGAATCTTTGATGCCATTTTGAACACTTATAATTGTACTAGTACTGACTTATGACAATGAATTTTCCTCTGCTTTTATATATTTGTACTTTGAAGGGTATTCTCAAACCGAATTGTACACCAGACAAAGTGGCAACTTGAGAACAGTTCGTATTGCATCTGTGTGTATAAGTTATGATAGTTAATTCGGTAGGAGAAAACAGAGGAGAGATCATCGTGCAAAGAGATCAACAATTTTTAAATATTTTTCAGCGTTAGATTACGGATGCACTTTAAACGTGAAGCATGCTGAAAATTCGAGTGATACTGCATCAACGTGTGCTCCGAGAGGAGAAGAGTTAGTGCTTCTAAATGACTAGTACAAACGCCTCATAGCAGTACAAAATGGAATCTGGGCAGGGAAGAGGACAAAACACGCTATTTATAAAAGCACAGCCTAAGCGTCGACGACGTATCAATTGTGTCGCTCTTGTGTTGGTTATGGCACGACTGGCGGCTAGGAACTTGCTTGTCTGTTGGGACACAGTGTGCGGCTCACGGGCTGTCCTCAGCAATCCTCAGGTCCAGGTCCTCAGACAGCGGCCTCTGCACCAGGCAAACCTGTAAACAACACAACGCATTAACTCGCTGCTAGTGCAGGCATATTAAGATCAAATGCGGATTAACACTCTCGATGATGACCATGGGCATAAGCTGGCATTCAGTTTCATGCATGAGGAAATGGAAGAATTTTATTTTGTTGTTAAGGGTGTCAGAAATTGAATAAATTACTAAGGGAAGTGATTAATAATTTGACAGAAACGCTGAAGGAGTTTAAAGTTCGTAAATGACAACAGTAGATGGATGGAAAAATTTAACACTTAAAGTATATAAGATGATAATAAAAAATAAAAACGGATATTTCAATGACTAGGGAAATTGCCACTGGAGCATGCGGCTCCGTTGCAGTCACTTTAAATGATTTTATTATTATTATTAAAGTGCACAGTGACTTAAAAAGGACACCGCAAAAAATGGTAAGACATGGCAGATGGCTGATCGATAAAGAAAATATATATGAATTTTGCTGGCTATATATAGTTCATTATGTAATTTTAGCTATGGGTACTGTGTGATAGAGAAATGGAAATCAAAATACATTGCGTAAATATACACTGAAACAATTAACATGGAAGCCAGGGGTGGATCCAGAGGGGGGGGGGGGCTAGGGGGCTCAAGCCTCCCCCCAAAAGTATCTAGGTCCATCTCCGACATTGTCATTTTAAAGACCTTTTTTTAGCTCTAATGATTTGAGGACCGAGGAGACTATAAATACTACCTTTTGCCCGACTCAAGCCCCCCCCTTCCAAAGCCAATATCCACTCAAGACAAACTCCCTCCCCCCCCCCAAACCAAAGTCCGCTCAAATCCCTCCCAAACCAAAATCCTGGATCCGCCCCGGATGGAAACCAATGAAGATAATTTGAAGAAATTGCAGGCGTTTGGACAAGAAAACTGACTGATATTTACAATGTCATTTTCTGATGGTACAAACAAAGAATCTTTTGTTGTTAATTTTACAGGCTTGTTAGATGTTGAAGTTAGGAATAAGCTGTCATTTCTGTTTACCAATCCTTTTTAAACCACACTGATAAAATTTGAAAACTCCGAAGATGGCCTAGTGGTGGTTTAAACACGCGAGACATTGAATGCTGATTATTATGTAATGGAGCAGGTACGCACCTTGTAGGAGTCTGGCGTCACTGTGGCCCCCGTGTTGCCCTTGAGACTGGGCAGGGGCTGGCCGGGCGGCAAGCGCAGGTCGAAGACGTGGAGCAGCGACGAGAAGAAGAGGAACAACTCCATGCGGGCTAGCACGTCTCCCAGGCACATGCGCCTCCCTGAAAACAAGCAGCAAGGGGAAGGTGTAGCAGTCGAAACACTATCACAACGGTTTCAAGATATCACCTATAAAATACACATATAGAATGACCTTATCGGTTTTCCATGTCTGGCAAATATGATATTTCCAAACATTTGTGATTTGATGGACTGACCGCGAGGTGTCTGAGATATTAAACCGTGCCGCACTCAACTATAATTGCACCAAAAATACTTTTTTTTTTTTTTTTTTTTTTTTTTTTGTAACAGTTTAACGTCCCTTTTTAACAACGTGGTCTTTAGAGACGGGAAAGGATGGGGGCAAGGAATGGGAAGGAATTCGGCCATGGCCTTTCGAAGGAAGCATCCCGGCATTCACCTGGAGTGATTTGGGGAAACCATGGAAAACCCAAATCTGGATGCCCGGACGGGGATTCGAACCGCCGTCCTCCCGAATGCGAGGCCAGAACGCTATCCGTTACACCACCACGCTCGGTCAAAAATACTTGCGGCCAAGCGATAGAAAGTCTCCACGCACCTCCATTTAAAGTTGTAACAAGTTTTTAAGTTAGTAATTATATATTGACTTGGAGGTGAGAACGTAGGTAGGTAGCTTCAATATTCGTGGTCTCAAACTCATCCACAATATTGTGGAAATTTAACTGACTCCAGGAGAAACATAGTTTTCACATCGACTAGTATAACCCGTTCACCCCTGAAATAAGTATGTTAGACTTACCGACTCCGAAAGGCAAGAAGAACTCCGGTTTGGTGACTTTGCCCTCTGCATTGAGGAATCGCGTAGGCTCGAACTTCTCAGGGTCTTCCCAGAGGTTGGGGTCCATGTGCACGGCGTGCAGCAGAGGGACCACCTGGGCGTCCTTCGGGATCATGAAGCCGTTCAGGTACACATCTCTGCAACGCAAGCAAAGTGGCTCATTACACGGCTGCTATATTTATATTTAAAAAAATGTATACATATTGCGGTTATAATACGTCTAGCAGTGTGTGACTTGTGTCATAGAAACGGTTCTATTTTCTTTTTTCGGTATTGTACATTTTTAAAGGAAAAATGAAATTATTATGATTGTGCTTAAAATTAATTTAGTGTCTATGTTTCTAAAGTCCGAATAACTACAATAAAATTAATTTAGACATATTCGAACGATTTATAATTTTAAATATTACAAGCGACGAAAGCTTTATCGTTATTTCAGTTAAAAAGACTGGTTATATGATATTACACGCAAAATATGTGCGAAAAATCGGGCTGTTGGTTGTCAAGTGTGGTGAAATGCAAGCTTCACATAAGGGTCGAAGCAAAAATATTATCTTAAAATGTCTCTAAAATAAATTTAAACGATCTTTAGTCAATATTGAAGAGAGACTACTGTAGAACTCCAATTATCCGAATCAATTAGGACCGGACCCCATTTGGATAATCAAAAATTCGGATAATTGGATTTATTCAGAAAAGGGTCTATTTTAATTAATTACTGTGTGTATTTTGAGAATGAGAGAAAAAACTATTTTTAAAGAAAAAGAGCTTTTAATTAATTAAATGAATTGGCAATACTTTTATATGTTAAGCGTACTTACAAGTGCTGTACATTAGTACAGTATGTACATACCATACTATAGATAAAAGTCTTTGCTTGCTGAACTTTTCCGTCTGAATTAAAAAAGTGATTCGGAGAATCAGTTCGGATAATTGGAGTTCTACTGTATAATAAATAATATAAATGGGGCAATTACGCGAACGTTGATATTCATTATTAAAGATAACTGAAGTCAAACGTTAGATCATGGTAGTCTCGTTTGGTAAAATGGCATATCGAAACATTGTGATGCCCTTAGTTGCTACGTGCTGAGTACTCACTTGGTGGCGGCGTGGGTGGTGCCGAGCGGCACGATGCTGGAGCGGCGCAGCACCTCGAGCAGCGTGGACTCGGTGTAGGGCAGGTAGGCGAGGTCCTCGAGGCGCGGCAGGCGGTGTCTGCCCACCACCTGGTCCAGCTCCTCCTGCACGGCGCGAGCCACCTCGGGCTGGTGCAGCATGAACACCACCGCCCACTGCAGCGTCGTCTTGATCGTCTCCATGCCGGCCGAGAACAGGTCGCCGATTATCTGCTGCATCTGACGGTCTGCAACACGGAACACCACATAATTAATACTCTATGCTTAGTCAAAAATTTTGATGAACTATGAACAAAGTTTTGAATATAATAACGCTTTCTTTATTTGAAGCCATAAGAAAAAAACTTTAATAACAACCATTAATCAACAAAAGTGGCATACCAGATGACAAAATTATCATAAAACCTCGTAAAATTATTATTATTATTATTTTTTTGACACACTCTCAGTGTCTGGGTTCAGCTTGGTAAAGTGCTAAGAAATTATCTATCTAGTGACGCTTACAGACGCATTTACAGAATTTCAGTATGCGCAATCAGTATAAATGATGCATAGTTTCATGGATAGCGTGTTGGGATAAGACTATACGTTTTGCTGTCACCATAATACACAGTGAAAAAAGAGAGGAAAATTGAAGTATCAGTACTATAAACACATTTTCCCATTGAAAGAAACACCAGGATGAAATGAAATTTTAATTACGAGCACTTAAATGCAGTCATAGTAAACGAAGTTTTTCACGGCATTGTATATTTATTAATTTTTCTTTGGAAACTAACCGAGTTAAATTGTTATTTAAACAAAATATTTTCGCGACACTGTACTCCGTAGCCATCTTCAGGTGTATATTGAACAAGTCAAGTTTGCAGCTTGCCCATAGCGTAAACTGCAAACTTTAAATCTTACGATTTGTTCAACGTACAGCTGAAGATGAGTAAGGAGACAGTGCTGCAGAAATATTGTGTTTAAACAAGAATTTAGTTCGGTTAGTTTCCCGATAATTATTAACAAACGAACGTAGTACCAAAAATCTTAAGCGCGTAAGTACTCTACGTTATAGTACGAAAACGATACGAGCCAGAGCCAGGAACTAGTCAAGCTTCTGCGTCTCTTTGTGAGAACGAACCGGAATAGGAGTTGAAAACCTAAAAAGCGGCCTTAATCGGCTAAATTGTTGTAGACACTCACCATGGTCCTTTCCCTCGAACAGGAACTTGTCGCGCTCCTCCTCCTTGGCGTGCTCGATCTCCAGCAGGTAGGTATCGACCAGGTCCCTGATGTTGGACCGGTCGATGTCTGCCGGTGGTCGTCCACCGTCCTCTGGAAGAAGCTCGCCATCTCGCGGCGGTTCAGGTCGAGCTTCCGCTGCGCCATGCGGAGGCCCGGTAGAGGCAGCCACTTGAGAGCGGGCACGAAGTTGATCCACGCCATCTCGCCGAACAGGCGGAAGCCCTCCTCGATGAGGTCCATGAAGCGCTTGAAGCTCGAGTCTCCGTGCTTGAAGCGCACGCTCATGATGAGCTCGCAGATCACGTTGGACACCGAGGTCGCCAGCACGGGGTTCAGATCGGTCGGCTCGCCTTTGCGTGCCATTAGCGTCTGCAGCACCGACTCAACCTCTTTCTGCAAACGAAAAAATATATTTCCTTACTATCTGATATTACTATTACGTGTCTACAATAATTTGTAAGGTATATACACAGTCACAGATAGAAAATTACGTACTCCGGGAAAGGCCGAGTAATTATAACGAGAAAAGAAGAGCTAGTGGTTGCAGTAAACTCGAAAAAATATATTAATGGTACCGTGCAACTAGTAAATTCTAAGAGTTACGTTAAACAAGTGGAAATTTGCTTGGATAATAATCATAAATTACTGGAAAGCACTTGAAAATCGTCACAAATAAAATTTATTTTGTCGATTGTAATCTTCAAATAAAATTACACTTCAGAGAAAGTGTGATGGAAGGAATTGAAGATGATTAAGAAAGAATAAAATATAACTGAATTCATAATATAATACTGATGGTTTCGTGAGAATTGGCTCAAATTTTGGTTTCGGTGGAAAAGGAAAATGATGACCTTGATGACTGGGATGACTGGGGTACTGATTTTCTACAAACTCATCGTTCCTAACGTTTAAATATTCAGAGACTTCCTACAGAAATAATTACATCACTATGCGCTCAGAAAGTAAAAACGTTTAACCAGCTAGAACTACTACAGTTTCATTTTTAAAGTTACTCAACTAAGTTACGAACTTTGGACTGATAAAATTAAACCTTGCAATCCAGTTATTAAGGTCTCTTGGACCGTGGAGGTGTTGTTTCTTACCATGATGCGGTTTTCCATGTTCTCTTTTCCGGCGCCGATGTACTTCATGCCGAACTGGCGAAGCCGTTCGTGCAGGAAGCGCCGCTGGTCCTTCCACAGCTTTCCGTCAGTGTTGATGATACCTGTAACAGACGACGCACGTGTCGGAACGAGGTGCTGCAATGGCCGTCCGTCTGTCGTCTGTCGTAATTCGTGCCACCACGGCGCCACGTAACGGAATCGCAACTGCCCATAGCGTGATGTGACCGATTTGCAATCTGCGAAAAAGGCGAACCCCCCCCGGCAATAACTTATATAACCCAGTGAAAGCTTGTGTTCAAACGTTGCATTAACAGCAGTCTACGTATCTCCGTTAAATATCGCCAGCTGCTTAAACGCTGCTGTTTTTCACAGTGATGCAGTTATGATAGTTGTTTCAACATATTTTCCGTCAGATATTAAGTGGTTGGTAGATTTCAGTATTTCACTTATAGAATCTATTCTGGAATCAACTCTGCAATCCTCAATTATAGGTGAACTTTAGGCAATAGATTAAGGGGCATAAATAGGTAAAACCATTAAATTATTTATTTCTGTCTATATAATTAATTTTTCATTGACGTAAGGGACTGGAGTTTTGTAAGATTCACTAGATTCTTTTAACCCAGCTGTACCACGTTAGTGTCGTTAAGTCGAAATTTCCTAGTGACCGGGTGGTAATAGACTGGAAAACGCTGGCTCTCAAATTCTTTGCAATTCGTCATGTGTGAAAGAAAAACACGAATAAGTTATGGCCATCCAATCAATAGCTATGAGGTCGTAGGCGTGGTGTAGATAACCAAATGTTTTGAAAACCTACTGATTGAAAGCTTAACAACCTCTTTGTTATTCAGGAACGAAACTCGCCAAGCCAAGTAAATCACTTTGAAATTGGCCATTGGTCACTGCACCAGTTGCTTGAATTGAACCAGGATAAATAAAACTGCCAAAGACAGAAAGGAACAGTTTAATATCTTTGATCTTTTTTTTTGTGCCTCGGAAAGCAACTGTTTTAAAAAAAGATAGAGGTATTTCTCTGTTGGCTTTCCTAAACGAGGCAGGGTTTTTTTTTTATGGTTTCACGCCTTGCCGACATCGAGACCATTAGAGGCGTGAAAGGTCTGGGAGAAACGAACGGGAAGGAATTTGGCCATGGCCTTTTGATGAAACCATCCCGGAATACACCTGGAGTGATTTGGGGATAAGTAGAGTTAATTCCTTTCAATGAATACCACTCCAGAACCTTCAGTCGATTAAATAATGTAAAGTGTTCTCTAACGTTTCGAAATCAGTGCCTGAAGTTTATTTTTTTATGTGGTAGGCAGTATTATGCAATTGTAAATCGTTTTATCGTTAACTAGAGTGGTTGTGCATTTAAAGCACTAAGTTTCGTGAACTCTTTTTAAATGAATTACTATTCGCTTTGCACGTACAAGTCGCGTTGCTGTCAGCTGAGTCGTAAACTCAGTGGGTCCTGCACCTGGCGCCTTGGTTCGGCGCACTTGCTCGCGAATACCCAATCAGGTTATATTTATGCTGGCCTTGAAATTGCAAACGTGTTTTCTGTTTACAGGCGTGCGACATGCTTACACTGGAGTTACTTCAAGGCCCTGCTCACTTGCCGTTCAAGGCGCGTTTGCCACAGTAACGCACGCCTGGGTCAGCCCGCATTGCCAACAGCGAACATTCTAAGACGCTCGCAATAACGGCTGATCACACGAGGCGATATGAAATGGTAATGTAAGATCAGTTGTTTCAATAACATTTATTGACATCTTATTTTAAGATAACAGGTAGACCGTCCCTTCCAGACCTACATGTTGCAGCACTCACTAAGAGGTATGAAAAACAAACCTTAACATGTTACAGCCTTCGATGTAAAATGATGGATAAGAATCTGTTTTAGATCCATGGTTCCGCCATCCAGATTTCTGTATAGGTTACCAAAAATTTTCTCCCCCTCTTTTTTAGTTATTGTTACCAGAATCCAATAACCGATACGTAGACTCGTGGAAAAGTGATAGGCAGTAATGTTTCTCATTTGGAATACAAAACCGGTTACTTGTTGTATTTTTTGCGAGTAACCGTCAACATCCATGAAATGATTCTGAACTGTATTTTGACGATTCTGCATCAAAGCTTTCAGTCTGAAATATAACGTCCAACTTTTATGGAAGCGCTGACACGTGCGATATTGATAGATCGGTTACTAAGATTTATTGATACTGATATTGGATGCCTTCACCAAAGCTTACGATGTATCTAGTATCACCATTTTAGCATTCTCCTTGAAAACTAGTCTACTGAAAGGTTTTGAGTGACTGAAAGGTACTGAGTGATTGAAATCCTGCCAGTTTTGATCGCTATGAATAGTAATTGTTACATGCGTGAAATAATGCGCAAGAGAATCATTGAACTCAATGTTGGAGGGTAGCTATCGATTAATATATACAAACAAGCTAGGGGTTTACTTTCCAGACGGCAGTGGAGTGGTGGCAAGGAACAGAAAGGAATTATGCCATGGCCTTTTGAAGGAACCTTTTCGACTATCACCTGGCATGATTTCGAGAAACCATGGATAACCGAAATCTGTGTGGCTGGTTGCGAATTAAAACCTTGTCTTCTCTAATGAGATGCTCGGAACGATAACTATTTACCTTCACACCAACTCCAAACTCCGTTCCGATTGTGAGCTCGGTGCAACACGTTAAGCAATTCTATTACGACGCGGAGGAACAGAGAGGCATTGAACCCGAAATAGAAGAGTTAAGTGTGGAGCAATGAGCCCCAGATTGCCGGCGGCCACACGAGGCACCTGGCCGATCTTGAACTCGTTTCGCAAGGCAGTTAAAAGCGCATCATGGCATACGTCCAGCGCATCGCCCCGCGAAGTGCAGCCGCTACTTGCGTCATTCCGCGAGCAGCGCGTGTTAACACCAAGGTCGACAAACACGGGACCGGGGGATCCACTATGGACGAACAAGTGAATTCGTTAGCAACTGTCAGCAGGAAAATTAAATATTACGGTACACATTCTGGTCACTTCGTATCGTAATAAATTTGAGATTGCTTCATTTTTCTGACTAAGAAGCTCTAGTGATTCATAAAATACAGATAGGCTGGAGAATTTTGCATTAAATTCAAGAAAAGAACACTGAAACACAGAAAGCTTAATGGATTAACGACAAAGTATCTGTTTGACGATAGTGAAACGCCTCATTCGGATGTCGATGAATTATGGTCTGTTACCAGGTCCTTTGAACTATTCACCAAATCTGTAAATCTTTGTTTTGCCTACTTGAATGTTCACGAAAAGATGTTTGACTAGGATTTCACGTTAAATCCGTAGGTTCTCCATGAATACAGTCTGTAAGAATACACAATATTACACATGCAATTGAGTATCGCATTGTGATAACAGCTTTATTTTCGATTACGAGCACCAGGTACTGCTGGAGTTAAATCACTAGGCTGTATAATGTACTCAGGCGTAACGAGCTGCCTGCCAGACTCTCGGCGGCGTTTAGCCTTGGGGAGTGCAACCCGCGTGACTGCTGTTTCGGCGAGCGGCTTTGGTCTTTCGACTGGCAAGATAACACTCGAATGTTATTTATCAGTTGCCGCAACCATCATGAAACATGTATGTAGGCAGATGTTATTGAGTAATCTTACTAACTTTATTGAAGAGGTGAAATTTATAATTGCCTGGAGTATCTGAAGAGGAACAGTCAATGAAGGAAATAAATTTTGAAGCGCTTGAATGTTAAATCTCCAGAACCTCAACATATAATTCCATAGAAATAGTACATGTCACTGTATGTGTGTAAGTCTACTAAAAACGACACTAACAAACTTTCTTTCTGGACACAGCTGTGTAAATTGCATTTTGTCTGATTGAGCTAAATTATACGATATGATTTCATTAAATTCTGTCGGTAATCAGAATGAATATATCGAAAACTGCGAATTCAAAATGGCAATAAATATATTACTGAAAATAATCTGAAAATTTAATATCTTATTGAAGAGAACCATAAACACGAAAAATAATACTGAAATCTACTTGAGTTGCGCATGAAAAAGTCGGAATGTACACCTAAAATAACAATGTCTTATAATTTTAAGTTTTTGTAAGTAATTTTTAATGTTACCACCATTTAATTCGATTTCGCTTGACTCATGTGTTTGTCATATTTTGATTATGATACTGGAGGCTGGACATCAGGAGAATTATTGGGAGGTAATAAAGAGCCGAGATCATAAGTTGACATTTCGTTTCGGACAAAAAATAATAAGTTTTAATTTGCATGAAAGGGAACTAAGGGATGGAATAAGTTAACGAAGGATGTTCTGAACAATATACGTCAAAACCAGAAAAAATTATAAACAAAATGCATCTAAAGTATAAGTAGGTATGGAGTTAATTGTGTACTGCTGCGTTAGCACCATCGCAATTAATAAGACTAATGAAAAACTGTCAATACTCCGACATTGAACTTAAATTACATCCGTACCATGTGTCAATGACCTTACTACCTAATGTGCTTAATATTAAATTGATATCAGATGCACATAAAAAGGGTTATGTCGATAAACAGCTAAATCTGCTGCTAGGCTTGCAGTTGTTCGTCATAAGAACAAATACCAATCACAACAAGTAGGAACTATAAATAAAGCGTCGACTAGATTATACAAGAGCAACGTGATTTTATAGTATGTGAAACTATTTCATTAGGACAGAATATTAGTCGATCAATGGTTACTGAAATCAATTATTTACAAAAACTAAAACTTCAATTTGGGCACTTTACATGTGAGCAGAGCAGAGTACAGAGGTAGGTATGATCTTGACCGACAAAACGTGTTGATCTAAATCCGCAGCCGCCTGACTCATCTCGCGGCTTGCCGCGCTGACACACATTCGGACGCAGCCAGCCAGCAACTCAACACGCACAAGAAATCCAAGTAGTAACTTATTCACAAAACATAGCGTCTGAAGTAACGTCGGCTTCCCAATAAAAGTACAGTAAAGGATTTAATTACTATTGTATTTAATAAAGCGTGTCCAACATACAAACATGAAGATTCGTGTCACTTGGTATATATTAATAATTATTTATTTCACTGTGGAACACATAATTTCTTTCTTTACAACCTACCCGAAATAACAACAACAAAAGTCAGCAACACCTACTTTAATTGTAAATTTTCCTTTCGCTGTGCAACATCTTTTATTATTATAATTATTTCACTACCTCCATACCACCAGAGAAAATTATTTCAATTTTTATCTGCACATAATCGCAAAAATAAATATTAGCGTAGAAGACTGCAAAATAATTTTTTCGTCTAGTAAATATACACTCAAGAGTGGATAAATGAAAAGTAGCTGACATGTTTTGTTAGCAGAAATATTGCTAAAACGCATTAAGAAATCTAATCTCCTAACAAAAATAATCTGTAATTACGTCTGTGTATGGAGAAGCTACACATTTCCTAAAACATTTACAGATTGGATAAAACTAGTCTCAGAATATTATTGTCAAACGTAATAAGGATTTAAAATATTTTCTGTGGTAAGCCGAACTCGAAAGGAGAGAGTAGCGAGCACTGGTACTCACCATATCCGCCGAGGATGTTGCTGAACTCGGTGTGAGGCCTGGCGGTGAACTCTTCTCGACGGAAGGCCTCCCGGATGATGCGGTGGTCGGAGAGGACGACCAGCAGCTGGTTGCCACAGCGGGTGCTGAACATGGGACCGTAGCGCTGCGCCAGCTTGCCGAAGTGGAGATGGGCGTCCGGCTGCAGGAAGGGCAGGTAGCCGACGAGGGGCAGCCCCCACGGCCCGGGCGGGAGCTTCCGCAGCTGCGAGAGGCGACGGAGAAGCGCGGCGGCCGCGAGGGCCACCAGCACGAAGACGAGAGGCGCTCCCGCCTCGGGGCTGGTCACCCAGCGGAGCAGCGCCGAAGACTGCAGCATGACTGAAAGGAGCGGACGGGCGTGCGGAGCGGGAGATTGTGACTGGCCGGCCCGCCGGCCCGCGACCGCCTTTATATCGGCGCGCCCGCGGGGGCGTGGCCTCGCCCCCACCACCATGCGGCGCCTGCGCACTGCGCGGGGTGGCTTCGGCGCCGCCCCCTCCACCCGCGCGTGGCCGGCATCACAGCAACCCTGCACGTTATCGTCATTCGCCGGGCGGTCGCTCGCTTGTTGATCTACGTTTTGTGTATGGTAGGCGAGGCCCAACCAGAAATATGCGTCACTTTCCTGTAATCGCATAATAGGGATTTCAATATATTTAGTACTACTACCCATTCTAAATTCCTTCTTGAAGATGTCAAGGAAAGCTTAAAAAGTGTTTAATCATTATCTGGATAAGCAGTCGCCTTATTGAAAGAAACATTCATTCCTCCCCCTCCCCTGCACCTGTAAATAATTATTGCATTAGTTTTATGTTGTTCAAAATATTTTTGTTTAGCAGTTGTTAAAAACTAATAATAAACTATCGCGCTACATCTTTTGTAAGATCTTCTCGTTCCCCCCTATTCTTTACCATGGGCTTGAAAGAATCAAACAATTTTTTTGTAGCTTAAAACTCTATGCGACACGATTATCAGTTGCCATCAATCAAATAATTTCCCAAATTTCTAATCTTATTCAACGTTATCGGTTCTTAAACCTTCTTTGGAAGTACTCCAGTCAATATTTATTCACCTCATAAAATACGAATTCTCTATTCTTTCAGTGCTTTCTCCCGGTCTAATTGGTTTTTTTAAAAAAATACATATATATTTTGAACATATAACGTTTTATCTCTTTCTTTTAAATCAATATCGTTATTTCTTTTTGCTGGCAAACAATCATTTAGAGAAAAATGTATACCGAGGAAAGTTTATTAGAGACAAACAAATTTCATCCCAGTCGTTTCTTTTATCAAAAAGTCAAAGTTAAACCCGTCAGAAAATAAAAGTTTTAATTACTATTAGGGCTTCGTAAGAAATGTCATAGCAGTACCGTATTTATGCCGAGTACTAGCGGATGTTGAAGATATCTCAAATAACTAGATTATTTTATAACGTAATGCCATTAATTCAGTAATTTGTTGATTTTGTTGCAAACAGACTACAAACCTTCTTTTACCGTCGTTAAATTTTTTAAACTAAATCTGAGACTGTAGAAAAATTCAAAATGTAATTTTTAATTTCGCTAGTTTAATTTCTGGCGTTCTTCGTTTCTGGGATTAGAAATATATTGCGAAGTTGGACCTGTGTTGAAATTACCAACTATCATTTTACAGCTAATGAAATCTACACGAAGTTTTGAAAAAAATGAATACGTTTCCCATATTTTTCTGCAAGTATCTATTTTGGGCTATGTGGCTTTCTGAAAATATCTGGAATAAAGTAGAGAGAATGCAGAAATGTCTGCAATCTGAACTGAAAGCAGTCTTCACTGAGCGTCTGGTAAGGAGGTAGCAATAAAAAGGATATGAGGTAAGACCGATCATTATATATACTATAGAAGAGAAATTAAATTAAAAAGAAATTTGGTAAAGAATAAGCGTGTAATGAAATAAGTCTGATGCAGCGACGGCAAGAAAATGTAAGTGAAACCTTAAAAAAAACGCGTTTTTTATTTCCGTGTTACAATAATTCCGACAGCAACGATCGTTGGCTTCTAACACGCAAAAATACATTTGTGAAACAGTAGGTTTTTAATATCAGAAATTGAATTTACTAATCCAAGTTTGTATCTGAAAACTAATCGATTAGATAGTTCCTACAAATTAATGTTAAACACCAGCAATACTTAAAGTAAAGTAACTGTACATTTTGAAACGTTGCGTCATATTGCAAATATTAACTGCAACACAAAGTTTATGTTGCTGAATGTATTCTGGAGAGGAAAGCATAAACACCAGCATATGTTGGAATATTTGATACTGACTAACTTCTTCCCTAACAAAGTTGGTTTGAATGTTGAGGTAGATAGTATTGTAGATAAAACGAAGAAGTTGTCTAAAAGTAAACAATTAAACCAAAAGGTGGGAAGAAATAATGACACACGCAAGGGTTACGTGAAGATGGTCTCATAAAGGAAGCAGCAATAAGAATTTTTATACAATATTTTTTATTGTTCTTCTCCGCGAGGCGTTTTTTTTTCGATTTTCTTGTGCAGGGTTATTCAAGACGAAACCGACAATGCCTGCTGGCGTATTTTCCGCATTTTGTCAAGAAACTCAACAAGAGCATCCCGTCATGCAGTCCGTTGTGTTGCTACGTGGATTCGTGCTATAAGATTTTACAGGAGTACCATACTGTTCCTACTACCACACAGGAAATAGCTAAGAGTTGCAAGATGTGGTGATCGTGGTGGTTATGGAACTGACTCCGCAGTCAGGATATGAACCATGGAGTATGTGGTAGGGTGTAACTCATGTGCAAGACTCTAATTAGATTCAATTTGTCCATCCACATAACTTGATATCTAATGGTTCTAATAACTATTAGGACACCGAATACAATCCGAACACATTATGAAACTCCAGAGCGCGCGTTTTCTGACATAAGTCCCCTTTTGTCAGATCATCAATTTACCGATTGACAGATTATATTAGGCATAGTGGATATTATTTTGAGTCACTCAGTATAAAGTGCATAGAGTAGCTGAAATGTTTATATAACACATGATATAACTTCTTAACAATGATAGATCTCAGTTACAGGATTCGATGAGATCACTTATTTCGTTACCGACCAATGGCTGTTACCAGTTGAGGGCAATCGTTGCTTATAGTTTCCACTGAAAAAAAATTAAAATTACTGGGTTTTTTTCTAACCTGATTTTGAAAAACAACTCCCTGCTAAATAGTGTATTGATAACCTCCTGATTGTTATTATTATTATTTTACTTTTGATATTTTAACAAAGATACGAAATAATCCAACAGCCACTTAAAGCATTGGAGGCAGATGAAAATGAGAATTTTCAGTCGCCAGTGAAGTGGATAGGTTCCAAATGATGGCGGATGTAGTTATTTAATTTACAGCAGCAATGAATTGATTCAGTGAAATTACTAACTACATTAACGAGGTGAGATGTTTTTCTTTGCTCATACAGTGCCAATAAATCAGCAACTAGGCGTGACTACTCCCCAGCTATGAACGCTTTATAGGGGCTTTAAAAGTTGGAAATGGAGAGAGCAGCTACCCGCCCGACAGCAGTGTGCAACTGGTCGTCGCTCTCAGCCTGACTGACATCGCTGTTTGCGAGTATTCAGTTCCGTCATTACCACTGCACCCTGTTCAATTACCATGTGGAGCGCCTGGTGTAAAATGAATTATGTGGACTGTGCATACCTGTGTGGTTTTCTACGTGCTTTAATTTGCTATCATATAGCTTCGGGAAAACTATCGAGTTTCAATTCGCCGAAATCAGGACGGTTTAAACCTGCAGTGTAGATTATGCAATGAAAGCTAAACGATTGAAACATTTCTGTAATCATTAATATAAAAAATAAGCTATTAAATTATTTAACTGTCTACGTTTTGACAGATCTTGTGGTTCAGAGATAAAGTTTTCAAGAAAATCCCAGTTCGAATGGCGGCAGGTGCAGTGTTTTGGAGACATTCAACATGACTGCCTCTGACAAAGTTTGATTTTTCCATGAGTGCCTGATGGTCTTGATTCCACGTTACATTATAGGTCTCATTTACACACTGGATTTATCCGGTTCGGTAAGGCCACAGCAGTTTTGGTATCAACCGCAATTGTCACTTAGACGGTCGTTAATCAGAAAATTCAGAACTTCAGAAGAAAGAAGTTTGATGTGGGTCATCCCGAATGCCATGCTAGATCAGTATCGCTCACTCCCCAGCCTTGCTAGAACGTTTTTCGCAGTGAAACGATGATGATAATGAAATATTGGTTCCGTTGTATGAATTATGTTAAATCGCTACTTACTGAAAAAGATAATTAGGAAAGACGGATTGTGACGAATATAAACCCTGCAGATTTTTTTACTAATAGCACTAACGATTATTTAAAAAAGAAACGAACTGTTTCAGTCCCCTGAAGAAGGTGTTGAGAATAATCCTCAATGAAATGAAAGAAATGTCGATTGTTTACTAGCGACATGAAACAGATTAATTTCAAAACATCTAATGTAAAGTTTGTGTTATGTACTTCCTATTGTCCACATGATCGAGGCATAGAGAATTAATGTAAACGATGCAGTCTGATAATTTTCTGATCCATCAGTGGCACTGGCCGGAAACCTTCTTAATGACGATAAGATAAATTAAGCTCACGATTACAGTGAAAGGGATAAAATGAAACTGTTCTAGATATATTCTCTGTTTTTTTTTTCATATATAATAGATTGTTACTGAATCCGCACAGAGTCTTAACAGTAATGCAAATGTAGTAGATCTTATGGTCACAAATAGAATAGACATTTAATGACAATGTTTCAACTAGTGAATAAATAAGCGATCACAAAGCTACAATTGAAACCGTAAAACTGATAGCTGAAACAACAAACCACCCACATAATCACAAACAAGCTTCAATACGTTTCATGATAAACAGATTAAAAACAATCTTCCAATAAAAACAATCTTCCAATAAAAAAAAATATGCCAAATAGAATTCGACAAAAAATTAATATAAGACACAGATATTTGTCACAAGAAATATAATAAACGAAACGGAAAATAATAGACAAAAATTAACGTAACTAAACTTTAGTCTCACAGAACCCATTAGATAAACACCTCCACACCACAAACAATTCGAAACACATAAACTACAAACGACACTGAAAATAATAATAAATTGTCATTATGACTTATTTCAACAAATACACACACCGAACCACTAACATTTTCTACTAACAAGGCATCAGCATTGCTATTCAAACACTTGTCATCTTTTGTTTTATCCCCCCCCCCTTTTTAAAGTTTAGTATTTGCGCTTAATATTGATCTGTGGTAACTTAATTTTAACCTGTCATTGCGTATCAACTTTTCTATAAATTTTTTATGGTCTTCATTCCTTTGCTCATCCTTCCATCCTTTGCAGCACAGTTTTGTTCGAGATATGCACGGTATATGTATGAGAATTCGAACCATCGCGTCGCCCAAATTCCTCAATTCGCTTAATCTTCTTTCCCATAAGAGTGCATACTACTGTTCCACAGTGAAAAAAGTATAATACTGCATTATTCTATGTTATTCTGCAGTGGAGATTTATGCTTTTTTTAATTTGATGAAGGCATGCTTGGTTTTCTCTATGTGACTCCTAACTACTTCAGCAGGGTCCGGTTTTCACTGAACAATCATTTCAGGTATTAGAATGTGTGTGCTAACTAAAACTCTCTTGTGCCAAAACATCTCTTCGTTCTAAACTGTGTTTCTGTTGCCCATTGATTCGGGTTTTCCATAAATTCGTTTATGAGTTAACGAAAAATTACAGAATGATTATTGTAGGGTGGTCTTCGGTAGTACTTATGATAGTTTAAATAGTTAAAAGTTTTTCCTGCGTCACTGTTTAGAGGGGATAGCGGTGCCAGCTGCGATATAGCGGAGACGTAATTTACTCTGAACTGAACTGTCACTCTGGAAATATTGTACTCTGACAAAAAAGAACGTAAAAAAAGAAGAAAAACGGACACTTGTTTGTGACGGCGACTTTCCGAGAACGGTCCCTCTGCCCTCTGCTGTAATCCGTGCAGGTATGCGGGCAGCCCCCTCGCCAGGGACACACCGTTACCTCCCCACAAAAGAAGTAGAAAGCGGCTTGCCTATACTCTTATGATTGAATTCAGTAAATGCTTTTTAGTTTTGTTTCCATCGGTATTTCGTGAATTCATGTGTTCAAGTTGAGAAAGACGTGCAATTTGGCTTTGCGTCTTAAAAATCTAAAAACAAATTTAAGCTCCATCTGTAGATGCTGTAACCGACTGTATGAGTCAAATGCGGGAAGACAGCGACTTACTACTTTTCTGCACTGCAGAGAGAGATAAATTTTATGTAAGCCGGTCGTATAATCTACTTTTAAATGAAACAAATTGATACATTTCTGAGATTCTGATCATCTTCATACAAAATTTATTTAAAAATGAACTATTGTGAACCATATTTCCAAATGAACTACAGAATATCTCATGTTTTACTTGCAGTGCCCAAGTTATAAAACTATTTTCAGGTGTGCAAAATCATAAAGAATTATTGAATCTGCGCTGAGAAGCCAGATAATTTTTTTTTGATCGAAACCTTGTACAAACTTCATTCTCAAATCCTTCTGTTTGATGAGTGAAATTCTTTCCAGTAGTAGGCTACTCGTCAGAATTTATCGTAGTACATAGAATATTTTCATATGTAAGTTGATTTCGTACTTATATGAAGCAATACCAAGCAAAACTTTGCGGATAACATGCGACTATACGGTAATTTCTGTTCTCAATACAGATTATTGTCGCAGTTGGTCCTTGTAATGATATCAGTCGGTGACCGTAAAGCCTGTCTTATCAGCGACTACAATTACTTCATGGTCAAACCAACATCGTCCATCCGCTAGGCTTCAAGCTTATCTTACCTGAGTAGACAGCGGCAAGTCTTTGATAAAGGAAATGATTCACAGCGGCATAAAGGTGAATGCGTGTTATTCTCGGGGAAATGCTGCCAAAGGTACGTGAGAGACACGATCTAAGCTAACAGGCATTAGTGCAAATAATGAGCAGTAATTAACCGATAAATAGAGGCTGGACCTACAGTTTAACGAGGAACATGAAATATATTTCGTACACACAAAGCAAGCTTTTACAAAGGTAAAGAATGTTGAGCGTCTATAAAAATTGCGTGACCGGAATTCGAAATGAGGGGTTTTGGATTTTCATACCAGGCACTATAGCAAATTTTTATACTAGCACGTGTTATGACAGTTACAAATGAGGTTAAATAAATTTGGCATTAACTATGGGCTGTGAACCTCATCTGAGGAACGATCATTTCTGAACTACTCAAACAGAAGCTACAACTTTATTTTCTTTTTGTTACCTCTAGTGTTTGTTCTTATTATTCTGTTTATATTCTTTCTTGTTGTTCATATCTTTTCTCAAGTACCGTTATATCTGGCAAGGTTTTTTTTTTGTATTTTCGAGATATTTTAAGTTTTCAACATGGATTTTTATGCTGGAAATTGTGTCAACAAAACTTATGTTATGCTCTATCCCTCAGGCTGCTTCGTTATTTCTGCGAGTTGTAAATCTATGAAAGTTAGGTCTTAACATTTTTATAATTGGTATTCCGATGATAAACGTCATGGCGATTGGTGTAACTTTGGACCTTAGTAATGTCCAAATAGCATTTGAATCTCCACATGTGAACTCCTCCCTATAGTTACTCATAATTTAAAACAAGAACTTGATTAAAGGATGAAGAACGGCAAATTTTCCCTCCTACTTAACATTCAGGAGGACGGAAGTAAAAACCCATCCGGCCATCCTCTGATTCTGTTGTCTGTGCAGCCCGCTTCCCAGCCTTCAGCTGCAGATGAAATTTGTATTAAAAAAAGAAAAAAATAGTAATTTTACGATTGAGTCAGCTAAAAAAAAAAGAAGAAAAAAAAATTAACTGAAGCTCAGATTACTTCAAACTGATAGGAACTCTCCATTTGCAGCAGATTTCACAGTCTCAGAGATTTCGATGGCACTGAAAGAAACCAAATCTGGTAAGGCTGCAGGGATAGATGGAATATTTCAAGAATTTCTAAAACATTGTGGTCCGCGAACATTTGATTGGATTGCCAAATTTTTCAGCAATATCCTACAACGCGGTACAGTCTCAAAGCTCCTTAAAAGAACCAAGGTAATAGTTATATTGAAACCAAGGAAAACTGGCTGCAGCCCAGAAGAGTATAGACCAATAGCCCTGCTTAGTTCACGCTACAAGCTGCTCGAAATAGCCATCTACAACTGGATTTCAGAAAAAATCCTTGACTACATATCAACTGAGCAGGCAGGATTTCCAACAAACCGGAGTTGCTGCGACCAAGTAATGGCGCTGACCAACCATATCGAAAAGGGATTCCAAGATCGGAAAAAGACCTTCGCAGTGTTTGTAGATTTGACTGCAGCATGTGACGCAGTCTGTAGAAAGGGAATGATTCTGAAATTCCTGAGGATTATTCCATGCAAAACGATTGCCTTTCTGTTGATTGACATGCTATTCTATCGAATGATTGAGGTTCACCTAAATGGGAACAGAAGAAAAATCTTACATATTAAACAACGGGTTACCGCAAGGATCTGTCCTGACTCCATTACTTTTCAACATCTGCACCGCAGACTTGGCATTCACTACCTCTAGGAAGTTTATATGCGCTGATGACATAGTCATGAAAGCACAATCTAGTGACTTCAAAACATCTGAAGAAATAAGAGAGGGGTCAGCTCTTTTCAACTAAACAATAGACTAGCCCACTATAGACCTCAATTAAAATTCAGAGACCAATTACTGAAATACAATTCCCATCCAAAATATCTAGACGTTGTTCTGGACCGGTCACTGACATATACGGAACATATCCATAAAACAGCGCCAAAAGTAAAAACTCGAGATAATATCCTTCACAAACTTTCAGGAACGGGTTGGGAAGCACATGCCACAGTTCTCAGAACATCAGCTCTTGCTCTGGTATACTCAACTGCCGAATACTGCAGTCCAGTATGGCTAAGTAACAGTCACACAAAAAACATCGACATTCACCTAAATGACACAATGAGAACAATATCTGGAACTGTAAAATCTACACCTACGGACTGGCTGCCTGTACTCTCTAACAACGCCGCATCAAGTCTCCGAAGACAAGCGGCTTTAAAAAAGGAATTGCAGAAAAGCTTAAGATATCCACACATTCCAATCATCAGGAATGCACACATAAAGCTCCAAATAGACTAACATCTAGGAATTCAACATGGAAGATCGGTTAAGAACGGATCCAAAATAACTTCAACATAGGCGAAGCATGGTGCGCTGAGTGGATCAATTCCAAACCTGACAAACATGCGCTAATCCAAGACCCTACACGACAACCTCCTGGATTCAACCTTCCTAGGAAAACCTGGACGGCACTGAACCGAGTGCGAACAGGCCACAGTAGATGCAACTACTGGATGTACACGTAGGGAATGATAGAGAACCCTTCTTGTGACTATGGTAACTACCAGCAAACCATTCACCACATCGCCATGGAATGCCCTCTTAGGAGATTAAGTGGTACAATACATCATATTCACGAAGCAACCACGGAAGCAATTGAATGGCTGCACTCGTTGTGCATCAATCTGTAATAACATCCATGTTTAGTTCTATTTATTCAAATTCAAAGTAGTTACTGTTGTTGTATTTCTTCTGTCATACGAAATAAATAAATAAAAATGATCCATACACAGTCACTTTATTTACTTCATATCTACGTTACGTATAGCACAACACAGTGTGTGCACAAAATATTGTTTTATAAAATTTCTGTTTAGATTTTTTAACTGAGAAATTCGACATGTAATTCATGCACGGTTTACAAAATATTACATTTAAACTACATTAGATATACTAATTAATTAATGAAACAGTTGATATGAATGTGATGATATATTGTGCAAGGGAGAGTTGAAGAAAGGGGAAAGATTCAGAAAAGTGTGCGGTAAAGATGTGCTTTGTCGTCCATTCCGTTTACTGTTTATGTAGAGGGTAATAAATAAGAACAGAAGTAACTATAACTTGTGAAACAGTAGATATTCTCAGCCATCCTGATGATTTTTCGATTCGATTTGAGACCGAGGAAAATTCTAAAGCCTTATCGATTAGAATGATTATAATAGTTCGAGTATATAATCTGAGGATAAAAGAATCTTATACAGGGGTATTGCTCTAAATTATAATAGTTACGTCCTTAATGAGATGGAATAATCGTTTACTTATCTTGGAATTAATATCACAAGGAATGAACCAGGGCCGGCGCTAGGAATTTCGGGCCCGGGGTAAAATGGGCGACCTTTTTTTTTTTTAGCTCTACAAAATGGCCAGGCGACAATGGACGTATTCATGGCTTCATGGCTTCATGGCCTGAGGGCCCCTAATTCGGTGATCGGGCCCCCATCAGCCGGCGGGGCCCGGGTACTTTTGACCCGCTTACCCCCCCCCCCCTAATGCCGGCCCTAGAATGGACGGAGTAAGAACCTAGTGAATACTTTAGTTGGGGGGAGGAGGCGAGTGGTCTCTATGGATTTTTGGTATGAGGTCATTAAACCGGAATGGTACTGACTGAAAGGAACGGAAAGAAATTTTGTCAAAGCCTTGGGAAATTTCATTACAAAAAGAAGAGTACATTTAATTGGATGATATACTGAAATATAGTGATCTCCCAAAACGATTATAGAGGGACACGTGAACGAGAAGACCATGTTTACAGCAAATAGTTTACGCAAAAGCTCACTTCAGGGCTTTGGAGCAGTTCTTGACTGAAAAGAACCACAGGAAGATGAAGCCACAGTGTGTATGAAGTTTCTAGACATACTTCGAGTGTTTACAGTAAAATCAATTTAAATACATTAAGTTTAGAAGCATAACAAATCGATGCGTTAAATAAGACTGCCAGAAGCGAACGAAAGATCTACCGATGCGATTTAGTTAAAACTATCAATTAATATCTGCGTTTTATGCCTTAGAATGGGAAGAATCAGCGGGAAGCTGTTAGAACAGAATATACTGTCAACAATATTTAAATGGACGGACTTCTCGAATACATTCATAAAATATACTTGCGAGCGTTCGAGCTTTATGTCTCGTTAGGACCGAACAATCAATGTTTTAATGTACTTAATGGATATATTCACTGTTCAAGCGAAAAAGTAAACAATCTCCGATTAAGAAATGAAATTTAAATATTTTACTTTGTATGGTACTCCATAAATCATAAGGTCATTTGGAATTCACAATTAAAAAATAATAACTACACATTTTACTTCAACCTCTATTTCCAAACATTCTTCGAATGATACACTTATCTGTATCTTGACAATATTTGTTCATTAACAGATAAAACCTTAATGGATTATCATGATTTTGAGGACAGTGAGCTGATAAGATAAATATTGGAACGCTTAATGGAGACGAAATTACTGCTGTATTATATTATTTAGCTTCCATTTCGTTAATATTTAAGATAATTTAAACTACCTTATTGTAAAGCTTTTTATTTCAGGTAAAACAATTATTTTCAAGTCAAATGGTAGTCATTTTTTACTATTATCTTTTGAAACAGAAAAATAAATTTGAACCAACTTTTTAATGCTAATTTTATACACATCTGAGAACTATCAGGGGTCAGTCTAACGTATCAAGCTAGAACAAAGTATCCAAAATGGAAGATAAAAGTAATTTTAACATGAAAATAAAAGTTTAAAGCGATGCACACTTTAAGGTGATTTTTATACTCTATAGTTAATATCAGAAGGACAGTTAAAAGCGATGAACTTTTTAAGGTAATTTTTATTGGAAAAAATAATTTTAGTACGTAAAAAAATTAAAGCTTTCATGATTGTATGCCTGTCTGTGTGTAGTTACAGTGAAGAATCATGAGACAAAGGAGCCGGTGTAGATAATATTACTACAGATTTATTCAAGATAGCGGGTACGATACTGTACCTCACCTTGAAATATTATTGAGATTGAAATATAGTCTTCGCGGGTTTTCCGCCGTATGTTGTTGAAGAGAGACAACAACGAGCTTTCGGCGGCTGGCTCTGCCGCCATCTAACCTGAAGATGGCGGCAGAGCCCGCCGCCGAAAGCTCGTTGTTGTCTCTCTTCAACAACATACGGCGGAATACCCGCGAAGACTATATTTCATCGATACGCCGTGAAAGCCTTCATTCTCACATTATTGAGATTGATTCTGGAGTCTTGATGCTTACCAGAGGACTGGAGAAGAGCGATAGTAGTACCGGTTCACAAAAAAAGGACGCAAATTAGCTTGAAAATTACAGGTCGATTAGTTTGACTTAAGTTACAGGCAAAATGATGGAGAGAATAATACTAACAACATCAGAAATGTTTGTGAGGAAATAAACTGGTGTGAAAATCGGCATCTTTTTTTCTGCTTATGGATATTAGAGGCGGAGAAGAACTGGGGGGAAGGAATGGGAAGAAATTCGGCATTGACCTTTTGAAGGAACCATCCTGGCATTCGCCTCTAGTTATTTGGGTAAACCATGGAAAACCAACGTCCACCTGAATACCGCTCAACCACCAAGCTCGGTGTTACTTTAGGCGCGGATACTCACGTGAATTTCAGTTAGTAGACTACATGCAAGATATTTCGGATGAGTTTGACAAGGAAGGCCCAGTTGATAGTGTTACATTAGATCTTTCTAAGGCATTTGATAGAGTAAGCCATAAAATGGTATTAAATAAGGTGGAAACTATTGGAATGGATGAAAAAATAACTTGCTGGTTAGAGAAATTTTTAAGAGGAAGAAAGCAAAGAGTTAGAGTAGGAAATGCAGCGTCAAAAGAGGTGGAAGTGAAAATTGGAGAGCCACAGGGTAATGTATGGGACTATTGCTATGCAATATTATAATGAATGACTGTGTTAATGGTTTACAGTCAATAGTTAGGTTGTTTGCAGATGACATAATGTTAAACAAGTAGGATGAAAACTGGAGAATACTGTGAACAGCTGCAGGTTGACCTTGACAGAATATCTAATTGGGTAGGGCAAAATGGAATAAAGATAAATGCCAATAAGAATCAGTTTACTAGGTACACAAACAAAAAACTAGTGGTTGTTTAGAGTGGTGACAGAGTTGATTATTGAAGGGTTGGAGTGTAAATATCGTTTCATAATATTAGTCAACTGATGGATTGATTTGAATCTGAATGCTGTAGGGTTTATATGAAAATGAAGCTACTGTCATTATGATCTAGACGGACAACTCAGTCACAACACAATATTTTTATTCCACTTACAGTACTTATTATATTTCTTCAGCAAACTATCACTTTAGCAATGGTATATTAATGGAAATCTTTTAACAGTTGATAAAACTGTGAAATTTTAAATTGCTTATGTATATCTATAGAAGTACCATATTGGATAATGCACCCGAATTAATTTGAATAGTAATTATGTAATTTTACAATTATGTAATTTTTCATATTTTCTAATCAATAAAGAAGTAGCTACGAGGTTTAATAGATGTCAGTAAACAAAAGGTCGTGGGTTTGATCCCCGCTTGACGAAAATATTTTTGTTTCATGAGTGCATTTCCTTCCACTAATATCTGGTATTAATAGCATTACAGATAAAACTTAAAACATCAGTTGCTTACACAACGGGAATATTTGATGAAATATATCTCTCCAAAGCCACAAATTATTCTTATTATTGAAGTGGGGAAGCATATTTGATTTTAATTTGTAAATTCCTGTTTTATTATTATTATCAAACTGGAACCTTACCAGACACACATTATTAATACAAGTGGGTGGAAATGTTACTATTTACTGTACAATACAATAAAAATAGTATTATTCGAAATAAAAGTACAAAAGAAACAATAAAAAAAAGTACACGGCAAAAATGCATAGAAAAAGTGTGTATGATCCATAGAAGTTACACTTCCAGCACGTGTAGTAGTGATACACGCACCAATTTTTTTTTTTTTTTTTTTTTTTTTTTTTTTTTTTTTTTTTTTTTTTTTTTTTTGTGAAACAAATCTGCCAGCGTAGTTGTAAAGTGTTTAAAAGTTCCAAGGATAACTTGGCAAAGTTTTCAAGAAATAATATGAATTTTTATACAACCAGTTATGACTATGTTATGAAGACGTCGTTTACTTCCTCAAAATCTTTGCTGAAATTCATTCGGATTAACTGATTTGAAAATTTACAGTAAAATAGATTTTCGGCGAGAAAATGCAACGGGAAACTAATTAGCTATAAAAATTTCAGTAAACTCTGACAGCTACAGCTACTTACTCATTCATTAAGATTCAGCATAACTGTATCGACTATTTACCCGAAGTTCTCCGTTATCCTATTTCGAAACTGATAGCTTATCTCGCAGTTGTACTCAGGTATACGACACCTGAGCAAATATTGGCTGAGTGCAATGTATTCGCCGATTGTAAGAACACATACCAAAACACGAAACTGATCAACTAAAAATGAAATTTTGACCCTTACTAAACATTTTCAAATGAACTGTTCTGATTATAAATATTTGTCACGCAGACACCCGGCTGACCGTTGTCAAACCATATCCATGAACTTTATTTTTTTATTTTTTTTTATTTTTTTTCTAAAATGGCATTCGGCCATGTTAGCCATTCAGCCAGCTCAATGTGTTTGTTTATTTTACAATGTATAGATTTAATCCAAGTGTGATTGCTTTCTCTCTTTTGTAAGGACGACACAAGACGAACACAACACTTAATTAAAACCACCCATGCACTCGGCCGGACTCGAACCGGCGACCCCTGCAATGTGAAGCAAGCACGTTACCCCTACGCTGCCAGGGTCGGCTCATGAACTTTAGAATGCGGAAATTGTTGTTATCGCCTTTTGCATCAGTTGTTCAAATACGGCCGACGGAGGAAGCGTGGCAACCAACTGGGTTTGGACTTTCAGTCACCTTTCCACATTTTTTTTTTTTTTTTTTTTTTTTTTGTGGGAAAATTCTTCATTTGAAATATTCAAAATTATTAACACTATTTAATGACATATACGACTGACATAAACGACAGAAATGATTCCAACATCCTTGATTTCGAAAGGGCATTGAGACAAATAATAATAATAATATTTGTGCCATTGCAAGCAGGGAACGAGATACAAAGCGCCTTTACATGTTCTTTGCAAACTTCAAATTATTATGCTGTATTTCTTGAACGGTATATTGTATCTATTGGCTCAGTCGTATCTCGAATCCCCGTCCGGGCATCCAGATTTGGGTTTTCCATGGTTTCCCCAAATTCCGGTATGCTTCCTACAAAGGGCCATGGCCGAATTCATCCCCGTTCCTTGTCACCTGTCCCATCCCGCCTCTAAAGACCTCGATGTTGACGAGGCGTAAAAACAATAGTGAAAAAAAATTAGTCGTATCTCCTATTAAAGAGGGTTTATGTTTGCGAAGGTTTTATCGTTTCAGAACATGCTAACTAAATGTGCATTACTCCTCACTACCTGTCTCTAATGTGTAGTCTTCAATGTTCTATAACGAAATGTTACATTTATGTTTGTTTATTTCAGAGAATTATACAGAGAATGGTGCGGAAAAGTCTCCAAAGAAAATTATGGCGCTTTAAATACATCTTCCTGATGTTGAGATAGCATAAAAATATAAAATAAAGTACTTATTAAGCAATATCCCAGAACAAAAATTAAATTTTAGCTGTGTACGAGTTAAAAAAATAAGATCAAAATTGTTCCTACATTGTATACTTACAAATGGCCTTTCGTCTATATGAAATTTCTTATAAATTAGCTACCCTTGTACTGTAGAATTTACAAATGATAAATTTAAATATTCCAGAAATCGCATTACGGAGAAGACATGGATAATTAAAGTAATCACTTGACAAATTTTTCTGCATTTTCCTTGATCAACGTGCATCTCAGAATTACAAGATACTGGGTTATTGAATTAGTAACACTGTACAGAACTCCAGATATCAAAATGTATCTCCAGAATCCAAAAATCAGTTATTCTATGAGCAAAGATATTTTAATGTCAATTTTAATTAACGTCGATTATCTAGAAATATTACAAAAACTAGGATAAAAGTGTTGTCTCAATTTTGAGCCAAATACCAAAAAATTGAATTGAGAAATTGATACAAAAATGTCGTGTCTTCGATAAGTGGTTAAGTTGTAACAGATTGGGTTAGCACAAGGCGAACATATCGCTTAAAAAAAATCGTACATGTAATTGGCGGGGTTTCAGATTATGACCTCCTGAACACGAAACAAATGGATAGTTATTTCGCTGGTCGAAGTTCTCTGACATATAGCAGCACTCCACTGGGTTCAATATGGTTCCGAACCGATCGTCTCCTTTGATGGAAAGAAGCAGTTGTCACCTACTTCAGATTACCATTGAACACGTCTTACTACTTAAGATGGGCGCGAAGCCGTTATTCGAGCAGATGGCAAAACAACTTGGAAGATCGATGAAGAAAAAAATAATGTAATATGTCATAGTGTTATTCCCTTGCGCCTTCAATATACAGAATTTTCGTCATTCTGGAGTACTTCAGTGACGAGTTGTCTGTTGCATTAGTATCATATTTTGTTAAAATGCATCTGCAGGCTATGTAGGCTGTGCATTTTACTTCAGCATATATCCTGTTCTGGTAGATGCTACATATGGGTTAATTTGCCACAGTTGAAAGTGAGGAGGTTTATTCAACCCTTTTCCCAGTATTCGCCGTTCGATACGTAGTGTGTTGCTTTCTCCTGGAATTTTAAAAACTGCTGTCACATACTAAAGTAATAAAAATTAAATACGGCTTTAATTTGATTTGAATCCATAAAAAGTGAAACTGCGTGATTTTGCAGTATCTGATAATTCAGTCTCCAGAAACTATTATTGTTAATAATTCTGTTTATGTCTAAGGGTTCTCATTTCTGTCTGTAAAGAAAGCCAGTTACCAGCCGTCATTTCACAGTTCCACTGTAAACCTTCAACTCACGAGGTCGTCTATAGCAATATCAAAGGAAAAAAAGCCTTTGAAATCTTCAGCAAGTCAGTTTAAGTCTGTCAATGGAAGGACGCAATACACATACGCATATTGTGCAGTGTTAGATTACTTCATTCATATGTAGTATACACTTGTATTGAATCACCATTCAAAAACTCGCCATTCGAAACGTAAATTGCTGCATTATAGCACATATAGATGCCTTCTAACTATGTTGGTATTCTTTTGACACACTCTGCTTTTCACCCGTTTGAATATATATATATTTGTACAGCGTTCAGGAGTTAGGCCAGCAAAACTTAAAATGAAAGCAGAGTGCTAACGCATAATAAGTCAGAGATCGTTAGAATTTATTCTTCGTACCTTTAGAGTTGTATTCAATTAGTAAAATTAAAGCTTCGTTGGTTACTAAGTAGTGACTTAATTTTTTCCAGATGCAAAACATTTATTTATAGTGAAAGTAAAAAATGGATATGCCATTCACTGTTTGTAGGATCAGTATACTTTTTTGTTCTCTTTCTCATTCTGATATATGCGGCATGATAAATTAACACAATGTTAAAAGCATCCGTATATGAAACTCGATCTCTTGACCTGGTTGTCTTGCAGGGTGGGAAACAGTAGCCAGAACGCCAAATAGAATGATATTTACAAATCTTGGAAACAAAGGAAAATATGTAACATGATACTGAAGGCGGCCTAAGAGCCATCACAATTCAGCAATAAGAGAAGTGAAATACATGTGTGGCCCCAGATAGCTTGAAAGGGTTGAGTTTGTTCAGGACTTCATGTCAATCAGTATCCCTTAGTTTGCACTTGTTGTTGGGTAGTATCTGGTCGCGGGTCGTTGGTGACCACCAAGGTCGTGCGGTTTCTGCCTCTCTTGAGTGACCGTCCATTGAACTGTAAACACCAATTGGTCTAAAGACGGTTGCGTAGTGCTGCCAGAAGTACTCACCTCGGTTCCCACCACTCTTTCTCAACCTCGCTGGTACAGAGAAAGTCGGTCGTTAACCTCTGAGGAGCAGCGCCCGTCTAACCTTTGAAGACGGAAAACAGACCGTCTTAACAACAACAGCACATTCCAGTTGCCATTACAGCCACGCTCTGCCGACGACTTCGAAAGCGACTTTCTTCTTACTTAACGACATCAACAGTTGTTCAAGAGCGAAAACCGGAGGATTGAAAAACAAAGATGACAGTTACTGCCCAACCTAGAATCAGCAATTCAATACACTGGGCGAATTTTTTGACTGTGGTTTGCACGGTCCAGAAAAACAATCTAAGTTGATGTATTTTTAATTATGTTTTCTTTTTTCTCTCATACTAGATCTTCCAAATATCAGTTACCACCGTAGTGGATGAAGTTTGTCTGTCCACCGGAACTGAATTCCATTGGGTTAAATGGATTTAAAGCCATAATGTACTTATTAAAATAAAGGTGTCAACATAGAGATCTTCATGTCCAGTTTTCCTTTGCGTTTAGAGATCACCGTTTGTAGTTTTTATTGGTTATGACTGTGTTTCGTATAAAATTAGCGGTTTTCTATACTGTTAATCATTAAAATAGAAAACTAGCCGTAAAACTGTACACGAGATTAGTGGTCCTGAAAAAGAGTCCTCATTACCTCAACCAAAGAACAGTAAACTCAAAAGTAAAATCCCTTTTGGTCACTCAAAACTAGTCTGTAGAAGAGGAAGTTGGTTGGAATATTAAAACCATCACCTGCTGGCCTTGCAAGAAAAGGAGACTGTTAGTGTTCTCTTCAAATATTCAAATTTTTTTTACTCTGGCCGTATGTTTATATACCCTAAATATCCCCTAATTACATACCCTAAATTAGTTCATAGTATCTACACGACAGCGGTGTTGGGAAGACAGGTAGTCATCCCACCTGAATAATTTCTGATAAGCAAAATTTTGGACTTTCTCATACATTTATACTAAAATTAGTCCTTTCACCATAAATTACAATTTTAAATTGCAGAAATTTCGTAATATGGAGTTGAAAGGAATATAATGGCAGATTCCATTAAATACCTACTAGGTGGTAGTAATTATAACAAGTTTTTGTGGAAACAACATGTTAAAAGGATTAATAGGGGAACTGGAGAACATCCAACCAAGAGCAGTCCAATTCATGACAAGTATATATAGTTGGGAAAAAAGCGTAAGTGTGATGTTGAAGCAGCTGGATTGAAAAGATCTGGAACACCGTAGACGTTGCAGTTGTCAGAAACTAATTGGGATGTTCATGATGTCTAGTTCAGGATGATGGCAATCAGATTTTAATATCCAGGAATGATGAAGAAAATAAGATAATAGAAATCAAAGTCAGAACCGATTCTTTTGTTTAGTCATTTTTCTGTATAGCGATAAGTGAATGGAATAGGATGTATTTATGGTGCAAGAAAAATTAGAATACCATGCTCTAGTGGAACCGCTCCTGCCACTCTGATTTGGGATTTGCATGCATTTCCCAGGTAAATGTCAGGATAGTTCGTTCGCATAAGCCCATGAGTATCTCCTGTCTCATACCGTAAATCTCTTCCCATTCTTATAGATTTACATTTTAAGATAAGTGCAACGCACCCTTCGGCACGCACTTTGTAGTGAATAGCGGAGTACCAGTAATAGTAGTGGTAGAGACACATAGGAACTTGGAGCAAATAATTTCATAACTTGTTTTCCGTCGGGATGCACATTGTAGCTGTCCTTTTGTTTATTTTGTGTGATTAGTAATTGGGAATTCTCATATGATGGAGACGTGGGCAAACACCAGAGGCAGTATAATGGAACTGTAACCTAGATTCAACATACATTGCTCAATAAATAACAGTTCAATACTGACAAAACTGTTTTCTTGGGGCAAATTTATTGGTTTAGATATGTGACCTGAGTGTAACACTACTTAAAAAACGAGGATTTTTGTTTTTTGTTTTAGATATTTGAGATTTTTTTCATAAACATGGCAGTCATTGACGACTGCCGGCAGAAGTTAAAACTATTAATATCATACGCGCAACACGTCATAATTGTAGCTACAGATATATTAAATAATACTAATTCCGTGTGGACATAATGACCTGGTACAGGGTTTTTACTGGCAGCGCTTTCCGTCCCTGTCTTAACCATCTTAACCTAACCCGGTAGTGCCACCAGGTACAAGAAACCTACAGTTTAACGTGGAATTCGAACCACGGAAGCGTTCTGGCGTACTTCACTTTAAACAGCAAGCTATGAAAGATATGAAGGTCGGGCTAATAGTCTAAGAAAATACCCTGCCGAGACAGAGATTCGAACCGGCGACCTTTGATCCGCCAGTCAGACACCATAGCCACTGAGCCACCAGGCCGCAACAGATATACTATCCACATTAGCATGTTGGTAATGCGAACTCAAAAGATTTTACCCATTCAAAAATCGTCTAAAGCGCCTAAAGAATAACTAAAGATCTTACTTAGTTCACAACACGACGATTCATCAAATCTTCCCGAAGGAGATGAACCAAGCTATTATGTCACAGACAAGAAGTTTTAATTTTCCTTTCTTTAGAGGCCTACCACGGAACGTCCCGGCGTAGCAGTCATAATCAAATATAACTCAAAAAAATTCCTACTCACCGCGGGATTCGAACCCGTAACACTGAAAGGGAACTTTCGGAAGTAAGCGCTTTAACCACTGAGCTACCAGACCGCCTTTTTTTAGGTATACATATCAAAATCGGATAAATCTGTGGGTTTGTATAAACAACGGTGACAAAAATTAAGGTGGGGGGGGAGGAAGGGGGAAAGAAGGAGAGGGTTTATTTTTGTGTAAATAAAAGGTCAACAATGTTTTCGTATTTGTTTTAAAGTATACATCATATGCAAAATTCCTTCAAAATTGGATAAAAACTTTGTGTTTGTATAATTTTTTTTTTTACTTATGGCTTAACGCCTCGTCGACGGCTAAGTTCATTAGAGGCGGGATGGGACTGGGGACAAGTAACGGGAAGGAATTTGGCCATGGCCTTTTTGAAAGAATCATCACGGCATTCGCCTGGAGTGATTTGGGGAAACCATGGAAAACCCAAATCTGGATGCCCGGACAGGGATTCGAAGCCGCGTCCTCCCGAATGCGAGGCCAGAACGTTAACCGCTCACCCACCACGCTCGGTGTGTTGTTTGTATAAAGATTTTGTGAAAAGCGTGCATATCATACGTGCAACAGGTGGCGCTGTTGGCGTGATGGTAACGCAGCCAATTGGTGGCTTCTTGGGAACTCACAGACTTACCCCCGCCCAAACATCGTGTAACATGAGTATAGACGTTTTCACTCCAATAAAAGCGGGTATCCACTTAGCTCAGGCGGTAGTGCATCTGACTGCTGCTAGGACGATCCGGGATCAATCCCCAACATAGCTGAAGATTTGTCTTGGAAGCTGAACGTCCGTATCCGTAACGTCTCCCCAGGGCCACTCAACCTGCTATCCAATGGGTATGGTGTAGGAAATTCCGCGGGAAGCTAAAGAATGGCCTGACCTATGACATTCCACTAGGACCAATGCTTTTAAAATGAATCCAGAGCGCTACCTCCTTAAATCCTGCGGGAAGCAATAGGAGCCGTAAAAACCCCGTGACCTTCTCTTTATAAAAACAAAGTCGGAAAGCTGCAAAAATTTTGATGTAATGGTTTTCCGCTGCCATCCTTATGACCGTGATTGGTTAGTAAAACTATATCTTGCGAACTTCGTGTGAAATTACAAGACAGGGAGAAATAATCTAAATTACAAGTGGAAATGTACTGCACCTATACTTTATCCTGGTATTTATCGTATATGGCGAAAATAAAAATGTTGTTTGATAATGTGTTACTTCAATAAACCTGTCTGATGGAAACAAACTGATATGAAATTCAGCTTTGGTTAATCAGGTTTACAGGACCACCGTTTTTAGGTGAGTATAGAAACCGTATTTAACAAAAGATGAAATCGAATCCTAGGAGGAACGCGCTAGCTTTTAGGAGAAAACAAAAACTCGAATACACGTCCGTCCAAAAATCGTGGCATTCCTCGGATTCACTGAACCAGCGACTACGAGGAATCCGAGGCCATGTGAGTCATTCGAGGAAGGCTGGCAGACAGAGGCCTACCTTCAGGACCAGGCGACAGGAGTCACACACAGGGCGGTACTTGCAAAGTTGTAACACCTTTGTCTTGTCCCTGAAGTTTATAAACGTAGGAGTTTTAAGGAATAAAATTAATAATGTCAACTAGCTATAGATCTGTACGTATAATAAGACTCTAACGGGAAAGATGTCCGAACGTTTAAGATGTTTTACCCAAAAAAAATGACGTTGCATCACTGCAAATAACAAATAGAAAAGGAATCGATTGTTTTTAATATTTATGTCTGTCTGGTGGATTCATGAAAAAGCTACTGGTTGGATTTGGATGGAGTTTTGAATAATACACACACAGCCCGTCATCCTGGTGGTAAAGTAGGATATGTTTCAATGTAGTGCGAAGTCGGAAATCGGAGAAATATAAGATAAAAGTGTCCATTTATTTTTGAACGCGATTCGCGCAAGAACTACTGGTTACATTTACTTCATTCTTGCAGCCCAAATGCTCAGCATGATCTCAGCGTACAAACGGCATCATATTATTTGCAGTAACTAAGTTACATTTTTTTCTTCGTTGGCGATTTCTTAACTGTGACGTGATAGGTTTAATCCGTACATCAACTGTCCACACGAGATTACTATTTACTACCAACGCAGACTAAAACAGTTAGTTGTAAAACAATGCTATAAATATACGAGTGCTAGTCTCTTCTGAGCATCGAATCAAATAACGGACTATTTTGATGCAATCATCTAAAAACCGATCGTATGGTGCCATGCGCGGAGTATTTTTAGAAATTCATTTTAAAGCTACATCACTTGTTTTCAATGAACGCGAAATCTGGAAATAAAACTAACGAGGTGGAAAAATTATAATCTCATCATTGAAGAATGGGTCACATTGGCCGCTGTAATACTATAAGTTGTACTTAAATTGAAAATCGCGATGCCTGGCTGGATTAAAAAACGATAACCTTTCGGAATGAAAGCTTGATTGACATAACAGGCAGCGCTGATAATCGTAAGAAAATTCGATGTCAAACTGAACAACGTACCCCTTCATGATACGTTACACTGCCTTTGCAAACGGGATGCTCAGAATCCAATTCATTAGATAGCCGTTTGATAGTGATCTTCACGTCAAATTCGCACAAATGAAGCATACATATTATAATCTGACTTTGCTTCCTTCAGTACATCATGCAACTTGGCAGTATAAAATGTAGTTTTATGTAAGGGTAAGGTTGATGAATGACTAAAGTGACATTATTCTTACGATGAAGCATGAAAATTGCCTTTCAAGATGAAAAGGCCATAGGAATCTACCGCTTGTCTAATGGAGCATCTACATCGTTTTCGAATCTTTTTTTTTTTATTTTTTTTTCTTTAAGAAAAAAATATTTTATGAACATTCTCAGAACAAAACAAACGGGATCCTCTACGGACGTATATTTTATTAACCTAGACGTATAAACACTAAATTATCTGAGATCTGGGCACCAATAAACATGAATCTCAAAATTAACCACTTTGCCGCAAGTTACATGGCATCATTTTATGCCACAGTAATAAATGAGTGCTAGTAATTTCATAACAAGCCTGTCCATGCCTCAGTATATTATTCCCTGAATTGTATTCTTACTGACACCAGTGACTACAGTGGCATCTTCCGTAGCCCTATAATCGCTACTGGACGCCGATGGAAAGTAACTCCTTTCTATGGGAACGTCAGTGTAAACACACTTTTAGAAATCGGGCAACCGGAGAAAACGAGCAGAAAAATACCGTCGTCTATTAGCCACGAGAGGCAGAAAACCTCCCAGACGCGAATGTCACTGCGATAGATGAAGACAACAAACACGCAGAGAAAACACGTTGTGTAAGACGCATTAGTTGCGTGACAGTCGTTTTGCAAGTGGCGTACAACGGCCATCTATACCGCCAGACTGCCGAAACGATGACGCCTCTAGCAGCGACAGTGACAACTCAGAAGCCGAGTCGACAGCAGTCTGATTCGTAGGAAATTTTGTATTTTAAACTAAGATCTGTAGTCCTCGCTAAATTTTAATAATTGAACGTTCATTTGACCAAGGGACTTCGATGAAGATGCATTTATTCTTTTTTAATTCAAATGGATGTTTCGTTGATGCAGTTTAGGCCTTAACTTTTATAACACTGTCAAAAGATAGGTTGAGATTTATTACATTTCTCGGTGATAGTTGAGACACTAACATTGAAAATCCTTATTCAGATGCCGCTGAAATCTTTATCAGATTTTTATCTGATCAAAAACGACTTTTCTCATATCGTTTTGTAAGTTAAGAACAATACTTTCCCTTTTCCGTCTTGTGAAATAAGTCTACAGTTCTCATACCAAGGTGGGTATTCCGTCGTTAATGAACGTTGGATCTCGAGCTCAAGTCTGCGAAATAAGGCCTGTATTCCGAAGCAGATAGGTTTGTAGCTCAGCAGTATTTCCAATATTATAATACATTTTCGTTTGTATTGCATTTAAAGTGAGGCGGATTGAGTGATTTTTAGACATGTTTAATAAAAATCTCATTTCAATCTCATTGCCTATTATAATAACTATTTTGACTTCATTATGCATTTCGGTTACAGATTTCGTGACTGTGGGTCTTTGGTGAATCAGAATTTACGTTATTCATGTTACCTCATTTAAGCAAGATAAATGAATACTAATACATAATTTGTGAATGGTCACATATACTGTGAAATAGAAAAATTAGTCATAATGAAGCGTTAGAGGGAGATCTTATTCAATAGTAAGCTGACATATTCCTGTTTATAAACTGGTTTTCTAAACGTCTTGAGCGCAAATTCACCATACAAGGAAATAATTATAATAACAATAATAATTTCAGAATGAAACCAAAATGAATCAGAGCGAGCTATTCCTGACGGCTTCAAGTATAGCTATCGATTAGCGAAACTAAGGACCACTTTCCAATGAATCCTTAATAGTTATGAATGCCCAACCTGATAAAGTTTAGACGCCTTTAGAAAATAAGGTAGGGAAAAAAAAATCTTGTGTTCTCTGCGATATCAACCAACTGCTCCACTAACGTTAATGTCTCCCTTCTTATCGTGTGTGCTATAAACCTCAATCAAAAACATTAAAAACTCATAGAGGTGCGTTAATTTCTTCCGGGTTGTTCTGTGTCTTGAGGTCAAATTCAGGTTTTTAGGTAACCATTTCCCATTCTGAAATTATATTTCTCTGATACAGACAAAAGTTTGGGTTCATATGAAATGCATCAGCCAGCAAGTTAGCTGAGAGTGATACCACGTCACTTTACTGGAGGGTCTCAATCCTGATGACTGTTTTTAGGTATATTTCGGTAATCATGGGCCGAATACTTGGATGCAGTCTCTTTTTTGCCTAAAAAATACAGCAAATTCAAATATAATACTACTACAAACACCAGTAAAATCTTACAAGATATGTAGAGAGGCACTCACTTTCCTCAATTCCAACAGAATCGGCATTTATGATAATCTTATCTTCAAAACGCGAAGTAAAAGAAAGTATTGCGATAAATTTCCAAAAGAATAATTGATTAGTTTCTAATACTGACTGCAATGATTGCTGTATTGGAAAACGGAATAGTGGAATTCATTTCTCACAGTCAAAATCTTGTTCATAGTTCTGGATTAAACGCTCCCACTTGCAAAGTACTATCTTGGCTACTAGGTCACTTGAAGAAAATGGAATTTCTTCGAGATTACAGTAATTCCCTGTTACAACCCTCCGATTTCGAATATTTTTAAGCGATGTGAATAACTGTCAGCCTACGGTGGTTTAGGGATGGGCAATTGAAAAAAAATAAGGGTAAATATCGAATCGATATTTACAAATAATATCGATATCTAGAGAAAAATATCGATATGTCTAAATATCGATATTTTTCGCCTAAAACCAGCAATTTTCTAAAAAAGTAAACCCAAAATATTTTTTAAAAATTCGGAAAATTAAAGACACATGTGGAAATTATAGAAACTTTTTATTAGTTTATCTATGTTTACAATCGATAAACCAGTATTCATCTGATGTCCTGTTTTCTGTGCTGCCAAGTTAACTTCAGAAGCAACTCTTTCGGATGATACAGAAGAGGCTTGGCGTATCAGATACTTCGTCAACTCATTGTCTTCTATTCATCAATGAGAAAACCAACTGAAAACAGAAGCTGTAAATTATGTCAAACATTACCTTCGCAACACAGATGCTTAATCAATATTCTTCATCTTGATTAAAAATAATTTAACGGTTAACATTCAAATGCATTGACAAAATAAGACGACGTTAACGTAAACCTGTTAAAATTTAACATTTTTTTTAACCTGCTAACCGTTGATGACATCAGTTAAATTACGACAAATTCACTATTTTAAGACACGTTCAGACCAGATATGTATATTTATCCAGTATATATGTCACACAAGAAATTGGATACTGATTTGTTTTCGTACAAAAATATCTAATTGGTACTTAAAATTGATACTCCAAATAAAATAACGATTTTTGATGTATCTAGAATAAAAAAAACAACCCATAAATATCGATTATTTCATAAATAATACATCGATATATTTTACTGAAGCCTACGGAGGTTTGGAGTCTCATTTTTAAAAAGCGCGAGTTAGGTTCTTGGTTCGAATCCTGCTTTTGACTGGATTTTTAATGAATCCTTAAATTTGACGAGACATATCTCAAACCTTGTATTGTGGATTATAACGTTAAGCTGTAGGCTCCACTTACCTGGCTGGACCACCTGTTCAGGTCCCTCGGCTATGACACGTCAAACTGAAACTCTCTCAAGGTGCAAATATTTCCCAGTTGGTAGCGTAATCCGCGAGTACTATGTTTGCTGTGAATACAAAAGCTTGATGTAAAACTGACGTTCTACATTCCTACGTAATTATCTAATTTCTATGAGATTGTGACTTACAGAACTTTTTATATAGTGCTACCAAATTTTTTTTTTCATTACAAACGATCATCGAAATATTTTTTCGAATAATGTCTTGTTCAGACTGACCATGAGAGAAGACCAGTGAAGAGTGACTGCAACTGATACTGAAAAGAAACCATCGCAACATGTTCCACGGTAGAAAGAGAGAATACAGAATTTATATCAACTTTCTTCAGTATAGAAGGTACCGTTATGTGCGCAATTACTTGATTTGTTAAAATCAGAAATAAGGAACAGTGTAGTATGCGCTCACAGATTTTTGTTTCCACCGAGACTGAGGTTTTTTTTTTATATGGTGGAAGAACGCCAGTAAATAAAGGAAAGATTCCTATCAATTGGATATTAAGAGAAACGATTTATCAGTATACCTTAAATATAGCTGCAAGGCATCATGAGTTGTTTCGTAGCATTACATCGACTTAAGGCCTTGAAGCTGACTTGTTTCGCTAGTGAAAAGGGTTGTGAAATCACGAATCTCCCATATGTGTTGCTGTTTTTTTGATGATTGAAACTTTTAGTTAGTACTAGATCATCACAACGAACACTACTTGCTCCAACAAAATTTTCAACCAATCTTCGATATTCTCTTAATCTGTTAATGTGTACTGTACATAAAAATTTTCTAAGTAATTTGAGATATTTTTTAGTGATATAGTTAAGTTGCTACACGAATAAATAAGCATAAGAGCAGAATTAATCTACTGATGAAAATACTTGTTAACAGTTGTAACTGTGTCAGGTGTTGCTAGCAATTACGCAATTGTTTTCAGTACTATAATAATGTTGTCGTTATCATCCTGAGCAGTTAACTTGATTTTTGTGCCTGATGCGATAGCAACGAGAGTTACAGGAAAGTTACAGAAAACAATTGTAATGTTCGTCGTGATTCCGTTGTTTTCAACGAAATTTTTGTTTGCCGACAGCGATTCCTCTGTTCGTGCGAAGACAAACATCTTGGCGGAGTATCGGAATGCAACAACGCTTAACGCTCCCTCGAATAATCGCTATTATGTTTGGACCTTCACTGTTACGTCGGTTGGTTGTAAGGCACGACAATGAATCTTTTAGACAGGGATCAAGAATCCACGGATTTAGCACAGACTGTTTGGCAGGAATATAATGAAAGGATTTTTTCGGTCGATTTTGGCCTTGTTGTTGGGGTCCTTTCGGTTGTTGTGGAAGTGTAACAGGCGAGACGATGCGATTGGTCACAGCTGAGGGGTGAATGCCCTCTCGGGGTGAATGTCCTCCGTGGTGTGTGTGGGGGTGGGGGGTGGGGGGGAGAGGCTGAGGCAAGCCGACCTTCGTCCGGGGAGGGTCAGTTGCTCTTCCAGGAATCCCTTGACATGGTTAGAGACGCCACCTTTTGTGTCCGAAATATCGACCCTCTTGAGCAAGTTGGCGTTTGGACAAACACGGAATTTCCCAGGCATGGCAGGTAGTGGACCGCCTTGTCCATGGATGTAAACATTTCCATCAGTGTCGTCATTTTCTCTCTCTTACAAAATAGTTCAGGAGATACTTGTTACTAAAGTCGTTAGAACTTGGATGATATAGATTAGAAAGAACGAGCAGGAAATCGGCCGTGTCATTTGAGAAAGAGTCACCTGGTTATCCGAATGGTTTCGGGCAACCACGGAAAACGGAAAACCGAATGGAGTAAACGAGAATAGAACTTGGGTGTTCCAGAATAGAAGGCCCTAACTTTACTGTTCTTCCAAGTTGTCTGTCTATCCACTCATTATATACTTCTTCTAAAAAATTATTGCGTTACATCTCTTAATTGTTCTACTGTGAGTATATTTCTTCTTAGAGCAGAGAATGTCTTCTCAGTCATAAGGCGTAGAAACCACCAGAATATAAGGCTGGTCTGAATAGTTTTCACCTCCAACTATGTTGTGTATTATTCAATGTTCTAATCTTAAACCAATTTAAAAATAAATTTTGATAATACACTAACAAAGTTTGTACATAATGATAGCTGTTACATTCTACATCGAAATCGATATTTCGTCGTTCACGTTAAAAGGAATCACGGATTGATATCCCGGCGTCCTTGATGGAGTGAAAAAATCCGCTCCTGACCTGAACTGAGTCTGGTGGGTGAGGAGCTTGGTTTCCGGTGGACGTAAGTTCAATCAACAATAAGGTCATTGATTTCCTTACCTCACCTTGCTAGCATTCCTCTCTTGGCTATGGTGACCTCGGCGTTAAATTAAAGCACCAATTACAATATTGATTTCACTGGTGCTCATTCAACGGCATATAACCACTAACTGATTAGACCAGCCTTACTTTACCTATTGCAACCCGAGGACCAGCGACAATTAAAAAAATAATTCTACGGACCACTGACTTATATGGGCCTATTTTTTTTATTGTTTTTTCTATTTTTTGTGTGCTTTAGGGCGCGTTAACGCTGGTCCTAATAGTTTTACCTATGTGTATATTTTTGCTACGGCACATACAATGAGGTCTTAATAAAACAGTCATTAACTTAATCCTTAATGGATCACCGCTCTCATTGATGCCAACTGGAAAATGTATTCATATCATGGAAATAACAAATATTTTCTGGTATTTAAAATATTGGAGCTTTAAGAAATTTTGGTTTATAAGTTACATTCGCTTATGGCCTTATATACAATAACGAGTGTGACCGAGCGTGGTGGGTGAACGGTTAACGTTCTGGCCTCGCATTCGGGAGGACGCGGGTTCGAATCACCGTCCGGGCATCCAGATTTGCGTTTACATGGTTTCCCCAAATCATTCCAGGAGAGTGGCGGGATGCTTACTTCAAAAAGGCCATGGCCGAATTCCTTGCCGTTCCTTGTCCCCAGTCCCATGCCGCCTCAAATGACCGTAGCCATCGACGAGGCGTAAAGCAATAAGGAAAAAAAAATACGAATGCGGTATTCATTTTATGTCAGCAATTTTTTTAAATATTTTTTGTCATATCTTTAATTATAGTTAGAATTTCTGTCTCGGTGGGGATTTTCATAGGCACTTAACCCGGCCTTCACCTCTGGCACAGCTTGCTGTGTAATGTGAAGTACGCTAGAACGCTCCCGTGGTTCGGATTCCACGTTAAACTGTAGGTCCGCTGTACGCGGCAGGATTGCCGGGCTAGGTTAAGGAGATTACGACAGGAGCGGAATAGAAACCCTGTTACTAGGTCATTACGACCACAGGGAATTATTATTCTTATTATAATTTTAATGCTCTGCATGCAGACCACCTGTTCCATCTTGTCGTACCACACGTTGAGAAACGCTGGAATAGACAAATGGATTGGAGACTTCACGCATGCGTAGAAACGGCACTTGTTATATTTCCTGTGCATTACACTGATTTTGTGATGTTTTCTTGACAAAGTGAAAAAGTAATCTAAGCCAAATACATAAATTTCAGCTAATAACTCGGACTGAGAGAGTTACACTAGCATCATAGTTGTGGAATGTGCAGTGTCTCGAGCAGCTTGCTGGAGAAAGCAGACGCCGCCGCTGCGGTCACGTTATCTCCGACAGCCTCGGACAGATACATATCTTATCAGACGCCGGCTCGGGTGGCTGGCAACAGATGTCCTTGATAAGAGCTCACACAACTGTCGCAAGGACGGACATCTTGTGTGGTCTTCAGTTCTGTACGCTCTCAGACCGCTTCCTGTTGCAGCTTGTTGACTCAGCCGCAAAGGCTGTATGTGAGCGGTATCGCTCTGGCCTGGCATTCGAGAGGACAGGCCATCCAGATTTCGGTTTCCCCAAATCATTTCACGCGAATGCTGTGATCGTTCCTTCAAGAGGTTGTGGTCGAATTCCTTCCCGTTCCTTGCCAAATGATCTCATGCCGCTAATGACCTTGATGTCGATTATGAGTAAAACCATGAAAAAAAATTATGAACGACACAATAAAACTGTGTTGTTTGTTACTGTTAACGTCGGTTGAAATCAGGCTTGTTTTGGGTTATGTGATCTACCTCTGTCATACTTGAGATTTTTTTACTCTAATATATTAATGAACATTCGGGAGGACGGCGGTTCGAATCCCCGTCCGGGCATCCAGATTTGGGTTTTCCATGGTTTCCCAAATCACTCCAGGCAAATGCCGGGATGCTTCCTTCAAAAGGCCATGGCCGAATTCCTTCCCATTCCTTGCCCCCCCCCCCCCCCCCCCCCCAATCCTATCCCGTCTCTAAAGACCTCGCTGTTAGAGAGACGTTAAGCACATAAAAAAATATATATTAATGAAATACGTATTAATAATAAAAATGAAGACAATCGGTCAAAAGGTAGAACCGTTATAGCTATATAGTCAAAAATACCAGTTTTCTTCGATGTTTGTCACATAAATAACGTAAAAAAAAAAGAACCAGAGAAATGTGATTTGTAAATTCTAACTTAGTTTGACTTTAAAATTGAGAACTTAAAAGAATCGGAATATAACAAACATATACATCCGAATAACCATTTTAAAATTATTAATAGTTTTGTAACCCGTTTGTTCCGTTTCAACACTTCTATCTTTTGCTTAATCTGTTACAATAAATGAACCAGTTCAAGCTAATCATCTCATGGCGACCACTGCTGTTTTTTTATCTATCGTATTTATAATCCAAACAATTCACTATATAACGTATTGCGTTGAGAAAAATAGAGAGAACTATGTCGAAGAAAACATTAATGAAATAAGAATGGACTACGCGAAGTGGTAAAGAGACTGCGTATTGTGTTATGTCTGGTTCAAATACCACGAGTTACATTTAGCTTTTAAATGGTTTACCACAATCAGTTTAGTCAAACATCCGTACATATGTTTGATAAACGTCATAACCAACATTTTTCTTATCACTCTCCCTGATTTCATGTCCCTATATTTTTAGGAAGTGTAGTCCAAAACTTTTAATAACGTAAAATTTTGAAGTGGATAAGAATCAATAAATACTGTAGATAAAGGAAGAAATAATATTCAATAAGAAATAATTTCTGAATTGAACACGAAATTTAGAAAACGAGGAACCAGAAGGGATAGAGTTCAAGTTTAGACGGTTACTATGATTACTTAAAGATTATTCTTCAAATGATTTTTAAACGAAATAATTTATATTAATATATGTAAGAAGATACAGAAATTCGTATAGTTTTTTTAAACCGAATAAACACTTCATTGCAAAAACTTATTCAATAACTGCCTCCAAAACATACAATAGAGCGATGACGTAGACCCAACTCATTTATGGTTCTATGGCTTGTGCTGAAATCAATATATCTATCAGATTACAACCGATAATATTAGTTGCCCACAAATACCAGTATTTCGTTAACTCCGGGAATAAGTTTCTCTACTTTGATTTTCAGACGAATTTAAATCAGTGGAAATACGTTTCCATACATTCACAAGGCTTGAAGCTACATTTAAAAATTCCAGAAGTACACACATGGTTTCTTACTAAGAGGTTCTTAAAACCAACGCAATCATAAGAAACGAAACTGTAACGAAGCAGTTACCACAATATAGACATATGTTACAATGTAACAGCGATACACCTTAAAAATGGAAAGAAAAACTTTTTCGTCCAAGATAATAAAACAAGAGCAAACTTTTTACTGTTTTTAGAGCAAACTAGGAGCTTGACTAAAAACATTAAAGAAAATTATTTCAAAGACAGTATTAGAGTTTTTTTAAAATAATACAAAAAATGAGTACGAAATTACTACTAACATCAGTAAATGATAATTCCAATACAATTAGAAGCCAAATAAATTGTTAACATGAGAGTGGATAAAAGAAAGTTGTTGGTTTATGCTCAACCATTAATTGAAAAACCGGTAGTACCGTATGCAATGTAAAGGACTTGAAAACTCATATTAGTAAAATGAATATATCTAATTCTTTTAAACCTTTGGCGGATAGTAATAATTCACATAGTCATCAGATAAAATGACTGGTGGGGTGGCTCAGTGGTTAAGGTGTCTGACTGGAGATCAAAAAGTCCCCGTTTGGAATCCCTGTCTCTGCGGGGAATTACAAAGGCCTTAAAACAGACCTTCAACTAGCTTGCTGTGTGATGTGAAATACACCAGAAAGCTTCCGTGGTTCTGATTCCACGTGAAACTGTAGGTCCTACCCGGGGTTATGTTAGCCAGTAAAAACCTCATAACGTAGTCATGACCCTTCAACAGATAAAATAGATGTCAATACAATGCGCGAATTATTGCCACACCATGTTTTGTACGCTTTACACGAAATACTATTCAGTAACAGAAATATAAGGTTCAGCCATGGATTTATCAAGAGCATCTCAAGGAGGGCCTGTTATCGGGCCAATCGATAAAAGAAATTATCGCATTGTCAACAGCCACATGTCTTACATATCGGCTGTCGCCCTTTCCAGTTCATTGCGCTTCCTACCAGCATTAACGTGTCAACTAAAGTCAGATAAGAAACATGATACGGGTACACTGAAAGATTAGATCTCAGAAAGCTTAACTTCATCTTCATTTAACGTTCAGCGCGGTCTCATAAGCTTGTAGACCAGGGTAAATTTTCCAAATTCAGTGGAGAAAATACAGATCCAGTCTTGATTAGATAATCACCGATTTTCCCGTAAATGTACCCACAATTCTATTCATCATTCAAAGCTTCCCTTTCATATACATTTTGCTACCTCTTCTGTACATTTCCTCACATTTCTACCACTGCAGCTTTAAGGCTTACAACTCCGTCAAATTTCTTTATGAATAATGTCTCTATTTATTACAAAATTTTGATATTTCTACCAGAGAAACGTTTTTGCTTTTCACTTATAATCCAACTTCTTAACATTCCACTGTATTCTTTACTTTTCTCTTGGATGTTGAAGTTTGTTCGTAATCAATGCCACACGATCGTAATTCTGTTTAGTCATTGTTTCATCTGACAACGCCGATTTCCTCTTTTGCTTGGCAGTAGAGATGATTAGATGAGCCAGATTGTTTACATTTTTCTAAGTACTAAAAGATTATGCAACTCGGCCACGTGGTTCCAACAGTTATCAAACTGGCAACAGGCACAGCGGCGCGAGAAATTTGTCGCTGCATAAAACAGTCGTCGTTCCCTTGGATGTGGAGTAAGGGCAACCGCGTTCTATCTGTCAAAAATGATATTTCTCCTATAACAATTAAATTTTCACCTGTGAAAGGGTCACATCCACAACGATCGCGTCATTTAAAATGTGACCATCTGTTAACGTTAATATATTATTAATTTTTTAGAATATTATTAATTGTTACGATAAATATTAGAATGAAAATGATCGCATAGGTGTGGTATATGTATTTCCAACTAGCCGTTTATCTGTCAACGTCGTAATTAAACGACGCTCCGAAGTAACACCGGTTAGGTCCTTTAACAAATCGATGTCCCTAATATCTTGGCCCCTTGTTTCAATTATTTATACGAATGAGGCCCCACCTCCGTATTATCGAGCTAGTCCCTCCTATATTTACTGTTCTGCTACTGCTACTGTTCTTTTTCTTATCGGGATATGATTATGCTTTCTCTCATATCTCCTTAGCCCTGGTTCTTAACGCTTATTAGGAAAAAATTAATATAGCAATATTAAGAATAAACATTATCATAAACATCAAAACTTATACATAACTTATTTTAGGGCACTGGTATAATAAACCGAACGCGAATGCCATAACGAAGTTGAATTTTGTTTGCTGCAATAGACGGATAAGAAAACCCAGTATTAGTATAGCAGCTAAGGAAAATGGCCTAAATACTCAAAAATATTAAGTATTACATTTGTAATATTAACAATAATTGAGTATGACATGGAATTAACCTTTAAATACGGCACTCCCCCAAGTTAGAAATTCAGTGTTTGTCCAAATTTTTCGTTCTTAAACTAAGCGGAATGAGGCATGTAATTACTCTGGAATCCTGTTATGAAATTCTATTAACTGAGAAGTACATAATATTTGTTGAACCGGTTGTTTGAAAATATTTAGCTGTCAGTAAACAGACTGACAATATGTGAGTCACTACCCTAATACATGAGGAGTCCCTTCCTCGCAGTATAAATATCTAAAGTTTAGGACAAATGGTGAGTCACTCTATGCACGAGGTTAGTGCCAATTTCGTCCACTGGTAAACTTTTCAATATTTATTATATCGTGTTAAATATTTATACTATGCTACACTATGCTAATAAGTGTTCGGTTGTTTTTACGAAAAGAATGTACCAAATATATTTGTCCTCCAGTGGCACGATACATTTGGGTCAATTCTTTCGGCAGATTCCATTAGTTTTGTGATAATACACACAAAAGGTCTATGGGTTGCTGAGAGAGTTAATGTTTGTATTACTTCTGAAAATGTGTGGTGTATTTGTGTGTACATGCGTGTATGGGTGAGTGAGAGTTTGCTGTGTATGGTTCCTTATTTGTGAGTGTTCATCAGTGCTGGTGGATATCTGTGAGTGTTTGCATTACTTTTCAATGTTAATGTAGAGAGAGTGTTTGTAGGCAAGCAGGAGTATGGATCAGTGTGGTTTGCGCAAAAATATTTTTTTTTTGTTTGAAAATTCAAACGCATAACCTCTATCTTTTTAAACTACTGTAGCTTACTTACATAAGAAATTTTATCCTCCTACTATGACGTTATGAGTGAAGAGTTGACCCGAAAGTTTACTAAAAATGCTTATTTTGACTATCGCTTGATATGTGACTAAATAATTAAAATTTTGTATAATTCTGAGTTAACTATGAAATCAAGACAACAAAAAATTATAATTCATTTTTTAGTAAGACAAAAGTATTAAAATCATGAGAGGTATTTTATTTTATTTTTAGGATCTCGTTTCTACGGTTCGGGTACAATTTTCGGTGCTTTTGCATGAAAATTGTTTCTGTTCTTCGTCGACTGTAATTAAGCCATGAAACTCGTGAATTAATTTTGCAGCTCTTTCAGCCTGTACAAAATTCGCAGTTTTTCCCTGAAGAACACTGCTTTAAATTTTCAACCGAGAAAACAAATGTTTGCACTTCGTGGATATAAATTCACCATGGTTTTTCCTAAATCCGAATGTAGGCAAGCATTGATTAAATTGCAAAAGATACAAACTAATGTACAATCTATATACACGACAGCTAATTTTGCATGCCATACAAAATAGAGCAGCATATTTCTGCCATCAAAGGAGTGTACCTTTCTACAAAGTCAGATGTACTCTCCTTTTCTAAATTACATACCATTTTGCGTTCCTTGCTCAATTTAAGTTGAAAACTTAGGAAACTATCTTGAGTGAATAAATGGCTCTTGCCAAATTTCACGCTTGATTCACTGCACGAGGATGCCTTATTTTCAGTTCTTTGCCTCTACGTCCATGCAAAAATATAACTCAATTAGTTCTCTGTAGTCGTCTCTCCAGAAGGATTTTTGTTTCAATTAAACCAAATAGAAATGTAGCAACTACTCACTTTGTGTATCATTTAAATATCTTTTTAGAGTAGTTATATCAATTTGATGCCGCCATTCAAAAAAGTTCTTTCTAACATTTGCCCAGGCAGCATTGAGACGACCAATGTTACATGCAATTGTGTTGCAGCTCATTATCAGCACTTTATCACTTACTCAGAGCATTCAGAACAACTTCACCTTGGTGTTTATCATATGAAGTAGTTCTCTATTACGAAATGTAATTACGAGATAGATTGGCAGTAGTTCTTCTTTAGAACTTATTACACCCAGACCAGGCAACAACCTGCCATTCCACTGAATGGTCACGACATGGAACACACCATTTTAAAATCGGTTTTTATAGCTTTTCCTGATTTCTTCCTCGTTTTTGTCCTTATTCGTCGAATGGAAGACTTGTTTAGAGAAAAATCGTCAATACTAAATCTAAGTGCTCCCACGATAACTTGAAGAACGTAAACTGAATCTCTTACACTTAACTGGCATCTAAGGTAGCTATTAATTTAGGAGTAATGATATTTTTTTTCTTCTGCGCTTTGCAGCAGTTCCTGATTGAATTATTTCGGGTGGGTTTGTTAAATGCTCTTCCTGATGTTCTCCTGAACTAGAAGATGTGTCGTTGAGTTCTTCAAATGGCAGGAACAAATCACAGGACGCTGAAGAACTTGACTACCCGCTGGTGCACATATATTTAAGTATTTTTTTGTTCGTTTATTTTCATTTGTTTTAGCCTTTTCTTTCTTTTTCAGCAAGATTTACCTACATACCAAGCAACCTGGCCTCCCCGGCTCTCTCTGTCGCTGTAAGAAGATTTTACCCTCCTTTGTTTACATCGTTTCGAGGGCGTAACTATGTGCAATACCATAAACATTATCCAGTTAACGTTTGAAATCCTTTTCCGTTCACTGACAAACAACCATTGATTTGCTTGCATTCTTTTTCAACTGTATCCATAATATTCTCCATAATGTAATGCACTCGTGTACAGCGACATTAGAAGTTTCACTGCCAGTCAGTTTGTCTTCGCGGATATTAAACAATAAAACTGATAGAACACCTGCAGTTTGCCTCTTCTAGTAAAAATATGCTCTTTCTAGCTCTTCGTAATCCTAAAACCATCTACTAGAACAAAATAATACGTGATACCCATTCAATAACTGTTACGACAGTAACATTTAACGTAGGCCACTACTCTTTCCGTAACTTACATGAAGATGAATCGGTGCTAGTCGGCACGGGTTACAGTTCTCCAAATGGCGTAAAAATTTATTTGTGAGTGATCTGGGGCAAAATGAAAATAATAGGATCTATGCGTTACAAAATTTTAACTTTGAAAAATAACGGACACCCTAATGTGGGTATTGACGTATGTAGTTACATGTCTGTTCTTTTGTGTGTCAATTTCTTGATGAGGGTCTGATTGTGTTTAATTCTATGGTTTTCACAAGTATTGACGTATGTCGGTGAAATGTGTGCTATGTGTGAGTATAGGTAAGCCAGAGTATGAATATGTGTGGTTGTATGTGCTTCAGTAGGTGTGTTATTTAGGGAGTCTGCCTTAGTGAGTTGATGGGAGAGTTCGTGACTTTAGCCGTGTATGTGAACGCATGTGTGAATGTGTACTGAGGTATGTTGGTGCCTATCCGCGTGTGAGACAGTTGGTTAGTGAGGTTCTGAATGTGTGTAATTCGATTTGGTTCGGTGTGAGTGTTTAGGAGTGTCGGAATACGTTGGTGGATTTAAATATCTCAGTTTAGATAAAACCAACAGGCAAAACTTTATGGCTGAAAAACATTGAATAAAATTTTACTTTACAATTAAATGAAGATGTTATCCTAGATGCCATTTTCCATTCAATACTGTCTCGCTCTCGTGCCATTGCACATGGAATTTCGAAATGTGAAGATTCATAGGGAAAATGTCATTTTTGACAGTTGGCGCTTTGTCACCATTTTTACCCCCACTTCACAGGAAGGACATGGTTTGAGTGATTTCAAATTTCTCTCGTTGCTGCGCTAATTGTGTTTGACAGCTGTTAGAGTCCCGTCATCGTGTGGGGTCATCTAACAATTGTTTGCAACATGTAAACAAATCGGCTGCGAAACCAAGAAACGTCCCATCTCTCGACTCATTCCTGAGTGACACTCTTATATACACCGTGGGTCATCCTTCTTGGACAAGCCTGATATTAATTACATATTTAGTAAAAAAGACGTTAGCTGGCTACTTACCCGATAGAGTAACTGACTATGTTTTAAATTCTGATGAAGCCGAGAATATTTGATTCTTACCTTGTTTTAATGGCTTTCTGTCAGCAAGCTTGGGTGTTTATTATTCCTATATATTAATATACCTCCAAGTGCTCTTTTGATTACACAAACGAAAGAAAACACAAGACGCATACAGCACTACGGTTAAACTCTCATGCTCTAGGCCGGTTACGAACCACCCACCGAGCAAGGTGGGTGAACGGTTAACGTTCTGGCCTCGCATTCGGGAGGACGCGGGTTCGAATCCCCGTCCGGGCATCCAGATTTGGGTTATCCATGGTGTCCCTAAATCACTCCAGGCGAATGCTGGGATGCTTCCTTCAAAAAGTCTATGGCCGAATTCCTTCCCGTTCCTTGTCCCCAGTTCCATCTCGCCTCTAATGACCTTAGCCGTCGACGAGGCGTAAAGCCCTAAGTAAAAAAAAAACAACCAGCGACCCTCGTACGTGGAGCCTGCATTCTCGCCACTACGATACCGTGACCGGCAAGTCGTACCAGTAAGTATTTCTTCCTAGGAATCGTAGATAAACATCTAGAATGGACCACAAACACCACTTGGCGCTCTGTCATATGAATTACGCCAAATCATTCTCCATGCAGAAAAAGAATATTTATTCATTTATTTACTCTTTTTTCACGAAGAGAGAAATGTTATTTAACTGTAACTTATCGTGGACGTAAAAACCACGAAACTTTAATCAAATAAAAAATTTCTTAATAGCGACTTCACCAACTGTTAAAATTGAAAATCAGTTCGAATATTCGCAATAAGCACGGAACTAAACGATCAACGAGTACTAGAAACAGGTTATTACTAAATTTGAGTACGTCTGCTTCATTTCAGCAAAGCTAAAAACTCAAATAGGCTATAGCAAAGAGTTTAGAGATGAGTGTTGTCAAAGCAAAAGTCTAACCATACTAAGGATTCATAACGTGATATTTGTAACAACCGTGTTAGTAAAAATCTTATAGACATGGCAAGCACAATGCCAAAAAAAATAATTAAAACAGCTTCGAGGGAATTTAAGATTTGTAAAACGTATAAAAATTATGATTGATTAGAGTGCTTTCTCTATAGTACGCGTAAAAAAATTCATCAATGTGACACTGCATGTTAAATTTATTCATAAGTAACTCATTAACGATTGAAATAAATGAAAGAATGCAAGAAAAAGCTACAATAATGGCGCATACAGCAAATTATTACTTAAAGAAAATCAGTTTCCAGTATTTGGGTGTCATCCAATATTCAACCATTTTTCTGAACGTTTTGTATGGAGTGTGGCTCTTCATGGGGCAGAAACGTGGACGCTGAGGCAGAAGATGAAGAACGGAGAGAAAGAAGCGTTTGAAATGTGGAGGAGAATGGAGAGGATAAGCTGAATGGAAGAAGTGAATGATGTGCTGGAAAGAGTTGGTGAGAGGAGGAAAACACGTTACAGTGTAGCTCCCATCTAGGGCTAACAATCCTAATTATAACACGGTTGTGTACATGTTCAAAAGAAATTCAAACCAAACAAAGGCTTAATGTGGTCTCAGATGGCCCAAATGAATATACATACTCGTACATACATATGTCGTATCCTCCTGCAAGATTTTTTGTGTATGCAACATGTTCTTACTGAGCGTATCACTTTTTTCTTCATTTCTATTATTGACAAAAAAAGAACACACCAAGATCAAAAAAAAAAAAAAAGTGTTAGAGACCGATACCATCAATGTAAGTTCCATCTCTGCCGAAGATATTGGCATTGCCTGTAATATACACTGCAAAGAAAAGAAAAAACTACTCGAAATTGGAAGACGAATAAAGTGTAGCAATTTGATTGTTCAGGACAGGAGGAAAGACATACTGGTAACGGATATTTTAGTCTACAGCATGATTTCAAAACTACTTTACCCTCATTTTTATTTTTTCTACCAATATATATTTGAAGTATTTGGGTTCCTCGCCTCGTTTCTATGTAGCTTTTGTAGAAGAAATCTTTCTTCATAATGAATCTACACATCACATAACGATGTATCAAGATGTTATTCTTACTCAAATACGTATTTTTTCAAATGTCAAATAGAAGGCCATTTCAAAGTCAACCTATATAGTTACAGGATATGAAACTGCTTTTCCAAGTAATATATCACCGTGGTTGAACGTTAGGAAAAACACATAGTATTTCTTAATTTACTCACAAAAAGAAAAATGTATAATTTTTAGACTCTCATTACGTATCAACCATATATAGGATCACATTTTCAGCTACAGCTAAAATTGGAAAATGCAAAATGTGAATAACTTCTCAAAAAACTGCTATAGGTATGCATTTGCAGAGATATGTAAATACTCAGAGTACGGCGCTGCGGTCTGCAACGCCTCTAGAAGACAACAGGTGTCTGGCGCAGGCGGTAGATAGCTTACTGCTGCTACAATGGCAGGATATCACGATTTAAGTGAGTATGAACGTGGTGTTAAAGTCGGCGCACGAGAGATGGGACACAGCATCTCCGAGGTAGCGATGAGGTGGGGATTTCAGTGTACGACCATTTCACGAGTGCACCGTGAATATCGGGAATCCGGTAAAACATCAAATCTCCGACAACGCTGCGTTCGGAAAAAATCCTGCAAGAACAGGATCAACGACGACTGAAGAGAATCGTTTAACGTAACAGAAGTGCAACCCTTCCGTAAATTGCTGCGGATTTCAATGCTGGGCCACAAACAAGTGTCAGCGTGTGAACCATTCAACGAAACATCATTGATATGGGCTTTCGGAGCTGAAGGCTTACTCGTGTACCCTTGCTGAGGGCACGACACAAAGCTTTACGCTTCGCCTGTTCCCGTCAACACCGACATTGGACTGTTGATGATTAGAAACATGTTGCCTGGTGTGACGAGTCTCGTTTCCAATTGTATCGAGTGGATAGATGTGTACGGATATGGAGACAACCTCATGAATTCATGGACACTGCATGTCAGAAGGGGACTGTTCAAGCTGGTGGAGGCTCTGTAATACTGTGGGGCGTGTGTAGTTGGAGTGACATGGGACCCCTGATACATCTGGATACGACTCTGACAGGTTACACGTACGTACGCATCCTTGCTGTCATCTGTATCCATTCATGTCAACTGTGGATTCCTCCGGAGTTGGGCAATTCCAGCAGGACAATGCGACACCCCGCACGTCCAGAATTGCTACAGAGTGGCTCCAGGAACACTCTTCTAAGTTTAAACACCTCCGCTGGCCACCAAACTCTCCAGACATGAATAGTATTGAGCATATCTGGGATGCCTTGCAACGCGCCGTTCAGTTAAGATCTCCACCCCCTCGTAATCTTACGGGTTCCCTAGTACTCTTACGGGTTTATGGACAGCCCTGAAGGATGCATGGTGTCAGTTCCCTCCAGCACTACTTCAGACATTAGTCGAGTCAATGCCACGTCGTGTTGCGGCACTTCTGCGTGCTCGCGGGGCCCTACACCGATATTAGGCAGGTTTACCAGTTTCTTTGGCTATTCAGTGTATATTTAAGAGACTCAAGCAATAACGAAACTATACGTAAATAAAACAAAGCAAATTTAAATCATAATAACAAGCGACCATACTTTAAAATCTAAAAAATCAAATGTTGAGTACTACATAAAATTTATATATCTTCCCTTATGTACATTCACGAATTTAAACAGGAGCCAATACAAATTAGTTACTACCCTGAGGTCTGCAACTGCGTGTGTATGAGTGTGCTGGGGGGAGAGAGTCGATTTATGCGAAGTCTGTTCTACATGTAACGCAACTATTGCTGGAAAAAAATTAAACACTTGTGCAATTCTTTTCTGCTTCAAACTAGAAGTATTGATCATCCCGTCATTTACATCAGCCACAATCCCATAGCTGGAAGCAATAATGAAAGGCCTCTTGGTGAATGGCTGATATAATTTTCGCAACAATGCACGCGATTCTTTCCATTCGACTTAAAAAATATTTTTTCTGTTCATCATATATAGATGAAAACCGATTATTTTCAGCACTAGACGCTACATATACGCTTTTCTTTCCTACAATAAAAAATGTATCTTACTGGCCATTAATACCAGTTTTACGAAAAAATTATGATGATATACAGAGGAGCAGAGCTTTACATCTTCTCCTCAGGTGACTACTGAATAACTCCAGAGTCGTTGGGATCTGTATTATTTCATTTAAAAACAACGTACTGCCGTCTGTTACTAAACAAATAAACCGCCCCTACAATTTCCATTTATTAGAAAAAATGACAAAATTTGTAAAATTTATTATGAATGGGAGAACTAGAGTTTCATATACGATAAAGCACAAATCTTTGATCTAAAAACTGATAAGACAGAAACAAGGAATGCGGAAATTGCCATGTGATATAAAAGTAGCATACATTATGTTTTTAGAATATTAAATTTATTTATCTTTTTATGTACTAGATTGCTTTTGTTCTGAATAGCAGTCTGCTTTACCTAGCAGGTAAGCAAACGTCTTCTAAAATATTTCTTTTAGTCGAATACCGTACCAATAAATCAAACTGAATTATTAACTTATAATCTGTGTAGCTGACCAAATTTTTTTCCCCTAAGGGTCTTTAAATCAGTAAAAGGATATACGATACTCTCCTTATACCGAAAAACATGGTTTTCTGTGGTCCAGTATATAATACATAAAGTCAGAAACACTGCCAACAAGAATTAATGGTACAGTGCATATATCTCACATATCTGTAGAAATGAGCAAATGGAATAATATTTCACAAAAAGATAAGTATTTCACAGTTCTAGGACTTATGAAAATTTTTTATGGCTTTACAGCTCATCTCCGCCGAGTTCAATAGAGGCGGGAGCAACGAACGGGAAGGAATTTGGCCATGGTCTTTTGAATGAAGTTGAACCATCCCGATATTCACCTAAAGTGATTTGGGGAAACAGTGGAAAACCCCAAACTGGATGTCCCGACGGAGATTCAAACCCGCGTCCTTCCGAGTGTGAAATTCAGCCCAAAATTTATAGAATGGACGGTATGTCTGATAATGGCGCAATTCAATATGCAGATTCTCCACTCGTTCACATATACATGGACTGGAGAATGTACTGATACTACTGAATCAGTCTTATAAAGTTCAGTGGAAATTTATTTTATATAACATAAATTGCTTAGTAAACAGTGGAAAAGAGGCACAATACTTGAAGACAGTCAAGTAAACAAGAGACATTAAATAACACATTAATCAATGGTATACGTTTTGATAATAAATATATTCAGTCTGCAGATGAATCTGACATTTTAATGTAACTCATGACCTCAAACAGTGACTTGTATTAAAGTCATTCAGATTAAAATAGAATGAAACGGGTTCACCATAATATCTGCACAAGGGTAATTTAAATGATAAAGTAGAAGGCATAGCTGCCGATGAGGATTTGCTAAGTATTAGGATTAGCATTTGAAACGAAAAAGAGGACCATGATCATAAATTAATGATGTTTATCTAACATTTTTTGTTTTGTGTTTCTCCAAGTATTCCGATTTCACATCCCTGTGAACCAACGTTGCAAGTGAAACTGACTTATAAATTGTTGGTCTGAGATTGGTGGCAGTTTTGACAATTATGCATACAACTGTTACGTTTTTCAACTCGTAGCTATAGTACGGTAAGTATTATTCCAGTCGATTGGTTTCCTGCATCAAACGATGACTACAGTGACTCGAAGGAAACAGTGTGAAGGGCAGGGCGACGAGTCAAGTCAGCAGAAAAACTGCACATGGCTCCTTTAAATATTTTTTGAGGATTCCGTAGGCCTATATGTACAAAAATATCATTTTCTCAACATGAACTAGAGGCGAATATGAAAATTGCATTTAATAGCCTTGTTGATGCGTTAACAGTTCAGTACTTTTTCATTAACCTTTTTTTCTGTTTATGGTTTCAATATTTACAGAAATATATGATGGGTAATTACAGGTGATACCTCTCCAGGAAAAAAGCAGATATGCCCGAGACTAATGTAAACCTATGGTAGTATTTGCTGTTAAATGACATACTTACGTCTACTTGACTTACAAAAGTGTTTATAACACTCAGTCACGTTGGTTAGGGCAACGATACCAGAGTTTAAACTTAATCCAGCTTGGCCCTTCAAGTACAGAAACCCATAACGTTCAGATTGTGAAGTCTAATGCTAGTAGTCGATTCCTTGAGTGCAAAATATTTTTTTTTTATTCTTAGACTTTACGTAAAAATAGAGTTTTGCGAAATTGACGCCATGTCCCCTATTTTTTTTTTTTTTTTTTTTTTTTTTTTTTATGAACTGTTGATATTTATTGAATAAGTTTTACTGATAGTTATAAAATCCTCGCTATGTAAATCCTTTCACTTGTAATTAAACTCCACCACAGAAAAAATGATGTACAGCATCAAATAGGACGTAAAGATCGCAAACGAATGGAATCGGCAGGATCTCCTAGCGTAGCTGACTCACCAGTATTCTTCATGCGTATCTGCCCTGCTTGGGGAGACGTGTCGGCTGTCCTATGGCTTTCGTTTCCCGTTAGGAGCAGATAACGGAGGAACGACCGCGCTCAAAATGGCTGCCGATACACACAAAAGGGCCTAATGTGCCGAAGACCACCCGCTTCCAGAAAGCTAACCCTTCCCGGAATGTTGCTATCTGATAGACCTTCCGCTGAGTGACAGTAGGTATGTTGTGTGCCATACCACGAAATGAGCAGTTAGTCCAGCTGCGGCCCACCGGGTATAAATCCTGCACTCAAAATAACATCAGAACAGGAATGGAAAATATAGAGAAATTAAAAACATCCTAAACTTATGTTTGTCTTTATCTCTTGCCATTAAGAAAGGTAATCACCATCATTAGCCAGTTCAATCGTGTACTGATGTAAACTGTTAAAGAGCAATGAGATAATAAAGGACTTCGACATTTTTCTCATCGTAGAACGATCCTTAGTAAGCAAACGTAGTGGATAAATGGTATTCTTCTGGCCTCGCATTCAGGATGATGCGGGTTCGAATCCCCGTCCGGCCATCCATTTTTCCCCCCTTACTGCTTTACGCCTCGTCGACGGCTAAGGTCATTGGAGGCGGGCTGGGACTGGAGACAAGGAAGGTGAAGGAATTCGGCCATGGCCTTTTTGTTGGAAGCATCCCGGCATTCGTCTGGAGTGATTTGGGGAAACCATGGAAAACCAAAATCTGGATGCCCCGACGGGTATTCGAACTGGCATCCTCCCGAATGCGAGACCAGAGCGTTAACCATTCACCCACCACGCTTGGTCCGGCCACCCAGCTTTCGGTTTTGTATGATTTCTCGAAATCACAAAAAGGCCATGGCTGAACTCCTTCCCGTTCATTATCCCAAAATCTTTCCCGTCTCCAATGACCTCGACGTAGACGAGTTGTAAAATCACAACAAACACAGACATCTTTAAAGTTTTTTTCCAGCTGAGTTTAGCGACCATACGTACGTTTTTGTCCCATCGGTCTAGCGGTCTTTATTTCGGTACTCCACAGTCTATTGGAATCAATTGTAACAATATTTTAGCCATATTTGACCGTTCCTTCAGGTGACATGGCCAGCTCTTTTGCCGTTTCGAGGTAGCCGTTTACTCTTAGAGCTTTGGTTCGCAATTAGATGTACGCGTACCCCCAGGGAAGTTCACATTATGATGGTTAATTGTTTTATTTGCTTAAGGCAGAACCTTTAGTAAAATTAACAGGTTACATTTAATTTATTGTCTTCTAGTTATTCAATTTAGTGACCAACTGGGGAAATTAGTAACCAACTGGAAGAAAAACACAACCCCATTAAAAATAACAAATTGTTATTATTCTCGCAGTCACAACGCGGAATTTGCACGACTTTACATTGTAGACGCATCTAATTTTGGTTTTTTAACTGTTGAGATTTGTATAGTTATCTCAGACCATTTTTTCTTGTTGACGTAACGGTGTTAGTACAAACAGTGCACCACAATAACGGTTACATGTTTGTTTCGAAAACTTGTATTAAACGACAGATAAGAGAATTTTTGCTCATATTTACAGCGTATAAAAGGCTGGAGGTATATATTGAGTGACAGCAAAACAGTGTGGTCGTTAGTAGGGATGGGCAATCAAAAAAATATATCGATAAATATCGAAACGATATTTATAAACACTATCGATATATATCGGGGAAAAAATATCGATATTTCGATATTTTTGTCTAAAGTGAGTAATTATCTTAAAAAACAAAAATCATAAAATACATCAAAATATTTAAGAAAATTCTGAAAATTAAAGACACAGGTAGAAATTATACAAACTTTTATTAATTTATTATTTTTTTTCAATCAATCAAACCAGTATTCGTCTGATATGGACATCAAAAGGACTCTCTGTTTTATGTGCTCCCCCGTCAATCTACTCCTGTTGTTCAGTACAGCTAAGTTGACTGCAGCAGCCACACTCTTGGACGACACAGAAGAAGCTTGACAAATAAGGTATTTTAGCGCGCTGGAGCACTGGAAATTCACCCAAAACTTTACTGGGTCTGATTTTCTGTCTATTAATGGTTGGTCCAGATACTGCTTAAGCTCATTAGGAACTGAGCCAGAGCTTGGAACCTCTTGCATAACAGTAGTGCTAAGGGATAATAGCTTTTCATGTGCGGACCAAATTGATGCGTTATCTGCGATATATTGTGTTGCTGCTGTAGACCTTACTTCTGGAGAACTTTGTCCTCGTCGTCTAAGTTCCAAGCGAATATCATTACTTATTGTAGATATCGCATTTGACACACCGATTGGAGAAGTGAAGTGTATACGTTTGAAACGCGGGTCCAAAATGGTAGCTGCTACAAAGAATGTATTTCCTTCTAAAGGACTTAATTTCTCTTGAATTCTTTGGAGTAAAGCCTCTTTTACCGTGAATCATAAAGTGGTCGAAGGAATAGCTTGTTCCGTTACTTGTCGAATCAGATTTGTAACAGGAACGGCTAAGCTAGCAGTCACATAATTTGTACCACTAACCTCTTCAGTAGCTTCTTTGAAAGGACCAAGCAGGACAATGAGGTCACGTATTACATTAAGCTGTTAAGTTGCTACCATATCAAGTGTGTTTATATTTGACTGACTTTTTGTAGCTAAGATTTTAGCTACAATTGCAGAGAGTCAGACAAATCGTTCTAACATATTAAAGTAGGAGTTCGATCTAGTGCTAACAGCTTGTGTCAAAGTCAACACCTCTCCTTCCTTTTCCCCAGATGCTTCTTGTTCAGATCTTAATAGATCCATAGCATTGACAGACTGCTTAAAATAAGTCACAATACTTTTTGCGTGATCGCAGAGTGCTGCAAATGAATTATTTTCACTTAACACTACATCAACGATTTTCATCATCAGAGCTTGACCAGTAAGTTGCAATTTCTAATCACCAAACCTCTCTGCATTGCGTATGGTGCAAGGGCATACGATGTTGTTGATGGCGATTCATCCGTTGGATGGGAATGTTAAGCTTGGCGCCCCCTCTAGAATGTTTCGCAAAAGTAGGCCTGAACATGCCGACACCGGCTTCCACCCTCTCCCTTCTTTCTCATCTCTCATCCACAACACTCTATACCATAGGTTCCCAACCTTTTTTGACATGCCGCCCCCTTTTCGAAAAAAAATTATTCACCGCCCCCCTGATTAAAAAAAAAACAGCATCAAAGTCTTTTGTTGTAATCAACGTTGTGTAATCCATAGTGCTTCAATTTAATTGGCTTGTTACCCACTTCTTCAGACAGTGATTTGATGGCACCCCTCTTAGGTCTATTAAACATTGAAAAACAAGGAAAGATTTTTAAAATTACTTTATTAAAGAATGTTAACAATATTTGTGCCTTGTACAAAATTTGATCAAAAGCATATATTGAAAATTATTGTAAAATTATCAGTGAGAGGTCTGAGCTTGATACAATGATACTAATTTTTCTACATTTGGTTCTATATTTGTCAGCAGGAGTCTTAAATCGCTGCGTTCCACTACTGACAATCTGTTTCTTTTCTTTGTTGGTAAATTGCTTACTACACTAAATCCCCTTTTGGCTAAATATGACGACGAGAAAGAAATAAAAAAAATCTTTTTTGTTGCAGCTCATAAAGCCGAATATAAATCTGTAATTTGCCACTGTAGCCAAAATTCTTGATATCCATTTTTTAATTTCAATTTTAATTCTTCATTAGTTGACAGTTCTGTCAACTCTTCCTGTAGAGATAAATCTGCTGTTTGAATGTTTGAGAAAGGTTCTAATACCCAATCTGGAATGGTCTGTTAAGAATATCCTGAAATCTGTTTTTAAATTCTTATTTAAGCGCTTCCAAATGTTGACCAAATACTAAAATATCTTAATCATTTGTTTCCACAGAGAAAAGATTTGGAAACTGATAGAATTGTCTTCGACCCACATTCTGTTTGTGAAAGGCAAGTTTTCACATGAACGCACAAATAACTTACTTTCCTTTGATCAAATTAAAATTATCTCCTTGCAGCTGTAGGTTTGTTTCATTAAATTTATGATATAGATCAGTTAAATAAGCTATATCATTCTTATTTTTCCTTAAATTCTCTCTTAAAGAATCATCTTCGTTTTCAGAAAACGTTATAATGAAGTCAAAAACGTCATAAAATCCTGTTAGACAGGTGCCCTTTGACAGCCAACAAACTTCTGTGTGCAATAGCAAACGATTGAAATCCTCGTCATTTTCATCACAAAGTTTTCCAAATAATCTACTATTGAGAGCATTGCTTCTGATCTTGTTAACTGCGGTAATTACATACTGTAGGCTAGTGAGCAGTGTAGACGATCACTTAGGTTTTTTGCAACCAAATGGTGTCTGTGAATTACAAAATACACGGCGACTACATTTGGTACTGCCTTTTTCAAATATGAAATCATCCCTCGGTATCGTTCAACCATTGCCGGAGCACCATCAATAGCATTGGACACGATATTATTCATAGGAATACTTTTTTCTTCAAACTAGTGTTCCAAAATTTAAAATATAGATTTTCCTTTAGTTTCAGTTTCTAATTTTTTTGCGAACAGTAATTCTTGAAATTTTTTTCACCTTTAATAAGCGAACGTACGCAAGAAGTAATGAATCATTGTTTGGTAAAGTAGATTCATCAAGCTGTAAAGAAAATTCGGCAGTCTTCAAAAAATCAGTTCGAGAACTCTCCACGTCCTCGGAACATTTCGTCGATTCACCTCTGTACTGCGTTATTGCTAATTGGGATTCCCTTAATATCAGACGCCAACTTGTGCAGTATAGTATGCAGAACCTCACTCACAGATGGCAGTTGCAAATCTTCCCCAATCGTGTTCGGTTTTCCCGATTTATCAATAACCAAGGAAATATTGTAAGAGGCACGAAGGCCACCTGCGTCTTGTTTGGATGCCGCTGAAAACATACCAGCTAAAGGTGGACCTCTTGAATTTTGTTCTTTGAGCATTTGAAAGTAAGATAAACTTTTATCTTTTCTGTCGGGGTGTATTTTGGTTAAATGTTCTTCTAAACGTGGAGGTTTCAGAGCTTCATTTGAGAAAACGCTCAGGCAAATCAGGCACATTGGTAATGTTTTGTTTCAGGGTGCCTCAATTAAACCATATTTAAAGTATTCGACATTGTACTGTCTACATTTTTTTCTTTGAATGTGACATTTGCGAAAATAAAAATAAATTTTCATATGACCACCACCACGTTATTCCATTAAATAGATTTACTATTACAATTTAATTAAATAAATTGAAATTTGTGTTCATTATTTCATGAATATTTTGCGACCAACAAATAAACAGTAAAAAAGTTATTATTTATTTAAATTTATTTAAAATGTATAAATACAAATTTTAAAAATATTTTTAAAATACGTTACCGCCCAGCCACGGAAAATAGTAGTAATGAAATGTGAGTAATAAAAATTATTAAGCTTTATCGAAAAAATTTAGAAATAAAAGTTGTTAATTATAACTCGTTTATTTAACTTTGGTAAATAAATTTTTCTTTAAATTTCTCAGTTGAAAAATCTTCATAAAATAACTTAGATAAAAGTGACATCATTAATCTGCCACTTCCGGTTGGCAGATCTTTATCAAAAGTGGATAGAGTTGAGATATTCAGGTCCGAAACTTGAATATGTAATTTCATAACAAGCTGTTCGACAGAATTTGCTCAAACTGACACACAGGCAGTCATAAAGATGGATGGAGAACAGTTAATTCGAGTTAATATAAGTCTAGTTCATGGTTATATTAGCAACCCGTACATTGGCGGGATAACTGAATGTCTTCAGAGGACGTCTATGTGTGAGCCAGCGACAGACAGGACCCCTCGCACCCCACTAACACACAGTCCTACACACCGTCTTCGATTTACGCATTTTCAGCTAAAATGGTGAAGATGTTCTAAGTTATTTTATAAAAATATCGTAGAATTTCATCTCTATTAAAATTAAAAGGCGCAGTATAATGAATAAAAATTTAGAGAACGAGGCGTATCAGTGCGTTTCTTAAGCCATATATCCCAAATGCAGACTTGAGGTTTTTCCAATTTTCAGATTTTTTAGTAATAAGTGGAAATGCTCAAAAGAAACAGTAGACTCATGTGACCCAACTTGATGGTACTTTGGGATTCGGTTGTTTATAAAAAGATGAAGAAAGAACAGAAAACAAAAATTAAAATATTGAAGAAAAATTTGAGAATCGAAGATTAACTGAATTTTGTAATTTGGTAAAAAATGTCTCATCCAATTTTATAACCATCTGTTTGATGCGCCTTAAATCTAGCGTAAGAGGCCAGTGACTGAAATTTTCCATTTTTCATTACCATTCTTTCTGACAAACTAAACTTGTTTTGTGTTATAATTTGATTTTGAATGAACTCGTACAAACTGCTCGGACATTTGGTAAAAATCGTAACTTTTGATACAAATTCCCCACACATTTTGCAAATGCTCATTTTACTTTTTAACTTTGACAACTATCTTATACACGCGCATGCGTTTTAACCGAGGTCTACAACACAAGAATTTATCAATGCAATTAATTACCATGGGGAAATGCTGAATAATTTTTCCACAAACAGTAAAAAATTTAAAATTAAAATTCCTAAAGGGAAAAAGTAGATAGGTGGAGGAACCTAAAATAAAATAAAACAATAATAATAGGAAAGGGATACACAGGAGACAAGAAAATTTCCATCATAGCAATTAAATTATAATATAAATAATATAGGCCTGTGACTAAAATCTTCAATTTTTCGCGATAAAGTATAACTAGCTGCATACAGAGCTCATAACTGACCGATGCCCTTCGAACCGCCGCGCCGTCAGGACTGTCGACTTGCTGAAATCCTAAGGGAGTCAGCCAGCGTATTGTAATACTGACTGGTTCCATCCACACATCCGGAGGGACTGATCCTTGATGGATACTGAGTGGCCTTGCCACTGTGTGTGTGTGTGGGCGACTAAGGGCTAAGCGTGACAGGGGGTACGACTGACGGACAAAGTCTGTCCAGGACACTCAATAATCTATCTCTCCAGCGTATGAGCGGATTTTGTCGATACGTTAAAAAGTTATTTTTCCATTTTCAAAGCCGGTGACCATACTATTTAATAATTTTCCATTATAAAATAATTTCCGGCACCATGATTACTTCTGTTCCATTATATATAACGATTGCTGGTAAAATGTAATTACAAACAAAATGGAGGACAGGAAAATACTTTTAAAAAATATTAACCTCTTTCTTCCCTACTACACACATTCAATTCCACAAGCTCCTAAGTCGACACACTTTGCACCTATAGTTGACACTCTTTCCATAACCCTAAATTACCATGGGAACAACAGTTGACCAACTGACATCGTAAAGAAAGCACACAGCAGAGGCCTGGACCAAGTGAAAGAAATTGCAGATCCAAATGCGGTCTCATGCGAGAGAACACAGGCACCACGAGCTGTGAGCTTCTGGGGGTATTTTATGGTCAGAGAAGCAACTCTACACAATTCCCTCCATATAAAAAACTTATTTTTAAAAAAATGTCAGATAGCCTAAGGGCGTTTTCACACACACCGGCAAAATTAGATTAACTGAGAGTTAAAGTACTTCCTGAAGCTGCTATTTCGCTAACAAGATACGCGCTTCCGAATATGGTAACCACATGCACTGCAGAAACTGTTCACCATCGACAGAAGGGACTATCACGGAACCCGTGGATCCGTTCAGTTAACCTGACAGTGTTGCTGGTTTTCTGGATCACAGTATTTTCTTAAATTTGATACAACTTCATGTCAACCATAGGTATCCTTACCCTTTGTAAAAATCTCTAAATGTCAAAAATTATATGATTCTTAACCCTCCTTACAATGTGTGATAAATGATGTTGATAACAATAATAGTAATAGTAGCAGTGATCAGTACAGAATCGAATACATTTAGTTAGCACATGATACAAAAATAAAATAAAGGTTAAAACTTAGTTGAAATTTCACAGCACATTCCTCACGTAATATCGATCAGTAAATAGAATAATAAGCAAATGATTATAATGATTATAGATATTCAAAAATAAATAATCTTCAGTAAGTAGGCCCAGGTAAGTTGTAGATAACGCACAGGTTCACAGTCGCTCTGTCTGAAGGCACTACCGAACAATCGAACACTAATCAGTGTAAAGGTATAAGCATTGTTGATCGAGCCGGAACATAAACATACTAACAATGGTGATCCCTGTGGTGCACAGCGCTAGCTGCGACTCATTCACGAACTATTGAAGCAGGTGTTAGGAGCAAAACTATTGTTTGTATTGTGTACTAATACCAACTTTTAGTGCACAGCGCTTGCTGAAACTCATTCATGAACTATTCAAGCAGGTGTTAGGAACAAAGATATAATCTATTAATACCAACTTTTAATCCCCATTTGAAGGACATTTGGAATTACTTGCTGAAACATTTGTTCAATGTTTTTTGTTATTAATTAATCTCATCGGCAAGTCCTTGCCAGTGTTGACTAGGGGGGCGCTGGTTGGCCGTCAACGCCCCCCAAGTTTGCCTTTGTTCACAAACGCCCCCTTCGAGCTCTCTAACACCCACCGGGGGGCGGTACGGCCCACGTTGGGAACCACTGCTCTATACCGAGCCACACAGTGTCACTGTCATACACACTTAGGAGCACTGTTACACTGAGGAAGTAACGGGGAATTTTTTTTAACTGCTTAACGTCTCTTAACATTGAGGTCTTTAGAGACGGGAAAGGATGGGGGACAAGGAATGGGAAGGAATTCGGCCATGGCCTTTTGAAGGAAGCATCCCAGCATTTGCCTGGAGTGATTTGGGAAACCATGGAAAACCCAAATCAGGATGCCCGGACGGGGATCCGAACCACCATTCTCCCGAATGCGAGGCCAGAACGCTAACCATTACACTACCATGTTCTGTGAAACGGGAAACCACCCCAGTTCATCTTCCTAGGACTTTCCTTGGAGGGATATACATCACCCGTGGTAATCGCCTACAACCTGACACGGGAGAGGCGTTCGAAGAGGACCTTACTATCAGTAAAAACCATTGGTGTCTCAGTGAATAAAAAATTAAAAACCGCTATCACTACATCAATCGAAGACAGCAATCACAAGAAAGTATTCTTTAGTGGGGCTGTAATTCACGAGAAAGCTATTTGCATATTTTAAAGAGCATTACAATGAAATTTAGGATAGAGGATTTAAAGCAATCCAGAATTGGTCTATTAAATTCAAAATGCGATAATCACTCCATTACATTAAAATTTTTCTGTATACTTGGAACGTATTCCCTATAATCCTATATAAACTAACATACTGTATTCAAGGTTTCCGTATTCAAGATTTTCGTATTTGCGGCTAATTTACGCAAAGTATTCCTTGCGATTAAGGAGTTTTGACTGTAGACTAGATTGTAGACATTTAAATGAATTAAAAGTCATTCATAATGACTTGTGGTTCACCAACCCATTAATTTTTATTCGTAAATGAAAAAAAAAACAGTTGAAAAGATAATATTTCAACTACAAAGATAAAACAACCGCTTACATGCTAACATAAAAATGACGTTAATGTAAAATTGATAAAATTTAACAGCTTTTTTTAACCTATCAACCGCTGATGAAGCTGTTATATTTCGACGAATTCACTTTTTAAGACACTTTCAGAAGATTGGATATATACGTATATTTATCTTATATACATGTAACGATTAAATTGGATACTGAATTGCGTTCGTAGGAAAAATATCGAATTGGTGCTTAAAATCGATACACTAAATACAATATCGATGTATCGATATATCGAAAATAAAAATATCGGCGATAAATATCGATATTTTTTCTAAAAATATCGATACATCGATATATTTTGCCCATCCCTAGTCGTTAGTAGACCTCCCAGGGGGGCTGAACCTACACGAGCCAAGTTCAAAGGACTCCCGACAAAAATTCTTTCTGTTAATCAAAGAGGAGATAAACGAAAATAACTGTATACTACGCACAACAGTATTAGTTTCAGTGCACTTGAGTGATGGTAGCGGTTTAGCGCTTTCTTGGCCGTCGACGTGGAGGTCGTTTGTGTTGGGGATAAGGAATTAGAAAGGAATGGAAAGTAAAACGGCCTTGTGTTAAACACACCGCAGCAGTTGAATTCTAGTATAGAATTCAAATAGTATATGTTTTCATTACATCCGCATTCAGATTAGGTTCTAGTTAACAATGCCGTCTGCCACACGACACACAAATTAGAAAGCTGCTAAATAAGAACAACAGTCTTCTGTTGGTGGAGTGACATAATATTAATGACAAACTGTTTGCCCGCAAAGTCTTTCACGTGGACTACTAATGTGCGAACCACTCTTGAGCAAATTTTTGGAGTAAGGACTCAGTATTGAAGCTTGGCCGAACTCTAGAAGTATGTACAAAAGAACAGTAAAATAATTGCAGTTTACACGTTTTTTAGTCATAGTAGAAAGTATAAAAGTAGTAAACAGCAAATATTATTCACGAAATTTCTTAGAAAGCAATGTTTGCATCTTTTCTACCGGTATCAAAAGTATGTAAATTTTCGTGAGACAAAATGCATAACCGGTCAGATTCCTTTCTAATTATATGTATTCGTATCGTATTCCGTTGCACGACTTTGAAGAAATTTCCAATATTGTAACACATGCTTAAAATCTTATACGAGTCGCTGGTAGTCCGGCTGAGCTCAGAAAATGTATAAATTCTCACTGAATTGTCCATTTATTCTTCATCCCCTGATCTCTATTCAGACAACTTTAAGACTATTTACACCATCTCTTCTGTGGCCTACCCACAGTTTTCTTTCCTAACGATTATTTGTCTCGTATTTTTTTAATTATTGACTGATGATTTCGTTTCATTCAATTTTTCTGCCTATTCATCAGTTTTAAATTTTGCCCCTATATTTTTTATCCTTTTTAGCTGAATAACGTTCGTGGAAATTCTTCACAGCGCTTTCACCTCGTTAGTTTTCATTAACGTTTGATTTTTGATGTTAGGTTGATTCTTAATAGCCTATATCATCATTTGTCGTAATTCAGGTGTACAAATTATGGGTTTGGCCTCAGTTGATATACATTTTTTCCAGTAAACATCATTAAACATAAATAAAATGCACTCGGGTATCTAGTCGCGTATAAATGCGAAGTTTCGTGGAGTCCATATCTGCCCTCATTGTAAAGCAACTGTAATAACTGTTTGTTTTTGCGGTGTCACGGCAACGGTGGAAGATTCCCTCGACTCATACATGAAAGTGATATTTATTCGCGGTTGGAAGCCTGAAAACATTTTATTTATTTACATCGCCACGAAAAGCTTATTTATATATGTTGCTATTCTTATTTCTTTCGTTGTTTGCTGTCTTACGTCTGTCTCGACATTGTCACATCCAAAGATTTATTTGACAAAGTAATTAAATTTGTATTTATGTTGTACTGTCCTGACTTTCCATCAATGAGTTTATATCTTATAGGAGTTTCAAATGATATCTTGAAATATTGTGACTATCCAGCTGTTTTTTTCTTTAAATTATGGCTCTATTATTTCATTCATGTTGTTATTGAAAATCTCTAAAGTAATTCCCTTATGGTATGTTTTTTCTGGTGGTGTAGATTCGGTGAAATCTCCGCATGACGTTGACTATGTCTTACTGACAATAGACATCTCCATCTGCTTAGTTTCCTTGTTGGAGACCGATCGTGGTGGGTGAGCGGTTAACGTTCTGGCCTCGCATTCAGGAAAAATCCCGTTCGAATCCCCGTCCGCGTATACAGATTTGGGTTTTTTATGGTTTCCCCAAATCACTCCAGGTGACTCTAGTGACCTCAACGTCAACGAGGCGTAAAGCCATAAGTTAAAAAAATCCTTGCTGGATTAATTAGATAATAGCCGCACTACCACTCTTAAATCTGTATAAAGTGGGTTTATTTAGCTGTGATTAGCACCAAAGTTTATGTAGAAATAACGAATCCTTGACTCGTGATCGGATTGATTTGAAAGTATGTATTGTAAAAATCAGAATTTAGAACGTTTTAATTTCATTACTCCAATAATTCATCTTATGTAGGCCCACATATTTTTTATGGTATTCATACCTTTTTAAATGACGTGCTACTTTTGAAACACGTTTTGTTATAACGTTAGTTGTGATGATTTAAAGGAGGAACACTTGTGAAGAGTGAAGACGAAGCCTTGAACCGGGATGTGATTTCCTAACCTTGAGATGAACCGTGCTCAACACAACATAGGCGAGGACAGCGTCCCTGCAACCTTGTGTCACCGTATTTGCAAACCTCTGGCAAAAGTACTTACTTGCTTCGTCACGAAAACAACTGCGCCCACCTTGACGACCGGAAATAACAAAATTACAATACCCACCTGTCTGCCATCAAGGAGTAAGGAGCCCTAAAGAATATCTTACACAATAAAACTATATTTGTAAACATCGCACAGTCGACATGTTACAACATATTTTTTAAGATTAAATCGTCAGTCTTCTGAGACATTAGGATACATAAAACCAATGGCAACTGGAGAATTCTTGTCAATTGTAGCAGTCACTAGAACAGATTTTTTGTCAGATAACTAATTAGAAAACTTTCTTTTTCTACGAATAGTCGCAATTATAGGTAGCAATCGTTTCTGTTTAGTTGATTGTCTATTATTCCCTGCTCCTGTGTTTCCAGTTTTGAGATTATAGATGGTAGTTACATTCATTTTCACCACCCTACTTACAGTACGTGTGAGGTCAATGTGATAGTTGTCTCGGGTATATAAATGTATACTCTTTTATCAGTTTTATTCCGAGTTTTCGTTTGGATTCGTTTCTCGATTTCCTTTTAACTCATGCGCACCATATATTAGTTACCTAAATTTAATTCTCTACTTCCTCATTTACTTTAGTTTGTAATTTGCAACAAGTTTTTTTTTTTTTTTTTTAAAAAAAAAGTACTACAGCGCAGTGTATTTTCCATCAATCTATCAACTACTTCGTTTTTCTCGTCATTTCTCAACCAAGCTCCTTCTACAAATAAAAAGAGCTATCTTTTGGAAGTTTCTATTACAATTCTATTTTCTTCCAGGGCACAGAGCACAGGATCTTTATGTGTAGACTGGTATCAATGAAGGTGATGCATAATAATCAAAGTTAATTACCTTTACAATGTGTTATAGACTGTGATTATGCAGAATTCGATCTTAGTGTCTGAGCATCACTGGCGGGAAAGGTTCTTCCCAAGGATCCAGGCATTTCGCTCGGCTAGACGTCAGCTAACATTTTGAGACCAGCCAGGATTCGCAGTGTATAACCCACAAACCATTCCGTTCAAAGTATTTACAGTTAAGAAAGCGAATGCGTTAATGCTTAACTAACCTCTACCCCTTGAAAATATTTTTAGTCGCATGTGTACCCTGCTTCATCATGGCGTAGTAACAATAAAATATTGAACTCCCCTTTCTTATTTTGCATTCTGTTGCGAATCATACTTTCTTCTTGCCCAAAGTTTCCTTTAGAATTATCTTCATACAGTATTTTCCAAATAATTAACTATAATTGGTATAAATCTGTTAATTAATCAGAACTGGAACACTGTTTGACGATAACATATACATACAGACAAGAACTTAAACGAAATCTGTCAAATATTTTTTACTCAGAGCAACGTGGAATGATTCTTCTCCCGTTATAATACGGAGAAGAAATAAGTTAGTTACAAGAAATAATTCTATTTGTTTCGAAATTCATCATTAGTCACATCTAATGTGGTTGAGGTATGGAGAATACCACCAAGGATCATGAGTATAAAACATCTACAATGTGTACCAAAATTCCAGTTGAAGTAACTGACATATTAGGAACTTTTGTCTGGGACTTGTTAGCGAACCTATTATCTGTGAGGCCTATTCCATGCGCAGTGAGGGAAATTTCACCAGTCTCATAAATTACATCGCCATCTGAGGGCTGGGTGTTTCCATTTGTCACTGCCAAGAGGGTACAGCAAATGATATGGTACCCGTGTCTTATCATATGAGCAAGGCACTTCTATTGCTAAGAAAGTAGAAATGAAAAGGTAAAGGTAACCACTCTTGTTAATTTCACAACAGTTTCTACAACAGATTAACTTCATAATTTCATCCAGACAGTATATCCCGTATAGAAAATATTGTAAACAACCTAGTGGTATCTCACTATACCAACGTCAGAACAGAGATTCGTCTTAGTGGATACTTCAACAACAGGAGAAACGCTGATTACACAAAATCACTTAAAACCGTAGCTCTCTTTATTAATCATCTTTTTATTCATCGTAGATGTCTCAATACTGTCGTCATGTTTTCCCATAATCCGTTTTTGTAGGAGCATTGACAAGTAACTGAGTAAAGGAGAATTAATCTCACAACTACGACATTTTGGTTCTTTACCTTTCTTGAATATGTAGAAACATAAGCAATCTGACGATGTTCTGACTCAACAACGTTTACGAAATTACAACAAGGTTTTCCGTATTATGGACACCACAAATTATTCCACTCCAAAAATTAGTTTCTACAGATACCGTAGCATTACATGTAGCTTAGAAAAATGGGAGCCACCTTCTATCATTTCAACAAAGAAGATGAAAATTTGAATTTAATTTCTAAATTAGTAATACACTTACTAGAAAAAAGTGATTAAAATTATAGTATTTAACGAAAAACGCATTGTACGTGGTAACCAATACCACGCGAAGAGGTTATAGTATACAACTTATCTTACAGAGTATGTCCTGAATTGTAAAAATAATCGGTGTGAATTACAATACATACGCCACGATTAGCCAAAAAATATGCATTGCGTTTTACTGTATTTTAGATAACCTATCTATGTACCGGTACTTAACCCAGTTTCATTATTATCAAACGTTGTAAGCTGATCGGCAGTTTTGTTTATGGGATTTGTATCTGATAAAACAGAGTAATTCAGTAAATACAATTTCGTTCACTTGAGATGAGTCTTATTTATAACTTGCGCCTCTTTGATCCATGTAAACGAGATAAATAAATGAATCTGACAAAAATAATTACATTGGTGGTGATATTTTGAAGTTGTGAGCTTTGTCTAACAGAACAGACAGCAGTCTCGTAAGCATTGTGACTTGTCTGACGCCGTTTTTAGGAGACATCCTGTTTCCCTGCAATTATGTTACCGGCTGCCTTCAGCAGCGTCATCCGCGTAATGTTGTACCTGTCTCGGAAGCAGCTGAGTGACGTTCAAATGTAGTTGATAATAACTCACTTGATGTTTCTCATTTTTTGTGAGATGTAAATAAAAGAAAATAGTACCTTCACTGAATATTCTACATAACGATCTCCGTAAACGTTTGCTGCTTAGAGATAATTATTGGAAGCTCGGATGAAACTGTACATTTGCCATCTTTAAGTAGCGTCCTGGCGTATAAAGCCCGTCACCCTGTTTAGGGGTGATCACGGGTCTATAGTAGTTCCATATTTATCGCAATATACGTTGCTTGTACGATGATTAAAACTGAAGTTATTAACAATTCTATTAGTTTAATATGTAAATCAAATAACAGTAAAGAAATATACTAATAACACAATGAAGATATACACTAATAACGTAATTTCCCAGCAACAACGAACGTAAACACAACATCAAAAGCAAAAAAACTTAGTAAAAGGTCATCAACGGTAGGAGATATCTACGGACACAGAATATAACGAAAAAAATTACATCGAGCGAATATACACTGAGGTGACAAAAGTCACGGGATAGCAATATGCAAATATATAGATGGCAGTAGTGTCGCTTATTATTTGTATAAATGGTCAGTGCCTGGGCAGGACTTTCATTTGTGGTCAAATGCTTCCTGTGAGATGGTTGATTATGTTATTATGGCCACATGACGAGAATTAACGGATTTCTTACGCGGTATGCTAGTTGGAGCTAGATGCATGGGACATTCCATTTCGGAAATCGTTAGGGAATTCAACATTCCGAGATCCACAGTGTCAAGAGTGTGCTGAGAATTCCTAAATTCAGGCATAACTTCCCATCATGGACAACGCAGTGGTCGACCGGCACTTAATGACCGCGGCCATCGACGTCTGCATAGAATTGTTAGTGTGAAGAGACAAACAAAACTACGTGAACTAAATGCAGGAATGAATGTGGAACGTCCGACGGGCGTGTCCGTTAGGACAGTCCTGTGAAATTTGGCGTTAATGGGCTATGGCAGAAGAAGGCCGACTCGGGTGCCATTACTAACAGCACGACATCACCAACAGCGGCGCTCCTGGGCTCGTGACCATATCAGTTGGACCGTAGACGACTGGAAAAAGTGGCTTGGTCAGATGATTCAAGATTTCAATTGGTAAGAGCTGATGGAAGGGTACGAGTTTGGCGCAGACCCCATGAAGTCATGGACCCACGTTGTCAACAAGGCGCTGTGGTGGCTCCATAATGGTGTGGGCTGTGTTTACATGGTGTTCAGCTACGGGGAGACCACTTGCAACCATTCATGGACTTCATGTACTCAAACAACGATGGAATTTTCCAGGATGACAATGCGCCATTTCACCGGACCATAAATGTTCGCGATTGGTTTGAAGAACATTCGGGACAATTCCAGCTGATTATTTGGCCACCGCGATCGCCCGACATGAATCCCATCGAACATTTATGGGACATAATCGAGAGATCCGTTCGTGCACAAAATCCTCCACCGGCAACACTTTCGGAATTATGGACGTCTATAGAGGCTGCATGGCTCAATATTTCCCCAGAGGACTTCCAACGACTCGTGGAGTCCATGCCACGTCGTGTTGCTGCACTTCGCCGGGCAAATGGGGGACCGACACGCTATTAGCAAGGTATCCCATGATTTTTGTCACCTCAGTGTAAATAAACAAAAATCAACTAATGATAAGTATGTTAATTTAAACTAAATACCATTCTAGTAATTCATTACCTTTCAGTTGCGTAATTAAATATAATTTTTTAACTTTTTACTCCCCTCCTGTTGAGGCCCTGGAGACGGGCTGGTGTAGTATGTCTGGGATCCTTTTCAGCCAATCTGACATACTCATTTCCCCCCACGAGCTGTTATTAAACGACGCTGAAAACCTAGATTTTTTTTAGTCACATTCCGTCCCTTGCTAATGCTGAAACAAGACTGTGCGTGTGACGCTTTATCGTAACCACAACGAGATAATGCAGTAGTATATAACTAAAATAATAACCTTTAACTTAGGTCTAACATCAAGTTGTAGTGTTTACCTTTTAACAACTAATTAAAAAGCATAATGCCAATCCAAGATCTTTCTCTAACGAAATTCTTCATCACGGCCCTCATATGGATCAATTCCTGAACCACATCAGAATAGCAGAAGTGAGCTGTTTGACATTACGCACCTTATCGATGAAGACAACAGTGCAGTAACGTTAAGGTGCTAGTAGCGGACCGTGTTTTTTTCGCAATTAATAACCCCGTAACGCCTCCTGCGATATTTCTTTATTGTGCTACCGGTGCTATCACAGTTCAGAAATATTCTGTTGTTTTTTTATGCATGTTAAGTAATTATTTTAAAGTTGCAGTTTTTGTGAATGTTAGATTTTCCGTCCATAGCCAAAATAATTTTCCACGTGCAAATAATAATTTCTATGTTTTAAAATTTTCTAATTGATATGAGAACCCCATGCTTTCCATTCTACCTTACAGTAATAGAATTTAAAAGTAAGTCTATAAATAAATTACTTTAATTAGATTGCCAAATTAAGTAACAATTCAAATAACAAATAAACTCTGGTAATACAATATATACACCGCAAGAAAAGGATGAAATAAAAACGCCTTACTGAGATAATGCTGTAGGTCGAATTATTATTCCAGCTTTGCTGTTTCAATAATCCCTGTTTCTGTCGTGTATATTTCTCAGTTCAGTTGAATACACATTAGAGAGATCAGCGAATGGCCCAAATAAATCTTTTATTAGATCACAAGTCGAATATCTTATCTCTTTTTATCTGGACTAACTGACTGAATTTATATAAAAAGATGAGAATTGTGATATGCTGTAAGACAGTATTCTGCCTTAGTGCAGGACCGAGACTCCTTGCACTAAATCAATTTCGTGTTTATAATTCAATCTAAACTTTAGTACACAGTTTCGTAAATAGACAAACACTGTTCAGTTAAACTCAAGTGTAATATATCTCGAAAGAATCGATTTCTAGTCATAATCACAAAAATGATTGTCTACCTGCACTCGTATTACAAAATGCTACGACCCTCTGTCTGTCCGTATGTAAGTAAGCTGATAATACGAGAATACTGGTTCAATTTACACGCAGTTTTGTTTTAATTTATAGGTAAATCATACAATAAATATAAATTAGAGATTTGACCTTACCGAGTTTACTGTAATGAGTCAGTAGAAACCAACATAACGGAGTTTATATTGACATAGGGTACCTAAACATAGGATGTCTTTTAATTTATTCATGTAGATACTTGATTTACCCAAAATTCCTGCGCATAGGTTGATACATATAAATAATCAGTGTTTGCACGTTAATAGAGCTTGTGTTCAGAACCAACAACAATGTTACGGCGCGCAATTGCCTGGAAGATGACTCAGGCTTTCTGTGAATTTATTAAAATGTCTTTGCGCTGTGTTTTCTGCCGTCCTAAAATGGGTTGTGTCATTTTTCAATAGCCTCATGTACCACATAGAAAACAACTACTGATATTTTGCCCTCGAAGGCCGAAGGCAACCATTCGACGGTTATATCTCTCAAACGTCCTGCAAGCTGTTTTATCTGCCTACCGTGGCCGTGTGATTGTTAAATAACGCGATACGCAAGTATTCACTCAATTTTTTTATTTTTTTGCATCCAATAGAAAAATTGGTCCTCAGAAACAAATAATTTAATAAATAAAGTTTCAGTGTGTTGAATATGAGTAAAGTTATACGTTTTTCTTGAAGGCTTCCTAGGCATTTTGAACGGAACATTTCCTTGCTCTGACCAAAGTGAAGCTTAACAAACATCGGTAGGATTACTAGTACCTGAAACTTGGAATGATGAGCTAAGATCCGTTTGCGAGACACGAAATACAAGAATTGCTCTCTTTTTTAGTAAAACCGTGTTACAAACTTGAAAATCAAAACGTTACCTACATATGAAATTTCATACAAATCGCTAGAGCCATTTTCGAGATCATGCTGGTTACCATCCCATAAATTGCTTTTAAAGAAAAATCATATCATTATGTCAGATAGAAACCTTAATACTAATCAGGGATTAATTAATAGTTCAAGATTAGTGGTAATTCATTTAGATTAGTACATAATCCGATAAAACTATGCTCATACCTCGCATTAACCTCATATCTTCTGATCCAACCGTGCTTTTCCCAATGATCATCATCAAGGGTTCTCTGCTATACGGCAGGTCCACGTACAGTGACAGCCCTCCACGCCTCCCTCTGTTCCGCCATTCTCTTAGTTTCTCTATATCTCCCGTTTATCATTATACCATCCATAATTTTCATCCTTCGCTGACCTCTTCTCTTCTCTCCGTTTACAGTCCCCTCCAGAGCAGTCTTAAGCAGGCATTCGTTCCTCAGCACATGCCCAATCCAGTTCTTTTTTCTGTTTCTTATTGTTTTTATGAGTGACCTTTTCTCTCCTATTCGTTTCAGCACTTCCTCATTCCTTACTTTGTTCTCCCAACTTATTTTCTCCATCCTCCTCCATACCCACATTTCAAAAGCTACCAACCTCTTTAGATCTTCTTTGCGTAGCGTCCATGTTTCTGCTCCATACAGTCCTACGCTCCATACAATACATTTAGCTAATTTTTTCCTCAGGGTTTTGTCCAGCCTTCCGCATAGTAAATTTTTCTTTCTATTGAAAGCTTCCTTTGCCATTGCTATTCTAGTTTTTACCTCCTTCTTGGAGCTCATATCATCACTCACAATACTCCCGAGAAAAGAAAACAATCCCCAATAAAAGAAACTTTCGCGACGGCCATTAATAAAGCATAAGTTCAGATACTCCAAAGCGCAGCATTGTATTAATCAGAAACAGTTTTTTCGTATGGACATCTGTAAGTGCTTTTCGACGCGTTCGTAGGTTTATTTAACATTTATCTTTGCATTATAGACACATACGGTCAAAACATAAACGTTAACATTATAACTGCTAATATTGTTTTCAAAGAAGTTATGTAAATTAAAGAAGTTTGAAAATAATCATATCTACCAAAGCCAATATCTAGTTTTTAAATATAAACTTTTTAAATGTTTTACAATGGCACATGATTGTATATTTAATGATAACGACTTCTTACTATAAAACTGACATTTATTACTGCTCTTCAAAATAAAATAACTTTCATTAATAAATATAATTGCATTTACTTATTTCAATAAATATATTTGCATTTACGTAATTCCACATTAACATATTACCGTCCGGTTTCTTACCACGATGCTGTGCGAAATATTCGCATTGGTCAGCTAGTATACAATACAAGAACTGTTGATATAAAGATATGAGTCCCTTGTTGTAAACAAAGAGAAACTAACTATCAGTAGGCTTTCTGGTACCTGACACGTCTTACGAAATGGCGTTAGAGCCGTTTCCGAGATACCAAATAAAAATATTAAAAAAATTGTTCGTATTTTGTAAAATCGCGTTTTTGCAGGGAAGACACATATTTAGATAAACTTAAAGATCAAAACGTTATCTAAATATGAAGTTTCATTCAAATCGTTCCGAAAAACCAAATATACACATACAAGAATTGCTCGTTTAAGGATATAACATCGATAGGGGTTGATAGATCTCTGTTTCTGGTTCCAGTCTCAGCAGGGATTCTGAAATGCCATCGCTATGTTTTTCGTCTCCTGGAAAGGTTGCTTTGTATATGAGAAGTATACTATGATAATCCTGTAGTTTTCAGTTCACTTATAAGCTGTAGGTCCACTTTGTCTGGTAGAGGTTATGTGGGTTGGACAGAAATGTGTCTGTTCGTTACGTCAGTGGCCTATGCGATTTTCTTGTCGAGGGGCGATCCTTAGGGGCCAGATTTCACCTACGAACCTGCCGGTCTTTTAAGATTTGTATTCAGTTTCCATAACCACAAAGGAGAACCCTCTTTGGGTTCTGTGACTCAACACTAAATATACGTTTAAAAAACAGAAAATGCAACAGAAAGAAGATAAATTCTAATATTTTGCGGTCCTACTTCTAGAACAAAGCCACCTTTTACGCTTAAAGGTACCGGCCTTTACTAGGCACATGTATATTCCTTCGCTCTACCGTATTTACATTTATTTTAATGAAACTATTCCTAAGAAAAATGTGTGGCGATAAGCTTATTTGCAGTGAAATTTAATTTCTCCTATGCACTTTGAATCAGGAAGTGATATCAATTTGCTAATTTCATACTCATTCAGTAACTGTTTCCTTGCAGGAAATGAGGAGATTTCCAGTGTTTGTAATAAATGCTATACCAAAGTGAAGTGTTATATGAAAGGATTATGCTGCAAGCAGAGAATCTAAGTTTAGACTCCTAAAGCTCTTGCTCCTAATGTCTTTATGGCATACCAAATTTTACAATCAAGGCAAATAATCTCAGAAAAATAATTGTGTTTGAGATGTGGGTCTTCTGAGAATATTGAAAAGAATCAACACTCCATCCTAGAAAACTGAATATATATTGTTTTGAAGCCTCAACATTTGATTTTACCGCGGTTTTTACCTTACATACCACCCTTTTTAATTATAAATCTCTGAGCATCACCAGTAAAACTATTACAAGATGGTTAATTAATTTGTTGGACATCCTGCCAATGCCAACTGGGTGTTTAAGGGTTTTAAGCTTAGTTTTAGAGACTCCGAGATCCAGCGACTAGTTATACTGCCCTAAATACTATAAATAGAGTTTCATGACTTAAAGAAAATCGAATAATTTTAGAATTGTAATAAGAGTCCCAGGTATTTAAGAAACAGTAATTGTTTCTTTATTTTAAAGTACTATCGAATTATCAAATGTATCAACTGGGGCACTGGAATATTTATCATTTTTTTCCGTTGCTTTTGTGAGTAAACGATGCGATAAATACGGAAATCGCTGAGCGACAAAATGCAGGTGAAGCCTACGTGCAGCATTTAATTCGGATGCAGCAACAGCCTTAGACGTGTCGTTAGTCTTGTGAGGTATGTTATATGTTATTTATGTAGTATTTACTGTTTACGATTATTGAATTAGGGTTTATAGGATTCTTCTTTCCATTCTTTGGGTGTCATAGCCGTATCCGAGCGTAGGTGGTTACCCTGGCGTTATTTACCCTTCCACGAGAATATCACGGTGAGATAATGAGCCGGTTTCCCATTACCTTCCCTATGTGAGAATGTTCGGAGGTATTATTGCACGTGTGTGTGACATTTATTGTGTGTGTGTTCAGTGTGGAGTTTTGTTTATGCTATGGATGAGAGATGAAAGAGGGAGAAACCGTAGGATCTGTCCCATTGGGATCCACTATTCCAAAAGAACACCAAGAAGCAGCCAAGCTTCACGACCCCATCCGACGGATGAATCACCATCAATAATGCCGCATGCCCTCACTTCACACGCACTACCGAGAGGTTTGGGTTTTAATCTAGGACTTCGGTGCACAATCTGGTTATTAGTAACTGTACACCACCCCCTCTCCTACCCTGTTAACCAAATCCTGACGTTGAAAAAAATTCCCCACCACCAGCACTCGAATATCTAAACCCCTGTTAACGGCGGACACCATCACGATGATGCAACCAAGTGGACCAACGGAACTGGCCTTTGTATCGACAGATATTTTGATTATATACTTTACGAAATTGATGTATGTACAATTAGTACGACGGATAATCTATAATGGCAGTCGGCTAGTCAGAAGAAAATAATTGCAAATATCCTTAATGTAAGAGCAATCGCATCAGTAGTGTGTGAGATGTGAAAGTATAAACTTTTGTTTAAGAAGAAGGGTACGATAGGGCAGAAGCTGTAAGAAAGCTAACGAACTATGCGTTGAGAAGGTGATAAACGAATTTTAGAGAGCTTTGAGGAACATTTTCCTGAAGTTCCAAGAATAGAACAGAATGCTGAACAGAACTCAAAATGTCGCGTCAAATTCGTCAAAGAATTAAACTGATTATGGTAGTCAGTAGATTACAGTGAAACTTGCTTTACTTTACAGTGTTGTTTCTTACAGTGAAAACCACAAGTCAAAAGATACTTTGAGAGTTTTATTGTTTCTTCAGTAGGTAGAAATATGCTTTAAATGCTTCCTAATTTCATAATTTGGATGCAGCCAAACTCGTTTCAAGAAACATCTTGGACAAGATGTAACACCTTTCACTGAAAGTTTCGTGTAACGTAATGTCACTACCTGTGTTTAAGACGTTGTATTTACACCTATCAAAATAAAAGTGTAATGCAAGTACCGTCTCTTAGTTATTTAGACATTCGCCCATCTCGTGGTATATTGCGTGTCTTAGTATTATTTAAATCTGTAACAGCCTAAACACGTGCAAGTGGTAAAGAAAGAAAGCGATAATCATATGTTAGAATAATTTTTAATTCCTCTCATCTTTTGGCACTACCTAATTTAAGGAAATCAGTCAAAGATAATGCTGAATAGATGTCTAAAATAGTTGATGAATGTCCATCCTATCAATAGTACCAAGTGCAACATTCGGGCGTTGAAGAAATATCTACCCCTTCCCACCTCCGCTTCGTGCTTAGACATATCTCAGGAATGTTAAGAACATTTCCATATTTAAATATATATATATAATAAAATGTTGGTAAATCCTTTAAAGAGGTTAATTTGTTAACAGAACCCTTTCATTGCATGAAAAAATTCTAATTTTCTTTTCTTTTAACTTGCAAAGGCAGGAAGGATTCCGGGGTACTCGGCTTCGTAGTAGCAGAGTATTGATTGCTGGTGGATTCAGTCTCTGTCATGACCAATATCTTAATGGTGGAGTTGAAGTGTTCCAGTCTGTTTTTGAAACGTGCAATCTGTGTTCCGTATGATAAGCGTGTAGTTTTGTTTGTGAAATGTGTATTCTTTGAGGTGGACTTAGTCTACCGTCCTAATATGCTCCTACGTGATTACGGGAAAGCGGAATTCGAACCTTGGTCCGTTGTACCTCCCCATTTCAGTGAGGTGCTAGTTTAACATACAACGTCACATTGGTGGTATTTATAAATGGCAGTTCAAATTTTTTAGAGAACGTTAAAGGCAGTGAGAAATGTAGTAAATAGATACCATAAACTGAACTAACTCTCTTGACCATGGCTTTTTTAAATTTTAAATTATCATATTTATGTTTATAAAACCTGTGCATGCTCATACATATTGTAACTCACAGTTTTAATTTAGATTGACTTCAATAGACACGAAACAGCACAGGTGGCAGCGACGAGAAACTTTGTTTTCGCTTTCGGCTTTACACCGAGGTCATTAGAACCGTGAAAGAACTGGAGGCAAGAAAAGAAATAGGCCATGGGCTTTTGAAGGAACCATCCTGGCATTCGCCTAGAGGTTTGGGAAACAACAGTAGACCCAAATCTGTTTGGCTGGACGGGAATTCGACACTACGTTCTCCTGGATGTCAGGTCATAGCGTTACCGCTCACCCACCACGCTCGGTGGTTGAAGACCAGAAGTGGTCCATACTGCGCATCATTCAAAACACGCCGGAAGCAGATCTGATGCCAAAGCTGTGCGGCACAAGCCTGGCACAACTGCGCCAGAGAGGCCTTCACGAGCTGCCAGTAAATATTTACACTGTTTGTCTGCACGCGGCCTTCGCCAACGCTGCGCCGAGCTGCCTGCACTCCTCTGCACCCAACTTCATTCCGGCTCTTACAAACAAACACGTCAAGCAGCCATGTGTTCACAAGTGACGTCGACCTCGAAATCCATAAAGCCGCATGTAAATACATACACTTCATTCGGTTTTGTTCTTGAAATAGCTGTTGATCTTGAACATCTCACAGTTGCTCGAGAGCTTTATGTACCCTTTCATACCTACAGCATCTGACATGTAGTTTAAATTCTTTGTTTCCTGATCTACGACAGATATTGTTCAACACCATTTTCATGGAATTTAAGTCCCGATTGTGACTGCTGCATGCAGCACCTAGAATACCAAGCAGTGGGCCCATAAACTTCGAGGCTCGGTCAATGGAAGTAATGGTTTGGTAGAAACCTACGCTGCACTAGGTGAATGGGAGTGTCAGAGCTTTTCGTTCATTTTATTTTTTCACAGTTGACGTTGGGTGCAGAATATACGATAGCATGTGAATATTTCTTTAAGTATTAGTTATCTCCATATTGTAATGATCCGAATGGAAAATGTATGTGCGTGTTTCTTTTTTCGTCGTGAGGGGGTCGGTCCCAGGGGAGGTTCTGCTTGTGTTTGGAGGACGCCAGCCCTTGAGTGTTGCCATTGGATGTGACGGATGGCAGAAAACAGTCCCGTGACAGGACCACAGCTCAAGAGCAGCCTGGACTGTTTCGGTAAACAAATAAAATAAAAAGTAAATCCGTATCCAAGAACAAAGGGTGAAGGGAAGCCTGGGAGTACAACCAATAGGAAAAACTTGAATTTTATTATGAAAAAAATGGCGGTTTTGTTGCATGTCCCGAGCCAACCAGCAAGAAGAGGTTCCCTCCAAATACAGACATTAGCCGACGTCATCAAGAGGGGGTGGAAAGCGACGCTTCGTCCGGCAGCACGGAAGAGAAAGGGACGTGTGGGCTACCGACGGTTAGGTGTAGATCGACCGACCAGCTGACTACTGGGGACAGCAGTGAGGCAGCCGGCCGTGATGGAGAGCTGGTCAACCCACCGACTGCACAACGTAGATTCGCCTGCACGGTAACCACCATTCAGAAAAAGGAACTTTTGCATCATCGTCGTTTTCACCCTAGTCAGCCCTGAGACAAACTCTCTTGCTCCACCGAGAAAGTTATGTACCCTTGTGTTGCAAAAGGAAAATTAATCTTTGCACAATCGTGTACAATTAAAATACATAAGTAAATCGTAAAGTCAGATTGTGAACCTTGTTTTCAATAGATCCCATCGAATCATGTAATGTGTCATTTGACTTTATTAATAATTCTAGTTGTTCAATAATTCATGTTTAAATAACAATACATTGAGATCTGGATGTCGCTTCCCTCAGAATAGGGTACACTCCAATCTCTGGCGCCCACCTGATTTTTTTTTTTTTTTAACTTAATATTATTTGAAATCAATGACAGGTAGCAAACGGCCACAGTGAAGTCGAGAAGTCACTTTCCTAACATAGGGAACACTTCAATATATATTGACAGTGCTGCGCATGCGTGTGTCTTGAGGTCATTGTGTTCGGGTCACACGAGGAAGGCGCATTCCTAATCGACACGCGACGGTGCATTACGCGCCGAAAAACACTGGGTATGTAGTACCTAGATTCAAATTCGCTTGAGGATGTCACATAGGTTTTTCCGCGTCAGTGACAGCTAGAAATGTTTTGATTTTTGATTCAGATTGCCTGCGTGTCACCGCAACGCTTGTTAGTAAAATAATTCTAATTTAGTTCGCCAAGTGAATTTCAGAGCACTTTTTAATTCTAGTGTTCACTGAAGTGATGTTTCAAGTTGAATGTATGATGTGAACAGTAAACGTTAATAGACTTATAGGAAATGTTGTTCCAGAGAGTTTTCAACGTCCAAAACGGCATCAATGAGCAATGTAAATGTTTTAAGTAGGATAAAGAATTATTCCCCGGTAATGTAGAAAGAATGATGACAAACTTCAGTAAAAGAAAATAACAAAATGCAACACCTCTTAATCGTTTTTACGCGAAAGGTATAGTTTTTTTCTATTTTATCAATTAATGATGAATGAGATGGACAGAATGTTTTTAGTAACACCTCAAGAAGAAAATGTTGCCTCGACCGAGGTTTAAAATATTTATAATTATAGAAAAGTATAAAAATCAAATATCGATTGTTGTCATTATACACGCAATAATTTTAACAATCGTCTGGCAAGAGAAAATAGAACAAAACGTCTTCTGGAATCAATTGGTAAAAGCTACCTTCCACCAAAAGAGGCCGACATGAAGCCACTTAGTTTATGGATGCTCCCTTAACGAAGCAGTGTACCGATGTTTAAATGGTTATCGTAAATGAACACGAGTGAACTCGGAGACAGCTGTATGGTCTACACTTTACACCACATGAGAATTCATTCCCCTTATTTTACTGCAAACCCGCCAAACAGCTATCTGCTCCATCTCAAGCCATATCTCAACTCTCCCGCAGTGTTATCCGGAACTATTGATTAAACATAGCATTCCTCTTGTACTATCACTGAAACGTATATACATCTTCAGTCTTCAAGACTGATATCATTTAAAAACGAAGACTAAAGAATTACGGTCCCATTTGCCGTCTTAACGTTCGTTAAATCATGATCATCCTTGTAAAAGTTTAGATTTTTTATAACAACAATATAAGTCGATTATTGTGCCGTTATATCTGTATCATATCTTGAACATGCTATCGATATTAAATAACACAGGCTTAGATGTCAAATGAAATAAAAGCATTAGGATTCTGGTGTTATAAACAAAACTGTTCAAAGTACGCTAAATGTTGCTGACACTTTCAATGATCTCTCGTTCAAATTTGAGTAGTGAATTTACTATTAAACATCTACCATCAGTTTAGTAGACACATCACACGGTCTTTTCATGAGATTGAAGTTGGGGAAGGAGGCTATCAGTATCTCATTAAAGAACAAACACGAACATATTGACATACAAACTTCACCATTACAACAGTGCAAACAACTTTTTCGGAACACTAGTCCTCGAAATTTCATTGAAGTTCTGTACAAATTTTGCATACAATTTCTGAAATTTTTTTCTATTGTAAGAGTTCAGTTTATTTTAGTTTCGTTCCAATTTCAACAATGCAAAAATACAACACGAAAATAGTGGTACAAGGTATTCCGGAGCCATCCACAGAACATTTTGCAGCGCAGTCGTTTACTAAACGAACCTGCACCAAGAGAGTACCAGAGATTCTCTGCAAAATGTGCCAACGGCATAGTGGGAGACTATGGGAATAAGAGGAAGAAACTCGCAAAATTTAAAAAAAAACAAGCAGCAGTTTTGATGTTTTCGAAACGTAAACCTTTTCTACGAAAAGTAAACTGCATATGGCCACTGCAAACAGTGTCCATGGAAAAATTAAAGCCATTATTTGTTGAGAAATCTTATTTTGAGCTAAATCTTACAGACACCGAGATCTACACAGAGAGAAGACTTGTTTATCTGGTTTACATTTCTGTTCCTAATGACACCGTTTGAGAGGGAAACAGGTCCTAAATTTCTCCACATGAACGGCAATAACATCCGGGTGCAAAAGAGGAAAACTAAATACAAAACAAAGTAAAAGCTGTCGATAACAACTGGAAATATTTATTCGATCCACGTTTCGCACTTTCAACGAGGGTAAGCGTACATTTTATTACCATTATGGTAAGGTTCCAGTAAAGAATGTAATGTGAGTTGTTACATAATCACGTTTTCTAACATTCTTAATAGGTGCTATTACATGTTGACTGGTAATAACTCGTTTTTTCACAGTGACTCTATCAATCATAGGAGATTTCTGTGAGCAAACATTTTACAAATTCGCATTTGTCGTGAGTAATCTTTGCTACATTAGTTTATAGTACAAAAATCCTTTACACAATTGTTATTCTTAGTGCCAACCTATTGTCTTACGAGTGGTGTAATTTCTGTGTTATTGTATGTTAAAATGGCTTTCTCGGTGTGTTATGCTATTTCACAATTATTGCAGGTTAATGGTATCTTTATGTGTATTTGAAATGTTTTGCTTTAAGTTGTTTGAGTAGCTATTTGTTGTTTATATTCGTAAAAAAACAGTAAAGGTAGAGTTTTCACTAAGGAGAATAAGATATAGTTGGAAGAGGTCCTGATAGGGGGGTATTGATTGGAATATGAGCTATAGCAATGAAAGTGATGTGAGAAAGGTGTTGATGGAGGCACCACACACCACGGAGGAGTCTTGAGTCACTATGATCGGCAGCAGTTGAACAACACTGTACTCGTAAGGCGGGTAAACATGGAGACGGAGGTACTGCTCTCGAAAGGCATCAATTCCGTCTTGAGTGTTGTACCTACTCCTAAGAAGAAGTGCGTACCTTCTGGGATGCTACCTAAATCTGTAAGGGAGCGCACTTCCAATTAAGATGAGGCTAAAACTGTACTTTTTTTTAGGCTACGGACTGCTGTCGAGATGATAAAAATGGGTAACAAGAAGGATATATACAAATGCAGGTTGGAATAAATCATATAAACTAAATAAATAATGAATCATCTAACAAGGTATTTGGGTTGCAATGATAGGAGAGATAAGATTAGAGAAATAAGGTACCGCATTGAAGCTTATATGCATTCTTTTTTGCTTCGTGTCATTGGGGATTGTAATACACAGAGTAGAGACTAGTTTTGGTGCAAATAACCCTCTGGTACCCACAGTTCTGTGAATTGGTGAGTATATATGTAGATGTAGATTAAATGGGGTAGCAACAAGAAGGGTGAAGAGTAATATTGATAATACGACCAAGCCAGTTATGAGAATGTTCCTCCTGAACTGTACGAATATCTTGAACAAAATATCCCTGTCCGGGTATCCAGATTTGGATTTTCCATGGTTTCCCCAAATCACACCACGCGAATGCCTGGATGCTTCCTTCAAAAAGGCCATGGTCGAATTCCTTCTCGTTCCTTTTCCACAGATCGATCTTGCCTCTATTGACCTCGACGTCGACGAGGCGTAAGGTCATAAGCAAATAATAATAATAATAAAACTATATAGTTTGATAATTTAATATAGATACACAAATCACAAGTAGTTATAGGGATAGAATTTTGGTTTAAGGAAGGAGTGCTATAGTGATTATAGACTGCACTGCAGAAATAGAAGAGGGGTTGATGGAGGGGTATTCATATTCTTTAGCAAAGAGTAGTACAGTTCGATATTGTTCGTAGTTCACGGCTATGAGTTATTAGTGGTATACTTCTGCGGTTATACAGAAGAAAAGTTAGGTTCTTCGTTAGTTATCGTAGTCGAAGAATAAACGATGAAGGTGAGGCTCCTGGTAAGAAACTAAATTAATTTTCGGAGGTGAACGTAGAATGGTAGACTTAAACTGACCTCATGTATACTGGGAGGGAAATAAGATTAAAGCATAAAGAAATATAGGTTTGCAAATACATTAGTGAAGGAAGTGTTAGAGCAGAAAACATGGGAACAATACATGTTATATATCTTCCTAAAAAAGCGTGATAATGATTTTGTGAAGCCTCGGATTACAGAATGAATAATTGATCACGAAGCTGTTATGATAGGTGTTAGAGAATTCAGTACATCATTAACCAAAAGTGATAGTGAATATAGGTTCAACTTTAAAACAAAAATTTCTTAAAATTGAAAAGATATTTCCGGGAAAAGTTCAATATCTGGAAGAAGAGCGCCATTACAGAGGAGAGAAGTTGGGGATAGTTCAAGGAGATAAAAAGTATGGGAAAAGAAAAATTTATCCCAAAGAAGAAAATAAAAAGGAGCACAGAACGTAAATACTACAATGGGTATGTGAGTAGCTAATCATTTTCAAAAGAAGAGAACCCAACAGAGTTAAGAGACATAGAATTAATAGCAGCGAAGAGCGGAGCTAAAGATGAAACATTGGCGCTGACCGTAGAAAGAGGCTAGAAGAAATTTCTATATCTTTGTTAGAAAACTGAGGGAACGGGAATGTATTCAAACAGTTGAAGAGAGTTTAAAAAAAAAATATTACTACGGATATATTGAAGACAAAAGGATAAGACATTGTACCATACCTTCTAACATTACTCATATTAAATCTGGAGGCCTGGTGCTCACCAGAGGACTGGAACATGTGATACAGTCCATAAAGGATGGAATACAATTAGGGTTACAAATTACAGGTCAGTTAATTTGACATCCTTGGTAGATAAGTTGCTGATGAGAATGAAATACAACCACATCAGAGATACATGTGAGGAAAGAAACTAGTTTTCAAAACGGCAACTTAGGTTTAAGAAAGGATTGGCATTAACTAAGCTAGTGGGTAACAGCAAGATATTTTGGATGAAATGGACAAGGAAGGCCAAATTAACAGTGTAGCACTAGATTTTTCATAATCATTTGTAGAGTGAGCCATAAAATAATGGTAAATAAGGTAGAAACCATGGAACTGAATGAAAAATATGTTTTTCCGGGTAGAGCATCATACAGTGAACTAAAACATCTGTTCTATCTGCCTTCATAAAGTATGGCAATCATTATTCTCCTTAAGTACTGTTTCCTCACAGAATGGACGAAACATTCAATTAAAACCGACTGTGTTTGAGACGTGTCTCGACCTGGCGACCCCGAGCACGGAATGTAATGATGTCCCCGTGTGCCTCGTGTGGCGAGGCTCTTGACCCGCGGTCCTTGGTGCGGTTCCGGTAAACACTGGCTCGGCCTTGGCGAGTGCGAATCGCCTCCGCTTCGCGGCACTGGGCCAGCTACCATACACATGTCTCAACTTAAACCACACAGCCATTTTACCTTAACACAATCGGCGTTCCTGAATAACTATTCTGCGAACGATGGAAGCACGTTTTGCTGCAATTATCAGTTTGATACATTGTGCAATTATCTCTTAGGTACATCAAATTTTATTTTTTTGTGTTGATTACTTTCTACAAAATAATGAAAATGCTGGAAATGAGTTTCATTGATCGAAGTAATGTTTCATGTTTTGTGGGTTGATTGGTTTCATGTGAATTTTATACATCATATTTTAATTCAAAATACCTTAATCTTTAAGGGGCAGTCCCTACCTCAGTGAGTACCATTGAACTATTGTTTCTTTGAACAGTATATCCATAAATCTTCGATAAAAGCCAGTAGTTGTAGTAAATAAGTGATTTTATAAGCGCTTTGTAATAATAATCAATGAAGAGTTTCATTCTTTTGAAGAATTACTTCCAATAGGAGACAAAGTGGGTATCTGTTAGGGCTTCTTACCTGCACGCAGAATGAAAATATAGAACTATTGTATTCGGTACGAAGTAATCGTTCCATAGCGACACTTCAGAAGCATGTACGCAGCAGGGAAGTTTAAACGAAGCTGTAGCATGAGAGGTTTCATTGACAGTACAAAACTATCATGTCTTAGTTGTATTTAGTATGCCAGGAGTAAACGTGTATGACTTACCAAGTGAGTAGGTACATTTGAACATAGCAGATCGTCTTATTTGCGGTTAGATTCTATTATTGATGATTTTTTTGCTTGTTTCCCCAGAGGCAGTAACTCAGTTTACATGTTTTTTGCACGTATTTGAGTATTTAATAATAATTCATTTGCTACCAGAAACTAAAAAACTATTTTATATGTTTATGTTGGTTCATATTTACATACTACAGTAGTATCAGGGTTCAAGGACAAACGATCAGTATGCTCAAATTACACTATTAAATTGTCCCGTAAGCAGACAAGAGTGACGATGTTGAAGAATTACTGAACGGCGTGAACAAAATATTTAAAGAAGAATTTAGACCAAATATAAACAAAACTGAGAAAGAAGCCATGAAGTGTAGAAGAAATAATAATCATAACAGCAGATTAAATACAAATGTTGTATCGGATGTAGTGGAGGAAGAAATAATAGTCTGTATTTTAGGAAGTGGTCTAAGCAAGGACGACATGAAAAGGAGAAAAAAATCAATTACGATATGAATAGAATTAGCAAAGGAACATTTTTTAAAACGATTTTTTTTTCAAACTTCATGCTAGGGCTCAGAAAGAGGTTTCTAAAACATAAGGTATAGAGCACAGTGCTTTATTAAAGCAAAGTTTGTGCTTCAGGAATACCACAGAAAAAATTAGGCATTTGAAATACTGCGCAATAGAGAAATTTTTAAAATTAAGATAAAGCAGAAAGTAAGTGCAATGTTGTTGTAGGCCATGTTTCCGCAGTTGCTTAATTAATTACCAGTTGAAAGATAACGCCAATGCAACTGTTTCATTTATTTATTGATGCGTCGTACGCGTTTCACCTCTCATCGAGGCATCATCAGCGACGATTCTGTGTATATAAAAAACTGTAACACAGATTCGTCGCTGATGATGCCTCGATGAGAGGTGAAACGCGTACGACGAATCAATTAATAAATGAAACAGTTGCATTGGCGTTATCTTTCAACTGGTAATTAAGAAAGTAAGTGTTTTCTAATTGTGTGATGAAGGAAGTTTGTAGAAGAGCCTTACAGAAGGAATGGATAGGATGTTGGGTCGCATTTTAAAACATGCGGGATTTCTTAATTTGTTTATAATACGGCTCGTACACTTATAATTAATCTTATCAAACACTGTGATTATTCAGTGTTCAGACATCAATTGAGCCATTAATTATGTTTACCTGTATGTTAAACGTTTAAGATTACCAAGTATTGGTGGTCTATTAATATTTACTAATACAAGGGTCAGTCGATAAAAATAACTGTCGATGGAGGTAAATGTTAAATTTTATGATGCGATGATTTATATGCTGAGAGGAAAATATTAGCTCAGGATACGAAGAGATAAAGAATTGCACCAAATCATTCGAGGTGCTGGTGCCATGTTTAATTGACCCAGCCAATGGACGTAAATACACTAGAGATCAGTGAGGGACAATTACAAGCGAACGCTACAACTTGTTCAGCGTTCATGAACCTGCGGCATGCAGACCGATTAAAGTTATCATAAGAAATAAGTTAGCAAAAATTGATCACAGAAAATGGATACAAGAGAGTGTAAGCCACAAGCTTATAAATCAAGCTTTGTAAAAGCCATGAATATTTCAACGACCAGACAAAAATCTGGTATTTCCAGTATGTGTGGATATGACTGCATTGTTACTATAATAAAATAAGTTTCCAGCTGGCATCAAAGTGAGCGGCATTCCTTCAACGATGAAGTTAATAACCGTTTTATTAGGTATATTTATTTTATTTACTTTGGCAGCGGGCCGAAAACGCCATACAGCAATATGGGCCTCATCTTAGGTTTAGGTTTTAAGGGACCGCAGTACGCGCCTAGAAAAATTGGTAGGGTTAGTTAACAATATATAAATAGGTAAAAAATAAGACCCATCTACGTTAGAGATCCGTAGAATTATTTTTGACATCTTATTGATTCTCGGGTTAAAAAAGGTTGAGAAACGTTGCGCTAGTGCATTGATATCTAACAACATAATCAAAATTAAAACTACGTCTATAAGTGGAGCTATTTTTTTTTTCCTGGCACATAAACCTAAAGTAGTTCGTGAAATTAAACTGTCCTAGTGTTATTAGTACTGATCGCCAGTCAGTGCAATGAAACCAACTTATAGCATATCACCTGTGCTTATACTTCGTCTTCTCTTTCATACATGAATGCAGTTATCAATGTTTTAATTGCAAGAGTAGCGTGTTAACACGTAATGCATGTTTGCCTCTGTGCTCGTCGTTGGACGAACGCCCACTTGGAGCCCCACGCAGCCGCCTCTGTTGCACTGACCTTCGCAACAGTTTTGGGTGCCACCCAGTCAGGACCATGGAGCCTGCTGCTAAAAGGGGCCCTATCCCGGCTCTTTAATCGACACAGAATTTTGTGACTAAAAAAATTCACCTGTCGGCGAACAATGAAAAACTGCTGCCTTGCCTCAAGGTCGTGCTACTTTTGATGCCAGCTCACCGTTCAAGTCTCGATAACAAAAAATAAAGAACACGGAGTGCAGTGTTTATTTGTTCCAAAACCGGAAGTACGCAGCGTCTGAAAAAAAAAACAGTATACTCAAAAATTATTAGTCTCGCAGTAAATTGGTGTCAGCTGAATTATATGAAAAACTGAAAAAACTAACTGCATCGTACTTGTCTAGACAGACAGGAACGATCAGCTTCAAAACCTCTTCATAGAATAATAAATAGTAAGTAAAAACCAATTAGAACTTGCAAAATTTAGTTTATAAATAATATAACCAAAAATAGTAAACAAATTCCTGATTCTACTTTGATGAGAGTATCATCACGATAAATCATCACAAAGAATTACACTGAAGTTATTTAATAATAATTCGTTTTAACTAATCCACTGTAGAAAAATGATTAACGGAAATAATTGTATATCTGTACCCTGTCTGCTGTTATTTTAAAACACAATTCTATTGATACGTTAAAGTTTAATGTGAAACCTTTGTTGATGGTATTAACTTTTCGCAAAATATGCAAAAATTCATACTATTTTGGTGCTGAGAGTAATACAATGAAACTAGATGGGGAAGTGCCAGAACTAAACAAACTAACGTGTAAATTAGCGAGGTAGAATTTTAATGAGAAAATGGACATTTTCGTGTAACATTTCGGAACCTAGTGATACGTCAAAGCATTTGTGTGAAGTAGACCTCTACTCTAAACTTCCTGTGGACATAATATGTGACCAATACAAAATTAATTGCCACACACTCTCTTTGTCATAAATTCATAAATCAATGCAGTTATGGTACTTAATCCTAATTAATACTTGTGATAAAAAAAGCTCATCCAATAATGTGAACAGAATTTAAGGTAGTAATGTTATATGGACGTGACCCAGTAGAGATGAACTTTCCAACTGTTACTAGCAAATTTCATTTAACCTAATAATCCAGCGAAAGTACCATAAACTATTATCTGGCACTTACGATTCACTAGAAATTTTTTCAAAATTTGTACTGATAAATCTTTTAAAGGTACTCTAAACCTGCAAAAAGCGCCTTATATTCGCTATAATCTAAAATGTGTGGGAGATTATTTATGTGTATCAGGATGAACAGAGGACCAAGACTTGAAGCCTGAGGAACACCTTGTTTACCCATCCCACATTTTAAGTTTATATATTATCTTGTATTTACAGCTTTCATTACACATTACTTTCATTTTGTAGGCAGTATTTAAGGAACTAGCTTACCATTAATGCTTACTTTACTTGAGAGAATGATTAATATAATCAAAGACCTCACTAGATCATACAAGATTAGTACGGAATTTAATGATTTATGTTGTCTATTAAGGAAAATATTGCAGAATCTTTCAAAACATCTTGCCTAGTCCAAATCAAAATTTCTTTATCATGTAGATATGCAATGCTCTTTCTGCAGATTGCTTTATGGAAGATCTTTTAAAACGCTGATTGACTTGATGCAGATCTATAGCTCTCTTAGTTTTTACGGTTTGATTATTGACCACTTTAGTGAATCGGGAAAGATTTCTTCAAAAGAGCAGAGAGCTATTGCAAATATGATTGATAAATTTCCTAATGTTGGTTTTACAGTGTTTTACTATGCGGGAGAAAACCACATAGAAATCAAACTAACTTTTCTTCTTCTTGTTTCGTTTAAGCCATCTAAGGACCACGACATTCAACTGTTGCATTAGTAGAGACCTTTGATGTTTGCCCAAGAGTTTCGCATCGTTTGCTTCTGCCTTTCAGTTGTCCAGATGGTACCTACTACCTGTATCTTCTTTCTTGGTTTGTCCTGGAACCACATTTGCTTAAGCATTCTCCTCAGGGGTTATTGGTTTTGTAAGCTCTTTCCATCTCCCCCCCTCCCCCTACCCCCAAAGTTTCCGCAAATGCTTGCTCACTTCTACCAACCACGGTGATTTGGTATTTCTTTTTCGCCGGTATGTGATAATCTGGTATACGTGTCTATAAAATGTCAGATTCTCTTCCTGACAACGTCCGTGATTTTTTGAATAGTACTGGAAGAGCTTTCGACAGTGTTGCCTTTTGTACTCGTTCCCTTCCTTGCCTGGTCCCAAGATCTTTCTTATTAACTTTCTCTACTGAATTTCGTGTTTGTCAGTGAAGCCTTTCCTGTTAAATATTAGACATTCCGAAGCATGTATGGTTTAATGACTCATGAATGTCTGCTAAAGCTTCAGTAAGTGCTGCGGAAGAAACAATTTTTATTGTGTTTTTGGTCAGTTGGTATGCCTGTTCTAGTTTGTTAAATCGGGATTGGTTCTAGCCATTCTCCCAGGTATTTGTTGGTTGTCTTGATCCGTTCATCTGCAAGAGTATTCGCTGATTTTCATGATGTACTTGTGATTTTTCAAATGACATTTGTTGTCTTTTTGGCTGGCGGGAAACAGAGATACAGTCTGATTTGAAGACAAATATCTAAGCAGTCACCTGTATACAAAACAGATTCTAAAAGGTTCAGTATCAGTTTCAAGGCTGTACGGTAAAAATATTAATAATTTGATGTCAGTATGCAAAAAAAGTTTTTTAAAATTTTCCGAAAACAAAGATTTAATTTTGTATACCAATAGTTTTGCGAATTTACCCAAAAAGTGCTAGGATCAGTATATATTCTATAACTCATCGGATAGTAAAAAACTCGGAGGTCGCGATTTCGAATCCTTGTCCGGCCATCCAAATGTGGGTTTTCCATAGTTTCCTTTAAATCATTCCAAGCGAATGCCGGCATAGTTCCTTCAAAATGCCATAGCCAAATTCCTTCCCGTTCCTTGCCCAGTCCCTTCCCGCCACTAGTGATCTCGAAGGCGTAAAAAGTCAGAAGCTATATACCGAGCGTGAACTGGTTAACGTTCTCGTCTCGCATTCGGGAGGACGCGGGTTCGAATCCCTGTCCGGGCATCCAGATTTGGGTTTTCCATGGTTTCCCCAAATCACTCCATGGGGAATGCCGGGATGCTTTCTTCAAAAGGCCATGGCCGAATTCCTTCCCGTTCCTTGTCCCCAGTTCCATCCCGCCTCTAATGACCTTAGCCAGTCGACGAGTCGTAAAGAACTATATATATATATATATATGGGGTTTACAGCTCGATTATGTTGTAAAAACACGATATACTGCTAGTTCGCCGTCTTCCTTCTGTACGAAACCATCTGTATTGGCCTGCTGTGCGACAGCTGTTCTTACAGTTCGGCAGTATACAAGAGAAGATTTCATCGTCCTCTAAAACCTGCCTCCGACTTTCGGTTATATCTCCACCATTCCTTCCACTTTCCTTCAGCACTTCTCAGGTAAATATTCAACTTATCCAGCTGTCCTCCTGATAAATATAAGAGAAACTAATGTTAGACTTAAATCAATCAACTTGCTATGGTAAAAATTTACCGAGCTGAAATTATTATTCATTTTTACTTGGTGTAACGTTCCACCTGCAGACACTTCCCAGCCACACAGGACGAAGCCTTCACCACTGTACAATTATACATCACTTGAAGCTGTAACTTGCAATCAAAGCATTGTTCACTTAACTGACGTCATTTGGAACTACGTTACGTATTCAGGAGGAACTTTATGGAACAGCCAGTCACCGTGCCGCCGTAGTAAAGACTGAGAAAAGTACTCAGCAGCGAAACATTTGTAGAAACTCTCTAAAATTCGTTTTTCTATTAATCGAATAGGGTAATAATAAGGTAGGGTTAGAGTAGTTCTTGATGTTCAAGGGTCTCACAGCAGAGACGTTTAGAAAACTACTATATCGCTTTTGAGAGCCAACTGCAGATCCTGTACTGTATATGTCGAGAGAGGGTCCACTTACAGGTAGTATGCTAAAACGGTGAGTTTATCTTTCCTCTAACATGGCATTCGGCTACTGAGGCCACAGAGCCAGCTCAACGTGACAATCAAGACTCATCCAGTGTATCATTTTCTCTAGTGAATTGTTGCTACTATGTTTCAACACCACAGGACGTACACGATATTAACACACACAACACTTAAACACCCATGCCCTCGGCCGGACTCGAATCGGTGACCTTCGGTATATGGAGCCAGCCCCTACGCTGCCGAAGCCGGATCCTCTAACATTATTACAAATTTTTGAAACAGTAAGTAAATGAAATTGAAGAAACTATTATGTGAGTACAGGCCATCCGTAGTTGTCTGTGTGCCTCCAAAGAGATATTGCCGTTACAATAAGAACTTATAATTCTTGAAGTAAGTTATATTGTTGTGGGTTTTCTTAAAAATATTTTATCATCCGTTTAGCATAGTTGATCTAGCAGAACAAGGTTGAATTGTACATACATACAACACATATTGACAAGGTTGTGGACAATCCACTAGGGCCCCTATGTGACTATAACGACACTTGGGTTACAAAAAGTTATTCGTAACAATAGTATTAGCAATAAGAAATACAATTACAATTAGAATGGTTCACCTAAACACTGTCTAACGGCGAGGAGTGTCGTATTCTGCTAACGAGTGAACCAAACAGAAAAGAGATATCTGTTAACTTTCTTTCCTTTTGTGGGTCTTATAAAATATTTTGTTACAATACATATAATGAAGACAGGTGACCTTATGTGATAAATAATTTTGTGAGTACATTTCATTTACTTAGTAATTCAATACTTCTTCAGAGTCACTGCCTGAAAGAAAAATATCTCGTGGAAGACATTTTTTTAACCTACTTTGTCCAGTTCTTTTCACTAATTCACAGAATTGCTCACCAGGTACTACATTAATTAAGTTGATAAGTTTTGGTGTAATTGGTTTAAGATTTCATTGAGAAAAGCGACATTTAATTTTATGTGTAATGAATTTTTATTATTATTATTATTTCACTTTGAAAGATCTGTACACCATGTAATTTGCTGCGACTGGCACATCCCCTTAACGCAAGCGCGTATGTTACGGGTATTACCGGTCGTATATCATTTTACAAATTAATAGGCTGTTTCATTTTTATCTTCTCTACGATTTTGACGATCTAAGGAACAGGAAAAGTAATCATGTGCATTCATCTCGATGCTTCTTTTTTTCTTGACTTTCTTCACATTGCTGTTTCCTCCTTTCTTGGGTCCAGATGTTATTACCTTTCCTCTTCTCCTGGAAACCTATGTAATTTTGTATAAATCTACTGAAAGTTGTTGTACTGTACCTTGTATTACCTATTTTCAATAATGACTTTTTACTTAACTTTCGCTCAAGTTTTTTTATAATTAGTTTAAATATTTTTGACACCTAAGTCACCAGTGGACCATTGCCAACGCCATGCAAAGTTTTCAACACATCTTACGTGTGTCAGAGGTGTGTGAGAAAAAGGGAAATTGAACTTCATAATATCTGGTAATATTAACGGTTATCACGACAGTCAGGATTTTGTACTCGCACTGTTGTATGAAACGAAGTTGGCTCAGTGGTTAAGGCGTCTGACTAGAGATCAAACGGTCTATGTCACGGCGGGAATTTTCAAAGGCCCTTATCTCTCGCACGGTGTGCTGCGCTACGTGAAGTATGGTACTCCAGAATGCTTCAGTAAGTTCGCATTCCATGTTAAACTATAGGTCACCTTTACCCAGTAGGATTGTTAGTTCAGGTAAATATAAAAGGAAATGGCTGTCCTAACCTGTGATACCATAGATAGATATGTTCACTTTGATCCCATGTGAGAATAATCTCGGAGATGTGGAACAGTCTTCTTCTTCTTCTTCCTGTCCAGTATTAGGCCTGGTGGCCTGTTACGGCCTCAATCCATCTTCTTGGTGGTCTTCCTACATCTCTCCTGCCTCTGGGATGGTATTTGAGAATTTTCCGTTGGATCCGGTCCGTCTTCATCCTCAGTACATGTTCTGTCCAAGATGTTCTGTAATTTTGTACAGTTTGGAGAATTGGTTTTACTTTAAGTTCTTTAAGAATATCATCTGATCTCTTTCTGTCTTGTAATGTGTAGCCAGTTGTTCTCCTCATAAATCGCATCTCAGCCGCCGTTAGTCTCCGTTCATCACCTTTGCGTAGTGTCCAGGCCTCGCTGCCATACAGTAGTGTAGGTTTAGCCAGGGTGTTATATAGCCTGATTCTTGTGTGCCGTTGAACTAGAGATGGTCTGAAAATGTTATTTATTATTGCTGTAACTTTCGTGAAGTTTGTGATTTTTTGTTGCATATCGGTTTCTAGGGTGTAGCGGATGTTGTAACCTAGGTATTTAAATTCTGCTACTTGTTCTATGGGCGTGTTGTCTATTGAGGTTTTGTTTCTTTTGTGGTTTTTTTCAACAAAGGCCATTACCATGGTTTTATTGAGGGAAATCTCCATGCTGTATTCTTTTGCTGTCATATGGAGGTTATATACCGATCTCTGCAGGTCGTCTTCTGACTCAGCGAAAAGCACTTGGAACAGTACATAAACTTATTAGTAATGTCAATATTACTAGATAATTGATAATATTATTATATATTGACAACAAGTTAGCTACAACCCATTAGTATAATCAATATCTCCTGTAATCTACAAATACAATCCCGAGTTAATTAATACTTATTATGTGGAACAGTGTATACACTTGTTACCAGCATCTAATTACCAGTTATTTTCTTACCAACCAGTTACCATGATAAATTTCACTGTAATTTGCGACTGCATATTATATCATGTTGGGTGCTATTTATGTGGAACAGTACATACACCTATTAACAATATCAATTATATTACCAACAACTCATAAGCAGTCAATTACTTAAAAACCTGTTAGTATGATAATTTTTGACAGCAGTTTTTGAGCGCGTGCTATCCCATGTTAGTTACTATATATGAGTGAAATTTTGTAAACAATGTAATAACTTAATTTGTCAAAAGTTATGATGAGGTTTCAACCCATGTAGTGAAACAATGTAACACCAGGTTTGGTGTGCCTCCTTCGTGTTGAGGAAGACGCTGTTGCATGGAAAGAAGTAAGTCGCGCAACCTAACAGAGCCCCAGCTGACTGCAGCGTTCACGTATTTGCTAAGTGCAGTGAGTGAGCACACGTGGAGCAGTGGCGCATACTAACGACGCGTGCAGGTGATGAAGGACGGACGACTCGACTCCTGCGCACGCGGCCACGGCGTGCCAGCTCACGCGCCACTCGCAAAGTCAATAGAAAACATGAGTCCAGGCGCCACATCAGACCTGCAAGATGACTGCCTCGATTTAAGAAGATGTGGATATGCCTTAAAGATCTAAATCAACTTGCAATCTCGTAGGGCGCTTAAACAACTATTGTATACAGAACAGTTTTTTTTTTTTTTTTTTTGCGCCAATGATCGCGGTGCCTACTACGGATATAATCATACGTGACATTTATTTGTGCATCCGGAAGGAAAGGAAAATAGGTTTGAAGTAATGGCCATTTTTAGCTGAGCCTCATTGACAAAATTCTTTTTAAAAAAAAAAAAAAAAAAAAAAAAAAAAAAAAAAAAAAAAAAAATCCTCTGCAGCTTTTGCAACCATTTAGACAGCTTGTAACAGCCCTCAAACGTAAAATGAAATGAAATTGTATTTTGTGAATCATTTGTAGCAGGCTGGAGTTTGGTTGAATATGATCTTGTATGTTTGTTTTTCAATTAACTGTAAACTAGTGTATATAGACTATGTTTTATGAAAAGAAATTATTTAAAGGCCATTTAATATGTTTAAGAACCGAATTGTGCAAGAGAATTGCTAAAATGTTCATAATTCCAAGTATTAATGCAAGTTACGATGTAAAATTTCGGTAGAGTTTATATAAAGCGTTCATCCAAGACAGAGAAACAGTTAGTTACTTTTTCGGCAAAGTTTTCACCGAATAAATTATCTATGGAAGGAGTGTTGTACGCAATCTCTGGATTGTATCTATGCATTTAACACTATCGTTCAAGTAGAGTTTCTTTGAGAATAAAAACAAGTCTAAATTGAAATACATTGTGGACTACTCAATTATCGTATTAATCAAACCACTAACAATCTTATAAGCTTCAAAACATGTATATTGATTCTACTAGTGTACGTATTGATTTCCATGTTGTTTATAAATTCTCCCGGTATACATATATTATTTTTAAAATACTTGTTTTCACAGCAACACGGGAAATAGAGGACGGCAAATTAAACTCCCATGCGCAGGGTCTTAGCTTACGCTTTGGGAGTCGTTAACAAGAAAGGTACAAAGAATTAGCTATATGGTTATATTAGAAAATCCTGTAGCGAAAAGAACTACAATGTGAAGCAGAAGTGTGCTGAACTTTACAGACAAAATGACGGAAATAATCGCCATAGCAATGGAGCTCTCGATTTCTCAATTGCTTTATACATACTGGTATGAACAGTTAGGAAAACTTGCTATCCATCTATTGTTCCTAGGATAAGAATACTGTAGCAGAAGGAATCCAATATCGAAGAAGTGGAATGGGACTTTTCTTTTGTCCACTGTTGTTAGTTATGCTGATTTATACAATTTGTGCAGCTGCAAAGAAATCTGGGGGACACGGTTATAAAGTGCCAGGCATTCTGTCTGTGTTACTTTTTGACTAAAGTGTAACGTGAAGTATGTAAACGTAAAGTTCTAATAGTATTTCCTTTTTGTTGTGTTGTCTCCTTGAGCACTTGTAGTTTTCAAACAGTATTGGAAGATTGTCTCAGTATTTCCTCGACGGTTATATGAATCCAAGGTTATAATGCCTGGTAGACTTTATACCTAATACTATATCAATCCCATAAGCGTAAATTTAAACCCGTTACGATTGTGTAACTTGTACATATAACTGACACTGTTTTTCTACAGCCATGACAGGACCATGCCCAATGCACATTCGTAAAACTCCAGAGAGGAGGGTGGGGAAAATTTTATCGCTCGAGTTTGCCTAGCACCATACTAAATTTTTGTACGAAAATTCCATCACGTTGAACATTCTCATTCAAGCTGTCAATCACAAAATTCTAACGTTCGACGGACAAACGATTGCGGGTAGAGAGTCGTTCCCATGCAGACAACATTGTTCCTGGTACTCACTATAAATAAGACAGAATTGTTTTCTATAATGGGTCTAGCAACACCACTACCTCTACGTTCGACTTCTAAACATTACATTCATCGGTAAAAACCTTTGCGGAAACATAAATCTGCTTCATTTTATTATTCAGGAACCTAAGTTTTATAAGCAGAAAGCCGGAATGAAAACTTAACACATATTGTTGATTATATCAAATATTTTCCTATTCATTACCAAATATTATCGATGATTTAGCTTCAGGAACAACGATTGTTTCTGTTTAGCGAACTAAGTGTATAAAAATATTTTCATAATAGAAGAGAATTAAAAACAATACCACAATTAACCGAGAGGTAATCAATGTTTCCTTGAATTACTAATTAAAAAGTTTTTTAACCTTCGCTATTCGTTTAACTTTGGAAAAAAATACTAATGAAACAAAAGTACTGATGATGCATAATTTAAGTGACAAGAATTGGTTAACCGTTGTTCGAGATTTTTTTTGTTTGTTGTTGATATGTTCAGTATAGTTACTGTACATAAGGAGAGTGTTTCTTAATCATTTATCTTTCATAAACAGCGTCGTTATGGTGAAGAACACTCCATTAGTAGCTTTATCTGGTGTTATCAGTGGAAAAAACATCCTACCTCTGACGCCTGGCGCCTAAATTTGCGACTAGACTACTAACAGGGAAGTGTGTAGTGTGAGAGTCGACTAAGGAACTATCGCTAGCCAGCCACTATCACAGCCTGGTCCAGTTGTACTAGATGTCTCCCGTACTAATGAGCGGCTAAACGTTCGATGACGTAATACAGGTAATCATTTCGAAGAAGACGATAAACTAACAGTAGGCTCAGATCCGACAACTGCAAAGAACTACCTTACAACACTTTCCTGCGATCGGAGGATAATTTCATAGTTCTTGCGAGATTATTTCATGTGCTAAGTTTTGGTGGAGGGGGGCTTTACTGTATGATTAAAAATGCTACATACATTGCCAGTGTTAAGAAATTTCGTCTATCGCTAGTTTATTAATATAAATTTAAATATTAAGTTTTAATTTTAATACTTTCCATTATTCATCTCACACGAGAGAGTAATAATATATATATATGTATATATATATATAAAGTTTTCTGATGAAGCCACTTTACAGATCAATCGTCCTTCATTTTAGGTGAGTTAGGATAAATTATAGTTAGCAACCTCGTGTAATACGCTTTTTCCGGCTCTTATAGGTCCGATATTCGGGACTTTTCGAAAAAGACGAACTTGTTGAGGCAGTTGCACCTCTCAATGTCTGTCCGAAAGAGTACCGCTAACGGAAGTTTTTAAATCCTTGTATGTTCTCCCCTCACTCTGTCAGTCGAACTGACTTTGCTCAATGGTTAGCTCAGTTGTCCGCTGCGATGCTAAGAGAAAACCTCACGCACACTTTAAAATACCCCTACACTGTATGTTCCAATCTTCGGTTAATTCGTGTACTCCTCTACTCTCATGACGTTGGTAATCGTTTTTGACAATTTTCGAATTTGGTTTCTAATTAATGTTGAGCATCTATTTCTCATAGCAGGTTTAGTTTTAGTAGTTGTACCGTGTTTGGTCTCTTTATTGAAATTGTTGAGCAGAACTAGTTCAAAGTGTTTGTTCAGTTGGATTGAACGACTACAATGAGATTCTTAATTTAAGGTATAGGTTACGAGGTTCCTACAGCGCCTGTCGCACCCCGTAGGATTTCCGGAGGTAGAGCTCCGCATTCCCATTACAACCATTGGCACTAGAATGGATGTTACGAGGTTAGCCCCACGCTCCGGCCGTTACTTTTACCTTCCCACGGAGTTTCCTCCACGGTACTCGTTGACAGTGGTCCTGGGGGACCGTTCCAGACGTTCAGTTTCGAGGAAAGCTTCTCGGATTCGTCGGGGATCGAACCCTGGTCGTCCGGGTCACAGTCAGCGCTCTACCACCTGAACTACGTGGCTGCATATTCTTAATTTATACTAAATTAAATGCACTTGCAGTAAGATTGGTAAAATGAATTAGTTTTTTTTTTTTTTTTTTTTTGACTACGGTTTTTAGATGGCATCACTATCGAATATTCTATAAATGTTACGAACCAAGAAATAAGCACATTTAATACCAGCATGGCTATGGGAACGTAGTTCTTCTTTGAAGACAGACTTATTGTACTATAATCTGGCGACCTCAACTGTACTAAAGTCCGTTACGTCACAGTTTGATTATAGTAGATGGATCCGCTCACACATAGTATTATTAGCTGGCGGACATTAATAGGATTTCCACACAAATAAATATAGAAAGCTGACAACTGTCGCAAAAGCTTCTGTCCGTAATAATTACAATTGAAGTTTGAGTACTGGTAGTGATTCTTTCCAAATATAATACAACCTACCTATTAAACGAAAGGTTTCAAGTAAACGTGCCGCTACTTTATTACGCAGTGCATGTTCTCCACTCCCAGAAATCGACATGAAAATAAGTTTCAGAATTTGTTTTATTTTTTATCTGTGAATCAGTAACGGGTGTACTAAAACAAAATTTGCAGTTGTGGAAAGACACGAACAGTGTATGTGACTTTCGAGAACGCCGTTCCTTCATAAGAACGCACTGCAGGAGAGCACTATCGTTTTAGTTAAATTCTTGTCACCAATGCGAATAGCCCAGTGTTTTGAATCTGGCATTTTTTTTTTTCGTGATCACGTGTCTAACGATAAAACTTTTCCCGTAAAATATTTGATAGCTGTACATAAGTTCGTCTAAGTGAGTAAAAACAACACATGAAGATTTTCTATAGTTAATCAACTAGATAAACATACATTGACCAACATATCAGTACAGTAATTAAATGTGGTAATAATTACTTCGTATTTGGAGTGACGTTTCAGCAATTAGATTGGTTATCATTGTATTAAACAACTGTCACGGAACAAAATAGTTCTAGTGGTATCGCGTGACACGTCCTGATTCGTGGGAGAGTACACCATTCGAGCTCTCTAAGTCACATCCTCGAATGTGTAGATACAGCACTTTATTATTTTTAAACCACTATTTCCTGCAAACATATATAATTTATTCCATGTCTGCATAGATGATAATGATTCTGATGAATTATTTCAATAGGGGTGGCTCTAGGCGAAGTGACACTGTGACATGGCACTACTTGCTAATCGATAATAAATAAATGTATTGAAAGAGAAATAATTATTTAAAAATACGGCACTCTCTTATAAACGATTACTTGTGACAGGTGACTAAATACTGAATACCATCTGTTGGTCACACCAATGAACTATCTCGTCGTCGTGGTGATACATTTCAGTTGTCTCACATCGCGCATGCGCTCTAGGAGCTTCGCGGAAATTCGGAAGGTAGGGGGTTAGCTTTTCACGTAGCAGTTTGTAACAACCTTGTTCTGTCACAGGGAGCTAGAAAAAGTTTTTAACATAGTCGATATAGCGCATCGGCAACTGCGATTTCTTATATGCCCTAGGTGGAATGCAGAGCTCACAGTCTGGAGTAAGTGGGCTGAAAGCTGGACATAACTTGTAATTATCGAAGATTGCGTTAGGTGTCGATGCGAGTTGAATCATATTAATCAGTTACTAAAGAAGGCATTCACGTTACCTTCCTACAACGAAAAAATTAATGTGAAAAATCTGGGATGATTTAAACATTTCGTAGCGACAAGAAAGTACTTGAAAATCTCGACTGAAGAAATTTAACCGTGATGTGTATATAGAAAAATATAAGTGGCTATGCGGTATAAATGTGAAAAATGCGTTTTACTGTTATCTATGTGTTCTGTTCGGGGGTGAATTTAATTGTTTACGCGATAGAATTTCTGATTTAGTACATCTCACAGGAAAAATTAAGACCCAGGAAAAATAAGCAGATCATGCTAATATTGAACTTATTTTAGCAATGCCTGGTAATACAAACATTCAGAATCAACTTAATTTTCAGTACCTTCTCGTTATTGTTAAACTAGTGCCTATTGGGTAATCCAGCAATGACTGTAGTGCAACCCGTCGGTTTTTAGCTAAGGGGGCGTCCATTAATTACGTGAGGTGAAATAGGGGAGGGGGGGGGGTCCTGCGAAATCTCACGAATCCTCACCAAGGGGGAGGGGGAGGTCAACGTAAATCTCACGTGAGTCTTTGAAATTCTTGAAGGACGTCAGAGCTAAAACAAAAAGGTAGTAAAAATACTACGAGGTCGATTAGCAAGGGGGGGGGGGTGCGGTCTCCGTCAAAAACTCACGGCCGATCAGGTCTCATTAGAGGGGGGTGGGGGAGACCGGAATTCCGGAAAAACACCTCACGAAATTAATGAACGCCCCTTAGTCAGTCATTGTTTAGTTTTTCGTCAATTTTAAAGTATTTATAAGGATTACTTCAATTTCAAAATCGTTTATTTAATCCGGCAGCACACGTACTTAATGAACCATTCAAACGTTGAAAATTTCTAGGTTGCGAGATTTTTTGTCAACAGTGAGCTGTTCTTCCAGACATCTTTCACTTCAACGATGAAGATCAGAAATCCGTCCAAAAATTTCAGTGTTGTCACTACCTGAGCAAATCACTTTAGTCGCCATTGCTTTCAGTGCTGAGATAGGAGAAATGAGGTAAGCTCAAACAGAATTATAGCTTCTAACACGGCTTCTCCGTGATGTCAAAACCTGTATCTAACAAGGAAGGCCACATCCAAAGAAAACGTCTTGACCTACTAATCTGCTGAGATAGAAATTGTATATATGAATTTATGAGAACTTAAAAATTTAGGATATCAGGAAAAATTTTGTGCTTTTAATAGTATTTAAAATCAACTATGGATTTCTGGATTCTTGATAAAACTTGGGGAAAATTAGTAAAAAATAATGATTGTTTTGAATATCCCTAGAGCAAGAGGACTTTAAACTTCATGACGCTGACACCATCATCCCGTGAGTGTACCAAGAGACGAAAGGAAAGTGGGTTCTCAGCACATTTTGGCGTAGGAGGGAGGGGGTGGCAGGTAGCGGGCCATCTGCAATAGCAGATCCCACCCCTCAGCCCTCCACCCACCATTTCACGCCATATCGAGTTTGTCCGTGATTTCTCCTGCACTCTTCAACAGGCAAAAAACGCGGAGAGAAAGCTGCCACTACCTGCCAACCCGCCCCTCAATCTTTCTTTGGTTTTTGTCCTGGAGCCTTTCTTCTCAGGGAAGGGGTGTCATTAGAGTCCCTTGGTTCTGCCAAATTCGCCAACGTATCGTGGGACCAGTGATGCCATTTTCTATAACTGTACGTTGTCACAGAATTTGCAGAAACGTCAAGACTTTTCACAGAACACCGACATTTATTAAAGCACATTTTGTTCTGAAGCTTGCACTGATCTCGTATGTTTTAAAGAGTAACTGAACTTTCATCTTCTTATTTTTCTCCTTAATATAGTACTTATTTACTTATTATTTATTTTAAAAAGTAGTAGAAGGTAAATAATGGTATGCACACTATCAAACAAATATAATGCTACAGCTTTCAAAGTTTACTGTATTTATTATCTATTTCTTAAAAGTGTTTGTTCTTTCCTCAAGTCTGATTAAAACTGACTCTAAAATAATCCTTATAAAGATAAAACGAGTATCTGAAAAACTGTAAACTTTCTGAAAGTATGAACAATTATATCTGCACATTTAGAGTTTATACTATAAAATGAAATATAATCTCCTTCGACCTTGAAACTGAAATTATTTAAAAATATTCAGGGGAGGATACATTCAGTAATAATAATTATTACAAAGTCCTGAATGAAGCAGTTACTACATTCTTGAAACCATATAAATGTCTTTAGCTGCTTATCTAAACATATAAATATCCTCATTCCACTACGTCCTCCACTTTTTTATTACTGGTTGCACCTACACACAGGGGTCTCTGTTACATCCATCTCTGGTTTCTGAATAGTTCGGGCTCGACTGAAGTCTTCCAATTTTAGAATAATGTGATAACTATTTCATGAAATACCTGTTTGAACATCACTTCTCGGAGTCAAAATATTAATTGAGAATGTTTCTGATCACCTCACGTTTAAATAATATAATTTATTATTGATAGCATCTCACTTATTGTGTTACAAAACAGCAACTACGACAAAAAAAAAAAAAAAAAAAATTAAACAATTTGGTGGTAATTGGTAAAATTTCCGCTTCGTAGCGGAGGAGGTGTATAATTTGGCTGCTTTAGCCTGTGAGTATATAGACGACTTCGACGACACAAAAAAATTATTAGTTGCAGAATCTCCTTTAAAGACGACAGTTACTGAAAGCTTCTCTTAGAGTATCTGTCGCCTATAATCCTAGGAGACAGCACAAAAAAAAAAAATAGTGAGAGGACGTTCTTAACATGACATTAGCAATGTTGATCTTTAAATGCTTCCTGAATACGTCAGCTGTTATAAAAATATGAATAAATGAAAAGTTAACTTATCATTTGTTAGTGGATGAAACTGCTATTTCTAACATCAGGAAGACATTTAAGATGCATGGAGGTAGCATATAACTCCTTTCCATCTACGCTTTTTTATGTTTTAAAATTTTATGAGTTTTTTAAAGACTACAGTTACTGACAGTGCAAGATGAACAATTACATACTTAAACGTTGAGTGCAGATAATCAATGATTAAACTGATTTCCCAATAAGAAATGAAGTATCTCATCAATGACTAAATAGTACTACAATGATTCATTTGCTCCAGTGGGTCTATAAAAAGGACAGAAACTTTCCATTAGATCAGTTAACTGATGTCAGAATGATAGAATCAAAAAGCATCAAAAATTTCATGTTCACACAACTGTATTATTATTATTATTATTTTGTGGGTTTTTGTATATGAAGGCATTTGTTTGTATGAATTACATTTGTTACTACTTTCACAACCTTATTTTGTGTGGTAACAGCTAAACATTAGACTCGCGAATAAAGACATCATCAGAGAGGGTATCCCACGAGTTGAGTAACGAGACCGTCCCTGTGGCAGGTAAATCTTAGAGTGAAACTGACGTACAAATACAATCTAAGTATTCTTCGAAAAAGACGTATTCATTTCTTTTGTGCGTCCAACTACAAATACTCATATTTCCTCAGCATCACGCAGACAGTTCGCAGAGACGAGAGCCGCGCGTGGACGAGCATTATCGTGCTAAAAAATGGCACCTCAATACTGCCGCATGAGAGGTAACACATGAGGACGCAGGGTGTCCGTGACATACCGCTGTCCCTCAGTCACTACCAGACGTGATCTGAAGACATACCCGATGGCTACCCACACCATGACGCCGGGTGTAACGCCACTGAGCCTCTCCTGAGCAATGGAAGAATAGAAGATCGCCGCCATACTCGCCGACGATGGTCATCCGTGGTTGTACAGAAACGCTGAACATAATCAATGACGTCGCACCGTGTTCAGCCATGAATCGCGACCCTACACTAGGTGGCGACCTGGGGAGAGGTCTCGTTCTTGGAAAGGACATAATTGTTCGCAAATTTGGCAATCCCTTCCCAATTTTGAAGGACACTCGAGCTGCCTCTATTTTAATTCTTGCGATTCTGTTATAAAATATTAAATTAGACTATGTTATCCCTGTTTGGCTGAAACTTTCTAGATATACGAATGTTCGTCTGTTTTATTACATTCTGTAAATGCTTAAATCTTTGAGTAACCTGATTCCTTACTTGAACAAGGTCATAACTGAAAATATCCGCGTATGAATTCCTCCAGTTCAACTGGCGAATTACTGTCAGTTGTGTTTAACATTCTTTTTGGAAGAAAAGTATGTAGACAGACGTCAGATTAATGGGAAGATAGTTACTTGTTTATTAAGTTGCTAGTTCCTTCTGAAGGAAAAATCATTCAAACAGCGTCCAGTTCCTACTTATTCTGTAGGTTCTGAGAATTCTACTGAACAGCTTGGTTATTGGACTATGAAATTACTTGTATATTATCAGGATTGACTGACTTCTGATACTATCCTATCAGCACGATTTTATTGGTTTCGTTTGTCTGTTGTATGCTGCAAATTTTTCCATCGATATTTCACCAGCTTTCCAGTGTTCGATTGACTTGAAACTTTGCTTACATTCTCGTTACAATATTCAATAATTATAATTTCTTCTAATAAATTAAGTAATTAGTGAATTAAATTTTCTCGGGTAACTAGCCGAGTTAGTCCATCGTTTAACCACGACGTTTCGGCGGTCACAACTCTGCCGCCATTGTCAAGTCACTTGACAATGGCGTGGTTAAACGATGGACTAACTCGGCTAGTTACCCGAGAAAATTTTATTCATTTACAACGCCGAGAAAATCTCCAGTCTTATACAATTAATTACTGGACAGTAATTAAATTTTAATATTTTTTTGAGTCGAAATGTTTACCGTCTGGTGGCTGTATTTATATTAGCCTGGTTTTTATTTCATTGTGTATCGGCTTTGCCTCCCAGTCTAAGTGGTTTGTAAGAGGATCATCCGATAGTTTCAAGACATCGACGAACATGGTTAAGCTGTGTCCTTTTTTTAATATAGTCTCATCCAAACTCCACACACATCTTCCAACGACGTTCCAATGTTTTTATGCCATCAGCATTAAACGATTTCTTAACAGTTTCAAGGGGAGAGCCATTTCCTGACCATCTACTCGAGTAACTATTCTATTTCCTTATCACAACTGCAGCAGTTGTTTCAGTCGTTCTGCCACGATAATTTAGCAAATCATGGAGCAAAATCCCTAAACCAGGACCGTCATTTTCCTAGCACATTCTTTAGAGGCTAAGAACTGGAGTGCTTCTATTACACTGACTGTTTCTTTGATTCTGAGTTAAATGATGGACATAAGTCTTACGCACAGTTACAAATAGTTTAAAAAAGACTGCTGGTTTGGATTCAAAGCGGGCTGGACTTTACGTGCATAACTACCGTCTCATTGCGTTTTGATCTAATGTAAAAAGATTGGAAATGCAACAGGCAGAAACGATATTCATTGCGTATTTTTAATAATTCCTCATGTCTCCTCAAAATTCCGAAGTGATTACCCTTAATGTCTCAGCACAATTCATGCATCCTGTCAACATTTCCCACTGGCCTTCATGACGAGGATCATCTTCAGCGCTGAGGTTCCTCCTTTTAGGTTTGATGATCCATTTTTAGTTGGGGTTTTTTTTTTTTTTTTTTTTTTTTTTTTTTTTTTTTTTTTTTTTTTTTTTTTTTTTTTGTAGGCGTAGAGACCCTTTCCTAATGTTGTTACATGTACTCATGGGTGTGCTTTGGCAACTGCACTTTCTAATTTACGTACAACACAAATTTCTAACTTCTCCACTTTAGATTACACATACACGTACACTTCATCCAATTTCGGTTTCTTCAACAAAATAGACGTACGTTCCAGGATGTGGTGTTTTTGGCCAGAATTCTGGAATAAAATAATACGCGCAACAGCAAAGTTGTAATAAATTAAATGAGAATACTGAATTACAGAATAAACTCCGTAGCAATGAATGTACGAAAATTACAGTTTCTGTTCAAGACGTCCGTAAGCAGCATGTATTTACGTACTAGCTAGTGATGTGAACATATACTAAAATTTTTCTGTAACAACGATATGTGCATATATTGCGCCGTTGATGATGATGAAACCACAAAAACTATTCAATAAAAAAGTAGGTTCCAATCGTCGTTTAATTAAAAAAACAAAACAAAAAAAAACTGTAGTAACACTTGTAACCCGGCTTTGATTATTCATGGATCCACTCCTCATGTTGTTGCAACTGTAATATTTCTCAATAAATGATTTTTAATTTACACAGCATAAAGGCCCAATCACAAACCGGCGAACTTCATAACACCAGTCTAGCACCCTGAGGCATTAGTTAAGCGCTTGGCAGAAATAAATTTATCCGCTCATTGCATTAGCCTTATTCATACAGATTTTAGTGTCACTTTTCTGAAAAGAAATCATACAGCGAACGCCGAAAAATTAACATAAATTTCCTTCTCGTCGTTTTTAGAGCCAAAAATCCTATCTGATTCAAAATTTTATTCACTTCTAGGATCCTTGGAAACAAATTCTTTTTTGGGATTGTTTTAACGAAAACTGTTGACAATAGTACAACTGTTGAAGTTAAATAAAAAGTGAATCACAATTTATTGAAATGTGCAAACCACATTTAGCCTTTTTTTTTAATTAGAAAAGGTTCTTTCCTCCCAGGGAGGCAGGCTGAGTCGGTCGTAGCCTTTGAAAGGGACGATCCCGGCATTCACCTGGGGTGAGTTCATAAAACCACAGAAAAACGGAGTCAGAAAGACCGATCGGGATTTCAGCCCGGTTCTTTTGAATGACAAATAGTAGTGCGATAAAGCACTGCTCTGGCCGACCGTGACAATTTGCTGCTCCTTGGAGCAGAGTGCGATGGAGTTTGTTGTCGTTAGACATTTACTCCTAATTGATTGTCGACTGGACAGTACTTCTGTGTCGAAAGGGCTTCTTGGTTGGCCTCTGGTGTTGTCTTCTGTGGGTGGTAGGCAGCCGGCCTTCTTCCTCGGAAGTGGTCAGCCTCGTCTATGGTTATGTAGCAAAGGCTGCCTCGGAGGAGGAGGCGTGCCATCTTTTGTAGATAGTTGATGGACTAGTTTGAAAACCATTGGACGGATTTTCAGGGAGTTTACAATAATGTACAGTCTCTGGTCCAGGGGGTAGAACGAAGTATTATTTCATTTTGATTTCAAGTCGAATGCTGTGAAATTTAAGATAAAAGTGTCCACACGTTACTACAATTTTTCGTTGAATGTGATTCACGAAAAAAGTATTATTTGGATATTGATATTTTTCGAATGGTGGCCCGAGGGTAAAATAGATACGTTGATGTGAATAGAAAATGTGAGAGATTTAAGAAAGAAGTGTTCACAATGAGTTTCCTTTGTTCAAGAAACGCCGTTACCGCAAGAACTACTGGTCGAATGTAATTATTTCTCGTAGTTGAAATGCGCATTAAAATATATAAATTTGAAAATTATTATTGTATTGTGAAAATCAATTAATATAGCTTTTATACCTTGCAGTAGTGCCATTTTTGAAAAAATGGAGACTGATTTGTGAACATATTTTGTTTCTTATATCTCTCAGCTTTTCCATTCACCTCAAAGTATCAATTTTACCTTCGGGACATCATTTGAAAAACCATCGAAATGCAGCTGGTAGTTTTTTTCGTGAAACGCATTCAACGAAAAACCGTAACGTGTGGACATATTTATCTTAAATTTCTCAACTTTCGCCTTGACATCAAAATGAGATAATACTTTGTTTTACCCCCGGACCAGGGACTGTACATTATTGTTAACTCCATCAAAATCCGACCAATGGTTTCTGCGTGAATCCAAAAATACAGACACAAATTTTAGAAATGTTTGTTTCCTTTTGTATGTCACTCACAGTGCCCTAAAATCATTTTCTTTAACTATGTTACGATCTATCTTCCGGTTGCTGTCTTAATATACGTAAAGATGATCAAAACAGAGACATAGACGTATAGTGGTAGTTAGTTGCGATCTTCTATGTGTCCTGAGACCTTAGCACCAAGAGAAACTCTGATTCTATTTTGATTTTATTTGTTTCTTCTGAACGCTTACGGTCGTGAAGCACGGTAGAGCTTAAATATCATCAGGAAGGGTAATCTACGGTAATTACCTCTCTAAACTATTATGATACTACAACTGCATAAGGGGGCATCCACAAATTATGTGAGGTGTTTTTCCGGATTTCTGGACCCCCCCCCCTCCCCCCTGGTGAGATTTCGTGAGATCTGGCCCGGACCCCCCCCTCCCTCTGGTGAGATCTGGTCCGTGAGAACCCCCCCCCCCAGAAATCGTCCTCGAAACTTTCGTAGACCTTTTTTTTTTTAGGTCACACCCTAACTTTTTTGACGAAATACCCTCCTAAAATCGACTTTGGCGCAAATTGTAGACCTTTTTTTTGGCTCTACTATCCCCAAATTCGCAAAATCTCACGTGAGATTTCCGTAGACCCCCCCTCCCCCCTGGTGAGATCTGGTGAGATTTCGCCGGACCCCCCCCCCCTATTTCACCTCACGTAATTTATGGGTGCCCCCTAAGGCAGAGTTAGTTTGTGTTCTACGATGTGCGTTGCTTGCAACAAACCGCGTCATATAATATACAACATTCTGTTGCTGTTTTAGTATCAGAAGCTTCTGTTTCAATTGATAGATCATCATTGTTCCAAATTTATAGCGTATGCAGAATGTTTATCTTCAGTTCATCTAAAAAACTGCGCTTTTCAGAAGACAGAATTTTACGTTAAGAAGAGAGATATTACGTGAATTCTTACGGCATTTATTGATCAGTACCAACTTCAAAATCCGTGAAACAATTTTCAAAGAATTATGTAATTATTTTCAAAGCAATTTCTTGTTCAATGTCGGTTGATGTTTCCAAAAGTACCTATTTAATAGTTAATTGATACTTAGGATTAATTATGGATATTGACAGTTTATTAATAATTTCTTATTGTCAATTGCCATGAAACGTTTTCAGGTGCTCATAATTTCAAAAGCATTGTTGAAAAATGAGCTACGAACAAGTTTCATGGGTTATATGTAAGTATTAGAAAAGCACCTTTTTATACTTTGTTACTGGTATTTGTGTAATAAATAACTGTTGTGGGATAATGTTCTGTTGCCTAGCACAACTACTTCTTAATGTACGAATTCCAATCTCGATTAATGTACGTTTCACTGTCAATAATTTAGGTGTTTATCGGTGAAATGGAAATGATTCCTCGCGTAGTAATTGTATACTATGGTGCTTATTTAGCTCAACTCAGTCTTGGTCTTTTGAAGGATAAACCCCGCCATTTGCTTGTTGTGGTTTCGGTAAACGATGAAAAATCGAGATCTGGATGGCCGGATAGAGAATTGAACTCTTGTCCTCCCGAATGCTCTCCCACGAGGCTTGTTTAAAATGGTGTTCCAATAGGGTGATCAGCTTTTAACTCTATTTAACAGATTAGACATAAGCAACACGCATTGTTAATTTGTGTTAACAGAATGGGGATGGAACATAAAAACAATGCTGCTTTATGATGTGCTGGTCGCGAGAGTACATGTAACGGCATTAGATGGTGTGGAGCTCTATGTAGAAAAGACTGAAGGAGATTATTGCTTAAAACTAGGAGGAGAACCTTTAAACAGTGATTAATGTCTCAAGTTTTTACAAAGGATGAGTGAATAGAATAACAGCAGAAATAGGAGGAATATAAATGAAAAATACGCGGATAAACTTTTCAAACGTCTTATAGGATTCGCAACTAATATATCACAAAAATTGTCTCACGAATTATCTATAACACCGATCTTTGTATTTAATTCAGAAACACGGACAGTAATAACGTACAGGCAGCTGAAATTAAATTTGTGACGAATAATTTATGAATAACAAGAATAGATAAGACATATTTCACAGACAAAATATACACTTAAGCCGTTGAACATAGTTGCACGTTTCACAGACAGGCAATACTTTAGTTCCCACATTAATACTTGGTACGAAGTGGCAGTAGGTTTAAAATGTTTAACGTTAGGAGGAACACGCGAGCGTAAAACCAAAAGCTCCAAATTTGATGATGCCAATGACGAGTAAAACTCATCAAAGGAATCCGACTCCAAATGTGGTGAAAAAGAAAAACAGGAATAGAGATAGTAAAAGACGAGAGAGTTCGGGAGATGGAACCGCTACACTATAGAAACATCAAAAGTACAATGATTTTGGGGCATCCATTAATGACGTGAGGTGAAATAGGGCGGCGGGGGTTCCGGCGAAATGAAAATGAAGCGAAAGTTGATTATAGGGGGGTATTTTGGCCCCAAAAACCGATCTTGGGGGGGGGGGGTACAACCGTCCTTCGGAACATGAGACCTAAAAAAATGTCTCAAATAGTTGCGAGGTTGATTGGTAAGGGGGGGGGGGGTTCTCCGTCAAAATCTCACGTCATTTTAAAGGGGAGGAGGATGCGAACAATTCTCACGAAGTCTCACCAGATGGGGGAGGGGTCTGGAATTCTGGAAAGACACCCCACGTCATTAATGGACGCTCACTTTGGCATATGAAGATAATGGAGTCCTACAAGATACAAAGGAAAACGTCAGACATCTAGATCTGCATAAACTTTAAACGAAAAAGGTGCGTAGTTATAAACAATGTCTTTTAAATGGATGGAGTTAAAAACTCTAAAAAAAGAAACTTAAAATGGTACTCAGCGGAAGAAGACAGTTGCTCGGTGGAGAGAAAACGCTGGCAAGCTTAAGCTCCAAGCAGACCCGATCAGAGGTTTGAAACTGCCCGAGACATAGATGATCATAGTAGTTAAATTGTAAACCAGCTGATTTTTCCTTAAAAAAAAGCCATCGTCGAAATCCTTCCTGTTCCCTTGCCCATTCCTTTCCCGCCTCTAATGACCCCGACGTCGACGAGCAACTATATTTACTGTGGGGAAGTGCATTGAATATTTCCTGATAAACGATAATTAATGCAGTGAATATTCTAGACTATATATATATAACAAATCTACTTCGTATTGGAATCCAACTTTGAAGCTGTAAATGTGTAACAAGCAAAAGGAAAATGTTTTCAGTCAAGGCGGCAAATTTTTTTTGAAGCCCAATGCTAGCGGTACACCGGGGTAAGTGAGACATAAGTACAGGATATCACAACCCTGACAATAGAGTCTCGTAAAATATCTAAATGTAAATGCAGTTTCTTAACCAATACTTTTGATTAAAAAAAAAAAAATCTAAGTCACTATGGATTTTGATGTTCTCAAGGAATATATTGTTGCTAAAAAATCAGTAATTACATATTAGTGTTTCAGAAACATACATGTGATTGATTTATTTGAACGTCAGTCTCTTCAGATTATTATCTGCATCTCAAATCTCATTGATCGCGATATATTAATAATACCTAGACAACAAACGTTGTGTGACGATTATAAAAGAAATTGCAATGGGAAGTAGTAATCATGGAACGGTTGACAACCGACTTCATATTTCAATACATACAGCTGATAATATTTCTTTTAATGGCACCGTGGAATCGATGCAGCAGTGGGGTTTGCACATCCGGCTTCCGACAGGACTACAGAAGATGAAGTATTAGATTGCCTCTAGAAAACGCGTCGCAGCCCTGCGATCAACCAACCCCAGTTTCCGCCCCAACTTCAAATATAAGACAGGAGATGGAAACACACAAAAAATGGAATCGCCTTGGATGTTTCGTGAAAGATGGAAGAAGGTGGGAAGGGTCTAACTGTTTCCTGCCTAAAGGATTGCAAGGGGAGGCAGCAGTTTTTGCGAGGTTGGGACGGACGCCTTTGATGGGTGCGTGACCTACCAATGACCTCCGCTCTGTATATTTCCACGCATTCCATACTTTGCGGAACCAAAAAGTAGTAAACGGAACTAACACGAAGACACAGCAGTCAAACGTGCGCCACATTCCCAAAGTAGAAGTTATCAGTTTAAGAACTTTAGGTCAGTAATCTACAGTTCACAAAGACAAAATGCAAAGACATTATCCTACTTCATTTAGAACACCTGTAGTTACCACAATTCACACGGGTTTTAGCATGCCCATAGTTACAAATTAGTCTCAAGAAGCTTACAGTTGACTTAAACAGTTATGTCACTTGTAAGGAAAAACGATGAGTAAATATCGCAAGATGGAAAAATCTTTTTACCCCTTTTAACACACCGACAAAGATTTTCAACAGTACTGGAAGACATCTATCTATATAGACCCTACATGAAACCTTTCTTCCGATGTAGCCAAGCTCGTGACAATGCTACAGCCCGGGGAACTAGTTCCTGTCGGAAAATCTGAAATCCCACTCTCACCTGAGAGCAGCAGGAAGTCGTTAGAAAATAAAATCAATAACCACCCGACAATATTATTCTTTCGTTTAACATACGATATCGATAGAACTTTTCTCAATATTCAGTGATATTTATTACAATTTATAACACAATATGGCAACTATTATAAACCTAGTTAGTAACAGTAAGAAATGAAAATGTTTTACTACAGTTTTCTCTATTGCATTTAACACAGCTGAAATGATTTTGGTCTAATAATAACAGAATGAAGCAGAACGAGACAACTGTCTCAGTCTAGTAACGAAATTAAAATTGATAATAAAAATTGTTTTATTTTTGAAGGTTATTTCTATCATCAATGTACTAACTCAGTTATTGAAGCCCTGGAGTGATTTTATTTACATTATTCAAAATACTTCTCTACTTGTACAGTTACATTTGTGTTTAAATCTGATGTAAAACAATGTACTAGGAGGAAGCGTTTGAATTTTGGGAAGAGACAGAAATTAATCTCCGAAAAGTGAGCAGGTGTGCAACATTAAAGAAATATAATTCCCCCTAAGGTAAATCAGGTGCTTAACCATGAACTTGTGACGGTTCAAAAATTAAAATAATAATTCCTTTAGCATCAAACAAGATCGATACCATAATGATACCTGTTTGTAGAATATAACCTTTTTTTCTTGGAGATGAGCAAGTGGTTTCTATCCACTGGCTCGGTTCTACTATGTAATGATGAATCAAAAACTCATCATTAATTAATAATCGATGGACAAAATCCATTTACTTGAACTTTTCAATGAAATTGCACAAACACTATTGACTGACCTTTAATGAAATCCGTTTCTGACGTTTTGCTTCACTGCTGTATTGACATCATCCATATACAGGAATGATACGTTTATGTTTTAAATTCGAAGTCCACTTCGTAATTGTTGAAAATTAATGAGATTGGTACTCATAAATTTTTATTTACTTGAAAAGAAATTTCATTTGTGGTTTAAGTTTTTTAACCGAATTTTATCATTGATTGATATATTTTTTTATTATTTAAAAGAAACAAAGGCAGTAACTTCTAAAGCCTATTTTCTGTTTGGATAGCAGCCACAATGCCGACTCCCCACATAGGAAAATATTCTGGATGTCTACTGAGGTACTTGCCAAAACACCATTAGGAAAGAATTCAAAGGATTGCACGTTTTGATCAGTAGTCAACACCACATGAATTAATTCCCCTGGCGTTGAGGATGAATGGGTGACTTGGAAAGCAGTCAATGTGTTCCGCTCTACTGACGACAAGATTTGACCACAGTAAAGTGCATTTAATTTGGTATTATGGATGGGTTATAGAGTATAAAGAAATGACGTGGGTTTCCCTCACTGAATTTAGCAATAATATACAGTAACAGGACTCAGCATGGAGCAACGAAACTAATGATGACAGAGGAAGGGCTTGTTTCGGAACAAAGGTTTTGTTCTTTTTCTTGCGAACACCAGCCCTCCTCGAGATCTTTGTCGTTTTTCTTTCTGAACGTGACCTCGTTTCCGCGAAGCCAAGCGACAACCCCTTGTACCTGCCTGGCAGAGGACTTTGACCCTGGGCTGCATCCCTTTGCAGCCACCCCGCTGGCTGCGCATCCGACCTTGAACCCGACCCGCAGAATTCCTCGGAGTGCCCTTCCCACAGGCAAAAAAACAAGCCACAGCAACTGTTATAACCTTGCCCAACGCACTGGCGGGAGATTTTTTTGTATTTGAAAGGTCTTTTTCCTGTCGTAACCTGAATGGCATGTTACATTCAGTTCTTTAGCTGGATTGACAGTTTTGTATAGTGATAAATGCATTCTTAAAGCATGACATTTATTTTCCTCCTGTCCTGTAATTTGGTTCAACTATTTTATTACACAGGTTTGGTACTACAGTCACGTCAAAATAGTGGCGTTTATTCTATTTTGATGATTTTAAAATTAATATTTTGTTTATTACCACATTATTTAATATTTTATTATTTTTGTAAATATTAGAAGAACATTAAATGTTAATAAAGAACGCCAGTGCAATTGTTTTTTCGTGGTTTAATGCCGTATGTGATTTGCCTCTCACGGAGGCATCATCAATGACGAATCTGTGTTGAAATTTACATTTATTTTACAAACTTATAACACAATGTTTAACGTAATCCTAAATTGAAACATTTACAACTTACTATTTACATTGGTATTATTAGGGTTAGTAGCTACACATCTCTGATTTTTCCTCATCACAGTTTATTTATTTCTGAATTTGGTAACAGTGATAAGCTGGTACTGAATGATCACATACATGTAACAAACAAACACTATTCAAACACACATTAACCCTACCGAAAAAGAATTACATTAAGCACAATAAATAAATAAACTAGTACTAAACCCATATTCTCACGTACCATACACACATTCTCAAAACTGGCGATGTAATCACACCACCATAACAGCAATAAAACGAGAGTAACGATGAGGCGCAATGTTTGCATTTAGCTGGCAACATTTTAGACAAATGGCGCTAGCGGTAACACGCTTTGGGAAAAAAGTAGAGATGTATGGTTACGAACGCTAATAACATCAATGACCAATGTAAATACTAAGTTGTAAAGAATCAGTAAATTGAAATAAGTATGTAAACTAAGTGTAAATTACAGCACTGATTTGCCGCTGATGATGCCTCGATGAGAAACGAAACTTTTCCGGCATTAAAGGATATAAACACAGTTGCATTGGCGTTATTTACTAACATTTAACTTACTGAGCAAAAGAACATATTGTGCATAAAGTCCCATTAGCACGGATTAAAAATAATACCTTTAGTACCTTAGTAATAAGTGATCGAACACATTATAAGTCAAGTCTCGCTAGCACACCTAATAAATATTCTACAGTTTTTATGATATGAGTCATCGTTTGCTTTATCGATATTTTATACAACTTCACTCAAGTTTAAGAGGGTGTCTCATGAACGTCGACAGCGCAGAGAACTCGTTTACGTTCATCTTTTTGTCTTTTCAGATCTTTCAACGTTTCTGCATTGGTTTCCAAGGACGACAAGAAGTCATAATAATAAACACAAAGAATAGTTGTAATTTCTAATACAGGCATTAATGAGGTTACATAAAAATTGTTCACTACATGTAACAGTGAGTACAACATAAAAGCGAACGCAATTACCACATAAATCACATTTATGCTCAATTATGTGACAAAATAAAGAAAATGATGACTATAAGGAATCATAAAGAGTATCTGTAACCAACTTCCAGATCTTTTTTTCCGTTATAAAGATGAAGATTCACTGTCAAAAACAAATAATTGTTCATGCTAACATCTTTACAATTGATGATTACAGTTTGTTAACTTATTCCAGTTAGTTTAGAAAATAATCTCTTACAACTTCACTAAATTCTTACAAAATGATGTATGTTGAGAAGTCTGCGCTTTTTTTTTTTTTTTTTTTTTTTTTTTTTTTTTTTTTTTTTTTTTTTTGCTTCGGCTTTACGAGGGATGGGATGTGGGGCAAGGAATGGGAAGGAATTCGGCCATGGCCTTTTTGAAGGAAGCATCCCGGCATTCGCCTGGAGTGATCTGGGGAAACCATGGAAAACCCAAATCTGGATGCCCGGACGGGGATTCGAACCCGCGTCCTCCCGAATGGGAGGTCAGAAAGTTAACCATTCACCCACCACGCTCGGTAATTTTGCTAATATAGCAACATTTGAGAGAGCTGTATATGCTCATCGCTAAATCAAAAGATCATTAACTTTATGAAAGAGACATTCGAATTGTAAAACGTCTGATGTAAAAGCGCATCGTACCTCTTATTGCGGCATAACGACAGAGAAATTACAAAGGCTTAAGGTTACTCTGGGAAAAATTAGTATTCATGGTAACAACCGTGTAACAAACAAAGAACGAGCGAGGTAATAGGTGTGTGCGTTTGAGTTGATGATAAACTATTACTGCGAGCAAAGGACCTTGTATCTTCGGATCCTTATCTATCGAACAATGGTTTAATAATTCCAAGAAGTTATATAAGGTTTATTATCATTCAGACATGAGAAATAAGTTTGAAAATTAAAGCATTGAACGAATTTAAATGGGACATGTATCCCTGGCGACTGTGATTATAAACTAAAAGGAAATACGAATTCCGATAACTACACAAACAGACGATCCGACACCAGAAGACTAAAAATTAATACAACACTATATCGAAAAATACTCGATCATCAAGACATATAAACCAGAAATCATGTAAAACATAGTTTCCTGTTAATTAAATGTTTCATTGTAATGTATGAAGACGGATTGAACCCGCCAGTGGTCTCAGTTTGCTGAGCCGCTCACACTGGATCGGGCAAAGCCCAGGCCACCACATAGCTACCCTGTCCTGAGTACGAGTTTAGGCCATCAGTCCCCAATCTGCGTAACGTAAACTACTCGTTTTACAAACAAAAAATACACTTATCACACCTTGAACACGTTTCGCAGACTGATGACAATACTTCACTTCCCCCATTAGTACTTAGCACTACCTGGCAGTAGGTATAAAATGCTTCACGTCAGCAAGGGCATGGGGCCGTCAAATTTGACCATGCCTACTATGAATAAAACTCATCCAAAATGTTGGTTAAATGTGGTGAAGAAGAGTATGATGACAGATTTAACCACATTCCCACAGCAAGTAATCGTTAATTTAGCTTGATCTTAACCCTACGTTATCAAGTTATTAGGTTCATATCCGATATATGTTACTGGATGTTTTTTTCAACTATGTTTCTTCATTTACTTTTCTACACTTTAAACTATGTTAGAATTCACAAATGCTAATCTACTGTGGAAATAATTCGCATGGCCTTCGCTAATTTTAAGCTCTTGGATGGTTGTTTTCACGTACCTTGGCCGCAATTCAAGTGCCTTAATGGAAGTATCAAAACAAGTTTCTCAACTTGCGAATGATGTCACTGGTCACTTACTCAATGTCATTCGGTTTGACAGAGAGTGGCAGGGGCCGTGAACCCCGACTACTCAGCCACAACGAAGCTGTCACTTACTTTCGCACTAGTAATGACACCACTGTAACGACCGTTTATCTGCCATCGTAAAGAGGCATCGACTAGCATTCACACGTGACAGAGGCGGTATTTCACGTTTACTGGCAGACTAGATGACACCACTATATGCATATAAGGAATAACCAATTCGTAAACTTTATTCGCCTCCGTACTTCGTAAGGAAACAAAATTTGACCAACGCTTCACAGTCGTTTATTATTTACTTCATGAGTTTTAAATACTCTTTCTTTCTTAATTTGGTGCCGATACAATCGTTTGGTATTTACCATCATTAAAATTTGCTATAGTGAGAAAAGATACCTGTAAAAGCTCGCCCAATGTGGGATATTGTATTAGCCAATCAGTTCATTCTTGCAGAGAAGCTTGAAAATCCACTATCACATTACCATCAAATTTTCATAAAAAAATGAAAAATAATGAATTTAGAATTCAACCCTCTGTATTAAAACTAATAAGTTATAGTTCCTTCAAATAGTCGAAATTTATATCAGACGTGTTTCATTTTTAATAAACAATCATGATTTTTTGGATTCTCAACGAAATCAGCCTGCAATAAACTGAAACAATCGTTCATTACAATGTGCAAAACCTGTGACTAAAAATTTCTTTCGTTATCGTATTTGGACTGTTATAATACAATCTTCCATCTCACCCGAGCTAATCTGTTCAAACCCCTTCCCATATCCTTTACCACCGGTACCCTTGTGTGTGTACTTATACAGTACTAGCTTGGAGCCCGTCAAGAGTAACGGTTTGAACGAATATTCTGACAGTTCATTTTTTTTGCAGTTAGTTAATTATACAACTCTAATGGCCTTGATTTTGTAATGTTCTACATATTTCATTTGCAGTTCACGTGGCAATACATTAGTAACTAGTACTGAATTAATGACGACGGAAGTAGAGAACCAGTTAAATTTTTTAAAAAAAAAAAAACCGGAATTCCAAGATTTTCGCTATCCATTCAGTTTTATTCCTGGTCCAGGCACAATTCAGCACGTTAAATGTGGAACTACTTCCACCCGCATTAATTAATACCTTTAGTAACATGGCGCTTATGGAAGTGGTTTAAATGGTTTGTAATACTGATTTCACAGTGAATTATGCTGTAACAAAATGTGTCAGTGTCGATTCTGATCAACTTAACCAAAACCTCCACTAATATTGCATTCGAAAATCATAGCATCTATTACCCTCATATGAATAACGACAGGCATCATCTATGGTGGTAGAAGGAATTTATTCTGGAAAAGCTTGAAAAACAAATGACGATCGCGTCTCCTGGAGTTCGCGATTCAGCCAAAGTAACATTCAGTAATGAAGTCATAATACTGCTGTAGTCACTCGCAAGACATATAACTTTCAAGCAGTAGTTCTGTTGTAATACAGCCTGGACCATTATTTTCAAGCAAAAATTAGGTTGTAATACAGCCTGGCCCAGCATAACACAGTTAAATGTACATAGGAAAGTATTTCTAGAGGAATCTTGCGTTTGACCACGGCAGTGTTATGACGCCTATTTCTGGAGGAATCGCGATCTCCAGTAATCCCGATTTATTTAAATAAATGTATTTTACTTTAAATTACGGAAAGTATAGTATCAGTAACGGATAACTGTTATTTATTTGAGTGATACATTTCGCGATTCGTACATTTTGCGTAAACTTTCTCTGAGTTTTTAATAAAACTTCATTGTTTATCTTCTGCCAAAAAAGTTCTTAGGTTATGTTTTAACCTAGTTCCCTGACACTAGTTACAGTATCAGAGTATTGACTAGGATTTTATTTAAAAATGCATTTTATTTTAAATGACGGAAAGTATAAAATCAGAAACGGATAACTGTCATTTATTTGAGTGATATATTTCGCGATTCGTACATTCCGCGTAAACTTTCTCTGAGTTTTTAATAAACTTCATTGTTTAATTCTTCCACAAAAAATTCATAGGTTATGTTTTAACGTGGTTCCCTTACTCTAGTTAAATTATCAGAATATTTGGCTAGGATTTTATTTAAATAAATGCATTTTATTTTGAATAACGGAGACAATAAAAAAAATCTTAGGTTATGCTTCAACCTGATACAGATAAAATAGCGTAAACATTGAATACCCTTTTAGATGAATTTCTGCATCTAGTTGTCTTAAATAAACAAAAATCAACATGAAGGAACGATTGTAATTTTGTAGTGGCTGTTGATTCGCGACTGACGGATGGCACGTTACTGGACTGTTCTCTAGCCAATAGCTATCGACTACGTGCGCAGACTCCAGATAACGCGTTTTATATAAGAGGATACAATTTGTTTTGCCCTAAACGTCTTCCATTGATATTGTTAAAACACATCATCAGCGTTTTCTTCTTTTCAACCTAACTAGGTATGCTGCTACTGCTCTTTTCTCATACTTCTGAGCTCAGAAGAGGCTTTCCAACAGCACTGTTGAAGCTAATCTCTTTTTTTTTAATTTCCACAATATTTTATTTGATTTTCTTATAGACTGCATCTGCCATCGAACCTTTTCTTTCTTTAGACACTAATATTTCTCTTGTAGCCATTGTTCTTAGGATTTCTGGCATTTCCTGTTTAATATACAACTAAAACACTGGCCTTCTGTATTTCGTTTACTTGACATAATTTTTATTGCTCTCTCAACTGAAATTTTATTTTCAGTATTTCTATAGTGATTCAATTTTTGTATTTCTTATTACCAGTGTTTCTTTGGTACTTCAATTATACTTCAGTAGCTTCGTACTTATTAAGTTCAAATCCCTCATACATTTCCCTTAGTCTCGCGTTTACAATTTTGTAGGTTGTTTGCTTTATGTGAGGTGGCTCCTGTTTGCTCAAATCAAGTTTGTGTCGCTGATGGTTCGTTCTCTCGAAGTTCTGTCTCCACTTCATAACAATTACATTGGAATCCTTCACATTCAAATATTATTTCTCTATCTTTGTTACTTTATCTTACGAACTTCTTGATATCTCCTTGTATCCCTCCGACCTAGCAACGTGTATTTATTGTTTTTTTTGTTTATGTTTTAATTGGTGCATTTACCATTACTACATTGTGTAATTGGCAAAATCCTTACAGCGTAGTTCCTTCTACTTTTCTTTCACCTAGGTCAAGATTCAGTACAATTCAGTAGAATATTTTCTACTTACTTTCTCCTTCAACAATAATTTGTGTGTAGTTCTTACACTTCTGATACGTAATTTTCTTTTGAAATTCATCATATATTTCCTCCATTTTTATCGTTGTTTTCTTGTCAAGAAGGCTTACATAATTTTTCGGATGATGATTCTTTCAGAAATTTAATGACAGCACTTTACTAGATTTCATATTTTGTTTCCCTCTCAAATATACGTTTAAGCTTCTGTGTAAATTTGAGCACATTTCCTGTAACAGAAATCATGAGCACGGTACCATATAACCTCATTAATGGCAACAGTATTTAACAGAAATCGGACAGTCGCATTGTTTTAATTCTCTATCCCATTTATATTATTTATGCTTTAAGTCCTTATCCGCAGAGTGCTTATTTTGTTACTAATACTGCCCTCCCGACCGTAATTGTTCCCCGTACTGCTCGTTAGGGAGCGTGCATAAACCACGTAGCTCGATTTTGGCCTCCTGTGAACCCCCCCTCCCCCCCACGTAGCCATACGTGGCTTTTGCCTCTTACCGCCCCCCCCCCCCCGACCCCACGTAGCTTTTTTCCCTTTTGATTCCAGAAGACATTTTGTACTGTTTTCTCTTGTCAGACTATTGTAAATTACGTAAGGAGATAATTTATTGAGGGAAATAAATATTCACATGCTGTTGAGAGTTCTGTTCCTCATTTTAACTGTGTAAAATGTTATGAAAGGAAAGCTAGGTGGCCTGGCTCGGAACCTCCCTTCCCCCCACGTAGCTCAACATAGCCTTCCAGCCAACCCCTCCTCCCCCCGGGACCGAGCCACGTAGTTTTTGCACGCTCCCTTATAGCCGGGAGATCCCCATGGGTTTCGCCCTCCTGGTGGCTGGGTTTTGAACGCTCGCGTCTTTCGCCTTTGCCGAAACTTGTATCCTACTGGAGGAGATGAAGTGTCGTCATCTGTTTGTGAAACATGTAATGTGTGTTCTGTATTTACTCTGTGTGTGAAATGAGTAATCTCTGAGGCGAGGATTGAGGACCGTACCAGTATTTTCCCAGGTGTTTACGAGAAACCGTAATCAGGATGGACGATACGGGACAGAGATTTGAACCTGGGCCCGTACCGGCCTCGGTAGCGTAGGGGCTAGAGTGCTAGCTCCACGTGCTGTAGGTCACCGGTTCGAGTCCGGCCGAGGGCATGGGTGCTTAAGTGTTGTGTGTGTTGATGTCGTGTCCGTGTTGTAGTGTCCTTGTGTCAATACTTGATAGCAACAAAATCACATTGAGCTGGCTGTATGGCCTCAGTAGCCGAATGCCATTGAAAAAAACCTGGGCCCGTTGTAGGTCTATAGTTTGGTGGATCTTAAGCACTACACTGGTGGGTATCATTTCAGATGAAAGGTCTTCAATTACTAAACGCCACCTCCCTTTCTCTTAGGAGGTCACATGTAAGCAGGGTGATAACTCTTTTGTGAAACCGAGTGCGACCGGTGAATGTTGACGGTTGGAACTGGCATTCTGGAGAACGCGGGTTTTAATCCCTGTCCGATCATATATATTTCGGTATATTCCTGTATATTATCGTTTCCGGAAATAAGTTGAGGCGAATACAGGACCAGTTCCTTCACAAGAACTTGACCAAGTTGCTTTCCATTCCTTGTCTTCCATCCCCATTCCCCTATCCTATGATGACCTTGAAGTTGACAAGTGATTCTGAATCATCCGTCTCTCTACTGAAATTCTTCTTACCGGTTTCAACACTGCAACGACACAGTCTATTAAATTTTGTTTAGAGAATCTCATATAATAATTTTGTGTCCCATCTGCTTCTATCAAGGATGTACTATAGTACCATACACTGATTCTGTTGGTTTCGCGGATTGACAATATGTTCTTTTACAGTAAGCAATTAAACAACTCTGAAATAAAAATAAATTTTTATATAAGATACATATTTAGAGAAAAAACTCCATCTCATACGAGTCTGGAGATATTCATATCATTTCAACAATCCTAACAATGCATTTGTATACTACTCAGACATACTATCAAACATGGAGGGTAAAGCGCAAATCAGGAAACATGAAATACTAACGAACTCATGCTGTTTTTTTTTAAGTGGGTAATTTTTTATTTTCTTTGGAAACTTCTTTTGCACAGAACAACAAAATGTTTGTTTAGCCTAAATTACAAGTGAAGAATTTTTTGATACTTACATATTCACCGTTTCAGAAACAGTGTAAGAAACCTTAATTTTATCATTAATGTTTAGCTGTATATTAGAGGTGTTCAAAGAAATATATAGCTTTAAGTATGAAATAGAGCAGTGCGTACTAAGTCATACGGCAGTATAGCTTTTAGTATTTTACGACTACGCAAAACCAGTTCATGACTGTGTGCCATAGCTTCGGTGATACAAATTTTAGGATAAACACGTTTGGTTTCATGTTCTACTGGAGTTGTAAAAAAGCATTTGAATTAATGCAAAAATAGTCAATGACGGCGGCCATGGCCTACTTTTTTTTCAGATTAAATTTCTTTTAATTTTAATAAACGTGGAATGATGGAACATATTTGACACAATAATTTTGTTAGAAATGACAACATCATAACATCCTGCTCTGCACGTTCATGAAAAGAAGATATTGCAGGTGAGTTAGAAAGAAATATATTCTTTCTTTCGTTCTCTTAAAGTTTCAAATTACAAAAACAAAGGCATAACTTTACAAACAAGTGAACTAAATATTGTGCTTTCCTTTATTATCTAAAGCCCGTTTTTTTCATGTTACTATTGTTGCCAGTTCCAAGTTTAGGTTTCTTTGTTCAAAGTTCCTCATTATAGTATTATAGTTGACAGTTTACTTCACAAGGGTGTTAAATACACAGTTCAGCAGGTTCACGGTAAAGAACATTTTTAACTTTCGCTCTACACTAACAAGTTACAGTAACAATGGTTAATGAATACTCAAAACTATTCCTGAAGAGTGATATATTTTTTTTTTTTAATTTTCTTCTTAACTTCCTTCTTTTTTTTGTATGTGATTCCTGTTTTTGAAGGTGAAGATTTTTTGTCGAAATCATTATTCACTGGTCGCATGAAACCGTCGTTATTCATATGCATTTACAGACCAATCTCTTCTCAGTCAATGGAAGCACATTTATTTCCCGGGTATTATGAAGTACTTTGAAATATACCGAGTGTGGTGGGTGAGCGGTGCATCGCAATGGAATCCTGCCATCCGGTTTTTGGGTTTTCATAATTTCCCACAATCACCTAGGCGAATGCCGGGATTGTTCCTTCAAAAAGTCATTTCTGAATTCCTTCCAGTTTCTTGCCCCCCTCCTGACGGTTCAAAATGAACAGACGATTCAGAAGTGACAGTAGTAAGCAGCATTGAGAGATATGGGAAACCTTTGCTTATAATAGATGGAAACCAAGTTGATATAGCATTCCTTACTTCCTTAGATTAATTTAGTAAGTTTCGGAACTACTAATTTGAATTTAGATAATTTCCTATTGGCGATACCATACGTTCAAGGGATAAGAGACAGGAAGCTCCTCTACTTACACTGTCAGCGTTTTCCCACATTTTTAATCTTTTCCACAGCACGAAAGATCGCTCATCTCTCCTCCCCCCCCCCCCCCCTCCTGTTAGAGAGGCAACAAAGAAAACAAAGAAAGGAGTGCAGTTGGCGGCAGCTGTGACCCAAATCGGCGAACTCTCTCCTGCCTGCACCCCCGGCCAGGTGCAGCGCGCGCTCAGTTTCGCATGACCTATATCCGCACTACTCCCATTGCGCTCTGTGGGAAGCGGCGGCCCACTTCAGCTGTATTGGAATCAATCCTGGCTTTCCAGTAGGCCATAAGAAATATTTATTCATATGTTTCAGGCAGAGAGCTCAGAAGGGCTCAGAACAGATGTTGCTGAATAGAAAGGGCAGAAAGATTATTTGCAACGGGGAAGGAAAAACAAAACAAAAAGAGGGACTACGGTATTGTTACGTACAAAATATAGCAATGGATTCATAATTAATTTAATTCGTAAATGTATTAGAAGCAGCATGGAAATTAATACCATGTTGTCACTTTTATGTCACCTCTACAAACTGCTTGAAAGAATGATCTTAAACCGGCTGTTGCCTGCAGTTGATCCTTTGCTTATTTCTAAGCAAGCTGGATTCCGCCCGGGTAAAAGTTTCACAGGACAACTATTAAATATCACGCAGTTTATAGAAGATGGATTTGAAGCTCGTAAGGTAACAGGGGTGGTATTTGTTGATTTGTCAGCAGCGTATGACACTGTCAACCATCAGCTACTACTAGTCAAGTTCTACAATCTGACCAGGAATTTCAGTCTTAGTAAGTTCATTGCTACTCTTCTATAGAACCGCAGATTCTTTGTTGACTTACTTCCAAGTACAGCGTACCTGTTCGAGGTCACAGAAGAATGGTCTACCCCAGGGAAGTGTGCTAGCCCCATTATTCTTTAACATATATACCAATGATCAACCTATACTACCCAAATGCAGGAGTTTCGTGTATGCTGATCATCTTGCTCTGGTCTTTTAATCAGTGGAAAACACCCTTATCAACACTCTGGAAGATTTGTCAAGGTATTATAGCACAAACCAGCTTAAACCAAATCCTACAAAGACACAAGTATGTGCTTTTCATTTAAGGAATAAAGAAGCAACTCTTAGGTTAAAGGTAACATGGTCGGGGGTCGAACTAGAACACTGTGATACTCCAAATTATCTAGGAGTGACCCTTGACAGATCACTCACATTCAGGAAACATTGTATGAACTCCAAGCTGAAAGTTTCCAGTAGGAACAATCTCATAAGAAAACTGGCTGGATCGCAGTGGGGCAGCCAACCTGAAATAATTCGAACTTCTGCCTTAGCACTATGTTATTCGGCTGCAGAGTATGCCTGTCTTCTATGGCACAGTTCAACCCATGCCAAACAAGTAGACATTGCACTTAATGACACGTGCAGAATCATAACAGGCTGCTTAAAATCAACTCCAGTCGAATGGTTCCACCGTGTCGCAGGAATAGCACCACATTCTGTTCGAAGGGAAATAGCAGTGAACAAGGAAAGGAGGAAAGTGAACAATGATAAATCTCATCCACTGTATGGGCATATCCCTCACAGGCAAAGACTGAAGTACAGGAAAAGTTTCCTAAGAATATCTCATGAACTTACAACGACAACTGAAGAAGCCAGGTTACAACTATGGGAAGCTAAGGCTCCCCTTCTGCATGGCTGGGGAAGAGTGTCTGAATCTTTGCCACCTGGTTATAACAAGGGTTGGTTGACGTGAAGGTGTTTGAATAGGCTGAGATCTGGAGTGGGCAGATGCAAAGTGAACTTAGCAAGATGGGGCTTCTCATGTCCTGTCAGATGTATAAACTAAAGCAAGAGATGTTGATTTTTAATGCGTCTAAGAAACATTATGTTTTCTGCTTCTTAAACAGGATCTTGACGTATTATCCTTAACGAAAGTCATTAAAGACAATGTTTACGAAATGAGGAAACTTTTGGTGTGCCATTATATTAATGATGGGGAACGTTTGACATTTACCTTTTGAAAAAGTTAGTAAAAACCTAACCAGAATTGTGAACAGATTTTTAAGCAACACCATTCATATGTTCCAAGTTCAGTATCGAGGTACATAGTGTAGTGTACGCAGACAAAATGCGTGATATCGCGTCTAGGCAATAAATCATAGAGCCTCCATCAAATCCGGCTGACGACATATGATGTTTGTTATAATTAATATGAAATGGATCCATTCAATCTAGCATAAATAAAATGTGAGTTGAAGCCCATTACTTTCTTTCTGATTGAGTATTTTCAATTGATTTTATATATTTAAACTGAAATTCGTTAAGAAAAAAAAATCTTAAAGTCACAAAAGCAGATTTAAATATCGTCTGTGATGTGAGAGTTAGGTTCCCAATCTCGTGTAATGTTGGAAAGCGTCGGCTATTGCAATTTTTAATTTATGGCGCCACATACGCTAGTCTTCTTTATTACACAAATTTTCCCTTTTTTCCATAGTAGTATTTTTTATAACATGTTTAACTTTGTAGGAAATGAGTGTGTACAAGCATAGCTCTGCGGCCATCGGGCATCGTTGCAACACTGGTTGCACACCTTCCGATCGGCTAGAAGAGATCAAGCATTATAGTAGAGCACTGGGAAATGAGTAGTTGGTTTACTTTTAGTATAATAGATGGTATAATACCATAATAGAGGTATTCATTTAGATTCGTTTCAATCCTTAGCTGAATTATGAAAATGTCTTAGCATCTCACTAGCCACTTGTACGAATACGTGAGAGAAATTTACAACACAGTAGTCAGCGTCATGACCACATCAACCAAATTTGAAGGGGTGTTAATATCGGTATACGTGAAAGTCTGGTTCCTTTTTTCATAGAGATTTTTAATTCTAAGACGTTACTTTGTGGAAAAGAGCTCAATTTTAATTTTGCCTTCGATATGATGAGTGAAACATTAACGTGGATTATTGATTTGCTCACTCAATTACTCTCTACCTCATTTTTTAAGGGTCACTGGTGATTGTGTCAGACCCTTTATGTAAAGAAATTGGTGCAATTAACTAACAAACGTCAAGTCCGAAGCGACACATGGTATATCACTCTAAATGCATCAAAGGATCAAATAAGTTAGTATTGTGCAGTGATACTTTCTTATATAAGCAACGCAGACTAACCGGCTGTTTAATTTAATCTACAATTTACCATTTCTTCAAAAAGTAACATGAAACAAATACTTTGCATAGTGTTAATTTTCGATCTAGTCTCCCTCATATTTTTTTTTTTAAACTGATTATTATTAAGCTTTAGTGAAAATTTCCTTACAACGCTATTTTTGCATTATACGAATTTTCGCTTAACTCCTTTCAGTGTTTGAGGTAACTTGTTCTGATTATTCCCCTATATATATATATATATATATATATATATATGACTCGTTTACATACAATTGAACAATTTCTCGTTCTTTTATGCCCGAAATCAGGTAACCGTTTATGTTCATGGTCACATTTCCCTTTCCAAATACTTAAATACTAACCTCAACTCTTCTACCAACAGTCTCTCAGGCCTCATCGCCAGTGCATGCCTTTTAGCAGTTTCTCATATCCTCCAGTGACTCACAACCCAGCTTCTTTACCACCGATTGTGTTCTACGGCAATTCCCACAAACAAATATAGTATTGTACCTCTTGCAGTTGCTGAATTGGTACACATAATGTATGTACAATAGTATCCTATCATACTGAAGCGAAAGTCCGAGCAATGTTTTGAATCACACGCCTCTCCAGTAGAGAGATTACTTTGAAACCTATCCCTTCCACCCACGTAGAGTATCCTGCCCAACTGAGTTCACTATCTAACGATATGACAAGATATTTAAACTTGATACTTTCAACAACCAATTCGTCTTCAACTTTAAAATTACGTCCAACTTCCATTTGTAAGTAATGAACTGACACTTTTTGGCGTTTATTTCATTCCATGTTGAATTTCCAAACTAGGTATGCACTATGCTGTGTAGGAAGCTAATGACATAGCTGTCGATATGCCTTAAAGCCCGAACATAGGTATGCTGTCAGCAGCAATCTGCAGCTGTTCGCATTCCCCGCTCTTATTAATTTGATTACTGTGTACATCATAATCTCATCTGCAGAAAAACTATACTCAACCAGCAAGTCACTTTTGCTGCTGCAATAGTACCACCATTCCAAGAATTTTTCAAGTGCTAGAGAAAAGTATTCGTTTAGCTGCAGATTTTGTAGAATGTCGATGGTGTGGTTGATTTTTCGAGACGTTGTGGTCCTCTGCTTTTGGGCACATGAAACTTGCCGTACCTCGATATTCTCCGAGCTTCGTGTCCAACGGGTAACTCTGACGACTCTGTCCAGTCAACTCCAGACGCCGACATATTAGGAAGATCAGACGACAGCCATGAAGAATTCAATAGTGGAACAGCCGGAACGCCACTTTGTGTTGTCACGCAACTCACTTATATTTTGATACCTTTGCTTCAATATGCTTCGTCATATCAGTTCAGCTTTCCAAGCAGGATGAGTTGAGACGTATTTCCTCATAAATAACGTTGTAACTGGACAAGTAGTTTATTTGTGCCTTAGTTAAAGGTATTTAGTAAAACGATAGGTAACTTTCAAGTCAAGATTTCTGAACAGTCATTATCATTATTTTTCTTGCTTATATCCATGACATGTTTCACATCCCAGAGGTCCTTCCTCAGCAGGGATCCATGAAACAAGATTGATAAATAAATAAATAAATCAATGCAATATTGTTGAAGGCCATTTTTCCGCAGTTGCTGAGTAAATTAATTTGAAATCCACTAATGTAAATAGTAAGTGTAAATAATAAGAAAATATATCAATTTAGTGTTATGTCAAATAAGTTTGTAAATAAAATGTAAATGTTAAAATAGATTCGTCGCTGATGATGCCTCGAAGAGAGGCGAAACGCGTACGGCAATAAACCTACATTATACAGTTGTATTGGCGTTATTTTATGAATTAAAATAAATAAATCCATTTAACTTGGTGTGCGTTCAAAAATTGTGACGTCATACTGCTAAAGAAATAACACTTGATGTTGGTTGCTGAGAGACTTAAATATGTAGGACCCATCTAAAGACATGTAATATAAAGACCATATCACCTTGGAAAAAAAAAACATTAACAGTAGACTAAGTTTTGCGTCGCACCCATGTGAGAAAAATTGTTTAGATGAACCAATACGTGTCAGAAATCTGTAGCGTTGACAAAAGTATTGATAAAAAACTTGCAAATACAACGTTTATAGAAAATATCTCTTTGCAATCAATCATAAAAATACTAAAATTATTTTAAAAAATAAACAAGTAAAATGAGTGCAAAAATTGACTGAAAAGTTAAAAATAAACTTTTCAACATTAATTATTGTAAATGATGAATGTGGTAGTGACAAATTTTCCTCCATGTTTTTATAACAGGAATACATACAGGCGTCAGATTGTATGGCCAACATTTCAATTAGATAAGAAATACTCGCCATACGCCTGTACAGAATATCAGCACAATTCTCTATTCATGTATGTAAAGAATCATTTGAGTTAAATTACCTTTAATACGGTAAAAATAAAATATTGTTTGAAGTAGTACCCGCCTACAACATAACGACCACACAATCTAATAGCTGTAAGTATTCCTGTTGTAACATAATGGTGGATATATTTACCGTCACTACTTTCATCAATTAAAATCATTAATGTTGAGGACTACGTTTTAACTTTTCATTCATTTTTCGTAGCCAATTTTTTTTTGTTTCGTTTATTTTTAAATTATTTTTTCATTTACAGCATTTTACTGTCTCTGGTTCACTAAAGTATCAGGATGCCGGATGTTCATCACTGATGACAGGGATCACTTTCCAGCAAACACGAGGTGAAAACAGAGTCCATTAGGGCGAGGTGTGTCCTCGACTGCTTCCTCGTTAGTCTGGACGCACAGGAAAGTTCACTGACCTGTCGTTACTGTCTCAGACTGTTAGCTCACCGGGCCGGTGCAGAAAAGCGCTCGGTAGATCCAGAAATGTTAAGTTTTAATATCACTTTTCTTCCTCTCTTCACAACTTATAATGTTGGAAACACTGATGGCTGTACGTCTTCTATGCCAAAAACGTTACTCTACTTTGAAAACTATCTGTCAGACGTTTATATTTTTGAAATGAACACGGAATAACTAATGTAGAAAAAGAAAATCAGTCAGCTGGCATTAATAACGAATTTTAAGATATTTAAACAAAATAGAATGATATACCATATTGGGCCATCCAAGTTAGCCAGTTTAAGCAAAAAGTCAAGTAATACTAACAAAACAACACTATCCACGAAAATATTGAATACAGCCAACAGTAGACAATCATAGTGTTGAACGGTCGAGTTTTTTGTTTGTGGGTTAACCTCAATTGCAGTTTAAAATACTTATTTTTGCTGATTAATCTGTTCATCTCAGAATTACCCATTTAAACCTATTCCCCAAATCATCTGCTGTATTTAATTTTTGTTTTCGTCAACAGTTCTTATATTTGATTGTTTCTTCCGTTAAGTAATTAACGATCAAGGAAGTCAAAAAATATGACTTACCAATCACTGTCCTGTTCTTGGGAAATTCTTTCACATTTTTGTTTCTTTCATTTATCATTTATAGAACATATTTAGTTGCTACTTTTATTCTTCTATTTAATTTTCAACAACTTTCGGTAGCTCCACACTTCTATTGTTTCAATTTTGCATCTTTCTGGTAATTCTAAACTTCAACGAAGTGCTGCGTACCATACACAGAGTTTTAGGTCCTTCTTTCTGATTCATCAATCAACGTTTGATGCATTGATTATGTTTTTTCGAAGGAGACTATTTTCTGCAGTGCTAGTCTTCTAGGTCACTCTTACTGCGTTCAAACGTTGTAATAAACTGAACTGTTTTACTTCTCCTACTGTCATGTGCTATTTCCATTTTTAATTCCACTGTAATTGTTATCATTTCTGCTACACTTCGTCTTGGTTTGAACCTTCTTCTAAACGTATTATGTTCATACCAATCAGTGACTTCCCGATATCCACACTATAATATCAAAGGAATTATATCTTTGAAAAATCGCAGCATGCTTATTGTTTTTTCTTGTACCAACACACCTCGGTCAAATTTTTCTGCGACTTCCCAGACAGCTTTTTCAACATGCATTTTAAACAATACATTCAAGTGTTAGTAGATACCTCGTTTGTAACTACAGATCTCCCTTCATTTATGTTCTATTGTTATAGCCATCTGATCTTACGTAGATGTCAGTGTAAATAACCTTTTAATTAGCTGTTCTAAAAGAAATTCATCAAATGCTGCTGTCTTATAACAGTTCAGATGTTTAAATTCTTCTGCGATTATAACAGCAACTCCTATATCATCAATGTCAACGTACTCCCTTCTGTTTACCACATCTCATACCTGTAAAGAGTTGCTCTATTCATTCGTTTCACGTTCAAACTTGACATTTGGCACTAAAGAAAAAGGGGGAATATGATTGTGCGAGCACTAAGCATCTACAAGCTGTATCTCCATGACAAGTTTCTTCCCGCTGATCGTTAATCAACAGGCTGAGGGATTTTGAGTGGCCGTTCCAGATGTTAAGCTTCGATTGGAACCCTGGTATTGCAGACTGTAGTCACAGTTCTATCGCTTGAGTCACATGCTCCACCATGCGCTTTCACCAATTGCTACGAAACTTTTCCTGCACACTTTCCCCGTCTTTTCCAGCAGCTTATTCCACATGCCCGACATCCTCTTCACCAGCTTTCCTCTTTCAGTTACTCCTAGTCCACCTCCATTATCGTTTTATTACTTAGTGTATTATTCAGTAATTTCCGAAAACATATCTAGCTACCGTACCACAACCCCTCCAACTATGGTATTTAATGCGTATAATGTAGGTACAGTATCGCACCACCAGAGCATCTGAGCCTAACCTAATTCTTCCAAGTTCCGTGTTAATCTCCTGATCAATCGCAATAGATGAATTAACTGGAAGTCATTCACTCAAAACCTCTAACCACACTTTCCCAATGTGATCTGCCAAATTTAACTATTATCGAGTGATATGCCCATATATTTTACATTTTATGCCTTTTTAAAATAGTCCCCCTCATTCTGAAGCCGTACAAAAGTCTCACTTCCTTTTCTCTGAACTGAATAAACTGATTATTTTTGGAATTTATGTTCATTACACGCTTACCGTTCAAACTAACCGCACTTCTTAAGAGCTCCTGGAGCTATTCAGAAATCTATTTTTGTATAGTCCTATTAGATGGAATTGTGTCATGAGCGTACAAACTAACTTCAATTTGTAAACCAATAACAGAAACATTAACTGTAATAAAGAGCCAGTACATCAAATTTACAATTACAGCTTCACCTGACACTTCCTTCGTCTTATGAATTCATCGACTTAGCAAGTCATATCCTGATTTACTCTCCACGCTGAAATATATTAATTTCCCTTTAATAGCTTACAATATAAACTGCCTTGTACATTTAATCTTACTTATCTTCCATATACCATATTATCCAACTCCATGCTGTTGATCTACAAACCACTTCTTTCCTTCACCAATTTTTCAAATTTAGTTTGCTGTCAGGGTGCACCTTCCTCTTTCCAATCACTAAAGTAAAGATAATCTACTCACATTTTTCACTTTTGTTTATTTCTGTTCCTTTATGAACTTGTAGAGCTACTACAATGACATATTTCCATTCCTCTTATATAAGAACCAAATAAAATGACATATATAGGAGTAATACAATATAGCTTCAAATTATAGTCAACATACCTGTGCTAATATTATCTACATCACCGGCTTTACGATTTGTTTTGTTTTAAATATATATGCATCTCCCTTATAATATCCTCCAAATCCATTTTCAATTTCATTGAACATTGATCCCCATTATAAGAAAAAAATATCTTTCTCCAATAAGTCCCCTACTATTCCTGCAGCCCCCACCCCACCCAAAAAAAAAAAACCCAAAAAAAACCCTTCTGTAACTACTCTATTAATATCAACAACTGTGTTACCGCCTGAACCTGTGTCTCTGTTTTACAAAGTAACAGTTTCTAGTTGCATCATTCAGAGTTCTCTTTATCCGGCCATGAAATTCTTCATGACGCATCCTTAGCATCCCTGGCCCGTGCTATTAAATCCCTGTTTAGCTGTTACGTACCTTCCCTAATTCCCTGGCAGTTCTTCAACATAACCGCTTCTTACCAACATGTTCTTCATCTTTAATCTTCTCATCTCCGTATTTTGATTCCAGTTCCTCACTTCTCTTTATTTTTTTGATTTAAACATTGATTTCTGTCACATTCTTATTAGTTCTCTGAACTGTTGTCACTTCCCCTTACTGAACTTCAGTAATTTTAAATCTCAGAAACATTGGAACACATGTCTTCTTATAACAGTACTTACTCATCATTTATATTCCTTGCCTGTTGGTGTACTCCACCACCTTATGTCCATTTCAACGAAGTGACGATATTTCTTTATGAAGTGTTGATCAGCAGAGGGCGATTCCTTACGCTGGGAATTATTTAGTGCTGTAGTCTCGTACGTGTAAACAGTGTGCATCTCACCAAATAGATGATGGTGTTTGGTACGAAGAAGCTAATATATTCTCCAAAAAATCTTTTAAATCACATGTTATTACAGATACTCATTTTTGTACGTAAGATTAGGATGCATTCAGCATTGGCGTAGTTTGCTAAGTGGTGAATTTGGAATTTCAAACCACACGACAGTTCCGAGAACGTCTAACTCAATTACCGTCATCATTAATACTACATAAATAATATGTAAATTATGATTTAACTTTTACAATGATACAGTGGTTGATGGGAAAGAGGAGGAAGCCAATGGGAAGGATTCTGTAAAGTTCCAGTATTGAAAACTGAGGGCAAAATAGAAATACTAACAGGGCTACCAATAACCCAATTTTTGGCTGCAAACTGTAGAAATCAAGAATGTTGGGAGCAACAAGACAAATTGACAGTCACATGCAACCGAATAAGAGCAATTTGCACTTAGAATTACCAATTCAATTTGCCAATTATGGAGAGTCAGATAACCTTGAAGGATGCAGCATCACTCAATATAACAAAGTAATAATATTATTGACCAAACCACATTGTGCTCTAGTAACTTGGATGTTGGCAAATTTTCCACAATTTCTAATCAATAAGTTGTATAAACAAAACTCTGTCTAAAACAATTTTTTGGGGTCCATTTGTTATAAAATTCACATAGGGCTCCTTCCTACACATGATGTCGAAGCAGTAAATACGAGAGAATTTAAAGAAAAAATTAAATGTAAGTTGTGTGAAATGTAATTCTTGTTGAAGTACATTTGAACCAGTACCTTCTTCTGGTGCTTCGTGATTGACGTAACTGTTATCTAAATAAAGTCTGTGGATGAAATTCAGATCTGAGTTAGCGCTTTAGTGTCGAACTCATGGATATTACATATATTTCTTGCATTGAAAACAGTGAGGATGAGTTCTTTGATACGTTTATGCAAATTTGGTTGAATTCAAACACTTTAAATTTGATATAATACTAACAAAACACAATACTTCTATCGTTACATGATTTAAGTTCACATTAAAACATAACAATTTATTACAAGTAGTTATAAACCAGGAAAACCTTTTACCATAATTTTGGTGTCATTTGCATTATATGTGTTTTTAGCGCACACTACAACTACGAAACTTCATAATTATAAATGTAGTTAATTGTGTGGTGATTATGACTCGTTTCGTTGTATTTAATAAATTTGTCCAATAAACTGTAAAACCCTACTTTTTTCGTTAGCGAATACTGGAAGCTGTTGCTTTATTTTTATATTTTTTTTTATCACCACTGTTACGAGATTCTGTTGATGTTCCAGAACCCGCTGAACTTAAATTCAGAATGAACCAAGTCTCTCACAAACTTATGTATTATACACAACCACTTTAAGTTCTGGAACTGGCAAGTACCCTGATCGCATTGGATGAATGCTATAAACATATAAATACACATCCCCCATATCACGATCCGGCGGAAACGATAAATGTATGTCGTTCTAAAATTACAAAACAACGTAATTGAATATTATTTTGTTTTTGTAATAAGTCACCAGCAAAGAGTTTTGTGCCCATAAGACAAGAACTGATCTTAATTCGGTTGTATAATTTCTTATAAGGTCCAATGGTCATAACTTAACATAAATTGAGAAAACGATCTGTCGATGCCTTTATGGTAAGATTAGGAGGATAAAATCGACGTTAAAAACCAATTATGGATCTACTTAAATATCCTGATGGACCGGCGATACCACAAATGACTGTTCAGGTGGTCTTATAATTCGGTTTGCTGTGAAACAGGACATTACTGAATTCTTATTAATTATTATTTCAGTCGCAAAAGTAGTAGCCACTCAACATGTCTCACATGTTGCTCACATATTATAATGTGTAAATAAATGTTGGTATCAATCGTAACTTCACGCGTAAATGTAAATTAAAATATGTTTGACGAATTTAAGAAATCGCGATTATCAATTAAGTATATGATTAATCGAAAAGTAAAGTGTAACCTGCTCATCATTACGCGCGGTGACAAACTCCAGATTAAAAGTATCATGGAAATAGATAGACGAGTCTTGTTCCCATTTCCTTGTACCACTGGAAAAAGGTGAAATTGTGCTTGCTTACTCTAAGCAATCGAGAACAATGCTGTACCTAATGTAGCTATGTGAAACTTACCAGTAAGTATTAAGTAATATCTTACACAGTAACCAATTAAAGAAAGACACGTTCATGGTTTAGAATTTTCCATGTTTGGTGAAAGACTTGGCCTCCGATACACAGATGATTCTCGATTTCTTGGTGTTACAATCGCACTAGCAGTCTGAAATTGCAATATAAATTTCTTGGAGGACCTTCTTTAATTTAAATGATATGGAAAAAAATAGTCATAAATGATTAATCCAACAAAGAAACGAAAACTGTTCCCCTTAAAAAGTACCAAAATGTAACTCTGCAATGTTATAACGAAGCAGAAACGCATGTCAGTATTGATATGGGTACAGTATAGTTCTTCCATCATTTTTTAAAATGCAAGGCACATATACTCCAATAGCTCTTCTCTGTTTTTGAATTTATTTAAGATAGATAAATGAGGACTAACAAGTAATTCAACACAACCAACTGCTTCGGTAGAAAATTCTTAGTGTATAATAGACTTCATCCACTTGATTGGCAAATAGAATGATAACTGATTATATTTGTAAAAATATTCGTTTATTCTATGGTTTGGAATGCTAAATGTCGACGTTCCATCCTTCTCCCCCTTACACGTATTTCACCCTGTTTGCAACTGAACGATTTCCCGTTTAGAGAGACACCCACTGCTAGCCAACTGCCTCCTGATAAAAATATGGAACACAGCAGAGTAATTGAGGGTCCACTTATGTCCTTGGAATTGCTAATGGATTAATCAGAATTGATCAGTAGTATAGGGACGTGGAAATGAAATGGGAAATCACTGCATTAAATACCCAAAGCGCACCAACAGGACAGGTAAGCATCATAAATCATGTTATGGTTCCATGGAATATTAAATGTAGTATATAATTTAAATCATTCCACAAAGATATAAATGTAGGTAAAGGTAAAGGTCACGGGGTTCCTACAGCTCCTGTCGCTTCCATTAGGATTCGTGGAGCTAGAGCTTCGCATTCCCATTACAACCATTAGCACAAGAATGGATCTGATGTGGTCGGCGCCACGCTCCGACCGTTCTTTACCTTCCCGCGGAGTTTCCTCCACGGTACTCATTGGACAGTAGGCTGAGTGGACCTGGGGAGCCGTTCCAGACATTCAGTCAGCTTCCTGGAAGAATACTCGGCTTCGTCCGGACCGTAGTCAAACGCTCTACGGCCTGAGCTAGTCGGCCGCCCCAGATCTAAATGTCCGTTACTAAAATGTGTTACTTAGACTATATTAAAAAAAATAGTCGTTTCAGTATTAAGAGGGTTTTAATTTCCTTTGACTCTAATTATTAGAATTATTCAACTGTCAGAAAGTGTTTGACGGTGGATGCATTGTAGGAATTCGAAAACAATATTCATCAGCTGCTGCTAGCTTCGAAATCATACAAAATTCAGATATTGTCTTTGACTATTGCAGCCACGTTAGTTATCAACGCGGATGAGCTAAGTTAAATAATTACAGTTTAAATCATTCGGTCAGATTATTTTATATTATTAAAAATTCTAGTATTCATCGAATGAGTTAGCTTACATTTTCGATGATAATTACAACAACGGCTACCTAATGCTAAAGCCATGCACCCAATAGTTGAAAGTATGAACCGTACGGAGCGTTTATTTAGCAGTAAAAGAGGTAGCTGGTGCTCGGAATGAGAACTTGTTTAAAATTTAAAACCAGCAAAGCGGACTTTTAGTCCTCGGAAGCCTTGACACTGATCAATAACAAGACGTCAATGTTGTGTGTCGATATAAAAAACATCCAGAAGAAATAACAATAACTTAACATAATGATGTACGTTTGACATCGCGAGCTAAAAAACTACAAAATAGAATAATTTACAGGAGAACTGGAATAATAGATCAACATCAGTTTTTACTGATTAAATACGTGGGTTCATACGCAATTCGGTATAGCCATAATAACTAATATTCGAAGGATTAATGATGAATTTTATTGATTTGGAGGAAAAAACTATTGATAATTTTAACTGGAAAAAGGTATTTAAAATTTCAAAAAGTCACACATAAAATATGGAGATAGAAGAATAATAATGCATAACCAAAAAAGAGTCTAGGGCGTTTTTGCTCTGCGAGTCGCCATCTGATCAAGTGTAGCGTCACACATACCTCTGTTGAAGTATTTGGATTGTATATATACTATATAGATGTCCTCGTCTGGCCTTGTGCTCAGAGGTACCAAAGTCTTTCGCACGTCTCCACTGCCCCAAAACCGTCTGACAGTGCAGTGGGTTCGTTCCAAGTGGCAGCCGACGACTGACTTACCTATTTCTCCTTCTTATGATGCCCTTCCGATTCCGGTCGTAGGGGGTTACCATAGGGAAGTACATCCTCCATGGTAACTTGCTTTGAAAAATAAACTAGGTTGGTTTCTCCATGTGTGTTCGTATGTAACATTGTAGGTATGGATGACTGTAGTTATGTGTGTACAGTATAGAGTGTTGTTTGTGTCGTGTGACATGAGAGTTAAAGAAGGGGTGCTGGCCCATTTAGACCTACTCTTCCGAAAGACACCTTAGTCCACCAAGCTTAACGTCCCATTCAAAAGGTCGAATCACCATCAGTAGTGCAGAGTACCCTCACTCCATACGCACTGCGACGAGATTTGGGATTTAACCCAGGATTCTGGGGCACAATCTGGTGCACAATCTGGAGATTAAGAATTGAACACCACCACCTGTTCTACGCTGCCGGCCAGGTTCAGATAGTTAAAATTTCTTCTACCATTAGGACACTAACCAGCAAGCTACCACGTGTCAGTGCCAGACACCATCACGGTGGCGCAACCAACTGAGTCAGTGGGGTGGGTAACATGCCTACTACTGTTCTAATAAAAGGTATCTACCGATATGTCCCAACTGTTTGTTTAGATTTATCTCAAATGTTACGTGGAACTACGCTGTATACTTTTCAGAGCCTAATTTCTACTACGCCACCGTTTACATTTGTCGTCTATCGAAATTCACCTGTCACTTCTCTAGACAGTGTTATGCCGCTCTTGAATCTTCCCTTCGAAAGGTATTGTTTTCGTTAACAATTAATGTATTTTTAGCAGATCGTCCAGACTGCGGATGCACCACCAGATGGTGATTACATTCGACCGATAGAAGTGAATAGCAGTTCGTCGAACTCGGACCAAAAACAAGGCAACTCATCCAATAACAGCAATATTGTTCAGTTTTAAGGATTTTTTCTTATCATTCAAAGTTTTATTTTTGAAACTAGTGCCCCGTTAGCACCGAAAATAGGCCAATGATATTCTAACTAATTTTAGTCTTCATCATAATACAATTTCTTTTATTATACAAAACAGATCAACGATGACCTGCACACAAAAAGTGAATATTCCGTTTCCTCAGCTGAGAGGTCTAGTGGCTCATTGGTTAAGGGTCTGACTGGAGATCGAAAGGTCCCTGGTTCAAATGGCTATCTCGGTGGAGCTTTCAAAGTCCGTTAAACTGACCTCCACCTCTGGTACAGCTTGCTGTGTAATGTAGAGTACGCCAAAATGCTTCTATGGCTCCATTCCACGATTAAACTGAATATCCGCTAGACGGTAGGATTAGGTTAAGTCAGCTACGACAGGAACAGAAATCGCGGCATATAAAAGCACCGTCACCTGATCATTACGACCAGACAAGCTTTTACTTTCCTTCCCTCCTAAGGTTAGAACAGTTTTAGTATCATTTAGAAATGCAGTTCACAGAGGTTTGTGATATCCTTAGAATTAGTGTAATGGGTTGCATTATTCTTAAGCAAAATCACACTTTTTTTTTGTAATTGTGAACGACGGTTCTTAACAACACATTTCAATCTCTTCAGCAATGTTAGATAACACTCTTCGTTGAAAATTTTCCCTTTTTGTATTTTAATTTTGAGAACAACAATCCGAGTATCTCCAAAAGCATTGACCATGATCTTTCCTGTTGGCAGGACACATTTCGCCTTCTTAGGATCTCTTCCACTTTTTTTACTTTGCTGTTTCGTACCTGCCGTGTAGTAGTAGTTAATCCATGTTTCATTAACAGTGATTAAAAAATGCAAAATATAGCTTAACACGTTCTTAAACACAATTAAGTACTCCTGAGAAATGTTTATTTGTATTTGTTTAAGATCGAATTTTACACACGCGATAACCATGTGAAGACGCTGGTGAAGCTATATTGAGCACGATCCACTGAGATTTCGGATTAATATGGTTTTATACCTTAAATGGTCGATATTGTAGTTACAGAGATTGCACTGGTATGTCAATTTCAGTCAAAAGAATTGACAAAAAAGTTTAACATTTTCAGTTTACGCTAGTCATAAATTTTTGCCGTCTTAAGTAGAGGGCAGAAATAGCTATTCATCAGAACTGGTGACTAATAGCTGAACGAAGACATTTGACAAGAAAATTTAAGTACAGTATATTGTAAGGTAAGTATATTAAGTGTGTTGATAGCTTTTTCCGGTTTTACGCCACGTCACCAGAGGCAGGAGACGATTGGGGCCAAGGGAGGAGGAGGAATTCGACCATGATCATATGAAGGAACCAACACACTTTGCACCGTCAGATTCAAACCAGCGATACTACCGGCAATTGGTAATTAGTCACGACTTTCGATATGTTACACATTCAAAATATTATCATGGGAGTTATGAAAAATCTGCATAAAAAAATGGAAGCAATCTCGAAAAGATGCCGAGTGGAAGAAAGGACTCGTATAGTGAAATAAGAAAACACAACTACAAAACTTGTGAAAGACTGGAAGCTAACTCCGGAACCAATTGTAAAGAGAATAATGAGGCTGGAAATCTGACATTCACAACACAAGATTGATGGATGGTATTCTACGACAGGAAGCTACATCAATTGTTGGAGGAAATTCAGTGTGTTACAAAGAAGTTGAGTGATAGCTGGAGCCGTCTAGGAGTTCCATGAGGTCAACTCTTGTTGGCCTGGGCAGCTCCCTTCCATGCTTGTTCCAGGGGCAGCGCAATTAACAAAAACAAAAAATCAGCGCTAGTGTAATCTAAATGCGTTTGTGACAATTTCTGGTGGTGACAGTACTATTATAATTTTAATATTAATAGCTATAACAGTAATAGAAGTAGTAGTAGTGATGGTACCCACTCTATTAATAACAGTAGAAGTATTAGTAGTAAAGTAATCTGGCACTAGAATTTAAATCAAATTATCTTGCATTCATTGTTTATAAAATGAATACGTTTAAAACCTAAGATAGAAGTATATATGCACCTAAATTAGCGAAAATAAGTTCCCATATTAGATTATAGGTGTTTTGCTATGTTCTACATTGGAAAGTAAGTAAATAAATAAAATGAAAGAACTAGCCGGCATTCGCATAAGTGATTTCAGGAAATCATAGGAAACTTAAATCTTGATGGTCGGATAAGGATTTGAACCTACGTCCTCCTGAATTGGAGGCCAGTAGGCATGCAACTGGCGAAAAAGTCTGCCCGTAGTTTGCACCACCACATTCGAACCAGCGAAGCACTTGATAAATAACCACGACCTCCATTATTTTACAAATTCAAAAAAAAATTCATGTGGGTTATGAAAAATCTGGGACAGAAAATGGTAGCAATCTTGAAAAAGGACCCGTCATATGTTTCAGTTCTAATCATCACCACTATGTCATTGTACAAAGGAAAAAAAAAAAAACGAAAAATAAGTTTCTTAAGCACTGTTTTCAGGTAATGTTTAATTACGTTTATCGGTAACCAGGCAAAAGTCTGTAAAATCGAGATTTTTTCAATAAAAAAGTGAGTTGTTGTTTTATTAATAAGCTAGGCGGTTCCCAACCTTTATTGGTACACGACCCACTTTTAAGTAAACAAAATTTCGCGACCCACCTAAAATGAGAGTCTATCTAATATAAGAATGGGAACCGTTGTATGACCTCGATATGCTATCGACTATCCTATCCTACAAAAAGGCAAATTTTCATACAAAGGATATACTATCAACAAAAACAAAATTCATAATACTCAAAACAACAAACATATTATAGACCGGAAGGCTGCTGCACCACTTCATCAAGTTGACCTCTGAAATTCCACGATTAGAAGTAACTCCGTCAGGATATTAAAATGTAACTGGTCTGCCAAGTCGCTTTTTGGTGGAAACCACGATTTTAGTGGTTGATTGGTAGGTTTGTCATTGTGTTTTACTGAACCCAAATGTATGAAAATATGGAAGACTGGGAGCAGGAAAACACAATGGTATTATAGGTATTTTATACTGATGTATGACTTGGTACATCAGTTGAATTTTAATTTTCAAATCGAGTTTTAACTAATCCTGGAATTGCAGCCGTCAACTCGATGAGGTGATGTTTTGTGCAGCCGCCTCTCGCTTTATTGCAAAAATAATGAACAATACTTTTAATTATTATAAAAACACAACTTTACAATCAGTGAGATTTCTGGAACTGGTGTTTACTGATGAGGGCATCGATATCAGGGTTAACACTGGTTAATTTTAACCTTGAGTAACTCTCTACACATAGTTTATTTCAGTATATTTTTTTTCAAAAACAGTAAAGTAGAAAAAGCTCGTTCACACAAGTATGTCGTGTTGAACGGCATCACGAACTTCACAGCAAACTTAGACATTTCTGGATACTCTGCATCCAGAAGGAAATTAAGGATTTCATGATTATTGCACTTGTAAAATGTCTTGTTATATCAAAAAAAGATATATTTTCGCGGCAAAAACCTCGATTGTTCCGCGACCCACTAAAACACACTCCGCGACCCATCAGTGGGTCGCAACCCATAGGTTGGGAACCGCTGAGCTAGAGAGTAGGAATCAACTGTTTTCTAAATTTCTATATGACTGTCTGCCAGTTTGGGTAAACGGAATTGACGCAAAAACTACTTGTTGGATTTTGGTGGGATTTAGCTGAATCTATACCGCTTGGTCCCGCGTGTGAAATAGGGTATACTTCAATTTTGATCTGATTTAGAAAAGCATAGAATTTTTTTAAAAAAATGTGCCATCTTTTCGTTGACAGTGATTTACGCAAAAACTTGTGGATGGATTCATCTAGCGTTTTGGTTAATTTTCAGCTCCTGGTGGCGGGAACAAAATAGGATATGTTACATGTTGATGTGATGTAGAAAATCTTAAAGGTTTACAAAAATAGTTCAATTTTTGTAGAACGGGATTAATTAAAAAATACTTGCCGGATTTGGATGAATTGTCGTTTCCCTCCGTCTGGAGGGTGAAATAGTGTATGTCTCATTCTGATATTCCCTCGAAGAAATGACAAATTGAGGACAATTTTTCGTTGAACGTTATTCACATGAAAACAATGGTCAATTTTTTCTGTGATTTCGATTAATGCACAGCCTGCAATGACGGGGGTAAAATAAGGTATATTTAATTTTGAAGCGATTTCAGAAAGCTGGTTAATTTACCATATCATAAACAATTTTTCGTTGAATTTAATTCACTGAAAAACTACAGGTCGGCTTTTGGTGGAGTTTAGATTACTGCATATCCTGTGATCCCATGTATAAATTAGGTTATATTTCATATTGATAAGACTTCGAGGAATTTAGGTTTTTTTTTCATTGAACCCGATTAACGTAAAAAATTCTGGTTGGATTTTGACTGGGATTTGATTCGTATATAAGCCTACGGTCCCACTGGTAAAATAATTCATGTGAAATTGTAAAGGCGATAAATTAAAGAAGATTTTTAGTTTAATGTGATTCATGTAAAAACTACTACACTGACTTTGAATGGATTTTGGTTAGTGTACTGTCCGTCGTCTCCGGGATAAAATAGAGTATGTTTCATTTTGATGTTACGTCGAAAATCTGAAGAGAAATTGAAAAGAAAATAGGAAATTCGTTGATTCTACTGACGTAAAAACTATTATCGGATTTTGATCAGGTCTCGCATAATGTAAAGGCCGTGACCCTTTGAATAGAGTAAAGTGTTTTCTATTTTGAATTGATTTCGCAAAGGTGAGGAATTAAAATAAATGCGTCCACAGAATAGTGTCTATTTCATAAGTAAATTAAACCTTGTGCCGAATTTTTCCCCCTCTTACGTCGAGATCATTAGAGATGGGAAAGGACAGGGGGTCAAGGAATGGGAAGGAATTCGGTCATTGCCTTTTGAAATAATCATTCCAGCGTTCGCCTGGAGCGATTCTGAAAAACCATTGGAAATCCAAATCTGGATGGCCGGGCGGGGATTCGAACCCGTGGTCTCCCTACTTGCGAGGTCAGTGCGTTACCGCTCGCCCGCCATACTCGGTCCGAAATGTAATCGTGATTCATCGTACGAGCGGCATCATATAATTCGGAGAAATGAAGTTACAGTTCGTTGTGGAGACCCTTTATGGAAAAAACATTTGCGGTCAATGCGCCACAGGAGTCGCAGATCACATACTTCTTGGCCATATTTGTTAACGACAGTCCGCGCGAAATAATTGGGGGTCTACTACTAATCAAGACTAGGTGAGAAAAAAAATAAACCAACGCATAAAGCCATTTGCTGTCAGTAGAAGTAGATTTAAACTTTAGTGTTCTCGTAGCAGTATAATAATAATTATACTAAATTTAATATAACACTATAAACCTACAAATTATTGAAGGATGAGATGAAAACAAATAATAATCTTTAATTCAATCTGCATAAATTGAGAAACGAGAGTAATTAAAACAAACTAAATTACCTTCAATAAACATTCAGATGAAGCGAAAACAATTCCATCATAATAAATTTTAACTCTTAATCACAACACTCTTTATACAAATTAATTACTGTATTGACCTATAGCTGCAATTGTTAATTTATCCATAAATTAAAAACAGATTCAGAGCGCAAAAGAATGTCGGCTGATATTTTCGGCGTACAATTTATCGGTACAGGTACATTCGAAAATAATTATTTTAACAGATGATATATAAGTTTAGTAAATCAAATGAATGATTAAAATTAAGATAATAAATCATTACAGTTATTTATTATCTTTATTAAAATGATTTCTTCTATTTGAGTCTTAGTTAGGATCACACTTTTTAAACATCACTGATAATGTCTTTGCTGATAACTAGTTTACAATTTTGAAAATACAGAAATTTCAGCACCTGAGAAATATTACACAGCTAGTCGTTTAAATGTCGTGTTTTCACAACTCGGTCCCGCGGTACACCCGTGAAGATTTCATTTCCATCATACGCCGGGAAAGTCTCCGTTCTTACAATTTTGAAAATACTTTATATAAAATCTTAGATCTCTGTTTCGCATACTGTTACTAGGACAATTAAATCAAACGCAGGGAAAGATGATTTTTTTAATAAAAGACTGTAAACTAACAAATATTTTTTTAAAACAGTAGTTCTCGGCTCCCTAATCCCCTAACACAGCCGTAATTTCTCAAAGCCTCTCCACAACCTACCTGTACTATGCGTAGCGGGTTGCGTCTCAATCAGGCGCACCTGGAGTTGTGCCTCTGATAAGAATGATTTCTTAGCAGGAACGAAATTAATAAGTTCCATTTACGGTATCACGTTTTAACAATGTAAAGTTTACTGTTTTATTTGTTCGTTTATACCGGAAGTGGTGGATAAATGGTAACGTTCCGGCCTCGTATTCGCGTGGACGCTGATTCAAATTCACGTTCGGCCATCCGGATTTCGTTTTTACATGGTTTCCCGAAATCACTCCAGGCGAATGCTGGGATGGTTACATAAAAAGACCATGGCTAAATTCCTTCCCGTTTCTTGCTCCCAATGTTTTACCACGTCTAATGACCTCGACTTCGACTTCAACATGGAGCGAAAACAGAATAAAAAAAAAAAAAAATACGTTTCATAACTTCTTTTGGTAATCCTTTATTTTAATCAATTCACATGCGATATTCTCCGTTTTATAACGTAAAAGTACCGATTTCAAAAATAAAAAAACATTCCCAGAATTTCATTTTCAACAAATAAACCCATTACAAATGTTTATTTTCCAGAAGATGTTTTAGTAAATATGTTAATGCTGTATTTCTATATTTATTCATTTGTTTCACCATAACTTCTAACTGTAATAACATGATCCTTCAAATACATCAAAAACTAGACTTAGTACGAAACATCCTTTATTCAAAGCAATATCAACCGAAATTATAGAAGTCCTCAAATCTAAGGCAGTGGTTGAGTATATTAACGCTAACCTTAATTCGTTTCACTATATGTAAATTGTTATCGGTAAATGTTTACTGTGCTTTTTGTTTCCGAAAAATCAGTAGTTTATAAATGAAATCGAAGGAATACACTGGAAAAGTAGGATTTACTAGAAACAACAGCAAAATATACAATCTAACAAAAATAAAATGGAAGTGAAGCACCTAGAGGGGTAGGAGGAAACGAAATGAAACTTCACTGGCTGAAAAAGTATTTGAAATTATTACATAGTTAAAAAATCGGGTCAAATTTACAAAGAACTCCCAGGCGACGGCCATCGGAGATAGTACAGAACCGCGATTCAACGCTGAACACAATGCTTGTTATTCATTGAGTTCAGCGATTCTGCGCTACTAGGATGACCATCGTCGGAAAGTATGCCGGCGGAGAGTTCCATTCTTCCAATGTTTTAGAGAAGCACAGTGGTATTGCTCGTATCGTGATGGTGTGGGGAGCCATCGGGTATGACTTAAGGTCATGGCTGGTAGCGATTGAAGGGAATTCTGACGGCACTACTGTACGTCACGGACATCCTGCATCCTTGTGTGTTACCTGTAATTCGACAGTATCGTGGTGCCATTTTACAACAGTAAAATGCTCTTCCACACACGACACATGTCTCTGTGAACCGTCTTCATGATAGGGAGGTACTCCCATGGCCAGCAAGATCCCCAGATCTGCCCCAGACAGAACATGTATGGGACCAGTTCGGCTGGTATGGTTCTTTCAATAGGCCATGGCCGGAATGCTTCCCACTCCTTTCCCTTGCTCCTTTCCCGCCTCTTATATTCTCCATGACGACAAGAAAAGCCATAAGAAAAAAAAAACTACTCCTGTTGCGTTCACACAGGAACTCAGTCATGTATAAAGCTCATATGCCTGTTTAACGATATAAAGTATGTCGAAACACGAGGAGTAGGTAGAAGAATAGTGAAACAATATTACGATTGAAATGCTGTAGTCTATTATTCGTACCCTCATTTCCAATAGAAAGTTACAGTGTCCACTGCTGCAGATGGTTAGCAAAACAAGCCTTAATTATCACATATGCTAGCTGTTTAACACTTAGAGTGCTATGAACGTAATATTACGTTCCACAAACTCTCGCGAAAAATGCAGTGAACGTAATATTACGTTCCCTAATATGTCAAGATGTTTCTTTGGCTAAAAACATAACGTGACTCAGATGGCTTCTCTATTTATTTTAGTTCATCAGGCCGTCATCAGAGTTCACCAACTTCTTGAAACATTCCAATATCTGGGAATAGATTACAACAAGCACAAGGCAGGTGTAGATCTCTTCGACCAGTGAAGTGGTGGAAGTTGCTTTTCATTTGATAATTGTAAGTTTATCAAATGCATGCATTTTGCACAACACAATCTCAAGTAAGAAGATCATAAAAACACACCCCATTCAGGACATATGTTCGGCCTTGGTGCTCTGTGCTGGTGAAACCAATGATGTGACTAGTGACAGTGAAAAACTTTAAGATTGACAAAGAAGAACGTTCCAGAAAGAGTTCCTATGTCAGCTGGAATCAAGAAAGCCCAAAGAAAGTGCATTGTGTGCAGTGATAAAGCGAAGTATTCCACTGGCAAACTCGCAAAACAAGACTTTTCCTACCAGTGTGGTGACCGTGATGCAGGGCTTTGTATCGAACCATGTTTTAGACTCTATCAAACAGTTTAACACAATGAGAAATAAATGTTTCTACTTATGATCTTAAGCAAAACACTTTAGAATACATTTGTTTTATATATCTAATAAAAAATGGCATAATGCAAAAAGTTAATCTATTGTACAATTTTTTGGTTTAATTTTTCCTGTAAAACATGCCGCATCATAAATGAACATAAGCTGTGGAAAAGAAAGACAGCAACTCTCAAATCTGAAATAAATATTGACTACTCTCAGACAGATAAAATACAGTTTTATTTGTCTGTCTAGCATCCAACAATTTTATTTTATGCTGAGGTGAATGTACTGTAAAATAACGAAAATCAGCCAGCATACAAGGAGGGAATTGTGCCTATCGGGCCAGCACTGTAAGTGTTAAATGAATCAATAATTGCATTGGGCAGATACCAAGCATCATGGTACTGCAAGCTCAAACACCTGCTGCTTCCGATATCTGCTGTGGCTGATGGCATCCGCAACTGCCAGATGGATGTCTTAGGAGAGCCTGACAACTTTGAAGAATGATAGCCACTGTTTGAGTCCTCTAGAGTCAGATATGAACTACTCTCATTCAGACTGTAGGGCGTTTTTAAAGGTCTGAGACAAATTTCTATGACGTAGCCACCGATAATGAACACAGATTCTTACAACAATCGTAAGAATGAAGTTTTGATTTTTGCCAACACAGTTTTCAGTTTACTTTCAGTTTTAATGGATGAATGATGATTGTTGGTTAATAAAGACATGTTCCGAATATGAATAAAAAATAACATTCAATGGACAAGCCCTTCGCAGTGATAATAAAAACTAAATACGTGTTTCGCTGTCTCTTGTCGTCTATGTATCAACAGCTAATATACAGCTGCAAACCAAAAAGTGTTCATTTATAGCTGCTGGTGAATTGCTCGCCAACTATATCGTTCGCTTGGCGCTACAACCTCAGAAAAGTCAAAATAAACCAAACTGTTCGCTAGTGTATAATAAAGTCATTGCCATCGAGTTTTTATCTATACAAAGTAGTCAAGAGAAATACAAGGTATGGTGTAATGACACCGCTGAGCACGTGTAGCTGCACAGAGATAATTAGTGGCTGCCGTCAAGGAGAATACGAGTAAGTACAAGCAACGGCGAACAAGGACACACTGCAGACTGTAGTCAAGGATAACACGAATCAATTTAATCTGTGGTGAAATAACACATCGATACAGCACTGAAGTGTATTATTTGTTTAGTTGTCAAAATAATCTCGGCATTTTAATGCTTCAACACCACTTTGTTTACTGAGAGGGGAAAAAAAGGATTTTACTATATTTCCGTCACCAGCAGGAAGTAGTTTGATAGTCTATACAAAAGTTTCTTTTCTTCTTCTTTTTTTTTTTTTATTTTTTTTTTTTTTTAGAATTGGAAAATTATTGTGACTAAGGATAGGAAGGATATCGCCCATGGGTTTTAGAAGGAATTATTTAGGCATTTGCTTGGAGAGATTTCAGGAAACCATGGGACCGAGAGTGGTGGGTGAACGGTTAACGTTCTGGCCTCGCATTCGTGAGGACGCGGGTTTGAATCCCCGTCCGGGCATCCAGATTTGGGTTTTCCATGGTTTCCCCAAATAACTCCAGGCGAATGCCGGGATGCTTCCTTCAAAATGGCCATGGCCAAATACATTCCCGTTCCTTGTCCTAGTCCCATCCCGCCTATATGACCTTAGCCGTCGGCGAGGCGTTAAACAGTAAATAAAAAGGAAACCATGGGAAAAATATAAATCTCTATGGCCGGACCGGAAATTAAACTCACAGCCTCCCGAATCCCAAACAAAAACATATCAGCCCAGTATCCAGTTTGAATGGCACAAAACGGATTTTTTACTATAAAAATAAGCATTTATGACAACTCTGATAGTTCATTTAGTTATTGAAATTTAGCTACTAGTAAATTTGTCTTGCTTTTCGTATTTGCTTGCATTTATGTGTGCTAATTAATTACAACTAATACAACGATAAATTTTTAATTAATACGTAATGATTGTACCGGGTCATATTTCCAAAAATATGAGCAATTTGATATAGTCTCATTTTAAAGGGATAGTATAACGATAATAGAAGTGATAAATAAACGAGTAAGGTGGCGTTTTGTAATAAATGTCGAAATCGACAGTCTAACGTCACTCTGTATTTCCATTCGTCAAGAGAAAGAAACACGTTCGAAATTAGTTCACGAACCACAAAGATTATGCTCCTTGCTTCATCTGGAAAAGAAAATACCGCCAGTTTATGTTCCTTATAGTGAAAAATAAGAAACTAAACTATGCCTATATATATAACAGAATGTAGGTTACAATCTGAGTTTTGTACCACTAAAATTGATAGAGTCGCAGGTTTCTGAATTAAAAAATATCGAAAAATTTGCCCGAAATGGCAAAATCAGCGGATGTCATCTGGAAATCGACAAAAACTTTTAGGCAGCGTAGAGCGGTGCCGATTATCATCATCATTGTCATTTGCCAGTCAGACAAACCAGTCTGATTGTTTAACCGTAAAGTCAATTAATTGTATCTTTTTTAAATGGAGGTTCGTTATGTCCGGGCAAGCCCAGGGCACCACAGGGTGCCTCTCCGCCAAAGGAACTGGATTGAATATAGGAACGGGAAGAAGTTCGGCCATGGACTATTAGAGGAACCATCCCGGCATTCGCCTGGAGTGATTTCGGGAAACCGTGGAAAACTAAAATCATGGTGGTATATTATGGGGTCAGATCTCCCAATAAAGATTATCGAGCCTCGCCCATATAAAAAGAACCGAATCACAAGACATGATTGTCCTGGCCGGTTTACGACGCAATTATCGAAGGGGTCAAATCTCTCGAATAATATTCCCCCCCCTCTCCCACCCAAAAAAACAGGGATTACTTTATCTACTACGGACAGTTCACGCCTACTGAACCGAGTCATTTGACTATTTGACTCCTCCCAGTTAAAGCTTGGGAGGGGGGCTGCTGGAAAGTCTTTTTTTTTTTTTTTTTTTTTTTTTTTGTTTTTTTTTGGAACAGTTTAACGTCCCTTTATAACAACATGGTCTTTAGAGACGGGAAAGGATGGGGGCAAGGAATGGGAAGGAATTCGGCCATGGCATTTTGAAGGAAGCATCCCGGCATTCGCCTGGAGTAATTTGGGGAAACCATGGAAAACCCAAATCTGGATGCCCGGACGGGGATTCGAACCGTCGTCCTCCCGAATGCGAGGCCAGAACGCTATCCGTTACACCACCACGCTCGGTGAAAGTCTCGTGGACTCTTTTCATCTTACTTAACCTAAAGGAGAGAGAAAGGTATGGAATTCGGCCGTAGCCTTTGAAAGTAACCACACCAGCAGTCGTCTGGATTGACTACGGAATATCAGAGTAAGCCGCAGTCAGGATAACCGGACGGTTTTTAATCCCCACCCTCCTGCTAACTCAGTGTAGTAGGTCATCAACCTCGGTTGTTTTATGTTTGCTTCGTGCTAGAGATGCGCCTGCGATCACTAGCCCAAGAAAGAATTGGAAATGTTGCCCCGTTATTTATACGCCTTTTAGAGAGCAAGAGGAGTTCTCATGGTGTTGTGTCATCTTACGATAGAATATCGTTCCACTACATTTGTGTGGGGGTATAATAATAATTCCGTGTGGCCGTAGTGACATAGTGACAGGGTTGCTTTTGGATGAGCATTCCGCCCCTGTCTTAGCCACCTTAACCTAACCCGGTAGTATGAGGAATAAGTCTTTCCCGGCGTATCTTTGATATAAATTTTTCGCGGGTTTGCCGCCGGATTACATTTTCTGCTGACAAGCTTTCAGCGACTTGCACTGCCGCCATCATCGGGTCCGTATCTTTAGATACAACGGACCCGATGATGGCGACAGTGCAAGTCGCCGAAAGCTTGTCAGCAGAAAATGTAATCCGGCGGCAAACCCGCGAAAAATTTGTATCTAAAACGGTAGTCTTACCAGCTAAGGGAGACCTACAGTTTAACTTGGAATCCGAACCATGGAAACGTGCTGGCGTACGTCGCATTGTACACCAAGCTGTGCCAGAGGTGAAAATCGGATTAAGGGCCTATGAAAATCCCCACCGAGACAAAGATTCGAACCGGAGACCTTAACCACTGAACCATCAGACAATTTGTTTGGGGGGTGGGGTAAGACTTGTATAGACTATAAAGCCTGTTTTCTATAATACAAGATTAATTGTTGGGTATGTGTCGGCTCTACAGATTAAGAAAGGGAGAACCTATATCGGTGGTCCCAATAACTAAAATCATTTACAGTATACTCCAATCCTAATGAATGCTCCGACTAATAGTGTTACGGAAACTAGTGTTATGCAGTTGGAACAAACTTCGTCGGAAGTGGACGTGCCAGAGGAACACAACAATGCGCTTTGTTATCACAGACCAACAACGTAGGTGTAATTTCTGACGATGCACAAGCGATTAACAATACCAAATGCTTTGTGACCAAAACATATTTTGCAAAGGTTACATGTAGTAATATGACAATTACGGCCTATTATGCAAAATTGCTATGTTTTGGTGAACAGTGTGGTGTAACATGACAGTTTATTTGTCCACAAGTTCTTGTTGACGAAATATGTCAAGGCAAAGAGTGAATACCCTCTACACCCAAATGTCTAACTGTGATAGAGGTCGGAAAATTGGTACGTTTGAAATGGGTGCATCATATCGTGAAATCGCCCGAAGGATTGGCTGTAGTGCAATGTCAGTACACAGACTTATTACACAGTGGACGAAAGAAGACTCTAATACTCGTAGAGTTGGCATAGGTCCATACCGATGCACAACAGAATGTGAAGGCCGTTAAATTGTTTGTGTGGCAGTTGCTGACAGACGGGTGACAGCCCAAATCCATGCAGTGGTTACAGAGAGAGACAGTTCCCCCCTCCCCCTGACAATTGGCTAGTTGATAAAATTTACCTTAGTATCTATTTTACTCAGAGAAAGGATTCTTTTTTAAAAAAATTGAACATTTGCATTATGTATTTTACATTTTAAAAAAACGAATTTAAATTTACCACGTAAACGCTCAAGACTGTCATGGCGTCTTGAATGACGTCACAACATCCGTAATAAAACAAAGCAGTCGTGTATGTATATGGCAGGTGTAAAGTGTTCTTTAATTAAAAATGAATTCCTCGTGATATAAGTAATGTGTAGTGCCCCAATGTCAAAGCATAACAGTAAAAACGCCAAACAAGATATTTATATATCTTTCAAAAAATGAACAGATACGGAAAAAGTGGTTAAAACTTGCAAGGAGGGAGGATTGCTCATAGTTTATCTGCAGATTCAAGAATATATTTTTGTGAAGATTATTTTGATGTAAGTGTTTGCGCACAATATTTTTCTAAGTCTAATTCAAAACTGACGAATTTTGCAGAACCACTACTTTTCAAGTACTGACAACTTAATAAGCTATGAGTTGAGGTAGTTTTGGTTTTATCTTTCTTTAGTGTTACGTTTAATATAATAAACACACTCTAACAGCACTATCATTACCGTGGTGCCACAATCTGATGATAGATTCTTATGCAGCTCGATGAAAATAAAGAATATTTTTTTTTTTTTTCAATATCACTCATGGTTCTCGATATATCATAACTGAAAGGTGATGTTAGGTTGATATGAAGCTTAGAGCAGACTGGAAAATGTCATTCCATAGCTTTAAATTTTGCCACACTTTTTTTGAGGATATACTTTTCTAGAAAAGGTGTATACAAAAGCAAAAAGAAACATACCTTAGACGTGATGCAACTGAAAAGTTACGATACGAGCACAGCACAGAAATAATAGTACCTAACAACAATCATATCCAATAACATTATTGACGGCAAAGATAGTATCGAAGCGAATAACGAAATCTTTTGTGATTTCGCTTAGGTTTTCTTTCTGGGTTAGCTATTTAGCATTTGCTTATACTTCGCAAATGTAACCTCATACCAATATAAATTAATTTACAAAATGTATGTCTAAGCAATAGGTTATTGTCTACAAAACTGAAATAATGCTATTTATAATGTATAACTGACACTTGTGTATACTTACATCGAAGTTTTAACATTGCGTAATTCCGATGAGCAAACGTCGATGTTGACGCGAAAAATCTGCCAAGAGTTACGGCGTCAATTTTGGGCAAATTGCTACTGTTTGCTTGCTAAATCCTGTTTCTATAGCGAAATACACTTGCCATTCAGCATATAACTGAGAACAACTGTATTCACGTAACAAAAGTTCCTACAAATGAATAATTTACCAAGTAACCTGTTCTGTTCCACGAAAATGTCAATAACAACTTTGGCATCTGGGGTGGTGTGTCGTAATGCTTCCTGATCAGCGTTCGCGGTCTCCTGACTGAACGCCTGATTTTGCCGAATTTATTTTCTAAAAATAATAATAATCTTTATCTTTTGTAATAAATAATTTTGTTTTTTGTTATCTCCTTAGCATGATTAGTAATTAAAAACTGCTATGCAACCGATTTATTCTTAGTGGACACAAGCCAATTGTAAACCAATTGCTTGAAACTTGGTTACACTCTCAGACCCCTATGCAATGTGTTCCACTAACCTTATTTCATTGTCATCATCGTCTAAACTGATGTAATGCAAAACGAAAATGGACACGTCAATGACTTACATTTGTGTTTAAATACGAGTCTCGATTCTGTCTGTGGCAAAGTGATGATCGACAACATATAGGCTACGTAGGCGTGGTAGAGAAATGGCTTACCCTGCTGTGATTTCATAACGTTACTCAGGTCCAGCCACTTGTGTCATGGTTTGGGGGCAATCAGTTTCGACAGCAGATCTGAGTTGGTTATTGTTGAAGGCACAATTAAAATAACAGCGGTGCTACACATTGTACAACTGACTACACAAGACATGCAGGCGTAGTGTCATACCCCGAGAAAACATCCGAACACTTATTGATTCAGTGCCGACAAGGATCCTCGAATGTACGAGTATAGGTGCTTAAGGTGGGCGCACTTCTTACTGACAATTATATCCAAAAGTAATAAATTTAACCTGATTCATTTCAATTTCTTATCATCAGAATGACCCTGGATATATCTACAAAGTTTCGTAAAATTCCACCATTCCTAGGTGTTGCACTTTTAATTTCCGCCAGTGTATTATGGCAATTCAATCGCGAACATGTAGAGAAAGTCCAGTACTGCAGGTGATTGTATAGTCAGGTAAACAAATTTCATTTATAAAAAATAATTAGCATCAGCGCTCAACGGTAAGCAACGTCCGTTGGTATGGTAGCAGACAGAGATTTTAACCACTCACTAGGAATTATCTGTCAAAACATTTTTTAACCAAGAACTGTCATTCATTTTCAATAACCGCCCTCCACAAATTTGTCACATTGAACACGTTTGTGTCCCAAAAAACGAAGTAACCATTGAAAATGTGCCTGTCGGAAGATATTGGTATGGGAACAACCGAGACAGCCATTCTCTCTCCTATTACGTATTTGTGGGCCTGGTATTTCTGTCTATTGAAAACAACGCTATAAAGACCATCACAGTTCGTAGTATTAAAGGATCATTCATAGCGTTTGAGAACTAATTCACTGTAGAGCGTCTTCTTGGGTAATCTTTTTCTTAGAGTTTTACGCCTCATCGACACACAAGTAATTAGAGAGAGTAGAGGAATAAGAGCAAGAAACAGGAGTGGATTCGGTCATGGCCTTTTGAAGAAACACAGTAGACATTTGCCTGTAATGATTTCGGACATCCAGATTTTGGTTTTCCATGGTTTCCCCAAATCACTCCAGGCGAATGCCGGGATGCTTCCTTCAAAATGCCATGGCCGAATTCCTTCCCGTTCTTTGTCCCCAGTCCAATCCCGTCTCTAATGACATCGACGTCGACGATGCATTAAGGCATAAGTTTAAAAAAAGAGTATTCTGGGGAAACAATGTAAAGTCAAAATCTGAGGAACATACGCAGATTCGAAGCCGCGCTCTCCCGAATGCGAGGCCAGAGCATTACCTCTCACCCACCACGCCTGCAGTGGTTTTGGGAAGCCATATACAAGCTAATTCTGGATGGCTGGACAGGGATTTGAATCGTCGTTCTGTCGAATACCAGTCACGAGTGATAATCACATACGCACCACACAGTAACTGAAGTGAGGATGAGGGGTGGGGGAGGATGTGGAACAAAGTAAATGTTTGATGTCTTCGAATAAGTGATGATCAGTTACGTCAGCGAAGCACGCTAAGATAAACAATCTTCTGCACTGTGCAAGTATTTTTTTTTTTTTTAACTGATTTACGTCTCTCAACAGCGAGGTCTTTAGAGACGGGAAAGGATGGGGGGCAAGGAATCGGAAGGAATTCGGTCATGGCCTTTTGAAGGAAGCATCCCGGCATTTGCCTGGAGTGATTTGGGAAACCATGGAAAACCCAAATCTGGATGCCCTGACGGGGATTCGAACCGCCGTCCTCCCGAATGCGAGGCGATAACGCTAACCGTTACACCGCCACGCTCGGTTGTACAAGTATATTGCTGTTACTTTTAACTGCTTGTATTGCTATGGAATAAACTGCAACTTAAGGCCTTTGTTTCTTATGGCTTTACGATTCATTGACGTCGAGGTCATTAGAGGTGGCATGAGACTGGGGACAAGGAACAGAAAGGAATTCGGCCATGATCTTTTGAAGAAAGCATCCCGGCTTTCGCCTGGAGTGATTTGGGGAAACTATGGAAAACCCAAATCTGGATGCTCGGTCGAGGTTTCAAACCTGCGACCTCCCAAATGCGACGCCAGAGCGTTAACCGCTCACCCACCACGCTCGGTGAAGCTACGGATGGAGTAATACGTTTTAGTAACAGCTTAATTCTTTTCTCTCCAAATTAATACTTTACAGTTCCTTAACTGAAAAGTCGTCAGAGGCAGTGTAAGGGAATCCCTCTGAATCCCGGGCCAAAATTTAATTTAATTTTTAATTGCAATGGAGGATACGCTCCGGTGGCAATTTCCCTACACACCCAACTTCCCCCTATACTGCACCCACCTACATTTGCCCTCTACAAATTTTAACTTTAAATTCTTTTAACGTTTTCGGTAAGTTATTCATCATTTGCCTTGGTAACTCATTCCAATCCCTGAAACCCTTACCTAAAAAAAGAAAATCTTCCCACACCCTTGTGCCTGAAATCAAGTGCCAACTTGTGGTAATGGTCATCTTTTCCCTTCCATGAACTACTTTTCATACTTACTGCAACATCTTTCAATGCCTCATTCACCGCTCAGCCAGCAGCTGAACTATAATTTGTAGATTTAATGTTAACGAAGATTGAGCAGTTTCATTTTGACATGGTGTGTCACCGTTGTTGTTGTGAGAGTGGAGGCGCGGCCGGTCGCACGGAGCTAGTCTGTGGGAATGTGGCGCCGTATCAGAGCGGCAGACAGGTACGCGCCCGGGGCAGCGCGCCGTGGGCGAGGGCGAACGCAGCCGTCAGCAAGGGCCAAGGACGCCCCGCGTTCCCAGGCAGATACCGCAGGCATCCACCTGTCGCGTCGCCCGCACTCACAAATGTCATGCCCGTTAGGGACCGTGCATAAACCACGTAGCTCCATTTTGGCCTCCTGTGAACCCCCCCTCCCCCAACGTAGCCCTTTTGCCTCAACCCCCCCTCCCACCCACGTAGCACATAGTTTTTTCCCTTTTGTTTCCAGAAGACATTTTGTACTGTTTTCTCCTGTCAGACGTTTGTAAACTACGTAAGGAGATAATTAACTGAGGGAAATAAATATTCTGTTCCTCATTTTAACTGTGAATGTTGTGAAAAGAAAGTTGCCTGGCTAGGAACTCCCACTCCCCCCACATAGCCCAGCGTAGCCTTCCAGCCAATCCACCTTCCCCCCTGGACAGAGCCACGTAGTTTGTGCACGCTCCCTTACCTCACCAACAATCACTTAACACAAGCATTTATTCTGCAGATTCTCATTTGCGATTACACAGATTTGTACTTCAGTGCTCTGGCCTCGCATTCTGGAGGACGTTGGTTCGATTCACCGTCGGGACACCCAGATTTGTGTCTTCCATGGTTTTTTCCATATCATTCCAGGCGAATTCCGGGATTGTTCCTAGAAAAAGGTCATGGTTGAATTCCATAACCTTCCTTTCCTGCCTCTTATGACATCGACGTTGACAAGGCAAAAAGCCAAAAGCAAAAAAATTCGTCATTCTTTATACATAGCTTCTCACCATCATCATCTTCCCAGTCTGCTGATATAGTTACTGGATTCTTCGGTATTTTTACCCAAAAGTAACTTATAACTTTTTAGACACCATGATTGTGCTTATGTTTCATTTGTTCCTCTAAAAGATGGCTTTACAAAAGGAAAAACATTTTTCATACCTGTTTGTGTGCGAAAAATGTTATTAAGATGCATATGATACAAATACACCCTTCAGGTATTGTAAAACAACTGGAACTACTAAAGTGGGGAAAAGCGTCCGTTTCCTGATGTTATCACTGTAAGATTATACTCTTAGTATAAGACTGAAATCGAATCCTTTCTTATTGATATATACTGCTAATATTGGAAGAGAGAGTAAAAACTCCTTTCAGACTGGAAAATCGTGGAGTCACACCAATTTGGAGAAAGAAAAACTAGATGTGCTATTAACTACCAACCGATCTTTTTGCAGTAGGGTTCATTATCGCATTATAAGCTAGAACAGTAGCACTAATAGCTGAAATAGTAAACAAAAAATGAAACTAGTTTTTCGAGATTTATTACAGTAATAAAACTCACACATACACACACAGTCTGACTGTCTTAAATTATATTTTGGCTGTTATTATATTTTGTTAATTGTTTATTTTTCAATTATCTTAGTGATTACTATAGCAAAGAGGTAGCGGGCGTACCCGTCGAAGCAACCTGACGTATCCCTTGCGGTACGCGTACCGCTAATTGGGAACCACTAAGATAGAACATTCCTTAGACCGAAACATTACGGATTTCGGAAGAATAGATATTTTGGAAATACTATTTTCTTGCTATTTGATCTAATTTATTGATTTAGAGTCGCAACAAGTACAATTTATTTAATCCCTGAAAAACTTTTGAGACTGTACCACACATCCTCATCTTAAGAAAGGTAGTGCATGTAATATATCAAAGAATTGTGGATGAACAGGTTATTTCATAACAGGTGGATTTCAATATGTCATCTTTGAATGCGAAGTCTCTACTAATTTCGACGTTAAATCGGAAGTGTAGTAGGGGCAATTCTGTCCTCAATTTTTACAAATGATCTTGGATACAACAGCATTAGGACTTTATGCTTGCTTGCTGGTGAAGTAAATAATTCTGTTGTTTTGGTATGGTGTGATATATGCCAACTTAAATTAAGTTGAAGAAAGTGTAACGTAATGCTAATAGCGCATAAAAGAATCCCCTCGTTCATGGGTGCAAATTAAGCTGTACAGTTCTTGGTGAGGTTGATTCCATTAAGAATTTGGGCAGAGCAGCAGAGAACAAAATGAAGTGTTAATGAGCATGTAAGTTTGGTTGTCAGTGTAGCTGACTCTAGATTGCAATTCATAGTTGGAATTTTGGAGAATTGTAATACACAAACAAATGATAGAGTGTATAAACTCTCGTACGTTCCCATTTGGAGTAGTGTTGTGCTTTATTGTGTCCATATGGTATTTAGCCTAGGAAAATATCGACCATTCTGTCCTCTGGAAGGAACCTTAGTACTGGTTTCCTGTTATTGAAAAATTTGTTAAGCGTTAAAACTTAATACTAAGCCTTCATTTTATTAGATATTTTTACTAAACTTAACATTTTTACTCGGTATAAAATTTATTACATACCGGTATTAGAATTTGTTCGTAACTGCGTCAGCATGAACCAGAGAAACAATTGGTTGGTTTTTGTGAACCTGTAGTTTATCATTAATAATTTACTAACATTTGATACAAATTAAGTAATGACTCAACATCACAGACGATGAAAATTCTCATTAGGTTTAAGTGATTCCTTGTTTTCGGGCTTTACGACTGTTCGACGTCGGGAGAAGTGGTGGGGCAGGGAAAATAGCAAAGAATTCACCAATTATCCTTTGAAGGAACCATGACGCCATTCTCATCGAATGATTTTGGGAAACCCTGGAAAACCGAAATCTGGATGACTGGAACAGGATTTAAATCAGCGTTCTCCAAATGCCAAGTTCAGTTTAAGTGTTTCGAAGTTGTAGTTAATCCTGTTTAATTCTCAGAACAGATTTTAATTTCCTGCTCTGCCATGATGTGAAGTAGCTTGATGAACGTACCTCAGATTATAAGTCAAACTGTGAAAACCTGCCAAAACATGTTCGGTAGTTTTTGTGTGACAACAGAACTACCACAAATACACACAAACAGAAAATAGTTTTTATTTTTGGTATCTCCATGTACTGATTTCAACCACAGGGGAATCCGCGTTACATTTTTATGGTACTACTGAGGTGATATAACAAAATTTTGCTAAGATTTATCGCACTTTTGGCGATTTAATCAAGATACAACTTGGGATAAGAAAATTCAGTCTGGCAACATAACTATGTGAAATTTCATATAAGTTAGTTTATCGCAACTCAATTTATGTTGCCTTGAAAAATTTTTCACAGACACACACCATACTGAAAATAATATTCAGATTATTTGTAAAGCAAAATGTTACGATCCCCCGAAATCTTGATATCGAAGTTCTTAGCGTTTACAATACTTTCTCTTATGATTTTTTATAAATAAAAACTCCGTCTGAAAACAACTGTTATACTGAATGTTATTTTTTTAAATAAAAAAAGCAACTCTTACTAATAGTATAACCAATACTAAAATATAATTAATTGTAAATATCGTAATATCAACAATACTAGCTATAGAAATGATCTTAAACTCAATGCACTTGTGTGTCAAAATAGAATTATAAACATTTAAAATGCAAACAGGCGTTTGTAAACAGCGTTATATTTATAAAATTTATTGTTCAGTGACTGCGGAAAAAATGCCTAAACCAGATTAATAATTACCTCTTATATACAGTGGGTAACGTGATTAATATTTCAACTTTAACTGCTCCTTTGATCTGATCATTTTATTTTTTTTAAGTGAATGTAATAATCAGTTTCTTTAAAATTTTAAAGAATCCATTAGTATGTAGGTCATATTCACTATCGTTATTAACGGTTCCATCATTAATGCTCAAGTGCATTATATATATAAATCGAATGTAGCCATCTGGATGGCGTGTAGTCGGGCTCGGAAGTCGCGCGGTGCGGGTGGATTTCCCGGGGGCGTGATGTCAGACGGCCGAGCTGTTCCCTGGAATCCGACGGCCAGTTCCACGAAACGCTCGCGCCGCGCTTCTCAGAACAGACACCCGAGCCTCGCCATCCGGCGCCTCAGCAAGATACGGAGAGCTCTGCCAGCACAGCAGGACTCGCGTCCTCTCCGCGTCCTCTAACACTCTCACGCGCACCACACACACACGGACGTCTAAATCAATTACATCAGCCCACATCCCGTCTATCAATGACACCATTTTTTATTCATTATCAAAGGATTTGTGTGTTTGAGGGGGTACGAGTCGTTCGGTGAGTTATTTCTCATGTATATAAAATTTAGACAGTTCTCGCGTAGCTTCATCTGTACAGCGTCTGACTGACTTCGATCCCAGATTAAACCGAGAATGACTAAAAAAGACGGCAGTCACTTAACACAAAACTATGCGAAACTATCGGTCAGCCAGTTGCACTGCTAATATTATAAGCACATTACGATGCGTTAAGCTCTGAGTTTATACCATTTTAAATAAAATTGTATTAATATAAGGCAAGCAGCATCAAAATAAATACATTGGCGAGTTACCAAGATGCAAGTGTTTTTAGTATTTGTCGTTTAAATATATGACATAGTCGATATGGAGTATTGGAGACAAATTTCAAGGTCCTAGGTAACACCGTTTTGATTCATACCCAGTAACAAAATTGGTACAAAATGACAACTTTGACAGAATATATCTTCGTTTTCTACTTCATGACATCTGCAAGCTTATTTCGTTACGAGTGAGATACCTGCGACATACAATCTAGCATCAATTGAAGTAAGAATTAACATTTTTAATTTTTTTCTGTAAATTCTATTTGTTTCAAGGAAAGAATCTGATTCAGTTCCGAATCTGAAAACTCATAATTATGAAAAATATACACAAACAGGGACCATACAAAATTTAAAGTAAATAGAGATTAATATAATCTTGAAGCAGTTGTTTCTAAAGTTTTAAAATAGGAAATTTCAGTATTGAAAGTTATTTTCTTAACATAAACAGCTTCGGTTAGAATGAGACAGCTATTTTTCTCACATTATGGACGTTCAGGTTATTAGAGCCGTGACATGATGGAGGACGGGAGGGGGGGGGGAGATTATGGAAAGTAACGGAATGGTCTCCGGCCATGGTTGTTTGTAAGAACTATCCCGAAATTTACCTGGAGTGATTTCGAGAAACCGTAGGAAATTGAAATCTGGCTACCCAAACGGGGATTTGAACATTTAATTTAATTTAATTGCAATGGAGCACAGGCTCCGGTGGCAATTTCCCTACACACCCATCTTCCCCCTATCCTGCACCTACCTACATTTGCCCTCTACAAATTTTATCTTTAAATTCTTTCAAAGTTTTCGGTAAATTATTCATCATTTCTCTTGGTAACTCATTCCAATCCCTGACACCCTTACCTAAAAAAGAGAATCTTCCACACCCTTGAGCCTGAAATCGAGTGCCAACTTGTGGTCATAGTCATCTTTTCCCTTCCATGCACTACTTTTCATATCTATTGCAATATCTTTCCATGCCTCATCGCCAGTATATGCCTCCCATGACCCTCCTCATCCTCCTCTTGTCTTGCAATGAATCCCATTCCAGCTCCTTTATCATATCCGTCACTGATTGCATTCTGCGATAATTTCCAGAAACAAATCTAGCAGCTCTTTTTTGCACCTTCTCCAACTTCTGTATTTTATACGTAAAATGAGGGTCCCATACTACACTAACATATTCGAGCAATGGTCTGACCAAAGTTTTCCAACCCAATTCCTTCACTTCTCTCGTACATCCCCTCATCACTCTCTCCAACAAGTGCAGAAATTTGAAACCTTTTCCTACCACCTGTCCTATGTGTCCTGCCCAATTAAGTTTGTTATCAAAAGTAATTCCAAGATATTTACATTTCAAGTCTTCAGCAAGCAATTCTTTCCCCACCTTATATTCATAATTAACCTTTTGTTTTTTATTTGTGTATCTAATAAGCTAACTCTTCGTTGCATTTATCCAACATTTGTCCCGAATGACAGCCCCCAGCGTTATAAGTCACCCACCAGATTCGTTAAAATTTGTTAGTCTTCTCCTTCTGAAACTGCAACCATAACTATTTTCTTTGCTACGAATTTTGTGTGCAGATAAAAAAAAAAAAAAAACACATGCACAAAAATCAGGACAAAAGATGGCCAGTTTCGTAATAGTCGATGCTCGAGCTATCGTCTTGTCACAAGCTGATCATAATCTCTTAACCTAGAAAAATCAACATTCAGTTCTGACGATAACCATGAAACAACTTTTCCGTTGATCAGACACATGGGAGCAAGTCTGCTAAAAATCGCCTGATTCTATAGACTTGGCAGGCTCCCTTGTCACTAGGTCGACTCCGGTTTTGAGAGTGAGTTCTTTCTACTAACAGTAATTATTATCTTACTATTTTGATATCCACAATGTTTTCAAACAATCGTACAAATTGCAACCCTTTTAGTTTATCTACGCTTTCCTAATCCTGCATGCTTAATGTCTACTTTCGCAATTCAGCAAAGTCTACAGTGACTTTCTTGCTCAAAAATTCTTTTGTTGTCATTAGAATCATGAGATATATATTAGCCGTAACAACATATCTTCTGCCTCCGATACAGGATGTGTGACGTTAACGGTCTAGTATTCCGTACCCAACCAGTTTTCTTAAATAACGTTCTTTCTTGCGTCCAGAAGTAGTAAAATAAAGTGCTGGATGCTTTGGACCTTTGTGACAGAGATACCTACGTTAAAGAAGTGTCCGTTTTTTCTTACATTGTCTATTCACAACTGAAAAACTAATACTTTAAAATATACGGATGGGCACCAGTTAGAAGGTTTACCCAGAATAGATCTGTACACGCTGAAAGACATCCGGCTCTCTGAAGAATGACACTGTCCATTCTCGTCTTGCTAACAAAGTCACCAGACACTGAATGCAACCTGGAATCATAAACGGCGTTGTTATACAAATGCTTGCGGCAGGGTGGCCTGGAAACTCGCCTCCCGGAGATGGCAAGGACCGCCAAGTGTCTCCCGGCCAATCAACGGAGGGACAGTTGGGACGATAACGACCAGCACAGTCCCAGTGGTTTTTTCGCCGCGACCTTATTCACCGAGAGCGGGTGCGTTCCTTTTTGTGAGAGCGCGGCGCGGCGCGGCCCGGGGTTCCTTTTTACGAGGCGCGTGGCACGGTTTCGGCGATGAGTTACGGCTGACCGTCACTCAGCTGGCCCTCTTCCTGCTCCGCACAACAATGGAACCTCTACACGGCTCCGGGTCTGTCCAGAAATCAGCTGTACCGCTCAACCGCCATGGAGAGTTAACACTGTACTGAGTCCAGGAACAACTCTAGCTTGAAGACTTGGGAAATGAGGTTGGGGAAATATTCCAAGTCGATGAAAAAGGCAGGAGCAATGAATTCTGAATCAGATATCCGTTACGTACTTGAAAAATATAGGTTTCAACGAAAAAATTACAAACAGCTGTAAGCAAATGAAAGACGGTTAAGCTCTCTTTGGGAGCCAATCTCAGAAGACCATAGAAATCCATTTGCCGCTGGATTTCCGCTCTATAATGGGCAATATATATAAAACACTTTATTGAAAACCAAGTGTGCTTCCCAGGCCTCAGCTTGAAGACACAAAGACAAAAATTCCTTGTAGTTTGTCAGTTGTAATTTATTATGCTTATCAACAACTTGTTGACATCCTGCTTTAAAAATAGTATAGTAGGTGCATAGCTACTCATGAAGAGGTACTTAGTTTCAGAAGAATACCTACAGAACACTAGTAATAAGTAGGAAATCACCGATAGTCTGTATGAAGGAACCCGAAATATGTGTGGCCAGATCGGGAATCGAACTCTCTTCCTCTCGAATACCAGGCCAGAAAGTTTCTGATTCTCCACGAGATTTGGTGCTGCTTGTTGTCAATCGAAATCCTGTGGTAAATATTATCTTTTAAGTATTCGGATGTGATCGATAGAGTCATGTGTGTATATTGTACTATGGAGTCGCTATATCGCTCTGCACTTACTTGAAGAAGAGTAGAATTAAGTTCTATTACAGGGATACGTCAACATTTTCAAGGCAGCAAGAGGATTTCGTTTGGTCTTAGTTTGGTTCTAAGACATTGTAGCTATGTTTACCTACTGGGATGTGATGATGGTCCAATTCGTCATAATCGATTTCGGAAGCCTGTAAAAAACCGAATGACTACTGTTCTTCTACTTGAAAAATCAATGATGTAGTTGTTGCCTATGTTTTATTTCACCACTACACCTTTTCCTAAATGCAGTTGAGGGATTAATGCGGGGCTACTGCAATGTGATTTAATGTCGCTGACAACATTGATCTTATTCAAGTCTGTAGATGTTTTAACTAGTCGATTGAGAAATACTGGTTCTAAACAAAAATTACAATAAATGAACTTGCGCTCCATTTGTTTTCCTAATAGTTGATATGGACTGAGAAGAAATATCATTACCTGAAGATATAGCTTCCGATCACTGAAATCAACATAAAAACTAAAAATCCTCCATCCAGTGATTTAACCGGTAGATTGCAGTAAATTCTTGTTGGTTAGTCACTTCTGTGACTGTGGTTGTGACTGTAATGTGATTTTCACTGTTTCACAAGGCTATAACTATTGAGACTTTTAAATACTATCTGAATTACGCAAGACTGAAAGAAAGTTATTGGCTCATGATCAGAGCGTTTCTCAGCAATCTAGTGTTGTCTGTGGGACAGCATGTGAAGAGCAAACAAGAACCCTGACGGACACAATGAGCGTTGTCTGCTGGCTCTGGCTTTATGGCCGTTTATGGACCAGACGACGGGAATGAGGTCACACATCCTACTGCCTCCCTCCGCGGAACAAGGTGCGTCGCCAACAGCCAAAATATTCATCACAAGAGATCATCATACATGTAAACTACTGACATGTATTTTCATTGCATCGTAAAAAATGTAATTCGTTTTCGTTAATAAAACCGAAAAGCATGAAACTAATTTACAACTGGCTTTTCCCTATTAAATTACTCGGCTTTTGATAATCGACAAACGATGTTCTGGAACCTCCGCTTCTCCCCTTCTTCACCGTAATGACAGAGACTTATTTGCCTTGTGGCTTTACGCCTCGTCGACGTCGAGTGTATTAGACGGGAAAACGGCTGTGGTCAAGAAACGCGAAGTAAATTTAGCTATCGTCCTTTAAAGGAATCATCCCAGCATTCACCTGTCGTGATTTGGGGAAACCATGAAAACCCAAATGTGGATGCCGTGTCCTCCATAACGCGAAGCCAGAGTTTTACTGCTCACTCCTCACGCTCAGTGACTTTAATGAATCAACCCTGATATACGACCAAAATTTCTTTCCGTTCTGCGAGTATTCGTTAAAGGCTTCATACTTCGCAATTACTACTCTTCATCTCGACTTAATTAAGCTTTCTAAATTCCCCCACACATTTTATTATGGAAGGTGTGTGAATCTTCCTCTGCTTTCTCCTTCACACTTACACCATTGCGGATCTTTTCCGTTTTTTATTGCCCGAAGGACACAGCATCAGTTCAGTTATAATCTGTTCGAGATGTTACTAAGAGAAAGGATCGAGAGTAATTTCTCAAGTTGTGTTATCAAGCAGTTTATTGACGGTTAGATTTCTATTTTTATTATTATTTTTATTACTAATAACTAGGCGGTAGGCATGTAGCTTTTGTTTCTTCAAACAGAGGCGCTGAATGACAAATAACACGAACTTCTTAATTAGTCTTTAGATTATCACAACTGTAATAATATTGATTCCGTGTGGTCGTAATGACCTGGTGACAGGGTTTCAATTGGCTGTGCATACCGCACCTGTCGTAGCCGCCTTAACCTAACCCGGCAATACTGGCGCGTACAGGGGAGCTACAGTTTAACGTTGAATCCGCATCACTGAAGCGTTCTGACGTACTTCACATTACACAGCAAGCTATGCCAGAGGTGAAGGCCAGGTTAAGTGCCTATGAAAACGCCTGCCGAGACAAGGTTCGAACCGGGGACCTTTCGATCTGCAGTCAGATGCCTTAACCACTGAGCCAGCAGACCGCTACCACAGTTGTGAAACTCGATAAACAAGTTGCTTGCATATACAGTAAACAAGAATTAGCTGAACGGTTCAATTAGAATTCAGTCAAGTGGTGATTCTTGGGGCTAGTAGTATTGGGAAATAAAACCGGGTTCTCACCACTTAACTTTCAATTTTTCATGCTTTCCCGTAATCACTCCAATCGAATACCGATATGGTTCCTTCAAAAAGGCCATGGCCGAGTTTCTTGGCCATCTATCAGCCCACATTTCTATTAGTAAATAAAGCCAAATATTTACTTTAAAAAAATTATCTAATTTCACCGCTTGGATGATGACGGACCGGTGCACCTTTCCCTGCAAATGGTCATAACTCTTTTTCCTGTGGATACAATTGCCAGATAGGCTAGTTACAGTTGACTAAAGGAAGTCATTGCTTCTTTACGATATACATGTCTTCAGTGCAAGTGATACATCTGTATTGCTATAAGTTTACTTCACAATCTGATTTAAAAATTCGTATGTTCAATGCGTTTAGACTCTAATACTACTGTTAACGTCTTAATGACAGTACAAACTATATACTTTGACTTCATCCTGTGCTTTGGGTAATTAGCAAATCATAAACACAGTGTGATAATGAATAACATAGGACGTTCAGCAATTCTGTTATGATACAACTGCTTGATAGGTATTAAGCTGTAGAAATTAACTGCTCGTAAAGGAGCTTGCACAAACTACGTGGCTTGGTCCAGGGGGGGGGGGAGGGGGTTAGCTGGAAGGCTACGCTGGGCTATGTGGGGGAAAGAGGGAGGGTTCCGAGCCAGGCCACGTAGCTTTCTTTTAATAACAATTTTTACAGTTAAAATGAGGAACAGAACACACAACAGCATGCGAATATTTACTTTCCTCAGTTAATTATCTCCGTATGTAATTTACGATAGTCTGACAAGAGAAAATAGTACAAAATGTCTTCTGGAATCAAAAGAGAAAATAGCTACGTGCTACGTGGAGGAGGGATGGGAGGGGGTAGAGGCAAAAGCCACGTAGGGCTACGTAGGGGGGAGGGGCGGTTCACAAGATGCCAAAATGGAGCTGCGTGGTTTATGGACGCTCCTTAACGTAACGGAAACGAGTCAAAGGCTGTAGCGGTCTGGTGGCTCAGAGGTTCAAGATCGACAGGTCCCCGGTTCTGATCCCTGCCTTAACGGATATTTTCAAAGGTCCTAAACCAGATCTCACCTCTGTCACAGCTTGTCATGTAATATGAAGTACACTAAAACGCTTACGTGGTTTGGATTCCACGTTATACTGTGGGTCTCCAAACCAGGTGGGATTAACAGGTAAGGTTACGGTAGCCACGACAGAGGTGCATGTGCAAAAGTCTGTCAATCGACGGGCGAATCCTACGGAAAAATCCCGAATAATAAAAATCATATGAAATTATTGTTATCAGAGCCTACATGCTTAATATTATCTTTAACCCTCAGAGAGCATTAAAACTGTTCCAAGAACACATCAAATATCGGAACGTCTCAAAAGATGACTTGGGAAACGCAGCAAAATCTAAATCTGGGTGGCAGTTTCCACATACCAGTAGTACTAGGCCTGTCCTCAATCAGACTTCTACAGTTGAAATCAGAATTGTTTCTGCAATGAAGTTTTCACGAGTGTAAAAACATATTATTTCGACGACTAACTCCACTGTCTTCCTCAAGAGCAAAGACATCTGTACTGGACTGCTGACAGAACAGTATAGAAATATGGTGTTTTTTAACACAATCCAGTGGTCCACCCGAGAAGACATCATTGCAATCATACGCTGTAGAAGTCAACGTTCATACAGATATCCTTGTTTTTGTGTATAAATAATAACAATTTTCATGTTGTTGGGAACTAATTAAAAATGAAAGTGAATACTACTGATATTTGGTAACGTCACAAAGTAATGATGACAAAATACAGAATTGAAATGAAATTGAAAAGTTAATTCAATACGTTAGTTACGTGCGGATAAAAGCTAACAATCATGAGAGACTGGAATGTGGCAATGCGAATAGGAAAGGAGTTGAATACTGCAGAAAGTTTTAGTCTAAGAGAGAGAAATGAGCGAGGAAGCAGGTTCTAAGTATTTTGTGGCAGACATAAACTGATCATAGCGGAAACATTACTTAAGAATCTCACAGGAAAGGGACACAGATAGATACCACCTAGATTATATTAGGGTAAAACAGAGATTAATAAATCTATTTCTTAACAGTAAAGAATACAGTTGCCTATATAGAGTCGAATACAATCTGACAGCAACGAAGTACAGGATTAAACTCAAGAACATAAATAAACAGCAACATAATCTGAACATACGTGAAGTGAACAAATAAGACAGTAATTTTCAGAGATTATAGACATTAGAAATATTAAAGCAGTCAGGTTTAAAATATCGAGATAGAAGAATCTGTCAAGTAAACGGTGGCACCCTTTTCTCGAAGCGATTCGGGCCATTTTTGAACCTCTTTTCTTCGGTTGTATTGATGCTACAAGTCTCAAATTTCTGTTATGCATAGATAGCAATGGAAGTAACGGAAAAATTTTGAATGTGGCATCAATGTTTAAAGAGAAAAAATCAGTACGCTAGGATTTCCTCTCGACATTGTCCTACTAGAAGAGAAAATGGTATAAATATAATAGGGAGGGGAGAAGCTGGATTAAATATAAACCAGAAAAATAAAAAAAGTCATGAAATATAGGAAAAATTATAATATTAACTGTAGATTAAATATGAAAATGGGGCCAACTATAAATCAGAATTAAGTGCATTTTGTTTCTTAGGAAGTAAAATTACAACTGAGCTCGTAATTTTAAAAGTAGAACATCACTAACCAAAGAGCCTTTTTGAAAAATATAACTCTTTTGTTTCCTAGCATTTGAAATGTGGTGCTACAAAAGGATGATGAAAATTAAGTCGACAGATAAAATACGAAATGAACACCTTTTGGATATAATGGATGGCGAAAGAAGTTTGTGGAAGAGACTCGCATAAAAATAAAAATAAAAAATACAGGATGTTGGGTTACATTTTAAGACATTTACAATTGTTTAATTTGTTAATGAAGGGTTGCTTGAAAATTATGTAAAGGATGACAAAGGTTGGAATATGTAAACATAGTATATGAGGTACATTGTATATTGAGATGAAAATGCTGGCTCAAGATAGAAAGAGGTCTACGTTTGCAGTCAAGTTACTGATTTCCTTAAAAAGAAAACACTTTTTAATAACAGACATAGAAACGCTGAAATTCCATTTTTTGCCCGTCGATATTTCAAGTCTCGTTTTTAGTGTTCTGCGAATTCAGGGTCCAGGCCTGTGAATAATGGTGCATCGCTACATATTAGTGTAGCACGGAGTAAACTTCTAGCTGGAAATATTATGAAGGATTTGCTAGATGGAATAGTATCTTGGTCTTGAAGAAATTTACAATAGTTGGAGCTTGTTGGATGGAATATTTGAGAAATGTAATGCTCTGTTCTCTGACAGAGGCCATTCCAAAATCACAGCCCGGATTGCTGATTCATATTAAAATTTAATAAATGCACCTGAATCATTTCAAATGCGAATATGTATTCGGATGCATGAACTCGTTCCTTGATACCGTGTAATTTTTAACATCGAGCTTGCTACGATTAATTTTAAGTGAAATGCCGTAAGTTATTAAAATTATTACGAGCGAGCTTATACTTGTATTATGACATTTCTTGTGTAAATGTGCTTTGTATAATAAACCTCGGTAGAAACGCGCAAGTCAGCAGCGCATCTTAAATAATATTTTTTTCTTTTTTAGAATTGCCCTACAGTAATTTTATTTCTAGCCCTGCAGCAAATCATTGTTCTAGGGCAGCGGTCGGCAACGCGCAGCCCGCGGGCTGCATGCGGCCCGTGACCTCTCTATTTGCGCCCCGTGTCCGTCTTATAAAAATCATACGGAAAGCCCATATTATAAAATAATAAAATATAAATGCATAAAATAGTGAACGCGAACTAACAGCGCAACGAATGAACTACGCGAACAGAGCAGGTCCAGTGCGAGCGGGAACGATTCCCCCACTCTCTCCTATGATTGAAACAATAGGTCAGCGGTGACAATAATCTTCTCTCGCTCGCCCACCGTCCGTCTGCGCTGGCTGTGTCATTGAGTGAAACAAGTTATTTCATGTGTGCATGCCGCAGCCGCAGCCCTGTACCTACGATTTAGTTATTGTTCTGACCTACGAGTACCTACTATTTTGTTTACAGTTCGGTAAATGTGAGATATTGATAGTTCATACAATTACACAGCGAAATTAAGTGACATGTTTTCAACACGACTTTTATTCTTACAGCGTGTATTCAGCAGTGTTGGTTATAAGTTTTACTGATGGCTACAAAAAAGAGGAAGTTAATTGAAGAAAATAGAGTGTTTAAAGATGCATGAAAAGATTTATACTTTTTTTTATTAATTGCAATGGAAAGCCGCTATGCTTAATATACCAAAAAATCCCTTGCTATACAAAAAGAATATAACGTCAAACGTCACTATGATACCGAGCATAAAGCAAAATTTGCGTGATTTCCGGAAAAACAAAATCAACTCACTCAACTCTTCATTCCAGAACCAACAAAATGTTTGCAAATTCAAAGTAAAGAGTCAAATATTCGTGCGAGCTTAAGGGTGGCGTAAATACTTGCCAAGTCTGGGTGACCGTTTACCGACAGCGAATTAATAAAACAATGTGCCATAGATATGGCTGAAGAGGTATGCCCAGATCAAAAAAAAGAAATTTGAAAATATAAGCTTATCTGCCAGAACTTGTACCCGGTGCACTGAAGATTTTGGCACTAATTTATGCGAAAAACTTCGGGGAAAAGCACAACAATTTGAATGGTTCTCCTTAGCTACCGATGAAAGTAATGATGTGTCAGATATTTCCCAGCTTCTAATATTTGTTCGTGGAATTGACAAATACTTCAACGTGTGTGAGGAACTTTTATAGTTATGTAGTTCGAATGGAACGACTACGGGGGAAGATGTGTTTTGTCACTTAGAACAGGCAATGACGTCAATGCAATTAGCGTGGGAAAAATTGGTAAGTCTAACAACTGATGGAGGTAGAAACATGAGTGGGCAAAGCAGGGGCTCGGTGGGAAGAATTAAAACAAAATTGGCAGAGATAGGATGTGAAATACCATTAGTTTTTCATTGCATTATCCACCAAGAAGTGTTATGTTCCAAAGTCGTTACATGGAGGAAAGTAATGGACATCGTGATATCCACTGTATCAGAAATAATGGGTTGATACATCGTCAATTCCGAGAGTTTCTACCCGAATTGGAAGCAGATCATCAAGATGTCCTTTATTATTCAGAAAGTAAGATGGTTGAGTAGAGGTGCAGTACTGAAAAGATTTTTCTATCTCAGAAAAGAAATCAACACTATGAATCAGAAAGGTAATTCTGTTCCAGAGCTAACAGACCTTCAATGTTTAATAGATCTTGGACTTTTTACAGATTTAACTCATTAATTAAATACACTGAATGTCAAGTTTCAAACAAACTAATATCTGATATGCATGCAGACGTAAAGGCTTTGCAAGCTAAAAACCGTCTCTTCATAAATGAAATTATTAGATCACTTCCCGAATTGTCCAAAGGCTATCGAGGAAGCTAGCATTGATCTTAATTGGGATAGTGAGAATATGAAAGAGATTTTAATGGAGTTACAAGGTCAATTCAGTGACAGATTTGGTGATTTCGAGAAGGTTTCGAACAAACTGAAGATTTTTGCTAACCCTTATTCATGCGATGTTGAGGACGTACCCAGTAATTTACAAATAAATGTAATTGAACTTTAATCCACTGAGAGTCTAAAAAACGTCTTTTACGAGATGAATGATTTGGTCAAATTTTATGGTAGCTAGCCGTCTGATTTTGTCGAATTGAAAAGGTTGTGCAGCAGTTTATTTTAATTTTTGGAAGCACTTATTGATGTGAACAAACTTTTTCAATCGTCAATTATCGAAAACATATATACGCTTCTCGTCTCACAGATGAGCATTTGAGAAATATATTAAGTATTTCAACATGAAGCAATGAAAAACTACCGTTTGGAGGCTTGAATCTGCTTTGGAACCATTACTCCAGAATAGCAAATGAATCCGTCCTGCAATCCATTGGGCTCCATATTCCGTATTTATACGTATTTCTAACATGAAAGCTGACATTCAAAAAATAGCTAGTCAGTTGCAACCTCAAACGTCACACTGAATTTAGTATGTAAGATCAATTTTATAACTTTTCTTCATTTGTATCCTCATTTGTATTAATAAAATTTGAAAACTGAGTTTTCGCATTTTTACTGTGTATGTGCGGCCCCGCCTTTACTTTGTTTTTCCACCTTGTGGCCCTTGCCTGCTATAAGGTTGCCGACCACTGTTCTAGGGTATACGGAGATTGCCGGCTTGACTCTAGATCTCGAATGGGCTAATTAATTCTGCGATGGTTTGTGACGTGATTTAAGAGAGTGCGTTGTTATTGTTGTTAACAATTGGAATGAACAACTACATTCGCTTGCTAAACTATGACCTGAGATTTCAAACGCCATTTGTTTTGAAGGATTCATCGACATTTTTATACCAAAACATACACATCTCGACCATGTTGTACATCTCTAAACCTCAATTATTTGCCAATACGTCAGTATGACTGTTCGGTTTCATGAAAAATCCTCAGGTTTGTGCTATGTAGGCTTGGACGAGTTGCAATGAGCATCCCAATGCCAACTGACAATCTGAGTACAACATCGCTTACTACAATGTAACCTTTCTGTGAATCTAACAAGAGGGGAGATTCGGGCAAACCACTGGCTTTAACTCCCATAGTGCAATGTGTGACATAGAGGAACTTACCCTGCTTGACGAAAGTAGTATCATTACTACTGCCAAAATTACTATACAATTTTGAACAAGAAATGTGAACAGAACTGCAGCATTTCTTATGTTTATCAGTTAAAGGGTTATTAAATAATTAGTGTATATCGTAGTGGAAGTAATTGTTAATCGTCTTCCAGTAATGATTCACACAATAACAGTTGTGTACTTTAATATTGGCAAATGTATGAATTAATTAGAAAAGCAGATATCTTCAATGAAAGTTGCATTTTACTATTTTTGAGATGCTGTTCCACATATTTTCCCGTTGTTATTTATTCTCTTGACAAATGAGTGCGTTCTGAAAGGTATATAGCACTCCATAAATTATTCTCTTTTCTATTGATTAATTTAAAGAAAGTCGTTAGGAACTTGCAAACGATTTATCGATAGCATCACCACTATAATCAATGTTTAGAAGTTCTCAGAAGAACATCTTATTCAGAAAGTTTAAGTACATACTATTAATAAAATTTACTATCCCAACGATAAGCAGTGCATACATAAAATTATCAATTCGCTAATTACATCAAAAAAATTACCGTCCTAACAGATATCGAAGTGAGTAAAGTTTAAATCTTCTACTGTAGATTCAGTATATAAAGTTAGGTAGTAATCAGTCTTTTGGTTGAATATTACTGCTTAACATTTTAAAACCGCTCTGAACGTAGACGGAGAAAAATAGAGTGCAATAAGAATCGTTATGTCATTCCCAACATGCGCAGCGTCTTATCAATTCCTTTTTGGCTACATTACAACCGCTAACCTACTTAAGCTCAGTAATTATCAGTGAAAAACTGGGCTATCAAATTTTGTTTCAATGCCGTTTTCGTTTACTTGCTCATAACATTCACGACAATGACCTAATGATCCTTAACCTAATTTGTACAGTTTACGCAATATTGAATGAAATTTCGCACATGGATATCTTAAATTCGATCCGCTTGTTACGTGCGTTAATTGTGCTTCCATTATATCCTTTATTCGTTTGTTCTTAATTTTACGGTGATTTCTATTCTCTGCTGAGGCCAGTTCTTAGTTCACACGTCGACTAGGAGTTAAGACCTAAGGGAGAAGGGGAAGCAGGAACAACCTCATGCTCATATGGATAAATATTGATATAAGCAGACGGGCGTCTTCCGATTTTAGACAGTTATCCGCACCGCATCACCTGTATCATGAATCAATTTGTCACCCGCCCATATTAGTTTTGTGAAACAACATGAAGAGAAAAATAGACGACTATAAGTGATTTTTAATCAGAATATTCGCTAAATGATACACACAAAATACGACACTCCAGTCTCATACAGTATACATAAAAGTTTTAGCCCTTTTAATACACCAATGACAATTGACAATGCTACAGGCAAAATAAAAAAAAAATAAAAAAAAAAAAACATGAAATTTCGCACAAAAGTCTTACTGTCTCTTTCTACAAAGCACATATAGCTGATTTACAACACTTGTAAATTTATAACTTGCTGTACCCGCTACTTCGTCCATGACAAATTTGAGATTTGTTGCTGTTAATTCACAGATAAATTATCAAAGAAATATTGGGTGGGTAGAAAGAAAACAAAGGAGCAGCACTGTTTCATCCTTTTCTTATCTGCTTCTGAGTCTGGATACTTGTTATTTACCAGATGACTAGAAAAGTACGATAGTAGTTCCAGTCCATAAAGGAGGGGTAACAAATAGGGTTGAAAATTATAGGCCAATCAGCTTTACATAAATGATAGGTAAATTAATGGAAAGATTAATACGCAACCATATCAGACTGTCAGTGAGGAATTGGTTTTCAAGTCAGCAACATGGCTTTAGACAAGGATATTCATGTGAATCTCAGTTAGTAGGCTATATGCAAGATATTTCTGATGAAATGGACAGGGGAGGTCAAGTTGATAGTGTAGCACTAGGCCTTTCAAAGGCTTTTGATAGAATGAGCCATAAAATGGTGCTAAATAAGGTAAAAACTATTGGAGTTGATAAAAAGGTGATTTTCTGGGTAGAAGAATTCCTAAAAGGTAGAAAGCAAACACTCAGGGTAGGGAATGCAGTATCAAAAGAAGTAGGAGTGAACATGGGAGTACCACAGGGTAGTGTGTTGGGACCATTGCTGTTCATTATTATGAATGATTGTGTTAATAGTTTACTGTCAGAATTAAGATTGTTTGCAGATGACATAATGTTGTATAAAAGGATCAAAACAATAGAAGACTGTAAACAGCTGCAGAGTGATCCAGATAAGATAACTAGCTGGGTGAGTTAACATAGGGTGAAGATAAATGCAAAGAAGAGCCAGCTTATTAGGAACACAGATAAAAAGCTAAAGGTTGATTATGATTATAAAGTGCGGAAGAAGCTACTTATTGAAGACTCAAAAAGTAAATACCTCGGCATAACATTTGATAGCAGATTTAACTGGGCAGGACACATTGGACAGGTAGTAGGTAAAGGGGATGCACTATAGAAGTAAAGAAATTGGGATACAAAACTTTGGTCAGACCACTGCTGGAATATGGTTGTGTAGTATGGGACCCCCATTTTGGGTATCAAATACAGGAGTTGGAGGGAGTGCAGAGAAGGGCTGCTAGATTTGTCTTTGGAAATTACCGAGAAACACACTCGGTAAATAATATAATAAAGGATTAGGAGTGGGATTCATTGGAAGATGGAAGGAGGTTGAAGAGAGTCATGGGAATGTATAAGGCCTATATTGTTGATGAAGCGTGGAAAGGTAATGGTGAGAAAATTAACAGAGGTGCTTGAAGGGTAAAGATGGCCATGACCACAAGCTGGCACTTGATTTCAGGCATAATTATAGGAAAGAGTGTAAGGGATTGGAATAAGTTGCCAGGGGAGGCGATGAATAATTTACCGAAAACACTGAAAGAATTAAAAGTAAAAATTGGTTGAGAGCAATAGTGGGTTCGAGGAGGAAAGAAGGATGGGTGTGTAGGGAGATTACCACTGGAGCATACGCTCCATCGCAATTTATCAATTATTATTATGATTATTTAAGTGATCACAAACGTTTTAAACACGTTTTATTTATTTCTCTCAGTCCTTGAGACTGCCATTGATTTGGATAATTGTACGGTCGTGGCTGACACACAGGCATACTTTGGTATTGTTCACAATGACCATGTGTAAGGTTGCTTTAAAATATGCATATAAACTATGATACAAAGCAACTAATAGAATCACAATGGCGAACTGTGGTATTGTGTAATTAAAAACACTGTCACCGTGTATACAGGGCAAAACGTAGTAAATATTTTGACTTCAAGAAGGCTTGCGCCACACAGTTTCAAATATATGAAATCTATTACAGAACAATAAATTAGTAGATCATTTCTTATTTTTGAGCGTGTGGCTGATACATCTAAACACAACGTAAGGTATCACTACCGTGACATAAGTTATCACTATGTACACTTTAGATGAATTGTTTGGTTTTAGTTTGATCCGTCAACACAAATAAAAAACTTCTAAACTTTGCAGTTTTTGCTTCTGCACCACGTACAAAATATGGTACCAATCTGTATAAAAAGTGTCTTATGTGTCAACTGATGATAAACTACAGCTTTCCATTCATTAGTTTAGTAGCGAGGAGCGCACGCAAAGATAGAGATTCCAAAAAATTTCTTATTTGGTCTCTGTATCATCTGTAACTATGTCACACAAGTATAGAAAAAGTGTCCTATGTGTTAACTGATGACATTAGATATCACTATGTGCAGTCTTGTTAAAATCTGTAAATGCGCTGATAGATAAACTTTTTTTTAACTGCTTAACGTCTCTTAACAGCGAGGTCTTTTGAGACGGGAGAGGATGGGCGGCAAGGAATGGGAAGGAATTCGGCCATGGCCTTTTGAAGGAAGCATCCCGGCATTCACCTGGAATGATTTGGGGAAACCATGTAAAACCCAAATCTGGATGCCCGGACGACAGACAGACAAAACTTTTGTACTAATTTTGTCTCTTTATCTCCGTGAAATGCATTTCTAATCTGGATAAGAAGTATCCTAACCAGTGACTTAAACTATCACTGTGTGCACTTTCGTTAAAATTGATCCATTAGTTCTTGCATGCTGAGTGAACATACAACGATGGTTTTTGCATCTGCATTATCACTAGTGTACATTTCAATTACACTTTTTGGAATAAATTTCATGTACAGCACCCCTTTCTCACAATTTCATTATGTAGTTTAGATTACAACATCCTCTGTAATAAAATGCATTCTCTGCAGACTGCGCTCACCTCAATAGTTCGGCAACAAGTCTCGGTGATTCCCGAAGCGTTAGTTCCACTGGCTGCCATCACATCGCTGCTTGACTAAGAGGAAATTTTAAATAAATAACTGCATTTGATTTATTTGCCCTAATATTGCTAAAAGGAAGTGTAAATTTCAAACAAATAATCAGATTTTATTTTATTTGCAATTATATTGTTAAAAGAAAGTGTAACTACTACTAGCATAAAGGCAATTGTTTTCTCCGCAAGTAACAGTACAAAATTACGAAAAATTATAATACGAGACAGAAATTAAATAAATTGCAGTGCGACGTTCGTTTAAATTGAAATGTTGTTTTTTATATATTTACGACAGATAGATGCAGAAACTCGTGTAAGGAGAAGAGCATCCCATGTTTACACTGTATTGTTTGTAGTAGTTACAAGAACCAACTTACAGTATAACCTAAGAATTTTTTTGACTGACGGTAACGAACAGCGTAGTGTATTATAACTGAGAGAAAATTTTGGTGAAAGTAAATAATCGGATTTGATTTTATTTGCATTTATTTGTGCAAAAAATATAAAAAAATACAGTGCGACGATCCTTTAAATCTACATATTATTTGGTTACTTATGACAATTAATCCATAAATTCTTGCAATGATCCAGTCTCTGTAGCAGTGACTAGAACCAGGCACAACATAATCTAATAATTCTTTGTTAGTAGATAGGAAACAAAGTCAGAGAAATTTTACAGGAATGTAGGCAATCACGAAATATATAAATAAAATAAATCATTATTATTTGGCTTTCACTTTACAGTTTTTTTAGAATTTTTTCATAAGAATAAAAATTTCCGTGATTTTTGGAGGATTTTGTGGAATTAATTGCAAGTAGTACCAACTGAGGGCGGAAATTAGGAACGTTATGGTGCGAGGAGGAAATGAGTTGTTTATTTTCTTGTTGCTAGGCTGAGTAAAAGCGAGGGGTAAAGCGGGATTTTGCTATGTAGAAAGGTGCTTTTTTATGATAAATAATGATGTGGTTATCAGTACATACTTTAAATAAAAATTTGTCACTAGCCACGAGCACTACCTCCGGATATCCTTGATTTGGGTTTTGCTATGGTTTTACCAAATCACACCAGGCGAAAAGCGGGATTCTTCCTTCAAAAGGCCACGGCAGAATTACTTACAGTTCTTACTCTCCAGTTCTTCCCCACCTCTAATGACGTCGACGTTGACGAGGCGTAAAGTCATAAGCAAAAACTAAACGCTGCCTGTGTTAAGTGAATGGAGAAGGTGGATGTCTATATTGAATAATAATAATTGCTTCGTAAAACAAGCGATATAGCTACCAAATTTAAGATTGATAACACCAAAGGATTAAAAAATTAAAGATTATTAGAAATACCAAGAATACGACGTTAATTTGCATCTTTATTACAGACCAGAACTGAAAGCTAATAATTTGTAAATACTGAAAAAATCATGCGTTTTCATTACGAAGAAATTAAAAACAACTAAATCTATAATTGCCAGAAAATCCTGCAGTGTTCCTTTTTATACAAATGAAAATTTTCCTGATTTATTGCACCACAAAGAAAGATTTATTGCCAAGGTCAAAATAAAAAAAAAATTCTTTGGAGAGTGCCTATTTCTAACCACTTCCTTTAGAAATTATTTTTTAGGGGCTTGGATAACAATAAGTAGTTAGTACACAAGGAACATGGCAAAGAGTAAAATGAAACGTTCAAATAAAGAAATTTAAGCAATAAACGATGCTCCATAATGTTATAATAAAACAACAATGATCTAGGAAAATCTTTTCATCATTTCGACTGTAAGAAAACTTACAAAAAACATCGCTGAAACGTTAGAGCTGAAATCCTGCTGTCACGAGATTATTCAGCCACGTTTCGTACCGCTATCAAAGGTACAATAGCTCTCCGGATAATTCTGGTTCTTTCCGAATTATGTATGAAGCAGTGAAGTTTATCACTCAGTTATTCATCACGCTCTAGTTCAGAAATTGTATAATCGTGTTCAACACACAGTTCAGGGTAGTTCTCGGAGGTCAGCCGTAACTATTTTCCAAACGCACTTTGAGTTTGCATAATACTTTTTTAAGAGAATTAAAGCACCAATATGTTAAATCTTTCGAAATTAAAAACACTTCCGCTAATTATATTTACAGCGAGATTTTTGGCCACGGAACGTTAAATAAATGATTCAAATGAGGTTTCGTTATTTGGGCAAGGCTATCCGAGCATTGACACTAAATCTGTCCCTGAACGTTTATACTTGTATTTGCTATCGTATTACTCAGGGATTTGTTTAATATATCATATTAAATAAAACTCACTTAATTCCTGCAAGCTGAATAACAACCGAACGCTTTCTGTAGCTCTCTGCATTCCCTATGAACAACAACGATGACTGAACGTTTAGTCTTATCAAGTAACGTTTATTTTTCAATTCGTTAATAGAATTAAAATTTAAAAAATTACTTTAATTTTCGTTATTTTTGCTAGAAATTTTTTACTAGATGCCCGTGTTATTTCCCCGTCAACGAAATACGATCAGCGGAATAGTTGCTCTTTTTATCTAATGGCATTAACCATTCTGAACGTTTCCCACTAACGAACAAGGGTGAAGAAGCAGAAATGGAATCAGAAGAAACAGAGACCAGTTTGTTAAAATATATAAATAGTTGTATTAATAAACTAGCTGAGACGTAAAGCAACAAGCAAAAGGAAAACTTTATACTGTTAGTACCAATATTCTTAATCTCTTTAAATCGACAAAAAATTTAATAGTCTGTGTCGTCTCGGTACTGATTAAAATAGAGTCAAAAGAATCAAATAATCAAATATGCTATATAGACGATTCGATCACATATAATTTGTATTACTTTAACCTGTTACCAGCTTTTTTTGCGATTGGGTATGGAATAATTTCCATAGCCTACAGTACCGTTGGACAGAAAGACCAGCCACTTACACTGACATTTAGATGTGATGACAGTTCAAACTCATTAACTTAATACACTAAGGTAGACAGAACAAAATATACGTTAGAACTAACCAATATGTCTTAATGTGAAAATTAATCCACACATTCTTACCATGCACATTTTCCTGAGATATAGTGTAATCTTTTATTGAGAGTATTTATTACACGAGCCCAAGGCCAGTTTGTCACTGTTACATGACATCATGTGGTCAAGTGTTCACCACAATCCCTTGTCAATAAGAAAGCTTACAGAAGACATCACGCACACACAAACACCGACAGACAAATGCGCAATCACCATGCACACACATACACACACAAACACACACACACATACACCACAACATATATTACACACTCACCATTTTCAGCACACGCACACTCGATACAGACATCCAGGAGTGTACTTCTAAGCTCACTGACGACTTCGATACAAAAAACACTCACCCAGTATCATGTATCCAAACATCATCAAACAGACAAACACACACACACACACACACAAACCACTAACAATAGTACCGTGTGAAGGGGGCCCAGACCATAGTACGGAATCCGAAAGCGTTCTGGCGTATTTCGTGTTCACAAATCAAGCAATACGAAAAGTAGAGTCCTGGTTGAAAATCCAAACCAATACCTTGAGTGTTCCGACCACCATTCAGACAAGATAACCACTAAGCCACTGTCCAATTACATTCAGTGTAATTAGGTTAAGGATAAATTGTAGGCGAATTAAATGAATTCAGAGAGAAAATTACAAGTTATAAAGGACATACATGACGCATACTTGTAACTGTGTATTTAAACGTAAATTTATTTCTATTATGTCTATGAATTGTCATAAATATCAATAATAAAAGCAGTGTTTTGAAGGAATAAAGCGGACCACAACGGAACCGATGACAAGGAGAAGTGACATATAACAAGAGAGTGAACAAAAAGAAAGAGAAATGTATTGGAAGCGGCAAGAGCTGAGCTGAAAAGATATATCATGTTCAATAGTTGGACTTAAAGTTATCAGAAAGGCGAGTCGTATAAAACAATAAGTTGAGTGCAATATTTTCTTTGTGAGCCAACGGAATGAATGTGTAATTAAGTGAAACTTGAAGTAGTTGATACTGGGGAATAAAGTTGATGAATCTGTTTACGGAGACAAGAACAAGAAAGGTGTAGTATAATCTTCCATTTCATATAAAAAGAAAGTAGCTGAAATTTGAAGGAGGGACCAAATTGATGTTGTATAATGAATAACAGTAGTAAAAAAAAAAATCTTCACTTGTTGGAGATAGTAACGAGGGGATGTACCAAAGAAGTAAGGGAATTGGTTACAAAACTTTGATCAGACTGTTGTTGCTTGATGTAATATGATGTAGTATGGGACCCTTATTTAGTGTATCAAATGCAAGAGCTGGAGGGGTAGCTGAGAAGAGCTGCTATATTTGTCTCTGGAAATTACCGCAGAACACAATTAGTAACCGATACAGTAAAGGAGCTGAAATGGGTTCTAGTGGAAGACAGGAGGAGCGTGAAGAGGGTCATGGGAGTGTACAAGGCGTATGTTGATGATGAGGCGTGAGAGATATTGGTGGAAGAATTAAGAGTAGTGCAAGAAAGGGAAAAGGGGACCTTGACCACAAGCTGGCACTCGATTTCAGGCACAAGGGTGCGGGAAAATTTTGTTTGGTAAATAAGGGATTCAGGGACTGGAATAAGTTACCAATAGAGATAATGAATAATTTATCAAAAACGTTGTAGGAATAAAGAGTTGAAATTTATAGATGGTAATAGTAGGTGGGTACAGGAAAGGGAACATTTTTGTGTGTATAAAATTGGCACGGAAGCGTGCGCTTCATCGCAATTAAATTGAACAGAGGACGCAAAATGTACTCTGTTTGCTAGGAGGATCACAGAAATCTACAAGTTGTAAAGTAAATTACTGTATTTGTAACGAGAGACGCTTTGAAGTAGTATATAGGCCATATGTGTGATATACCAATTAAGTATAAGCTGAGAAAGATAAAAGACTTTCAGTCAGATTAAGAACGTTGATATCGAAGGCAGAATAGTCTTAACGAAGAAAACCCTTCTTATCACTTAAATATATAGGTGGGAGTACACATTCGGTTAGAAATTTTATTGAATAAAACGTTTTTCTGGTGGTATTATGACGTCATTACATCCACATTCTTCAAAGAAACTCCTGTCAAAGGCTGTAAATTTTGTGTGGTATGTCACATCTGGCCCAAAATGATGCATGGAGGTGATAACGCCATCTGTAAATAGTTCCTTAGTAATGATGAACCAGTGCGTTTTTTTCTTTTGAAAAATAAATCCAAATTTTTTTTCTCTAGAAAAAGTGAGGAATTGTGCTCCGAAATGATGATCAAAACTCTGCCAGCAACATCGTATCTAACCAATTCTACCACAATCCATCTCTGTTCTCAGGAAGCAGAAAAAAAAATGCTATCTCAGACTTAAATACTAATATATGTAGTGTTCAAAATGTAATTTTAATAATGTTGTTTCACTTTGCAATTAACAACCACACATTAATAGATTTTTATTTGCTTCAATTTTTAGTTTTAGCTGTGCATAGCGTATTGTTGAACTGGGGTTCACTCACTCACATTATACATTCTCAATGTGCACAAATATTAGATTTTTTTGTATAGGTGCAAATGAATAGTCATGTAGCACTTCGACAGATAACGTGCTCACACATTCGTTGTAGTAGTTAATAATTTGAATGCACGACTTCGTGGTGTTGATGGAGCTGGTTAATGAAGTCTGAACGTCGAGCAGGTTTTTTTTAGCTGATTCGGCAAGAAACACCCCACTGGCAGGAACAGCATCATTGAAAAAACAAACAGTTTTCGCTCCAGACACTGTTCGGGAAGAGACAGTGTGGTCGGCTAATCAAGCACTTATTTAAAAATTCCCACTATTTCTAAAGAATACGGAAACAGTATCCGTCACGGGATCAACACATTCCATTCCTCATGTGTAAGAAATAATAATAGTAATTCCGTGTGGTCACTGGTCGTAATGACCTGGAGACAAGGTTTCTACTGGCTGCGCATTCCGCCACTGCCGTAGCCGCCTTAACCTAACCCACAAAGCCTACCGTGTACAGGGACCTACAGTTTAACGTGGAATCCGAACCACTTAAGCTTTCTGGCTTACTTCACATTCGGTACACAGCCAGCTGTGCCAGAGGTGAAGTCGGGTTTAGCGCATCTGAAATTCCTACCGAGACAGATATTCGAACCGGGGACCTTTCGATCTCCAGTCAGACGCGTTAACCACTGATTCACCAGGCCGCTTGTGTATAAGAATGATTTAACTGTACACAAGCGATTCAAAGTTATGTTGCGGCAACAGACAGACAGTAAGCTGTTTGGTATAATTGCAACTTAGCTTGTACGACGATCTGAACAGAAGCACTTCAATGGACATTACAGCAGGCTGAAGCAACTCATCCGGTGCAGAATACTGTTTTATATGGACCACAATTGTATGTAAATTGGTAATAATAACTACATGACCCGTGCGCAAAATATCGCGGTTTCGATCAATAGTAAGGTAGCAATTGTTTACTTATTTAGTGTAATAGGTACGTAACAAAATACTTACAACATATTACCAAACAATTCTAAAAACGTTTGGACGCGTTAAACTGTCGCTGGTCTTAACCGAATACAACTAACCTGAACAAAATACACACAGAATATCTGTTATCTGTGTTGCTGTGATCGTAGCCCGTGATAAAATTTCGTGCATTAACATTGACATAGGAATTGTATAGAAAAACAAAAATGTTTTTGTAGCAGAAAAAAAATACCTGAAAAGCTACTTCCTGTTAAAAAAAAACACACACACACACACACTCAGTTTATAGATATCTCTGTGATACGTGGTGCTGCTATCTATAGATAACGCACTCAATCCTTTTCGACTCCAGTGAAGCAGTTTATTAACATATTTGTGACGTGTGCCGCTGTCATATAGCGACTTTCACAATTATTACTTTTGTCCTTCACGGGTCAAATTCTGAAAAAATTTCCGTTTTAATTTATAAACTTGCCTAAGCGGAGAAAACTTCAGAATGGTACCTCATTTATCTATATCGCTTAGATATCAAGGGAGATAAATGACGCCTCGTATGATTGAAACACACCGTCATTTGACTCATAAATTTGTAATAACAATTAAAACATACCAACACTGTCATATTAATACTTACAGTAACAATTAATAATACTATTTATAATTGAAATATTTATAAAAATATTAGGTTAAGGTTGAAATATGAACATCGTTTTAAATTACTTAGTTTGTAGCGTTTGAATTAAGTGGTAGGTGGCGATGTTACTGTTTGAGAGTTAAACTGCTATTTTTGACAGTTGACTCGTGTTCACAATTTTCCCCGCAACCTGATGGAACGTCACCGTAAGTGGAGCCATTATAGGTGACGTCATATTTCCCGCTCAGTTGCGCCTGCCTCAACACGTTATCTGACAGCTGTCATACTGGCACGGAGGCGTGGCCAGCTGACTGGCGTCTTGTGCCCGTGTTACACATCCTGTTGAAGCGTAAGCACTTATTCAAGATCTTAGATATTATTATTCTCGAAGAAGCTTAACCCAATAATGTAAAAATTTCTTTCCCCTCACTACATGTTTCCTAATCAGTTAGTTAATATCAACTTGCTTCAGTAAGAACATTAGCCAGTTATTTAAAGGGGGAATCATTGTGACATAAATGACACGATTTCCTATCATTCTTGATGACTTCTTGAACAAATTCCGTAATACCTAATTTCCTCGTAATTTTCGATATTCACATAAGTTTCACGAATATACTTGAAGAACATAAATAATGAACCGTTGAAATAGCTTGTATGTATAGTGGTACATAGATAAACTGAGAACAACAGTAAGCATAAAAAAATCCAAACATTTAATTTTGCTTCGTATAAATTATTCATTAGTGCAGGACATAACTTTCGATTTTCCAGAGGATCTGCGCATTTTGGGTTCCCGACACCGTTCTAATTACTTTCAGCTGTACGTTTGTGTTCTAGTCTTCGACAGCTTATGTTGACAACCGGAAACATTGCTCTTTTAGAGTTTTGTTTCAATATATAATTTTAATGAACTGTAATAAGTTGCTTAGAAAAAATGTCATAGAATTTATTGCTGAGTAGCTTCTAGCTTTCATTCGCGTATTCGATCTGTTAAATCTAGACCAATTTAAAATTCTTGTTTGTTAGTAGCATTTTTAATAGTTTCATGTGACTCTGCTCGTAATTCAAATATTTACACTTAATTTGTTTTCATGTGAATTATACGAATTCCCGTTATTTTCATGATAGCCTGTCAACCGTAAGATGTAATTTATATAATGAAACATATAAAGGTTAAATACAAACGTTATTTCTCACGCAATTAATTAGGAAGATTCAAGTTAGTATATGTTGCACATGAAATGAACATTAATGTAACCAACACATCGCTTTCAATATATTACGAGATGCACATAGAAATTAGCGTCTTGATCGTGAGAGTAGAATTGTCTAAGTTCCTCAAGTCCAGAAGAGTTCCTCAACTTGTATCAACCCCAGGGCCAGTAAAATGTCAAAAATAATTCTACGGACTACTAACTTATTTTTTACCTATCTGTAGATTTTTAATCAACCCCACAAATTGTCACCTATACTTACTGCAGTCCCTTACGACCTGCACCTATAATAACCCATAAAATGGCTGTTAACTTAAGAACGATGCTCCCTTTGATGCCGAATGGAAAACTATTCAGTGAATAGACTATGCAGTCATATTCTCATGTTCTGCATATACCAGACTTGTGCTGTTCGTTAAATTATTCATGGCTTGTTGTTCTCATAGGGTTAAGTCCGTTACACGTGGCTAATGACAAATTTTTAAAATCCTTACAGATAATCGCCTCGTTAGTGGTGATTAAAAAAAATACTTTTCTGCGTAAAAATCCCGTTCTGCTCTTTGTTTTTCCGCTACTTGTATCACAACAGGCAATGCGAGGTAGACAGAACACACAGTGATTAAAGCAGACTCGCAATGAGAAAATGAACTTAATTTATCAACCTGTATTATAATAATTTTTATCTCAATCCTCCGTTTTTGTACTACATGTAACCATTTCTGCAAAGCCCGTCAAAAATGACGAAAATCTTTATTGTAATGAAAACGTTTCTAAAAAAAGTGTAATTTCACAAACGATTTTTTATTGATATATTTCGTGTTTTGTCACGATTCGCGTAAACTTTCTCTGAGTTTTTAATAAACTTTCCTGTTTCTGACCTTATGTTAAAAATTATTAGGTTTTGTTGTGACCTGGTTCTAATACCTGCTACAGAGAGTAGATTTTAAACATTAGATGATCTTCTAGTTAGGTCAACTTATGCATTTAACTGACGTAAACAAACAAATAACAACGTGTAAAGATAATCGAACGTCGCATGTATCTCTGCCTCGCATTTTAATTTGTTATCTCTGTCCTTAGTATTTATGTGCAGTTACTTTATCAATAGGTAATTGTCTTACAGCTTGCGTCGCATTTACACTTCCATTTAACAATATAAGTGCAAATAAAATAAAATGTAATGATTTATTTGAAATTTCCTGGTTGTATTTGTCAGTGTAGGTAACACCTAGGGCATTACCGAGACTCGCTGAAGGTTGCGGGTCTATTCAGTTCACGCCATACTCCAGTCACAGTGCATTTTATTAAAGTGGGTGGCCTTATACGAGTACGGTATCCGTCTTATGTGAACAATATTTGACATTTTATTTTTGTTTTAGCATCTTTAATTCAGTTAGAGTTATATTTTTAATATTCTGCCTGCGGACCATCTGTTCTGCCTTCACGGGCCGAGGTTGAGAACCACTGCGGTAATCATGGCTACTATTTCTCCTGTTTATAGAAGTGTTAAAATCCGAAATGAACAGAAAGTCTTCAGAGAGAAATTACGTGAGAACGTCACCATTATGGCCTAGGTGTTGTATTCGAAATAGATACATTTAGTTCCCATTAGTTGCGGTAGAAAACTGGAGCTCCCTATTTTTTTTAACAATATTAAGAAACTCGTAATCGTTGTACACAGATATTAGGAATAAGTTTCTTTAAATTGTTGCGTGTTTTTGATGTTTTTGATTTTTGGAGGTTTCTATTGAAAAGTTCTTAATAATGCTTTGAATGTTTATGCCAGATTACAAAAAAATCGATTCATTCTCATTTAAGATATCGTAGTCATAAAATTATACCACAGGCAGCAATCAGCTTCAGGAAACAAAAAAACTGCAGTTTCCAAAACAGAAATTTTTTTAGGAAATTTGATGGATTGTATGAAGAGCTATTCGTGGGGAAGATAGAAGTTGAAAATGTCTGTAAGGATTTTCGATAGCTAAAAGGAGGGGATGGTTTGTTATTTATTTCATATGGAGTGCATTGCAGTACTGATCCGAAAGCTTTGCAGTCATAGATGCAGGAAAAATAATATTGGAAATGACTCTCTTTAATGAATGAGGAAACTGGAGTAGATCAGCTGTGGAGGAAACTTTGATTTGCATGACACCTTTTGTAGTGTGTAATTTTTAAGTCATGGTCAAGTTCAATCACTTTCGAACTCTGAGGATGCTTTTACCAGTTTGTTCAAAGATCGACGACTTTTTTTGCTTATGCTTATGCTTTTACTCTTCGTCGAGGTAGAATTATTAGAGGCGGGAAAGGATAGGGGGAGGGGGTGGAGGGGGTTGAGGGGACGGGGAGGAATTCGGCCATGGCCTTATAAAGAAACCATCCCGGATTTCCAAATTTCGATTTTCCATGTTTTTCGAAATCACTCCAGGCGAATTCCAGGATGGTTCCTTCCAGTTCCTTGTCCCCAGTCGTTTACCGCCTCTAATGACGTCGGGAATGTCGACAAAGCAGTTATGCCTGAAACGAAACAAACAGCTGATTTCATAAAGATTTGATCTTCAGGACTAAGTTGATATAATATAAGCAATCTCATCAGGATTAGGGTAATGATGCTATCAGTCACGATTTCGGCCAGTTACTGACGGCGTGTGACGTATACGGTTATAGCCATTCTTCTTATATCAGGTGTTCTGTAAGATGGGATGGAATGAGACGTTCGGCAGTGCAGGTCTGATGTTCTGTGCGGACTCTGGTTGAGGAGTCCTGGCTGTGTGCTCCGTCCCCTCAGGCGGTGCTCGTGATGAATGGAAGCTCTCAGCTGGTCCGACCTAGTTGGTAGGTCAAGGGCGGTCCGCGCTGCCAACGCCTCGGCTTCACATTTCCCCCGGAGACCCGCGTGCTCGGAATGGTAACCGCGCATTGCGAAACGAGCTTCACCTCGGATCAAATGGCTCGAACAAGATGTCACGTCTGTAACTGGAGTGAGTGGACAGGATGCCACGTCTCTACCGCGGAGTGAGTGGCCGATGCTCGTCTTTCTATTGTACTTCTGAAACTGCGGATACAAGCCTAGAAGAGTACAAGAGCATCATTCAAACCCGCTTTCACTGTGAAAATGAATAAGTGCTATATCTTTTTTGTTACAGTTAAAATCAGCACAAAGTAAACAAAAATTTCATCCAAGGTCAATTTGAAATTTAAAGGGCTTCTAAGTCGTGAAACGACTATTTCCCATCACTCTTTCTTTGATTTCGCTCCATCTCTTATCATTTTATTCTGTGTCGTTTTGAGTCTGTTCCGTTTATCTTGATCGTAGTATTTCAAAAGATCTTGTCCGTTTTCTAAATCGCTATATCTGGCACTCCCCTCCTTTCTCCATGTGTGACAGATCATTATAACCTTCTCATTCACAATATTTCTTGCAGTGACTCAACTTTACTCTAACATTTTTTACTACTAACTTATAATTACTTGCTTCTGGGAATATCATCTCAGCTGTCTGTATTAAGACTGCTTACATGTGTGCTAGTCTCGGCACAACATGTCAGTAGAAGTTGATAATATGCTTCTTATCTCGTGTACAACTGTTATATACTTAGAAGACGAAAGAATTGTTCACTATTCCTTTTCCTGGGTCCTATTTTTTTCTTCCTCTATTTTCTCATTGACATCTGTCATAATTTCTAGATATACAGCTATTCCGTCCTTTTTCAAGGAATATACTTTGATGAATTAGTTTTTTTCCAAGTTCATCCTTAAACTATTTATTTCATTGCTTTTTCCCGTTGTCCTATTTCCCTCCTTTTGTATCTTTATTCCGTTCGGTTTATTCCCAGCTCATGGTGTGACTTTCATAGTACCATCATTTTCTGTATTTCATGTTTCTGTACGTCTGGAATTCGGTAGTTGCTTCAAACAGCACCATTTCAAACAAAAATAACGGTGGAACTCTTCTCTGCATCAATTCCCTATTGTGTCTGAAACCAGTACCAGAATTTGTCTCCTATACAGTACGTAAATAATTATTAGGCTTTGCATAACTATTCATTTTTCCCAATAACCCATTCATTTACTCATCCCTTGCTTAAAGGTAACCATGAATTTTCTCTTAGTAGTTTGTCACAGTCATATAGATGTTTCTCGACATTACCTGAAATTACAACAGGCAGTAACAATAATTCCGTGTGGTCGTAATGACCTGGTGACAGGGTTTCTATGGGCTACGCATTCCACCCCTGTCGGAGCCGCCTTTACCTAAAACGGCAATCTTATCGCGTACAGGAGACATACAGTTTAATGTGGAATCCGAACCACGGAATTTCACCAGGTGCAACTTCGAAATTGACACCGAGCCTGGTGGGCCTTTATGAGCGGTTCCAATCCCCTTACGGCCATACAGAATTCCGTTTCCCTGAAATCACCTCATGAGAATGCTGAGACGATTCATTCAAAACTCCATGGCTGGATTCTCTTTCCGTTCCTTTCCCCCGATCCTCTATAATGTGGTTATCAGGATTCACGTAGGCATCTGCTGGTATGTTCCTCGCTTTACATCTAAGAATTTATTCATTACCAAACACAAATTACAACTACGTAAACTATACTTGCATACAAATGGAATCAGTCACTTACCTTCTTGCAATAAAATGCTTTTAGGTGTTGTAATTCTCTGTGACAGGCAGAACGACCACTAACGTGCATTAGTGTTGAACGGTCATGTTTAGTGTTGTCGCCAGGCCTGCTAGGGTATATAAGAGGCGTGAGCAGCGTCAGATGTTGAGCGATCACTGTTAAGAACACGAAGATGCCGCGTACTCGTGAAAGACAACGTTATCAGCACGTGACAGAGTTTCACAAAGGAGCCTCAATGTGGGTCTCCATTTGGCCGGCTGGTCGAATCGTGCAGTATCCAGATTTGTGTGGCATTTGAATGTGAAAGTGGTCTTCTGATGGACTGTATGGGAACGTCAGGGCAGGCATACTTTTTGTCAAGGTTCCGATCGACCACGTCTGTCTATCACAAGAGAGGATCTCCGTATTGTGAACCAAGCTCAACGTAATGTCTTCACATATGCGTCTGCCATACGAGAACACGTAATGGACTCCTTGCAATATTCTATGTCATCTCGCACCATTTATAGGAGACCAGCAGCAGCCGGATGAAGGAATTAGCGTCCCATGCGTAGACTGCCTTTAACACCACGATACAAACTGCTGCGTCTGGACTGTTGCTGCGACCTTGAAGCATGGACTGATAATTAATGGTGTCGCATTATGTTCGGCGAGTATGGCGGCGATCTGGAAGGACGTCCCATTTTCCAATGTTTTGGAGACGCACAACAGAGCTACTCTTGGCGTCACGGTGTGGGGAACTATCGAGTATGACTCCAAGTTACGGTTTATAGCGACAGAGATTTCTAACGTCGCAACGGTGCTTCATGCACATCCTGCCTCCTTACGTGTTGCATCTCATGCAACAATGTCGTGGTTCCTTTTTTCAACAGTACAATGCTCGTTCACGCACGGCACGTGTCTCTATGAACTGTCTATGTGATATTTAGGTACTCCCGTGACAAGCAAGATCCTAATCTCTATCCCTGAGAGGACATATATGGAACCTGCTCGGACGACAACTCCGTCCCAGTGCCAGTACCCAGGATACCGAAATCTGTTACCAACAGCTATGACCAACGTGCCTCAGGAGATGAAACAATGGTTTCATGACATGCATGCATCCGGGCTAGAAAGGATGCAACATCATATTGATTGTTAGGTTCCTCCTGCCTTGTAAATTTGACTCGTTTCTGTAATCATTGAAACCTTCTCAACCCTCGAAGTTTCATTTCGTTTCCTCCTCCCCTTCTAGATGCTTCACTTTTTTTTTCAGGCAGTCTATAATGTAAACCGTTTATTGACATAAATCACTTGAGTGATTGCGCAAAGGAGTATTTGGCTCAATTTGCGTATTATTTGTATTAAAGGTGCGAGCACAAACCTGAGCAATCGTTAAAAACAATTGCTGTTTTAACGATTAGTATTCAATTTAAAAGTCTTTCTCTCTTTGGATCTCAATTTCTGCAACGTATTATTACATCAAAAGAAAATTCTCTAAAAACTCTTCAACTTCAGTAATCAGTTTTTGTATTTCAGAATAGTAAAGTTGAATCATGTCACATAAGAGATGTAGTGTGCGTTCACACATATTACGTAAGTTTAACGTCATACTGAGGATGCCCATATTAGTGTTTGGTCTGAGATCTGGAGCTGGTGCTGTAGCAACTGAAATCCTTATGAAGTAATTGGGGGTTTTGTTTCAGTTGGAAACAAAAAACATTTCGCCTGTTCTTCAAGATGTTGCAAAAATTTATTTAAAAAAATATATATTTGAATTCTTGTACGAATAATAAAATCTACTTTTTAAACAGAACTTTTCACACAGAATTGAAAGAAGATATTGAAACTGAAAGTGAATACTGATACTGATATAAATATTAATTATATTACGTTTTTAACGTATAACTTTAAATAACTAGCGTTTCCATTAAAAGTTACGTTTATATTTGAGGTTTAAGTTTCATGCTTTATGTTTACGTTCAGTTTTACTATTTCCCTCCGTTTAATTGATTAGACGTCTGTTTTGAATTCTGTACGAAATGTTTTTGGAAAAAATAGTTTAAATTAATTATTCGAGCAGCATTTCCAACGTGTGCTCGTTTTACAACTGAACAAGAAACCCGATTTTATACCATCTGTTTTTCTGCCTTAATTCTGGAATCCGCATTCCTTTAATCACGAAAGCAAACATGTTCAACCTAAGTGAAATACCAAATATTGAACAGGTACTGTTGGAGTCTCCCGGACGAATGAGGTTTGATTATCGATGAAGCCGAAAATTTTTTCTCAACGCTGAACGTCCGCTCAGCCTGCTATCAAATTAGTACCGTGGAGGAAAGTCCGTGGGAAGGTAAAGAATAGTCGGAGTGTGGTGCTGATCCCGTCACATCCATTTTAGTGCTGAGAAGATTATACCCCTTACGGGAATGCGTAGCTCTAACTCCGTATTCACTACGGAAGCGGCGGTAACCGTAGGAATCCTATAACTTTTACGTCTCTGTTGGAGTCTCTTTATATATATGTGGAAAATTGTTCTACCAACGGCGCAAAACGTCGTTGACAGACTCGTCCGTTCACTGCATCCAAGAGCGTCTGTTTCGCGACCATTCTGACCGGCGAAAATAGAAATGCAACTCATCGTGTTTGGAGATTCCTGTTTGGCGTTTAAGGTCGGGGACCTCATCCACAGGACGTCCATACTGCAATCACCGTCGTGTTCCGAATTCTCATTATGTCTGCAGCTATTCGCGCTGTGAGAGGTGCTGCTGGGACCCTCAGCGACTGACACCTGTCTATGACAAGGAGCGAAAATGTTAATGACCCGACAGTTCTGTATTTTGGTACTTAGAAATACGTGGCAACAAGATAAGCTGGGAAGTTTGTAAGATATAAAAGCAATAGACATTTTCACAATGAAAATATGTTGGATATATCACCTTGAACTTATTTCTCTAACTTCTACGTTTGTCTTACGAATTTTATGGTTCACAGATCTATTATGACCATGATTCACAAATTTCAAACTAAAATTAGGCTCATATTATGTCAGGGCACAAACTTTCGTGTTATTGGCACTGGAACTATGAAAGGATATAATTCGGAAAGAGTCTCCCCTGAATTTCAGTTAAGAGTTTTAGTAGAACTACAGCAAGGAAAAAGATTTTCGGAAATAAGTTGTAGAAATCTAAAGCAGGATCTTTGTAACAAGTGGTATAGGTTTAAATATAAGCAGTCGAAGCATATTATCGCAAACTACGACGTTGGCAATGTCTACATTCTTTGTTCCTTCATCGGGTGGTTTGGTTTTCGATTGTACTGTACAGTGTACCAACGATACATAGTGGTGAAATTGCCGCATGTCGCTGCTTACACTTTCCTCTTCATTACATTGTTTGTTGTTGCCAGCGCTGCATACCTTGGCCGTTGTATAGTAGTTCTATTGCGCCAACTATTGCAGAGTATATGTTCGTTATTGCCTCAGAAGTATGAGGCAGTGACGAAGGGAATAAGGGATCCGGTACATTTCACTATCCATTTTAGTGGTAATACTGAAATTGTAAAGATGTTGAAACATTATCTCATGCCGAAAACACATTAATCAACCATCACCATTCAAGACAAACCCTTAACATTTCAGAGATAAATGGCAATCACTGGTTTAAAATATCATTAAATGAGACGATTAATCGTACAAAAGCGTAATTTTGGACTGTTAAATCTTGCATTCTTGGAACAGAATAAATTCATTTTAAATATGAGGTACTGGACAGTATACCTATACTGAAATTAATTTGGGCTCACTAAATCGCCTGTTGTATTTTTAATTGCAGTATTGATAACGAAGATTTGCAAACCAGTCCGCGTGTTAGAAATTGAATTCAGAGTTTTGAAAATTAGATCATTAGAAGATCATTAGAAAAAAAAATTAAGTAACGTAGTTCTCTGACAAGTGCTTCAGAAAAGAAGTGAGAATGAACTCTGGTATTTCATGTTGGCGGTAGACTGCGTAGTTCACTTGACGGAGCGATTGAGGACGCCAGATTTCAGTTCTGATTAGTTGAAAATTACTCATCGCAGCTAAACGTGAAACTTGTTACCCATCTTGCTATCAAATTAGTGTTGAAGTCTCCACGAGAGGTGAAACAGTCGGATATCAACATTATGAATGGGGATACTGAAATTTGTCTGCACTAATCTCCGCCATTTGAAACCTTATAACCTGGACAGTTATTATGTTTATCTTTCCTTCCATTACGTCTAAGCGATCTCGGAAATGAGTCGGTAATTTAGCTAGATAACTCTGACGATCACTTCTACATTTAAAAGTTTTTTTTTTTTAAATAGTGATGTTCATTTTGAAACGTGGAATTGAGTATCTGTGATAATTTTGAGACTCCATGGTAGGTTACATAACGAATGGACAAGAGAATGTTGTAACAAGTATTCGAACCGAGAATTGTGCAATCCAAATTCACAAACCTTAAGCTGGGTGAAAAAATATTTGTAAAAGCTATATCTTTCTATGTGATTTTTACCAGCTGTGCACAATGTTTGTATTTTAATCTCTGCGAAAGTCGTCTAACTATTGTAAGAAGTTTTATATGAAAGATAGATGAATTACGTTGTAGATCACAACATCGATAAAAATAAACCATAAGCATATATTTTAATTAATCGTCAAGATATTTTACAGATGTCAACCTGAATAAGAATAATCAGTTCGAAAAGGGCGCTTATAAAGATAGTTCGCGGATAATAATACAGTTTAAATTGGATCAAAATATTCGGTGAAAAGACTCCATAGTGGCCTATTGAAGAACATCACATACACCTTTCTTTTGATTTTGCCGTAGGCGTTCCTCAAACTAGTTCACAGTTTATCGTATATTTCTTTACTGTCCAGAGACCAGCTGAATCAATTTGCTTTGACGGATGTGCAAATTATACTACATTTGATGAGCGAACAGACGCGTATAGATGGGTACTCAGTCCTCATGAGAATACAAAGGAAGCGCTAACTCACACAAAAAACTTAGTGAATGTCACATTACCCTTCTTGACAGAACCAATGAGAAGGAAACATCACGATGCCAAATACTTATCTACTGGCTAATTGAAAACGTTACGCTTGTTATTTATACAGTCTGAAACACAGGAAAGCTCTGTCCGTAGTTTAATACAATAGCCTGATATTTTTATGTTTCTCTCAGTACTCAGCGCTTCGTTTAAAAAAAATGTATTTTGTTATACCTTATGCGATTATTTTAAACCATTAGAAGCACTTGCAACTTTCATAAAAATGATTTTGTTTCAAATGACAAGATATGTTCATTGGCACTTATGAATCCTTAACTCCAAGAAACAATTGGATTCTTTTATGTTTCACGGTAGGAACTTAGTTTGGTTAGATTCGGGATGTGAACGACGCAGAACATTACTCACCTTATGAAAACTGTGCCATTTTTTCCTTGCTATCCATATATGGCATGACGTTGCAACTGTGATCTTCTAGACAGCTTTCGGTTCGCCAGATCCAAGGTTTGCAAGCTGGATCCAGGTCAAGGTTGGTGACTTTTAGAGGCAGCAAAAAGTGAGAGCAAGACATCACCCTGATGGCGCCTGAGGTTTCTCATTTGGCTGTTATTAAAATACAAAACTAAGCAGGTAGCAAGAGACCAGTCATAAATCGTCACTCGGATGAAATAAAATGGCGTTGATTTCGGTAAATTGTATACAGTATGTGCCGTTATAACCGAGAAGCCACAATAGATCTGAGACAGCATCTCCGATCTTTATTTTGCTTTAATACACCAGTGGGAAGTCACGGAGACGTAGCGCTTCGAATTTAACAAAACGTTTTGAGTTGAGACTAATATATCACCGATCACTTTCTGTGTTTCACCTCGACTAATTGAGTTGAATTCTTGAAATTATATACTATCCAGCAAATTCAGGAACTTTTTAAACTGTATATTCATAATTTTTGTAATCCCACGTATAGTTAAAGAAATATTTTTTCACCTTAGTGGTGCTGATCCGTATTCTACTGGAGCAGCCCTTTCGCTAAATTACTAATTTCCCCATGCATTTATTACTGTAACTACGCTTATTTATCAGAAACAGTAGTTAATGGAACTATGAAACATTGCATGTAGTGACGTCATCTTTATGACAGAGATTAGCTGTCTAATATTCCACCTCTATTACAGTAACTGTGTAATACTGCGGTTTTTGTAACATGCAGTTTAGCGCTAGATGTGAACAACTAACCACCCTGGTTTCCTTCAAAAACAGAAATTAAACATGGTCAGAAATCGATTTAAGATTAAGATCCAGTGAAATATAAGGCAAAACCATGCTCAGCATTTGTCTCCTCTGTACACAGAAGAAATTTATAATCATATTACCTAGTTCTGTACAATACGGTATTAAAGAATCTTGAAAAGAAAAGTCGCAAATGTAGTTTTTTAATAGTCTGAATTCAGTGAATGTCACCTAAGATATTACAATTTCACTCTTTGAATCGTATAGGTTGTAGCGGTGTCTTAAGACGTTACTTCTTTTCGATCAAGATGCAATTAAAACCGGATATTACATAGCCTAGGACTTAAAGTTTGCAGCCCATGGATCGATAACTTAAGCCGTATTGTAAGAAAATTTCAGTGATCGGTTGGATGTGTCACATCCCGTCTGGACTTTTATTTACATCGGGAACATAGAAGCAATCATTCGAACGGAGACTTGCCGTAAACGAGAGGACGTGGTTCCACTTGTAACGAGCGCGACACTCCGCCGCCTGTGACAGACTCGTGGAGAAGGGCGGAGAATTCCTCGACAGTCGAAATAACAACGAAGCAAGTGGCTGGGCACGTCGTTTGGCCGACGAGCAGAGCGGGGGCTCGCTGCTGCCTTGCGCCAGCCCACGCGACCCTGGGCCTTACCCCTGACCCACTACAACTAAGCCACGTGTGATGCCACGTGACCCCTCAGCTTCTGTACATTAGATGACGTCCAATGCCAAGTCCTGACGTATCCGGCAGCGAGGATATCACCACAACTCAATGTTGGCATGTCAACAAGTCGATCAAGTCACACAGCTGTTCCAAATAAACACTGTGTGAAAAACTGTATTGAATAATACCGAGTGAGAGTAGGTTGAGAAAAAGAATTTTAAGGTACATCATTAAATTAAAGATGACAACAAAATGGGCTGAGGATACAAAAAATGATATGTTAAAAGCTGGGATCCATTCAGATGAGATAGCGAATCGAAAAGTGTTTCAAAGTAAAATTGGTAAATTGAAGGGGTACATCTACATCTACATCCGTATTCTGCAATTCACAAACATTGTGTGTGGCAGAGGGTGCTAAGCACCAATCTCAATTCTGCGCATTACAATTCCGAATAGCACGAGGAAAGAAAGAATACATAAAAGCATCAATCAGTACGGCATCTTATTTCTCGAATCTTATCCCTCCGGTCATTGCGACCCAAATAGGTTGGCGGAAGAAGTATCTCACTGCACTCGTAGGCCATAGAATTCAGCATATTCTCCAATAAATTCAAACGTAAATGACGTCGTCTGTCTTCCAAACGATCCCAGCCCAATTTACGTATCAATTCTGTGACGCTTTCATAAGGTCTGTAGCAACCAGTCACCAATCGAGCGACTCTCCTCTGTACCCTCCCCACTGAGTCAATCAGGCCCTTGCGATACGGATCCCAAACTCCACAACAGTAATCCAGATGCGGACGCACTAGTGTTTTATACGCTATTTCCTTTGTATGAGCATTACAATTCCTCAGAATACGATCTATGAACCATAATTTAGAATTAGCTTTTCCTACGACGGAAGTTATGTGCAAGTCCCATTTCATGTTACTTTGTACCATTACCCCCAGATACTTCAGGGAATCAATGTGTCAACAACTGAATTGTTTACTTTGTAATCGTGAGCAAACTGATTTTTTTGTTTATTATTCGCATTGCCTTGCACTTTTTGCAATTAAGTATAAGCTGCCATTTACGGCACCATTCGGAAATTGCATCCAAATCGTGCTGAATTTCTAAGCAATCGTCAGAGCCCCTTATTTCCCTATAGATAAATGCATCGTTGGCAAACAATCGCAACTAGCATTTAACGTTGTCACCTTGATCGTTTATAAAAATTAAGAAAAGAAGTGGTCCTATTACACTTCTTGAGGAATGCCAGAAGTAACTTCTACGTTAGAAGAGGCCTCCCCGTCAACAACGACATACTGTGATCAACCAGTTAGAAAATCACGTAACCATTCGCAAATCTGATCCTTTATACTGTATGCACGAATCTTTGCAAAAGCCACGACAACCTGGGTGGAAGGAAAAAGGAGGAACTTCGGTGAAAGAATGAAAAACTGGAGGCGAACAAGTAAATCGGTTGTTTTCAGTGGTCCAAAGTAGGCCAAAGTCGATAGAAGAAGAAGCATATGACATTTAAACCTTCGAATATTTATACCATAAAAGAACGAGATCCCTTCTTGGGGAGGAAAAAAATTCCTAAATTTCTACGGTGAGTCTTTTCGATTGAAACATGTAAGATTGTAGGCAAAGAATCAGAATGATTGACTATTCGATACTTCAAAAAAAAAAAAAAATCCATTAGAAAGTCTGCATTCATGGAGCGGAAACTGAAGTAAATGGTTCAATGGTGCTATTACACGTGGGAGATACCTATATTAATCAGATATCGGAAAATTTTTGACAAGATCAAGGACTACAACGTTGATTCCACCGGTATAATAGATTGTGTCCTGTTTGATTAAGTTTGAACAGATTATATCAGTTCAATTGTATTGCTGTAAGAAGTTGGTTAAGTGATCAAACTACGGTGTAAACTAACAGTCCATCTTCATCACAGTCTGCTAGAGATCCCAAACAAATTGCACATACAAGATATCCCGACTGTCAGTATCAACAGTTGAGAAAAAACGGGGGTTTTGGCTTCATTATTTGTTTATTAATGTTGTAGACAAACTCATCATCACTATCAGTGTTCTTCCCTTTGGCAGCTCAGTAGCTCTCCATGCTCTTCTGTCCTCCTCTTTAGGTGCATGTAATTTCCGCTTCCCTTGAAGTCATCTATAATCTTGTAACTCCTTCCTCACACTCCCCTCCTAAGGCGCCTGCTGCCAAGCACAACCGTCTCAACGAGTGCAGTCTAGTTGTTCTTTCATTTTCTTAAGACTTGCAGTAGTTTTCTTCTTTCACCAACCCTTTCCTGCTATTCAACATTACTCACTTTTTCCATCCAGCTTACCCTCTTATTCTCCTCCACATCCACATCTCAAACCCATCTATCTGTTTTTCTTTCTATCATCTCAATGTCCACGTCTCTGCCCCATAAACAGCCACACCCCTTATGAAATATTTACCAAGTCTTTTCCTCAGTGCTATACCCACTTTTCGGTTAGTAACCTCATCTTCCCGTTGAACGATTTCTTCGCTGCAGTGTTAAGAGTTTTCACCTCTTGGTGGCGTCTGAAGTCCTCTGTTATTGTACTTCCAAATATTTGAAGGCACCTACTTGTCTGATATTAGCTTGTCCTATCTTAATATTTACTGATCACTTCCTGCTAATAAGATCATATCATCGTCAAATCTTTTACATTCTACTCTCTTGCCACCAGCACGCACTCCTCTTGTTCCATTTAAGCATTTCTCAGTAATGTCTTTCACGTATAGATTAAGCAATAAGGGGGAAATGCAACAATGTCTACTAACGTCTCTCCCAATGCAGGAATCTTCCGACATACATTTCCAATCTTTATTCTTACTTTTTGTTGTAAATATAAATTCTGTACTATCCTTCTATCCCTTCAATACATTCAACTGATACACTGAGACCTTCAGCCAAGGCAGCACTGATGAGATGCTATCATTAATTCACTCCAGTTATTTTCTAATCTACGGTTGGACACAGTTGGAAGTTAACGGCTTTTGTGTTTTCCAGAGGTTCACTGTCACAGTTTAGGAAGTTTAAAATACTTGTCGGGCATATCCTGCATCGTCTGAAGTCTATTCGTAGAAAAAACTTTCAACTTTTCCACCCTCATTTCGTTGATTTTGAATGATGATATTATCGATCCAAAATGGTATTCTTGATTTAAGACATAAATTTGCTGCCTTACACACTACGGAGAAAATGGGTGGATGGTGGAGTACTCGAAATTTGATCCATTTCAAATTTCTTGCTTTCTTCTAAGACGCGATCGAAACATATTAACCGATGGTACAAGTGTCTGTTTCAAATTCCTCAATAATTGTTATATTTTTATCATTTCCGCAGCTGTTATTCTCAATAAGAACAGATAACAACACTTGTTCATCTCACCGTAAACGGCTCATTACATTATTCCCAATTTTACTGTACGAATGGAAAATAAGATATTTGTATGCATATAGGCAATATATTACCATTATTGCGGGAAAATCGATTATAAGTAGAGTTAACTGACTATCATGTATAGATATAAATATGTAGATCCATTCAAAAGAGTGTTCAGAGTAGTTCATTTAATTTCTGATAAGAGAATCACCAGATCAATTCCAAGCGGTACATTTTCCTCCGATTTCAAATCAAGTCATCTCTTAGCTTCATACGCTTTTCTTGACTATCTTGAGTTTACGTCAGGACTATGGAAACTGACATCTTCAGCAAGCTTAATTATTCCTAGATCTTTCCTTATAGCCCTATTATTGGACTACCGACCTCTTTACTGAATTATCCGTCACTTCATAGGACGTTGCAGCTATCCTCTCGCAGTGTTATTTAGAAATTTTGTTTTCAGAGTGCCCCTCAATTGCTTAATTTATTCAGTCACTCAAATAGAGCCTAAACGCTTGAGGTTACATGACTGTACAGTGAACGAATCAACCAACAAAGCAGGTACAGATGTATTCTGAGCGCACATCTTTGCGCTCATTTGAGGTACCACAAGGGTTGTTACCTTTGAGTGTATCTGGCACAAAAGTACCTCAAAACAGATTGCGTGCAATATACCATTCTTACTGACGTGCAAGTTTAGTGGTTGAGACAAAATTCCTAGCAATGAAGCCTTTCTTAGATAAGCACATAGAAGTACGAAGAAACTTCCATCTTAGTACCATTTTAAGTTCAAGTCCTTGCACGAGTTGAACGTCATAATTAAGAGCTTCGTTTATTGCAAGATTTCATTTTACTGAAATTTTCTACCTGCTGTATAACAGGAAAGTATGTATCTTTCATTATTTGAATAGAAGTTAATTTCTTAAAAGACAATTATAAACGAAATCCTCGAAGTCAGTACATGGCATTCACATGATCTGCTTTATGCTTGTGTAAGAATTTCTCATTCAAAAAATAAACTATTTTGTTAATTCAATAACATTACGACTTAGGTGCGTTACGAATCTTAATAAATGTCCTATAATCTACCAAATTTGTATTTGTGGTAAAACTGTTGTATTCCACACAAATCTGCTAACGTGAAACAGATTCTAATGTCTGTCAAACGAATAGTTCCAACAAAGTAAAATATACATATATATAGTAAAATATAATCAATATTGGACTAATTACGAAACAAAAATTCTTTAGAACCATCCAAAAAGTCAATAGACACCTGTTAGAACTACATATTAAATGTTTTGAAATTGTAACAGTATATCACAGAACGTTAAATACTTTTACTATCCCTCCATAGTACATTAATTTTACTTGTTGCATGTGTGTTAACCTCCTTGTTTAAATACGCAAACATAGTTGCGGATCCCGGATTAATTTTAAGAGGTGCACAATGAATACAAAATATTGCCTACTAAATATATAGTAATCGTTTTTCGTTTTCGTCTTTTGTTGATTAATATTCACAAACTGTAACAGTAAGTAGTCCGTACTGCGTTATCTCGAAATAGTATTCTCAGCTTTTTCAAGATAAAGAATTGATCCTTTTATTCAGTATCTCACTTAAGTTGTGTTTTCATACGTTTTAATCGAAGGCAATAAAAACAGCCAAATGTTGTAGTGGGAGTCCTTTTATTCTTTTACTGTCGCACTTAGCCCGTGTAGTTCGTAAGGACCGACTGAAGGTCGATTTGTCGACTGGAGAAGAGTGGTTTGAAAAAAAGGAATGAACCTGTTGTAAAAAGCTGCAACCTGCACGCAGAGGCGCTCAGAAGGTAGTCAGGCAGAGCTTCGCAGATTTGAAACAAACAGAAACACATAACACGCAAAGGACTGGACTTTGTGCAGGTAACTTATTGATTTTTAAGGAAGTTGAGACATCTGCAAATTATATTCTGTAAATATTAGCATCTTCAGTTGAGCAGCTAAACATTTGATATAACAAGAAATACATAGAATTCTAAGTCACACTGGTTGTTGGTTGCATTGTTATACGCTCTGGCCTCGCATTCGGGAGGACGTCGGGTCGAATCCCCGTCCGGGCATACTGATTTCGCTCCAGGCAAATACTGGGATGCTTCCTTCAAAAGGCCATGACTGATTTCCTTCCCGTTCCTTGTCTCCAGCCACATCCCGCCTCTGATGACCTCGACGTCGACGAGGCGTAAAGCCATATAAGCAAAAAAAATGCATAGTTATAGATAACTCGGAATCTGCTAAATATAGACAAATATCTTTGTGACGTGTTCAAAACTTTTACCATCCTTTTGTTACGTATGCAGTAACAAATATTATAAAATAAGTTTTTATAAACGTATTTGTTGGCGGAATCATATGCAACTCTAGTAATTTCACTTCCTTTCAGTTGCGGAACCAACGCCAAAGAAGGGTTAATGGAGGATGTAGGATGTTGTCACTAGTATAAAAATACTTGGCAGTGTTACTGTAGGCGAGTTTTGGTAAGGATGGTGCTGATTTTTTATAGACAAACCACGAGTATCCAAAAAAGTAACGTTTCAACAGTTATAAAACGATTTCTGTAAGAATTACGGTAAACAGTCATAGGAGAATTAACATAAACATGAAGACAGTTGTTTCCTCGCCACGCTTAAATAGGAATGTGTCCCTGAAGAGGTACTGGCAACACGCACTTCGTCTACCCAGGTCACGTAGTAGCAATATCTGCTGTTGCCAGGGGACGAGGCCAAGCTTATTGTACCGTCACATCAGTGGCTACAAACACCTACTTACATGATAGACATGTTTATTACCTGGTAATTGACGAATCATACGCAGAAAAGAAAATAACCGAGAACAATGAAATACTGTGTGTTTCAAAAAGGACTTTACAACTTTGAAAATTCATATAAATTTTATGAAACTAGGTACAGAGCTGGTTTTGGTGTTGTTTTAAAGGAAAGCACTTCAAGTTTTTTTTTACCTTAAACTAAAGATATTCTATGTGGCTTCCGTTGGTTATTCTGCAGACATCCCATCGGTAGTCGATTTCTTCCCAGACTCGCACTAGCACACTTGCTCAGCAGCAGCGTAAATTCTTGCTCTAAGTTCAGGTACAGTGGCCGGCAAAGGAGTTACGTACACCATATCTTTTATGAAACCAAAGAAGAAAAAAATCTAGCGGTGTCAGGTCTGGGGAACGGGGGGGGGGGCATGCAATTGGCGCATCACGGCCAATCCATTGACCTGGAAAGCGGTCATTGAGAAAATACCGGACGTCAGTCAGATATTGTGGTGGTGCGCCATCTTGCATAAAGAAAACATTTCGTTCTCGGTCATCCTCATCGATCTGTGGTATCAAAAATTGTTGCAACATATCAAGGTAAACTATCCCGTTGATGGTTCTCTCTTGGAAAAAAAGGGGCCGTACATTTTCCTCTTGCTCAACGCACAAAAAAACGTTCACTTTAGGGCTATCACGAACATGTTGCAATGTTTCATGTAGCTTTTCACTGCCCCAAATCCTACAGTTATGTGTGTTAACCTTGCCACTTAAGTGAAAAGTTTATGTTGTCCGAGAAATGTTCATCATCATTAACATATCCACACAGAAGTTCCTACGTGCAATCTTATCAGTGTCTTCAATTGCTTGTAAAAGCGAATATCGGTATGGTTTCAAATGCAAACGTTTTCTCAACACATGCCAAACCGTCGTATGTGGTTCTTGCAGCTCACGAGATGCACGCCGGGTCGATTTCGTAGGGCTGTTGACAAAACTTTTTCTCACTTGCTCAACGACCTCGTCAGAAGTGCTTGGACGACCTGAGGATTTTTTATGTTTTACTGAGCACCCTGTTTCTACAAAACATCTATGCCACTCATCAGCAGATAAAATAATAATTATAATGGCCCGATGCTGCATACACTTTGTGCTACCACTATGACTCTCTCTGTTTGTTAAATAACAAGTTATAACATTTTCACTCTTTTCAGCTAAACTTCCTGTCTTGAATGAGACCGACCACCGTATATTTTTTTTTTTTTTTTACTCATTGCTTTACTCCTCGTCGACGGCTAAGGTCATTAGAGGCGGGATGTGACTGGGGACAAGGAGCGGGAAGAAATTCGTCCATTGCCTTTTTGAAGGAAGCATACCGTCATTCGCCTGGAGTGATTTGAGGAAATCATGGAACACCCAAAGCTGGATGCCCAGACGGGGATTCTAACTGGTGTCCTCACACCTTCTACATTCCATTAATGTTATTCAAACGATATTCTATTGTCTAATGGATGCTCTAAATGTTCACGTCACATCAAAAGGCACACGCGAACAGACTTTGCAACATTCTAGGGAGACGCCTTGACCTTGAAAAGCTTATTTCCGTAAAGCGATGCCTTTGTTCCCTTATGGCCTTACGGCTTGTCGAATTCATCTACATCTACATCTACATATATACTCTGCAATTCACAAAATTGTGGGTGGCAGAGGGTGCTCAGCACCAAAGCTAATCTCTTCGCTGTGCATTCCAATCCCTAATGGTACGAGGGAAAAAAAGAATTCATATAAGAATCAGTCCGGCACCTTATTTCTCTAATTTTATCTTTCCTGTCCTTCCGACTCAAATAGGATGGTGGAAGAAGTATTTCACTACACTCAAAAGTGAAAGTGGGAGTACGCATGTTTTCCAATAAGTTTAAACGAAACGTGTGTCGTTTATCTACCAGAGACTCCCAACCTAATCTACTAATCAGTTCTGTGACGCTCTCATAAGGACTGTAGCAAGCCGTCACGAATCGAGCGGCTCTTCTCTGTACTTTCTCTATACTTTCGATCAACCCCTTACGAAACGGATCCCAAATGTCACAACAATAGTTCAAATGTGGACGCACAAGAGATTTGTACGCTATCTCCTTTGTTTGTTCATTATAATTTTTCAAGATTCGACCTATGAATCGCAGCCTAGAATTTGCTCTACCTACTAACGAATTAATGTGTATGTCCCATTTCATATTCCTTTGTACTGTTACTCCCAAATATTTCATAGAATCGACTACATCAATAACTGTATTGTTTAACTCGTATTTCTGAACAATTTGATTCTTTTTGTTAGTTATGCTCATTGTCTTGCACTTTTTACAATTTAGAGTAAGTTGCCACTCAGCGCACCAAGCCAAAATAACATCCAGATCGCGCTGAATTTCTAAGCAATCGGCCAAATTTCTTACTTCCCTATAAATAACCGCATCATTAGCAAACAATCTAAATAGGCTTTTCACTTTGTCTCCGAGATCGTTTATAAAAATTAAGAAAAGAAGTAGTCCAATTACACTTCCTTGAGGTACACCCGGTGTAACATCTAGATTAGAAGAACTTTCTCCTTCAACGACAATTCGTGGTTATTACAGCCGGGAGAGAACTGAAGACAAGAAATCGTACTAATACGGCCATACCCTTGTCTGGTTGCAGACAGCTCCGGCCGCAGGAGACACCCCCCCCCCTCCCCCCCATGGTATGTTGAAGGCGCTGAATCGATCAGCACGGCAGATACAGTGAAAACATCACACTGTCATTCGCCCAGAGCTGGGGTCGAAAACCCTTCCTCCCGAATGTAACTCATGAGCGTTGACCACTCAGTAACCAAGATGATTTTCAACTTTGTAACTAATTATTTTTAGTTTAAGGTTCAAGTTTTAATCTTAAAATATGATCATCGTGTGCATGACTAACTGCAATCAGAGGCTTTATTTAACAATTAAAACTACTTTTCAACATTTAAAAAAACAAACAAACAACAAAAATAATTTATCCTTTATGGAATCTACTTCAGCCTTTTATTGTCCGTGTCACCCTATGGTTTTATTTTTTAATTAAAGAAAAATTTACAACTTCTAAACTGTGTTTGAGGAAATTTCGGTGTCTTAAATTTCGGTTCTTGAATATAACACAACACACCTTGTACAGCGACGTTTCCAAAGTTTCTGCCTGACAACTTGTATTGAAAGAGCACATGTCCCTGGGGAAAGTTTGACCCTGCAGTGGCAAAGGGGTGAGTGTGAACCCTGGGCACCTGTCGCCCAGCGGTGACGTATGACTCCCGGGCGACACCCAAGGGGGAGCTGGCTCCATTGTGAGCGTGTGAAAGACGCTCGCACACCTCTTTGATGACAGCGAGTAGCGCACGGCGAGCCGTCCCGTTGGGGTCGCTGACTCGCAAGACCGCCCGCCCACCAGTCCGCCACCAAGGTCTGCAAACGGCGGGGGTCGCCGCGCTCTAATGTCTAACGGAATCCTTAAACCACTAAACAATATCTCACTTCAGGTGTATATTCACCAAGTTTATTGATCACCAGCGACTTCGTATGTGTGGATTTAAAATTTTATTGCTACAATTGGATATAGAAAGGTGTAAATTACGTAAAAGGTAATTACGTAATCTTTCTCGGCGTTGAGAATATAAATAATGTTCTCGGGTGACTAGCCGAGTTATAGGAGTGTTACACAATATTTCGGCGGCTCCTATAACTCTGCTAGTCACCCGAGAACATTATTTATATACGTAAAAGGTGTTTCAAAAATGCATGGAGTCAGGAGAATAGACGGGATAGCCATAACCATACCACTGAATCCGTCTCTTGAAGAGAACCAATTCATAACATGTTTAAAAATATCAACAAACTGGAGGGGGGGGGAGAGGGGAGAGTAAACTGTGGGAGACTGCCTACCTCAGTTCCTCCGACAGATTTTTGTTTGTGGTTTAAAATTATGTCACTTTCTGGGGACACGTTTACATAGAAACCGTTTTGTAAGCAACGTTTTCGATTTTCATCTACATCTACATCTATATATATACTCTACAATTCACAAAATTGTGGGTGGCAGAGGGTGCTCAGCACCAAAGCTAATCTCTTTGTTGTGCATTCCAATTCCTAATGGTACGAGGGAAATAAGTCATATAAGAATCATTGTGGCATCTTATTTCTAATTATCTTATCTTTCCTGTCATTCCGGCTCAAATAGGTTGGTGGACGAAGAGACCGAGTGTGGTGGTGTAACGGTTAGCGTTCTGGCCTCTCATTCGGGAGGACGGCGGTTCGAATCCCCGTCCGGGCATCCAGATTTGGATTTTCCATGGTTTCCCAAATCACTCCAGCAAATGCCGGGATGCTTCCTTCAAAAGGCCATGGACGAATTCCTTCCCATTCCTTGCCCCCCATCCTTTCCCGTATCTAAAGACCTCTCTGTTAAGAGACGTTAAGCAGTTAAAAAAAAAAGTGGACGAAGTATTTCACTACACTCGTAAGTGAAACTGGGAGTACACATGTTTACCAATAAGTTTTAAACGAAACGTGCGTCGTCTATCTACCAGAGACTCCCAGCCTAGTCTACTAATCAGTTCTGTGACGCTTTCATATGGACTGTAGCAAGCGGACACGAATCGAGCGGCTCTTCTCTGTACTTTCTCTATACTGTCGATCAACCCCTTACGAAACGGATCCCAAATGGCACCCAAATGTGGACGCACAAGAGATTTGTACGCTATCTCCTTTGTTTGTTCATTATAATTTTTCAAGATTCGACCAATGAATCGCAGCCTAGAATTAGCTCTACCTACCAACAAATTATGTGTAAGTCCCATTTCATGTTCTTTTGTACTGTTACTCCCAAATATTTCATAGAATCAACCATATCAATAACTGAATTGTTTAACTCGTATTTCTGAACAATTGGATTCTTTTTGTTAGTTATGCTCATTGTCTTGCATTTTTTACAATTTAGCGTAAGTTGCCACTCAGCGCACCGTGCCAAAATAATATCCAGATCACGCTGAATTTAAACAATCGGTCAAATTCCTTACATCCCTATAAATAACCGGAAAATAATCAGCAAACAATCTAAAAAACCTTTTCACTTTGACTCCGAGATCGTTTATAAAAATTAAGAAAAGAAGTAGTCCTATTACACTTCCTTGAGGTACACCCGATGTAACATCTAGATTAGAAGAACTTTCTCCTTCAACGACGACATACTACGACCGACCAGTTAGAAAATCCTTTATCCATTCACAAAGCTGATCCGATATACCGTACGCTCGAAGCCTCGCTAAAAGGCGGTTGTGTGGCGCAGAGTCAAAGGCTTTCTAAATATATATATATTTGTTGCCCTTTGTTAAGATACATAACCTTTAGGGGTTGGAAGCCGGTGTGCTAGTTACATATAAATGTAAAACAACAGTCTGGTGCAACGCAAATTCATAGTTGTGTCTGTATATGAAATTTATTAACAGATCATACAGAAACTGACTGCGAGATGAACAAAGCCTGAGGGCCCGATATAACATTACAGAGATTCACACACGCTATATATTTGTCTGCCATCGCACTGTTAGCTTTAAAAAATTTGTAACAAAATATGTTATTTATAGGGAAAAAAGTTCCTCCTAATGATACATAGTATTTCCTTGTCAAATTTCATCAAGATTGGTTTATCAGTTTAGTCGTTAGGACGTAACAGGTAGAGAAACATAGCTTTCACACTTATGATATTACATACTAGTGTAGATTTACACTCAAGGGGTTTGTCGGTTCCCTGGTTATGGAATGAATCTTCGTCATTCAGGATTTTTCATTAGTGTTTTCGATTGCAGACAGCAAATTGTGTACGAGTTGTATAGCCGTGAGTTCATTCCTAAACTTCTTCACAGTGCGGATAGAGTGAGGGCCTACAACTCTGTTAATTGTGATCTGTCCATCGGATGGGAGCGTTAAATTTGGAGATTTGCGTGGTATCCTTCCGAAGAGTAGGCCTAAGTTAACCAAAATTGGGTTTCACCCTATCCCTTCTTTCATCTCGCATCCATAATACGCTACGCAAAAAACATACACACATCATCTCAATGATCGACAGTCCGTTTTAATAGTTTCTCACTGAGAAGGTAATAGAAAATCACCACAGTCACATATCCCTGGGCATTTGTAGCCAAGGTGTAACATCATGCATAATAAGGGCTGATTCACACACTTCTCTGATTTCATAAGCAGATGACATGGCTAAGGTGATGTTTGAAGTAGTTGGGAAACCATTCCGCTCCACTATAGAGCACTTTCATTTTAATCTTATTTCTTTATTAGGAATAGCAAGATTTTAATAGGAAAAAGCGATTATTAGCTTGGAAAGGAGATAGAGAACTGAGGAAAAGACTTCGCAAATATGGAGTGTGGCTGTTTATGGGGCAGAGACGTATACAGTGAGGCGAGAAGATGAAATACGGACAGATGTTTTTGAGGTGTGGGTGTGGAGGAGAATGGAGAGGATATGCTGGATAGAAAAAGTGAGTAATTTTGAAGAGATGGCCAGCGTTGGTAAGAAGAGGAAACTACTCAAAATCATAAAAGAAACATGGTGAGAGGGGTGTGCTTTTTAGAAGACGACTTGGATAGTGAGAGAAAGAAGGTGGTACAAGATCACAGATAACATCAAAGGAAACGGAAACTGCTTGGACATGTAGGGCAGAACATTAATGATGATTATGATGATTTTTAATAACGGTTTTCTTTTTTAGCAGATATTCCGCATGTCAGGCAGCCGAGTGACAGTTTCTGTAACAGCACGTTCCGCCTCTGTGGTGGGCGCTAATGTAATTGGGAAACATATTAGACGCCCGCAGTGTAAGTTATGTTCCGTATGTAAATCGTCAATTTATTTCTATGAAGCCTGGTTTTAGTGGGAAGCGAGTGATTGATTCCATTATGAACCCAAAGATTTCACACTTCTGAAAGGACGGCAATTTTCTTTTGTTTCATTTTCTACAAAAGATTCCTGAGATTCAAGTTTTATATACCACTTTTGAGCAGCCAAATACAAACAGCACAACTGACAATGAATCTCATAAACCAACCTGATTGGTAAATTGGCGTTCCTATTCTAGGAATTCGAGCCACCCTGGTGCTTTTGTGATTCAGGGTTGGGATTTTATAGCAACCATATCTTATAAAGACAAACGGTTACTTACCACTGCTGATTATTAAGGAAGGAATATCTCACATTGAAGGGCAAGAGAAGATATCAGACTAAAAGTAAAATATGCAAAAGGATCACGCACAATTTGAGACTTATTAATTACTTAAGAAATTCAGCTTACGAAGAAAAAAATTAAACAAAAACGAATAAACGCTAATCTTGATAGTTCTTAGCACACACTACAAAACAAGGCCGTGTCGTAGCTCCATGATTAAGGCGCATACTTACGAAAATTTCTCTATCCGGGCGCGGGTTGAAAACACATGGTCAGCAGAAATTTTTAGGAGTTGTATTTGATTACATGAGCTATGCCGAGATCATCCGTGGTTCTGATTCCACGTTAAATTGTAGGCCCCTGAGGAAAGTAGTTGGCACAATAACTTGGTACATCTCCTTCGGAACGACTGCACTAACCTTTTGGTTGTGAACTAACTTAGATTTTTAGTTTTTGAAATGAAAACGTCTTTAGGTGCATTGGGCGATTTTTTGATGGCTAAAATCTTGTGAGATCGTGTCAGCGGTCTGGTGGCTCAGTGGTTAAGGTGTCCGACTGGGATTCGAAAGGTCCTCGCTTCGAATCCCTGTCTCAGCGGGGATTTTCATAGACCCTTAATCCAACTTTCACCTCTGGTACAGCTTGATGTGTAATGTGTAGTACTCCATAACGCTTCCAACGCTTCCGTGGTTCGGGTTATACGTTAAACTGTAGGTCCTCTGTACCTGGTAGGACTGCCGGGTGATGTCGGCTAAGGCAGGAACCGAATGCGCAGTCACTGGAAATACTGTCGTCAGTTCATTACAACCAAACGAAATTATTATTAATATTTAGTTTAACTGTAACTATAAGTATGGCGTGTTGCGCGTATGGTATTGATAGTTTCAAGTTTTCACTTCTTTCGATAGTCCCCAATCACTGCCAACTGTTGTTTATTTTTTTATCAGCATTCTCTACAAACATGTTTTATTTTCCAGAGACCTTTTCGTAATTTCCTACTCTTTGCGACTTAAGGCTGTAGTCGAAGCTGGGAATTTTCAGGATAGAGTAACGTAACCGTAAAAAGTGGACAGCTATCAACTGATACAAATTATACTTTTCTTGCTCTGACCTCGCATTCGGGAGGACGCGGGTCGGAATCCCCATCTGATCAGCCAGATTTTGGTTTTGCTTGGTTTCTGAAAATCACTCCAGGCGAATGTCGGGATGGTTCCTTCAAAAGGCCACTGCCGAATTCCTTCCCGTTCTTTGATCCAGTCCTTTACTGCCTGTTCATGAAAGGAAGTAGCTTAAAGTTACTATTACCAATGAATTAGCTTAATATTAATGATAGAAGACTGAGATGATGGAGAAAACTCATAGAAAACCGAGAACTAAATGGAATTAACTGCTTCTACAGAGACTTTAGCTTCGTCTTGTTTTGTTTATTGATGATGAAAAAGTGAACGCAAGATATGCAGCTCCATAAGCAGTATCTTTTATTTAAACACTTCAATGGTTGCGAGATTTAAATGCCTAAAAGCAAGGTGTTTTCCAAGATTCTTGTAAGTATTATTTAACTTCCTACTTTCGAGAAGCTCGCGTTTTGTATTTCAAATATTCTTAAATCATTTAACATTTCATTTAAGGTTTTCATCCTATGTAGCAAACAGCCACTAACTGCGTCGTTCGGTTTTACACCCTGTCTCCTGGATTTTTCGCACCATTTTTCCTGACACGCCAAGACAGCGGTTTTTCTTATATGACGGAAATTTCAGCTGTGAAAGAAATCAACTAGTTCTTTTTATCCAATGTAGCTAAGGTCCTCCGGCAGGAATAATGTCTGGAAGCCTTCAACAACCGAAGCCTATGTTAAACTAGACAAGAAACCGTTAAGTAAACCCGTTCGAAATGTTGACACCTATGGGAACTTCGCGAGCAAAACGGGGAATGCGAAATAGCATTTGTATAAGGCGGCAGGACGCGTACCGCCCCCGCACGGAGTGTGAAAGTGGGGCCGCTGGGGGGCGCTGTCGATCCTTCCAGAAGGACAACAGGCCAAGGTCGCAGGGACCACCGGCAAAGCAACATTCCTCGTTACGGCTTATGGGAAATGTAGGCAGGTTAGATTCAAAATTCCAGCCGATTAGTTTCAGACGTTCTATAACGCCCATGTCGGTTCTCTTATAAAACGATAAAGTTCTCCTCATTGAAACGGAATGCCATGTTGCTTAAATTTTTTTCACAAATAACGGTATTAAATAATATGGCTTTACCTTGGTTCACTGATTCTGAACATAAAGAGTGTGATTCGATCCCAGGGTTTCCCATGGTTTCCCCAAATCACTCTAGACAAATCCCGGCATGCTTCTTTTAAAAAAGCTATGGCCAAATTCATTCCCGTTCCTTGCCTCTAATGACCTCTAAGTCGGCGAGGCGTAAAACCATAAGCAAATAAAATAAAATAAAATAAAGATTCGATCCCAGTTTTGAGACCGATTTTATGTAATAAGAAATCTAGAATAGATTCACTTCAACTTCGCAATCATCTGAGTTTGACATGTCCCACATACCGCAGCGGAGAAAACCGGTGCAATAGCTAAATACAAATGTTTCGAAAACAGTTCTCGGGATTAGGTTTAATATTATTGTTTCTAATTTAGCATCAGTTATATACATCGTTTTCGTTTTGCGCTTTCATTTAATAATTCCTCGAAAGAAAGGGATCATATCTTAAAACCTGATTATGTATATCGCTGGCGGTTAAAGATAACTTTCAAATAAGTTCGTAACTCGTGTAATAATGAACCAATTCTCTTGAACTTTTTCTGTTGATAGGTTCGTAGCGAATCTTAATCTATTACTGTTAAATCAAAGTTCATATCTGATTATGGTTGATGCGTTCAAAAGATTCAAATTGAAATTTAAAATCTTGTGCTAAAATTTTGTAGTCATATACTTGGTCACTTCAGTTTCGTTTTAGGTAACGGATATTATTTGTTTGCTTCGGTATTAGTGAATCTGTGGTACATGCATAAAATTCATGAGCATGGGATTTTTATCACGAACATTAATCCAAAAATCGCTTTTAGTAGCTATAAACCCAACCATGGAGATGATTTCTTAAGTCAAGAAGATAACAGCTGAACAGTCTCATGAAGCTCTTATGTGGATACGTTTATCATTTAAGTTTGCGATTGTAGGTAATCTTCAGTTCAAACCAGAGTTAGCTAACGACGCAGTAGTTAGGCGTTATGAACGACACAGCATGAATTTACGAGGAGTCATTTTGTGATTTATCGTCAGTGTAATGGATGGCACTGCAATATACTGTTCGTTATGTAACTTGACTTTAACTACTGTTAAGAAGCTATATTCCTTTTTTCTGTGTATAAGAGGTTCGAAACAGTGACAGGAGGTAAGTAACATTAATAACAAATATATAGTAGGATCGTTCTTAGTTTTCCACAAACGAGTGATACCTGCGCGTCAGATAATACCAAAACATACCAAATACTTTAACATTTTAATGTGTTTTCGCTCGTATATATCAAGGCCGTGGATGATTTTGACTTTCTGTTGCATTTGTTCGATCTCGTACACAAATAGTAACATCAGGAAATAACCAGTGCTTCAAATGAGATTCATGCCACATACTACAGATATCTCTCTGAGAGAGAAATTTACGATACGTTGTCGCGTCGAATGAAAGGGGTTTATGTCAATAATAGGTGGAATTCTTCATAAGGTTGCTTGTGAGACTCCATGGCTAACATTCTGGAGAACTTAGGGATGTTTTGCTTAGTGAACAAATCATATACGTGTTAAGCACTTGACAAGTTTGAGAAACGTGCTGACGAGGGTAAAAGCAATCCTGGTTTGCAAACAATGTAGACTGCTAGATTATAACGATGATAAAAAAATATTTCTGCTTCTGTGACCATTTATTGTGGTCACTCTCAGTTCTTAACAGCCGAGATTGTGAATTGTACCCAACAGCTCTTCAGATCACACTTAACGCGTTTTGTATGGAGGAATTTGGGGATTCTATCATTACCGTGGCGCCACAATCTGATGATTGATTCTTATAGAACTCGACGAGACAAATTGAAAGTAAAGAATGCATTTTTTGATATCTCCCTTAGTTCTCGAGACATCGTATCTCAAAATAGATGTTAGGTTGAAATAAGGCCCGGACCAGAAGAAAAATTTCGCTATAGCCAAATTTAATAATGAATTCGTATGTAACCCGGCGAGACAAATGGAAAATAAAGAATAACGTTTTTTGATATCTCGCTTAGTTCTCGAGAAATTGTATCTCAAAAGTGAGGACGTTAGGGTGAGAACCGGCCTGGACTAGAATTTCTTTTTTCACCAAAACCACCACATCTACACGGTGGAAATGCACTATAGGTGTTTTATTTCCTTCCTAGTGGTTGTTGCTAGGTTGATATACGGCCTGGACCAGAAGAAAAAACACCAAAAGCAGAAGGAACTATACCTATGACTGATTTTTAACATGCTGTATCTCGAAAACCAAGCGAGATATCAAAAAATTTTATTCTTTATTTTCGATTTGTTTCGTCAAGTTCTACGAGAATTTATAATCAGATTTTGGCGCCACGGTAATGATAGATCTGCCAGGAATTGACCGAGATATCGTCTAATTCCTAAGCAGCCAACATTGTACTCGAAATTAAAACTGGACTCACCAAGAAGCGCAATTTCACACAGTTTTTTATATATAGTCTCGCTTAACCGACCTTCGCTTATCCGACATTCCGTGTTATCCGACTCGTAAGATGACCTGTATGAAGTCACTGACGAAGACATTGTAAGCATTGTTAACAACAGTGAAAATGAAGCAGAAGAGGAAGAGGAAGAGGAAGAAAGCATAGTTGATAAAGGTGGTGCCAAAATAACACACAGTGATAGATTCAAAGTCCTCGAAACAGCACTAAAATACATAGAGCAGCAAGAAGAAACCTCCAGCACTGAAGTGTTATTTCTACAGAGAATGCGTGACATGGCGGCGAGAAAAAGACACTCGGCAGGCAAGCAAAAGTCTATTACAAACTTTTTAAAGCAAAATTGAATATATTATATCAATCTCTTTTATGCTTTTTAATTGTATTGCACGATGAAAGTAATTACTGTACTGTATCAGTTTTATCAATAATAAGACTCCAGCAACCATTTCCGATATTGTTGTTTCTTCTTTCCCTATTAACCGACATTCCAGGTAATCCGACATTCCCGCGGCCCGTTTGCGTCGGATAAGCGAGACTCTACTGTACATAAATCTGTTGTAACCTGATATTTCGATTGCTGATGGGCAGTGAATTGTCAATTAACGAAGTCGATATAGCATCACATTTCTTTTAGTGCTGCAATGTTATGCTGAAACGTAGACGCTAAACGATCTGTCGCAGCACTGAGATAGGCGTATCTGCCATCCCCTATTGTCATATCTATGTACCCTGCTGGTTCTGTGCCTCTATGAGCCGCCATCGGGAAAGTGCCAAGTTTGAATCTTTGTATTACAACTTACATCACAAAGGCAAATTCAGAGATCTCTTTTCAAGATACACCAATGCTCTCGAACAGCTCACTCTAAAGATTATTAACAGTCTGTTGATATAGCAGGAAAGCGTACAGAAAAAACGCAGTCATCCTACAATTCAGATCTTTTTCATGAACACCATCTTTCTCATTTTCGAGAACAATGTTTAAAAACTTATGTTGACAAGGTCAATCGACTTATGAAGGATAATCTTGCCAGAAACTGCTATGTTTTCTCTCGTATTTCTTGTTCATGTTGTAATCCAACTACAGTTGCGAGTAAGCCACGGCAGTAACAGGGCCGTTTACGAGTTTGCTGAAACAGGCTGACAGTCAAACTGAATGGTAAATGTCACGGACAGAGTCCACGTAAAAAGAATGTCCTTCGTTGGTCTGTGTGTTAACGATGCCATAAGGAAAATTTACATACGCTGCTGCGTCTTATCTCGCTAAGTTTCAGAATAAGTCCTGTGAAAAGTATGGCATCATATGTTCACAAAGTGATTTTATCCGATATGTATTTTTAATTGTTAGTAGTGGCAGCTGCGTTTTCTACATTGGTTTATCAAAATAATATAATATCTATTTCTATCTTATAGTATGTACAGATCATATTTGCGAGAATTCCACAACGATTACTTAATCAGGATTTTTTTTTTTTTATTAAAACGATTACACTATTTGGAAGAGCAGCTCGGTACCAACACTTGTTGTATGTTGACGTAGCATAAACGGTTTACACATCAAGAGTTCCCCCACTTCCAATCACACGCAATCATATAGCTTTTGATCTCTTATGGTTTACCGAAATTAAGTTCAAGCGAGTGTTTCGATGTCCACTCAATATTTAATCTACTCTGCTTTTCTTTCCATTCTTTGTTTGATTTTTTTTTTTACCATATCTGATTTTTTCCTTTGTTAGGCTTAATTTCTCATCGGTTGTAAGAATCATTAAGGACTATCTAACTTAAGAGGAGGCAGTGGCTATTTAAAATGTGGTTCTTGAGGCATTCACAAGTGGCTGCAAAAATCCTATTAATAATGTTAGGAATGGCTGCTACAGTGGAGCCGAAGTTTCGACCCACTCACGTTGTATCCTCCCTTGTGCCTCTAATCAAGCTTGGCAAAATTTTACTCATCAGTTAGCAGTGAACACGCCGATTTCCTCCCATATAACCTTCCACTAATATAACTAACGTTCCCAAGAATTAAATTAATAAGCAGAAAACATTTGGTCCATGTTGGTTTCATGTTTCTTGCTTCATATAACTACTCTCCGAATGAGCTAACAGGATTATTTCTATGTTGACTTCTCTCGCCATTTAAAAAATTATTTGATTGTGATTAGTATTAAACCCATATATTTCGTTTAACGGAGCAATGCCTCATCCAAGAGGCTACATTATCTTCTAAATAAGAATTTCGTAAGGCATTATTTGCCGTAATATCCCAGAAGGATTCGGCCACCGATAGACAGAGTTTCGATTTGTCGTGCATGTGTCTCTGTCGTGGCCTCTTTAATCTAACCCGATAATCTTTCCTCATAAAAGGCACCTACAGTTTAACTTGTAATCCATAGCACGGAAGCTGTGCCAGAGTTGTAGGTCGTGTTAAGGGCGTTTCAAAATCCCCGTCAAGACAGAGATTCGAAACTGGAACCTCCAGCGAGACGCCTTTTAACTCAGCCACCACACCGCACTATTTCCGTATTCTGAACTGCTGTACTAGTTTCAAATTAATTTTTTGTTGTTTTAGGGTTTCTTACAAACCGTAGCTAAGACGTTATAAAACGTACCTGTCTTATACATAACAGAGATGAGAAACAGTACCTTAGATTCGTTGGAAAGCGGAGTAGCGATTTGGGAAGCAACTTCGAGGCAACAAATATCAGCAGCCATGACATGCAGAATGCGTCATGACACTTTAAACTTTCTCACTTCCGAATCACAATACAAACAAATTCAATCATCATCTCACAAGAACAGTTAACCTTTTGGAGAGGACGGGAGTCTCCCTCATAACAACATCCGTTTTGGGGTTCAGTAAACGTTATTCCATCATATTATAAGTTCTTATTTTAAAAGAAGTTTACTTCCAAACAATCTATATTCTAAATGAAAAGAATAGGAAGAGTCATAATAAAGCATCCTCTGTTTTGAAGTACTCGCAGTCGGTTTTTGGTATTAACAGATTAAATTTATAACAAACAATTTGCTGGTAAATCAAGCTCTTAGAGTATTATATTCCTTTGACTTTTGATGACCGCTGCATTTACTACTTTTCTAATGATTATATATAAATTCAATAAAGTAAAACTAATAAGTTATGAAACAAAAAAACAACCAATTCCACACAGCGGAATGTGTTACTAGTATTATTACAATATAAAATAAAAAACGACTATCGAAATTCCTTTGTAAAAATTGGGTATCAGTGAATAGTTATAAACACTAAACGTTATCACACTGTAAAATTTAATTTCAACCACTAAATGTGAAAGTTGTAAAAAGAATAGGTATGAGCTATTATATGAGTCAGCAGGAACAAAATTGGGTATTTACTGCTGTTGATTGCCGGAGTGAACGAGCTGTTGAGACTAATTTCCGTCTATTATTTGTACATAAAAACAACGTTTCGGGTTTCTGTGTCATTTACAGCAAACTGGATAAGTAAAATTGTAAAGTAAATTGTGAAGTAAAATAGTTTAGTAAGCTAGCCACTTTGTATAATCTGGAACCCGAGCGTGGATTTTCAGTAATAGCTATCAAGAACTTTAACACGTTAACGGAAATACTAAACCTGATATTTAGCTTTCTCGATGTTGCTTTTCTAATGTGCAGCATACTATTAATGCTCCATGCATGGGGATGCAAGTTAAATCATAGATTTAGCAATGGCAAAAGCGGAACACGCTGCCAATTGAAAACCTTTTACCCAGTTCTTCAGATTATACCAATTTTCACTCACAATGTTTTCTGTGTATTGTTATTTACGGAGAAAGTAAAAGGCGAGGACAACAATCTTCTTTAAATGATTCGTTTGGTTAGACTCATTTACCAGTACAGGAGCTAGGATCTGTAGTGGACATCATGCAAGTGACGTTTAAGCAAATTTCTACGCTTCAAATAAAGTAAACTCCTGTGGTCGTAATGAATTTACTAAATGATTGATGCCTTGAAGATATAACTAACAAATACAACTGAAAATTTCAAAAAAACACAGAAAAATTAATCTGCTAACGATTCGGAAGAGACTATATTAGCCTCTTCCACCCAAATGTCAATCTCTCCTTCACGTGGTGAACCCAGTTTGCACAGACGAGGCTCTGGTGACTGAATGATTCCCGGTATAAGCAGTCACACACTGCTTGCCAATGGTCTTCTAAAGGAGGGCGGAAGAGCGGGTAGTGATCCAGGGAACCCTCTTGTCCTTGGGGCTGGAAACGGCCCCTAAAGGCGGATGAATCAGAAATGATCAACGGCATGCGGATACAGAATGAAACAGGAAGCCACTGCATTAAAGACCATAAAGTTATCCCGGAGACATGTAATCATCTCAAATGATGTATAGAATAATGGTTTATTTGTGGGTAAAATATTCAGGAGGCAACATAGTCCTCCAAACGGATCTGCTCAGGAAGGAGTCATCACAATTGATAGAAACATTCTACGAGTCGAAGCTAGGTCAGGTAGATTAGAAAACTTAAAAAGGGAGATGGAACAACTTAAGTCGGATATCGTTGGAGTTAGTTTAAGTGGAAGGCAGTTCTGAGGAACACAGAATAATTAACATAAAGGCTGTCGGTGGAGTCACTGGTGTAGGATTTGTAATGAACAAAAGAGTAGGAAAATGTGTGAGTTATTATAAAACAGTTTAGTGACAGGCTTATTTTGATGAGGGGAGAAACTAAGCCCGCTCCAAACACGTTCGTAAAAATGTATACGCCTTGGTAACAGGAAGATGATGAAGAAATAGAGAAAATATACGCGAAAATTGAAGAATTAATCCAATACGTGAAGGGGGAGGAACATCAAATAACTGTGGATGATTGGGATGCGATGGTGGGAGAAGAAACAGAAGGGAATACTGCAAAAGGTTTGGTCTAGGAGATAGAAATGAGCGAGGAAGCAGGTTGTTAGAATTTTCTGAAAAATATAAACTCGTAGTGACGATCACATTAGTTAAGGACCATGCACGATGGATATTCACCTGGAAACGTTCAGGGGATACAGGCATATATCAACTAGATTATACCATGGTCGAACAGAGATTCAGGAATCAAGTTCTAGACTGTAAAACATACCCAGGAGCAGACATAGACTTAGACCCCAGTCTGATAGTTCTTTTTTAAAATTAAATTGCAATGGAGCACACGCTCTGGTGGTAATTTCCCTAAACACCCATCTTCCCCTTTTCCTGCATCCACCTACAAATTTTATCTTTAAATTATTACATTTTTTGGTAAATTATTCATCATTTCCCTGAGTAACTTATTCCAATCCCTGACACCCTTACCTAAAAAAGAGAATCTTCCCACACCCTTGTGCCTGAAATCCATTGCCAGCTTGTGGTCATGGTCATCTTTTCCCTTCCATGCAATACTTTTCATACCTACACCAATATCTTATGAAGTGCAGGCTGAAATTCAAGAGAATAAGTAAACGACAAAGACATAACACAATTGAAGGAGCAAATTTAAACAACCCAACTTGAGAAGAAAAAAATGCAGAGGTGGCAGACATGAGTCTAAGAAATTATTCTGAAGCGATTTGAACCGAAGGCGAATGGAATGAGAAATAATGAAAGCTGGTAAAGAAACATTAGGCATTAAGAAACAAGCTACGCGAAACCTTGGATCAGAGGAGATGGCTCAAAAATACTCTGGATAAAGCAGGAATAGTGCAATATAGACAATTTAGAAATAAAGTAAACAGAAAATACAAAAAAATAAAAGGCGGCATGAAAAGCGTGGAGAAGAAAAAAAAGGAAATGAACATAGATAAAATAGATGAGGCATATAGGAATATGAAACAAAATTTTGGAGAAATGAAGGAAAAAATATGTATAAACATTAAAGTTGCAGATGGCAAATCTCTTTAACCTCAGAAGAAATAGATAACCGATGGAAAGAATACACAGAAACTCTATGATTGGGCTGATGTCGACATTGATGACTTAAGAGATCCTGTTTTGAGGACAGAAATTGATTGGGCTCTGAAAGGTTTGAATTGATGTAATTCCTGAAGAACTTCTGAAATACCTAAGAGAAGAAGGAATTCAAAGATTATTAAACTGATGTCAAAAAGCTATGAAACAAGAGAGATTTCAACGGATTTTCATAAAAGTATCATCATCATACTTCCGAAGGAAGCACAAACTGATAAATGTGAGAAATATCGCACTATAAGTCTGACTAGGGATATTCACTAAACATCCATGCATCGTATCCATTCGATGTTTACGGTACGATACATCGGATTGATTTGATGTTTTGACAAAGAAATTTTCTATTCGATGTATCAAATTTTTTATGAAAACATCGAATCATTAAAAAATTAACTCTGGATAATAACGACAAAATAATAGAAATAAATGTTAACATGACTAAATTTATTCAAGATTAAATTGAATTAAATTATTTCAATTTGAAGTAACTGTTATTAACAGGTGGTGACACCTGTGAGCAACTAGCGGGACATAACAACGGTGAAGATGAATTTTTCTTGCGGTTGGCTATCCTGTCTGTATGAGTGAATGAATAAAATCAATTTCATAGGTTCACTCCTACTGGTTTTTTATTGTAATGGTCTGGTATCGTAACAAAATATTTCTGTTAATCTCACTCACAAAGCTATACCTCACTCATACAACACTACTTAAGCAACACACAGTATCATAAAATTAATTTTTTAATGTTGGGTGAACGGTGACGCTTTGGCCCCACATTCGGGACGACACGAGTTCGAATACCCGTCCGGGTATCCAGATTTGGGTTTTTCCCTGGTTTTCCTAAACCACTCAAGCTGAATGCCGGGATGCTTTCTTCGAAGGGCCTTGGCCGAATTCCTACCCGTTCCTTGCCCTCAGTCTTTTCCCGCCTCTAATGACCTCAACGTCGACGAGGCCTAAAACCATAAACAAACAAAAGCCCATAAAATTAAACACATCATTACGGCTACATCACTACACTGCTGGTATAGTGTTACTTTAGGCTCACACAGACCAAACGAAAGACAGTGAACTATCTGTGTTCATCTGGGAATGAATATCAAACTATTTTCTCATTTTCTCTTGGCGATTTTAAAGGAACAGGTAAGAGATAAACAAAACGACATTTGTGGACGAATATTGTTGGTTTGTATTCGTTGAGCTAAAAGAAAAAAAGTATTCGATGTTGAAAAAACATCGATGATTTTAAGCGATCGATGCAGGATTCCGATGTTTTACATCGATGTACTAGCTAAGTGGACACCCCTAATTCTAACATCACATGCTTAGTTATTACTGACAAGAATAATATACAGAAGAATGGAAACTGTAGTAGAAGGGATAATATGTGAAGATCAGTTTGGGTTTAGGAAAAACCGCGGTAAATAAAAGCGATTCTTTCTTTACGATTACTACTTGAAGGACGGATTAAGAAAAACAAAGATACTTTTATGGCGGTCGTCGATTTAGAGAAAACTTTTGGTAATGTTAGGTAGGACAAGATTTTAAAGGAGTCAGATGTAAAAATACCAGCATAGAACAATACATTACAATCAAATGAAAAATAAAAAAAAAGTAGAAAATTATTAAAGACATGCATCAGTTAAACAGATAGTAGTCTATTCCCTATTCAACTTACAAGCAGAGGAAGCAACAAAGAAAGTGAAAGAAAAGTTTGAATGTGACATAAGTGTTCATGCTACGATTTGCTGATGACATTGTCCTGTTATGAGAACAGACTGAGGATATTGAGAAGTTCTTGAATGGCATGAAAAAAAAACACACCGAAGGTTGATTTTCGACTAAATATCAGCCAAAGCAAGACAAAAGTGATGAAATGTGGTGGTGCCATGGTTTGGATGTCCACTGGGGGCGTTGGGTCTGACTCTTGTTTGAGCTTCTCCTTCTGTGTGGCCACTCTCTGTCTTATATCCGGAGGTGATATTCCCGCCAGTGCATATATTTTTTGTGTTGGAATTGGTCTCATGCACCCAGTTACCAGCCTGACAGTCTTACTGTGCACCACTTCTTTAGCGTGAGTGGAGGCTTTCCATATAGGTGCGCAATATTCTGCGGACGAAACGCAGAGTGCCGTAGCTGTGGACCTTAAAACTCTCCAAGTGGAGCCAGTAAGTTTGCGTAGTATATTTGTGGAACTTATTTTGCCTTTCAGCTCTTTGCTGTTTTTTATATGTGAGAGAGCAATCGAGTTCAACTCCCAAATGCATCGGATGGTTAGTGTGTTCTAGAGTGGTCTCCTTCCATACTACTTTAGTGGCTTCATTTCTTCCTACGACAGTAAAACCATATCTCCAATGTCAACAATGAGTAAAACTCATCGAAGGCATTCGACCTCAAAATAATGAGAAAAGATGATAATACTGGCTGGATTCAGATGTTTGTGTTTAGCTTTTTAATGATGTGTTAATGTTCTTATCTCAACGATGACAAAAGTTTACATTTATGATACTTCGTCATATCGCAACTCAACCACCAATACAGTACATTTCGTATCTATCTGACGATATAAGACTGTTTCTTACAAACAGATGTTCCAGATTTCGACCCTGATGGCCGGCCCAGCACTCATCCTTTGACTCGTGCCCCAGCAGGGTTGTTATTGTTGCACACCTGCCCAAGGCTGCAGCTGCGTGCCACTCTATTAGCTCGCTAATTGAGCACGGTCCTTCCTATCCGCAGGTAGAAACCGCACAAGAAAGGCGGAAGGGTTTTTGCGGGTCCTAACGGCCGGGCAAACAGCTATTGTGGCGGCACGCGACCTTCTAGCAGTGCCCTCGCCCACCACATTCCTGGCGCTAAACGCTGCCACCGCCATCCACCATTCACATCCGTAATCTTCTCAGTCAACATTATTGTTTTCATTCAGCTTGAATATCAATGTTTCAAACAGTAATCTGCAACAGACAACGCTTTTCAGCTTTATTAAAGGCCACAACGTTTATTCAGTAACTAGTAGCACGAAGAGAAAGAAACATTTAAAGGAATCTATGCTGGATGATTAAAAAAACTAATTCACAATAGAAATACTCAATTTGTTAGACCGTTAATTTTGAGGTATTTTTCCTTAGCTGCTTTGCGAATAACGATTTTTCTTATGGTTTTTTCGGCCTAGTGCAGTTAAAATAATTTTTAAAAAATTGGCAAACTCATTTGGATATATTAAACAATCCCCGGTGCATTAAAATAAGTTATGTACATATTTTTTTCTATTCAATTACAGTACTACGTTTATATGAATCTGTTATATGACTATTTTCGCTATAGCTACTTTTTCATTTGTTTAATACATTTCAGTCGGGAAATGTCTCATGTCAGTCTCGTATTCCACCTGTATTTTTATATTTCAAATACGCATTGTAACGTTTTGGCATACAAACCATGTTTTCTTTTGTGAAATACACTACTATTTTCCAACTTGTCATCGACGATGTAACGAAACACACAGGATTTCTGAGCATGCGGTGCATGTCAAACATTAGACCTCTCTGCTTTTTCTACAAATCTGTGTCTCGTTGAAGCGTAGTAATTACGTCTAGAGGGACAATTCTCAATGCCTTATGATAATACTCCCCGTAGGGGCTGTTCATGCTTAAAACTCCATATCTAGCAGCAAAATTCCTTCGTTGTCGTCAGTTTCACTGACAGGCATAGGCTTGCATGGTCGTAATGACCTAGTGACAAGGATTTTACTGGTTGAACGTTACGACCCTGCTGGGACCTACAGTTTAACGTGGAATCCGAACCACGGAAGCGCTCTGCCATACTGCACATTACACAACAAGCTGTGTCAGGTATGATGGTGGGGTTTAGGGCCTTTGAAAGTCCAAGTCGAGATTGGAGTTCAGACCGGGGACCTTTCTATCTCCAGTCAGACACCTTAAACTGTCAGCCACCATACCGCTCAGTTTCACTTGTAATACGTATTTTAATACCGGTTCTTATTCCTTAACGGTCATGAACAGCATGCAAGTTATTATTAGTAACAAAGTACCAGGTTCTATATGCTACAACAATCTCACTTCAATAAAATTATGCTGTTTCCATCTTCTTGCATAATTGCTAAGCCACTTCTTAATCCTGATTTTCTAATTAATAAGACATTAACTAAGCACTTGGCTGTAAATTTTATCTGAATGTATCCGCGTATTGCCTCTTGTTGAATGAATACTAAAAGCGATTTGCCGTTATCTGTCTCAAGAACTGATGCAGAAAATGCTGCCAGCCACTTGGCTCTGAATATCCGTAGATGGCCGCTAAAATTTCCGTAGATTTGGTACAAAAATCCGGAGACTCTCTAACTGAAAGACTGAAACAATTATTATCGAAGGGAGAGCAAAAATTAAGAATACTTTTTATTTCCAGGTCTTTAAAATTACAAAAATGAAATTCTATATTGAAAGTAAGAAATATCTCTGAACATATTTTATACATCGTCACTTTCATCACTGCTGCTGTTATTCCTAGTAGTTTTATTTTTATTTTCCCTAATGTTCCAAGTTCTTTGTTGACATTAAATTTAGGATATCTTCTGCAACAGGAAATGTTAAAAACTGAGACCCCTTTGATTCTCGGATATTGATTCGGCTTTCTCGGAAGCCAATGCTTTGTAAGCCGTGCCAACGATCGTGTCACTGTGCATAAAGAGTGTGCCGATAGTTTTGTATCAAGGTCTTTTAAGATCTATGAAATTTGTAACCAAACAAAATATGAGCTTTATTTCAATAATTGGTTCACTTTCGCTACCTAATGCTGCCGCCATATTTCCATCACATTTTACGGTTGAAAGAAATGATCCTTCAAAAAAGAATTTCTCTTAGGATCCTAGTTACACCTTTAGATCATTATTCAACCAGTTCACGTCTCTTCATGATTTGTTTCCATGTTTCACTCGCATTCTTAGCGATCAGCGCTCTCTTGGCATTCGATGGGAATAGATACTTTCGCTAAAGTTGTTTGTGGTTTTGACAAAAAATGTTGCGCGTAACAGAAGAAGTAAGTACATAGTAAAAAACATATCTGCAGCGTATCTTACAGTGTAGATTTTTAGTAATCTGCAACATTCAGAATGAACTTGGGGAATATACGTGTTATACCTGCAACCATAGTGTGAGACAAATAAGAGCAAAGAAGATCCTCTACTGAGAAGACAAGTGAAATTGCATGCTATCGTTTAATCTGTCAGATGCAAAAAAAATTTAGTATCTTATGCGCTATTCTTTCTGTAATGTGTGCATGTCTGTGGCAAAAAGAGGGACTCGCCATTTGAACAAGTACGACTCATCAGAAAGACCTGTGCGTGGGGAAACGATAGTCTGTGTCGTCCGTGCCACACGGGCTGCTGGTCTACAGGAGAAATATCACCGGTTTGCAGGCGTGAAGGAACAGAGAGAAATATCTCGCACAGATATCCCCCAAAACCCAGGGCCGGCGCTAGGAATTTCGGGCCCGGGGTAAAATGGGCGACCTTTTTTTTAGCTCTACAAACTGGAGGTGGGCAAAGTGACTCACTAAAAAGAGCGGTGTTCACTTGATCACTCTACGAAAAGAACTATTTCTTTTTTGAACGGTTCACTAGCTCGAGTTTTATTTGAGACCTTTTTTTTTTAGGTCAGAATCCGGTTACACCCCCACTTTTGGATCAAATACCCCCTTAAATCGACTTTGATGCAATTAGTAGATTTTTTTTTCTTTATTTAGCTGTACAGTCCACAAAACCCACGTGAACCAACTCTTCTTGATCTTCGGAATTAGCCGACTTATGACCGACTCACCTATTCACCTAGAAGAACTACCGTTCACTTTTAGTGAGCGACTGCTCACTCGCTCTTTTAAAAGAACTGCTTTAAAGAACTGATTCAATCGCGAACGACCCATCTCTACTACAAACTAGCCGGGCGGATTCTTGGCTTCGAGGCCTGGGGCCCCTGCAGCCGGTGATCTGGCCCCCCCATCAGCCGGCGGACCCGGGTAAATTTGACCCGCTTAACCCCCCCTAACGCCGGCCCTGCCAAAACCTCATCGTACAGAATTAAATACGTAAATAAACATTTTTAAAAAAAAAATATTTCTTGCGTTACAGTTTATATTTAATAGATGCAATATTGCGACAGATTCTTCAGGTATGTTCAACTGAATAAGTACTGAAAAAGTAACATTTCTGAAGCTCCGCCCTTACGTGTCCTCAGTTGTAAAAGTACCTCCAAGTGTGTTAAAAAGATACCAGATATGATTTGCAAACGTAATGAAATTACACCAAAAATTTTAATTTTTATTTGAAGTTTATAAAAAGAAAAAGTTTAAATCTGTCATTAACTCATCGCTTTATTACTGTTTTATATGAAATAGAAATTTTTGTAGCATAGTGACTCAACAGAAAAATGAAAATGGTTATGTGATCTCCCTTATGATGATAAACAAGTTCTCATCCCCAAGGGCACAGCCATAAGAAGTGATGGAACTTATGATTCATAGAATCCGTTACTACATCAAATTATTCTAAACTACATAGATCTTATTCCTGTTTGTTATACATATATGATATCGTACACTTCCCTTGAACCCTGACATAACCTGTCTTATTACAAATGCAACCTGCTTTCGGTTTCAGAAAACTTCCCCTTGTTTTGCAAGATTTTTCAGATAACAACAGAACAGCTAACGTCAGAAAAAGGATTGAAGGTTTAAATGAACAGAAAAGCAAGCCTGCCATCCTACCAACAGGCGGCTCTGTAAAGAGCGCAGCCGCCAAGGTCAGTTTTAGTTTTACCAAATCTTCACGACTACTTTCACCTGACGTTACGCCAAATGGTTTACTGACATCGTTTGCATTTGGCAACCAGCACATTCGAATACCAAGCGATGAGTGCTGGGAAATCCGAAAATGATCGGTAATGAGGTGCGAAAGGATACCGGTTGTGAGATAACAACCATAGACATAGCGAATCATGAAATGAAGTGTATAAATAATAGTACGAGTAAACTGATATGGTGGAACGGTTTAGGCATAAAAGCATTAGATGGTTAAGTTGGCTGACCTGTAATACAAAGAGTTATGCAATGAACATCGCCGACTGTACCTAAGAGATGGTTGTATTAGAAGAATGTTGACTTGCAGATCGTTTGGTTAAATAATTTAAGTTTGTAAGAGTTTCATTGCTAAGTGAGTAATAAAAGTACAGTATTAGAAAAAACGTGAGAAGATTAATTTAATGCGTAATGGATGAAGTTTTAAAAGATAATGGTTTGTTTTAAACAGCAGCGAGGCGGCTATCGTATGTCATTTTTTGTTTTAACCCAGAATGCTTAACGGGCTTTATTAAACAAACAAAAGGAAGAATCAACCTCTCACGGTTTAAGCATTTGACCCATTTCGAAATCACTTTTTTGTACAAAATTCATACGCCTGGTCATATAAGCTTTTTTACTGATGTATTTCTATTCCAGGAATTGTTTTCCATTCAAAGTCAGTTACACTGTATGCGTATATATTACTACTGTAGTTTAGGCAGTTTGTTAATATTTAAAAAAAAAAAAAAAGTTCATTTTGTGGATGGGAATTGCAGATTCATATTATTCTTATGGTGATTTCATGCATATTTTAGCCAGTTCGTCAACAGTCCAGTAATTGGCTATTGAGGGGATGGGGGAGTGGGATAACCACCCACCGTCAAGGATCGGGAAGAAAATTTGTGATGACATAGAAGGAAACATTCCAGCATTCATCTGGAGCTATGTCGAGAAACCATGAGGAACTCAAATATCAATGGTCGCACGTACTCCAAAATGCCCGTTTAGAAAATAACCAATCACCCTCAAGTTCAGTGTGCTGGTGTCCTTCTAATTATGGAACATTATCATTCAGGCTATTATGAAGGTAATAACTTTCGCAGTACAGTATTTGACCATTTGAAAGACTACCAAGTCTCCAAATGTGCTTCGATTTGGCGTCTCGCTTATCGCTAAACTGCAAATGTAATTTGATAGTCTGCCTCAGAAAAAAAAAAAATTCTTCCTCGTTGACTCAGCTTAAGCAAGCATTCCGAAAGAGGATTTCCAGAGGTGCTTCCAAAGATGGAAGAATCATTGCGCCATGTGTAAACTGGCAGTAAGAAAATTCTGTAGGCAACTTTTCCCTTCATTCTTAGGCTACTTCTTTTTTCACAAGCCTGGTACTATCAAAATGTAATATGCAACCCGGCCTGAGCACACAATAGAAAAATATGGATAATCTTTTAGGACGCCACACATTCAAATCTAGTCCGAATGTTCATTGAGTTATGTGAAGTTAAGAAAAGAACCTTCGTATATTTTTGTTATTCGCGGACCTATCATTCCCAGATCAAATGCATTATTACTGGAGTGCTCAGATACAACGTAGTAATATTTACTTTCCTTGTAGTGACCCCATCATTTCGGTTAAGTAATTCGGTCGAATGGAGGGACGGCTGATCCCTAGAATCATGCCAGCTTCTGGAAACTCTAGGCGAGCTAAACAACTCAATGACACTAGAAATGCTTCCTTACGCAAGATAAACCAATTCGTAAGAAATTGAAGCAACTTAAAATTAAGTTTACATTAGTGTAAGAGATGAGGAATATCTTTTCCCACCCATAAATCTTACAGAATAGGACCGGGAACACCTTTAAATTCCGTTGGTGGTCTGAAAGTTCTCCGGAATTAAACATCTTTACCAATTCTGTCCAAAGTACTTTCTTACGATATTATGTGAATTTATTTCAAGACAACAAGGAATAAAGTGCAGAATAATCCTCAGTAGAGGCTGAAAATCTTTCATTCACGAGCAATATTTCAAGTGGTGCGAATTTTTCTACTTGGATAAATAAACATTCTACTCAAGAAACTCTAAAAAAGATTAAAGAGGTGAAAAATGAGCATTAACGCTCTGGCTTTGCATTCGGCAGGACGCGGGTTTGAATCACATTCTGGCCATCCAAATTTTGGTTTTCCGTGGTTTGCCAAAATCACTCTAGACGAATGGCGGGATTGTTCCTTCGAAGGGTAAGACCAATTTACCCGGTTCTTTGCTCCCAGTCCTTTCGAGCCTGTAATGATCTTGCCGTCGACGAGACGTAAAGCCATTAAAAAAAAAGGAGAGAAATCAGTCACACTCCGGGTAATTTTCCAAGATTCTCGAATCACAGAATTGCTATAAAAACAAGTGTACTGACAAGCAAAACAATAAAGAGGAGACCTAATTTTCTGACATCAGCGTTCAACATACTAAGAAAACCACGGATTTAGGTAACATAATTAAGACTGTTCACCTGAAGCATTGGCTGAGTATTTTGATTTTAATCCGATGAATATGGTGGTAATTTGTTTGCAATAGCACCAAGAGGAAAAGAATATTTTCTGTTTCGATCAATTGCATTACACCGAATTTGTACGCCCTACAATTGAGTACAGAGTAAGTGGAAGGTAGAAAATCTTCGTCAATTTCTACTATACACGAGAACAACCTCACCTCCATTTTCTTTGTTTGTCCAAATGATTCACCGTATCAGTAACTGCTTTGTATCGATGACCTATTAGTAAACCTACATGCCGACCTCTGATCTCCGTCAAGGTTAAAGAGGAAAGTTGTTGATCAAAATGTATCACATTTTTCAGCGATGATTGTAAAATCTCGTTCACCTTCAACATTTTTAGTTATCATTTACTTGTTCCCCATTTTTCATGCAGTGTGCATCTTCCAACGTCACCGAGTTACACCCTTCTTCAAAGTCGTTAACTCTCTGAAGTTGGATTTATATATATCTACGACATTCTAACAGTGTACATACCATTCACTATAAGGGACCTCTTGTCGTCGGTAACACAGACAAATCACCGTGGTAATGCAAAATGAAACGCTTTCCACAAATTAGTCTTCTACCGCCCCTTCAGCAAGTTCATTACAGAAAACGGTGACCTTGAAATGCGACAGTGTGCAGTGGACAGCAGGGTGCAGCGACGTGTTCAAAACGCCGGTTGAATTCCAGAAAAAGTGATGAAGGTCAGAAGAATTCGTTCTACCTGAACGCTAATAGTGAGCGCTTTGTGCGAGGCTGATGGCTCGGTTATTTACGGAGAGACTTTCCCTGCGTGCGCACAATGTGCACGCAGCACGCACTTTCACGCAGGTGTCGTCCGGAGGCCATTCGCCACGCGGTAGAACACAACGGAGCTTGCGGGGGTCGCCGCTACCGCATGGCGCAGACTTTCTCCCGGCCGAGCAGGACTATGAAATATGAGAACCAGCGCCCGCCTCCGCCAATGCGTGTGGCAGCGGCCTCACGCTGTGTACAAAGCCAGCCTCATCTGCAGGTGATAAATGAAACAACACTCCTGGCTCCCCTCACGCTTCCTAACTCCGTATTTCACCAAAATTTTGACATTTCGTATTTTTACTTACTACTAGTTGTTACCCGTGACCTTGTACGCGTCAATTAAGAATTTTACTGCTAGAACTAGATATAGAAAGGTGTCCCACAAACTGACTGCGGGAGAAAAAACACCTGAGCGATCGACGTAATAGTACAGAGACTTACAAACGCTATCCTTCTGTGTCACCGTTCGGTTAATTTTAAAAATTTCATGACAAAATATGTTATTTATTCAGAAAGAAGCATCCTATGTCTTTTCTAATGATACATAGTATTTCTTCGTCAAATTTTATCAGAATTGGTTTAGCCGTTTAATCGTGAAAACGTAAGAAACAGACAGAAACAAGGAGTTACTTTTGCATGTACATATATTATTAGTCAATTAGTGTACACCGAGCGTGGTGAGTGAGCGGTTAACGATCTGGCATCTCATTTCGGAGGACGCCGGTTAGAATCCCAGCCCGGGCTTCCAGATTTGAGTTTTCCATTGTTTCTCCAAATCACTCTAAGTGAATGCCGGGATGCTTCCTTCAAAAGTCCATTGCTGAATTCCTTCCCGTTCCATGGACCAAGTCCTTTAACACCTCAAATCTCGAGGCGTAAAGCCATAAGCATAAGCAAAAATATTAGTGTAGATTTCCGGTCCATTTCATCTCCAGGAAACAATTCTGCCCAGTGTACAATCCGCAAAATATTTTTTTTATTATTATTATTTTCGTTCTTTTAAATAATCTTACCTTATTTACTTTTACACTGTTGTTCTGGATTGTCTTTGGCATTAGACTTTAATTTAAAAACTGGCCTTTAACCGCTGACCCACCAAGCTCGGTCTCTCAAAAGAGGCGTAAACACTGACCAATTAGGGCCTATAGAAGTTTCTGAAGCTAATAGCATTTAGAGTTACTGGGATAAATTGTGTACACTGTTTCAAATGCGTAACCCTTAGCCTTCAACAAATCTTCAATGTAGATATTCAAAACTGAAGACAATTTTGGTGTCACGTGGACTTTCTGTGAAATCCGTGCATTTTGGCTAGTGAAAGATAATTGCTGGAAAACAGGAAGTGATCTTCCATCAATATTGAACAAAAGTTCTCTCCAAACACTTTTACCGAGTTCATGATGTGAATCTATGCTAAAACAGAAGGATAAGACATATTTTTAGGATTTCATTGAACCATAAATTTCCACAATGGTGTGTTCATAAAATCACTTCAGAACAGAGGATTGATTCTGTTTTACTTCGTGACTGATTTATGAGAAATAACTCATTATAATGGAAACTATATAAACTGTCACCACTATAAAACTTTTATATAGCTCTAATTTACTGAAAGATATTAAAAGTTTTGGTCTACACCCTACTTGTTCAGATCGACGGATTTTGTCTCAGAGTTTTCTTTTATAAACATTTCTACGCTAACTTGCCCCCATCCCTGAGTTATAAAAAATATGATGCTACCTTACACTTGAGCATGTAAAATTGTCACAAATTTTTTATTAAATTTTGGGAATATTATTGTCTTGCTTTCACTGAACGTACAAACTATACACTTATGCAATCTTCCAGTGCTGCATGACAGAGAACCACGACGCACATAAACCGAATTGAAAACTAATGACAAAATTATGATTTTACAGGGGGTTACTAAGCAGAAAGCTATCAAAATTAATTAATCTTTTCTATATATATAAAAAAGTTTATTGTATTTAACCTTTTCATTTTTGCTTTATGTCATGTCAGACATAAAGCTATACAGTGTTAGAAGAATATACATGATTTTTCCCACCAACCTCGAAAACATATACAGGTAAAGTCAATAGTTTAATTGTTTGGATCGAGGTACATATATTTAAATGGAATCAGAATATGGCTTATCAGCAGACCTGCAAAAAGTTGGGAAATAACAGCGGGCGCTTTTAACCCCCCATAAAGTCGGTTGAGTAATTCAAGGACCTCCTTAGATCCTGGGTTCTCAATGGAAAAGCTGTAAGTGTGCCAAATAACGGAGGAGCCCTCTTGAGGCGGGAAGAGTGTTCTCCTTCGAACAGGAAGCACAGCTGGTGTGTATAGAAAGGGTTGGCTGGCCAACAGGACTGCGGCTAGGCTAGCGGTACGCTCACCACAAAGACGACCCACCCTCCAGGTGTCATCCTAACGGGTGACTCGCGCCCAAAGAAATCGAAGCCAGCGACGGTAACGGGCTGGCAGCCGTGTCTACGCAGCTGCCAACCCCAAAGGTCGGAAAAACAATTCCTCCATCTGGCGCGTACTGTCCATCGAACGGAGGGCTTGTGTTTCTTTGTTGGGTTCGAAATCAATGAGGAGTTTGACAGATAAAATAAATTATGCAAGAATGAAACCTGAAGAACAAGAATGATAACCAAAAAAGGGTAATAATTTGATAGCAGAGACCGACTGCCTTGAATATTGTATACAAGATTTGTCTGCAGTCCATGTTTGGTGAAAAGAATATCTGGCAGACATCTTGGTTTTGTTTTCTAGTTAACAATAGATGTGATCAAAATTATTAGCTCCCTGGCATATTTACCACTATTTTTCGGGTGAGATACCATTTTATTGGAATTATAGAGATTGTGAGGTACATGACTTTGCTCTTTACAGAAATTAATGTTAAAATCATATTTGTATATATGTCAAATATTTGTAATTATATAAACTGATTAAAAAACTAAATTACTCCACAACACGAAGGTTGGTCGGATCCTCCCGAAGGAGGCATACTAACCCATTGTGTGTCAAGAGGTAGGATGGTCAGTTCCTTTCCTCCGGGACCTACAGTTTAACATGGAATCCGAACCACATAAACTGATCATGTTTTTTCTATATTTAAATTTCCAAAGACAGTAGAACCGACGGAGAATGAGAATATTTTGTTTGTTGATTCTTATAGATACTTTGAGAATTAGAACTGAAGACGGTCGAATGTTGGAAGACTGACTGAAAATTGATTTTGATGGTCTGGAGTAGCCTACTGTAGTATTTGAAAGTACAAGCCTGAGGACGTGAATAAGTATCTTTTAATGCATTAATAAACTGTTGTTAATGATTTAACAAATAAATATGTACAGAGATCAAACGAATGATAAGTAATCGATAATAGTTATAGATTCTTTTTGCTGTCATCAGTCTTTCGATTGGTTTATTGCAATCCTCCAGTCAATTTCTGTCTTGAGCTAACCTCTACATTTCTACATACCCCTTACAACCCACGTCCTAAATTATCTGCTTCATATATTCTAATCTCTGTCTTCCTCTACAGTTCCTCAAATTGTAAAAGTTGAATAATTTGTTTTGAACTTTATAAAAGCATTGCAGATTATTGAAAAACAGAGAATTGTAGAAATATGATTATTTCATTAATGGTAAACTAAGAATACTATTTTCAAGTAATTTTACAGCGTTGGTCGTAAACCTGGAATCGCATGTAAGAGAAAAATACAGGTGATTCGGGGAAAATAGGAAAATACAGCTGATTCATGTGGATCTATCGAAGATATCCGATACCGGGAAAAGCAAAACGTACGCAACTTACTTATATTAATGAAACCACAATATTATACTAGTACGTGGTATCATTACAAGCTGAATTCTTGTAACGCGGGTACCACATTATGTTTTCAAGGATACAACTTTGGGAAAAAAGGGTCCGCCTATATTTCTTCTTAAACGTTACAGTACTGTATCGGGCAAGGAAGAATAAACAGCATTAATACGTGATGTAACCAAAATCTAGAAATAATTATTTTTTTTTTTTTTTATTTTTTTTTGTAATAAGAGAATATTTACACTAGACAAAATGACTAACAATCGTATTTTTTTTTTTTTTTTTTTTTTTTGAGTTTCCTATTTCACAACTGAATATCAATTTTAGATCAAATCTTGTTTCAGTGTTTTATGAACGTGTATTATTGTTTCCCTACACTAGATTTCACCAATTGGCAAAACACTATTTTATCACTTCTTAGAAACACCTTAGACGTGCATATTTCTTCAACCACTGTGCAGTGATACAAAATATATATAAAAAGAAAAAACACGAATGATCACAAGATTACTTCACATTTTTAAGGGCGAAAATTTAATCCTCAATAATTGCTGGTGTTCGAAAAGGCATCAGATAAAACTCAATTACAACCTGAAATAAAGATGATTAATCCATTGATACATAAACTTAATAACCAGGGGGTTTAAGTATTTAGCATTTATTGACCAGATGATAAAACACATTGGGTCAGTCGAGTAACCCAGCCAACGTAGACGCAGTGATGGCCAAAAAAACTCTACTTGTCACTGGTAACAAATCTTTTAAATAATAATAAGTTGACGAAGATACAATTCTATGAACATTTACAGAGAATGAACAACACTAGACTCACAAAGAAGATCTTTGATGTGGTAAATGGTTCGCTCAGGAAAACCAATTGGTTCCATGAAAAAGAAGAGGATTTAAATCATGCAGAGATCAGCAAGGAAATGACACGGGAAAGGAGACAATTCAGGAACAAAATTATGAACACAAAATTTAGAATACAGAAGAGAACAGGAACAAAATGGACAGTACAAAGGAAACAGAACACAGTGAACGTATGAAGAGGTTTTGGGAAGAGAAGAGGAAGAAGACAAATATGAACAAAAACTGAATAATCATGAATAATTTGAGTTAAAAACTGTCCTCAAGGGCAATAATGATTAATAATAATAATAATAATAAGTTGACGAAGAAGTGCGATATCCTCCACACACTAAAACAGCTTTGACGTTTTCATTAATTTACATTACCGAAGACTGCAATCTTATCTAAGTTAGCAACGACTTGTAATACGTAACACGGAGAAAGGCAACTGGGAACCAACATCCTTCGCTCTTTCCCTAAGACACATTCAATATAAAATAATCCGGAGAAGGAAGCAGTTTCCCGAACAAACTTCCATTAGGAACCGATATCAGTGGATTCGCCGGCCTCGGTAGCGTAGGGGCTAGAGTGCTAGCTCCGCGTACCAAAGGTCACCGGTTCGAGTCCGGCCGAGGGCATGGGTGTTTAGTGTTGTGTCTGTGAATGTCTTGTCCGTGTTGTAGTGTCCTTGTGTCAATAGTTGATAGCAACAAAATAGCAACAAATCACATTGAGCTGGCTGTATGGCCAAGTAGCCGAATGCCATTAAAAAAAAAAAACACACACACAGTGGATTCAAGGTAAAGGTAAACACGCAAAATAAAACCATGGATTTAATAAGACATATTTACAACAGGAAATGAGAAGGCTCAAAATTGACGTATAATGCGCAAATGAGACATGTTGTTCGCTTCCGGCAAATGTTTCTTTTTTAGGAGGTACCATTTTTAAATTATTTTAGAAATGGTGTTCGCTTTTTTAGGCATTTAGCTAGTTTCAAAATGATTTATACTGGATCTAACAATATACATTAATTTTCAAGTCTACATTAATTTTGCCACTGCACATGCAGTATTTTTTTTCTATGATAGTATGGATATCATAAGACGGACACAACATTTAATTAAAGCCACCATTCCCCAAGGCCGGACTCGAACAGGCGACCCCAACAACTAGAGGCCAACGCGCTGCCAGGATCGGCTCAGGTACTGTACATTTAAAATTCTGATAACCAGGTAATGAATCATAGAAGGGAAATAGTAATTATCTTTTCAAAACATGTAGCCAATTATGTTACCAATTTTTTCCCATGTTCTTACATGGTAACTGTAATAAAACTCAACGCTAATCCCGTAGACATAAATATCATAGAGGTGTATGAACTATCTGATGACGTGGCTGATCACAAAAACTGCTACGACTCTTGAAAAAGTAATTTTTCTATCCATGGTGGTCTTCAGCTGAAGTTAGAAAATGACGGATATGAAGATCTGTTAGGCCCTTTTTGGTTTGCGGACACGCCTCCTACAAGTGTGCCAAGAAGAGAACGCACAATAAAATAACCAACACCATCATGTTGATTACAAACATTGAGATCTCCAACAGAGAAATGTAATCAGTAAATAGATAAACAACATACTTATAAATAATTGTTTCGGAGTTCTTTTGCGTAAGTATGAAGGTAACCTTAAGCTAATGTTTATTCGATCACACACAACTACCAGTATCTCCGAATAAGACTTGTAAATCATTGCAAAGCAGTCTCTCGATGAAGAATAGCTTTTGAAAATCTTTCACACATCTGATAAATCATTTGATATTTTCAATAGATTTATTTTTATGAACCCCTCGTAGAAAGAATATACCTAGTTTTACAAAATCTAAAAACAATCAGTTGTGTGTCAGTGAAGTTATAAATCTGAAGTGAATTCTATTTGAGAGTTAAAGGCCTGTGACAGTGGACCGACAGCAGTTGGGCTCAGTTTCCGTTTGGGCACGAAATCCTAAACAAGCATAGGGATTATATAACATAGGCTGTTACCAGCAACTTCGTTAAGTGTGGCTTTCTCTCTTTAATTAGTTATGCCACAGTTGACAAATCACCAGCAAAGAAAAAGAACTCTATTACGACTCCGCTCGAACGCTGAAATCACGGTACACATTTCGGGTAATAGAACTAACTAAATCCGCCCAGTTGTTAATGCGTGATTCCCGTCATCCAACAAATTGATATTAATTTGTGAAAAATTTTGTCTTAAATTTCTCAGCTTTCTAACTTCACATCAAAATTAAACGTACCCTATTTTACCTCCGGGACTATGGGCTGTACATTATTCGAAATACCATCTCAATCCGGCCAATTGTTTTGGCGTTAATCTCGTTCAACGAGTAAAGGATACTAATTTGTGAATTTTAACATAAATTTATCAACTTTCCTAGTACACATCAAAACGAAACGTACTCTGTTTTACCCTCCGGACCATGGGCTGTACATTATTCGAAGCCACATCAAAATCCGAGAGGTAGCTTTCCGTGAATCCCGTTTATCCATACAGATAGACAGAATCGCAGTCAGCAAAATGTAAGTTGCTTCTCGCAGTCAAAGTGTTAACAATCTAGGATATAATAAAATCAAGTGACACATGTCGGTAATGTGTAATGTATACAAGTTTTTATACTATGTTTTCGTTGATGATACGTTACTGAGTACGAAAAATTTACTTCATGAACGAATGAGTGCTTTCCTGTTGTGTCAACTGTATAAAACTTCTCGGACCTCCAACCGGAGCAGCATGTAAACCAGATGCGATTTTGCGGGGTAGAAATTGGAAAATGAAAAAATATATCGATAAATATCGTACTGATATTTACAAACAGTATCGATATATATCGTGAGAAAAATATCAATATTTTTACCTAAAGGCAGTAGCGTTTTAAAAATATTGAAGAAAATTCGGAAAATTAATGACACATGCAGAAATTATAGAAAATTTTATTAATTTATCTATTTTTAGTCATTCAAACCAGTATTCATCTCATATAGACATCAAAAGAACTCTGTTATATATATTCCCTCGTCAATCTACTTTGTTGTCCGGTGGCGCTAAATTAGCTGCCGAGGTCACTCTTCAGAAGACAGAGTGGGCTTGGCATATCAAATACTTCGTCAACACATTGACTTCTATTCATAAATAAAAAAACTAATCGATAACAGAAGCTGTCAACCTTCAATTTCCTAAAACGGATGCTTAATCAAAATTCTTGAACTTGATTAAAAATAATCTAACCGTTAACATTCAAATATGTTGACAGGAAAATAACGTTAACGTAAACCTGTTGAAATGTAACCCCTTTTTGAACCTGTTAACCAGAGGTTAAAAACTGTTAAATTACAACGAATTTACTTTTTTTTAAGACGCATTCATATCAGATCTGTTCGTATATTTATCAGATATACTCGTATATGCAACATGTGAAGCTGAACACTGATTTGCATTAGTACAAATATGTTGAATTGGTACTTAAAAAAGATGCTCCAAACCAAAATATCCTTTTTGAACCTGTTAACCAGAGGTTAAAAACTGTTAAATTACAACGAATTTACTTTTTTTAAGACGCATTCATATCAGATCTGTTCGTATATTTATCAGATATACTCGTATATGCAACATGTGAAGCTGAACACTGATTTGCATTAGTACAAATATGTTGAATTGGTACTTAAAAAAGATGCTCCAAACCAAAATATCGATTCTTGATATATCAAGAATAAAAATATCGACGATAAATATTGATTTTTTAATGAGAAATATCAATATATTTTTCCCAAGCCTATTTTGGGGCCGCTCTCCATCTTCAGCCGAAGTGTCTGGTTCCAGGAGAGCTTGATATTTAACCAGTGGGGTCAACGGTTTCCTCTATATTTCCCAAGGCTATATAAGAGCAAACGCTCCAGGAACCCGACACTTTGCCAGAAGAACGGCCTCGAAACATCGCATTGATTGACGCGCTTCTCTGGTGGGAGGCCCGAGAAGTTTTTATACAATTTCCATCATTTTCAACAGCTTCTCACCGTTGTTGGTATATATAGTTAGAATAAACACTAAATGCCAACATCAGTAAATTCGTGACTGTCACACAGAAAAAAAATACTCTTAGAAATAACTGAATTTTATGAGCATTAAAGAAATTTAAGGAACTTTCGAACACTGTTAATAAATCGTAAATTGCCGAGATGATAACGACCGCAGTGTAAACACGAATTTCAAAAAAAACCTTCACGTACAGACTTAAGAGGCAAGTATGTGATGGAGATCTGCTAAATGTTACCTCGTCGTTACTTCTGTATGGCGTAGAAAGTTGGACGATGAAGAAGGGTACAGTGAGTGAGATCGAGGCTTTCGAAATGAGGATCCACAGTGAAATATTAAAAATACCATTAACAATAAAAGTTGCATATATACAAGGCGGTTTTGGAAAATATCAGATACAACTAATCACCATAAAGAAGCGAGTAAAGGCATATATATCAACGAGGAGCAGAAAATAATGCTTACTACAATTTATTATCAACGAAAACGTTGAAGGGAAGTGGGCGCAGAACGAGGGATGATAACTTGGCTATATACTACACGAAAATCAATCGCACTAAAAACAACTAAAAGTCCATTGCACATCGCAAAAACCAAACAAAACTGTAAAATATGACCACAAACATTCACTGATGGTCACGCGTTAGAAGAAGGAAATCGACTATAAATTCGCGTGATTCAAGGCTGCTTCAATGGGCAGAGAAAACAAAATCAGTTCAAAATGTTTCACGACTTTCTTCAACTGCTACCTGCCTCTGTACTTTTCGAAAAAGAAAAAGTGGCAATGGAAACTTACGTTGACACCAGGTAAGGGAGTTGTGATTAAGTGAACAGTAATTACTAAATGCTGTGGGAACATGTGAATTAATCTGTTAGACCCACAATGTGTGTCGTCTGCCTAGCATTTTTAGAAACATCCCGGTACCGCATATGAATTAGAAAATGTGTATGTCTTTGTATATGTATGTGTTGCGTGTATGTATTATGTAACACTATCAATCTGCATATACTTGTAGTGATGTTTGAAAGTCTCCTGCACAGAAAAAGATTGTGAAGAAAACTCCGTCAAACTATAAGTGCCTAGCCTAACTATGAAACACATGAGTTAATAAAAATAAAAAAAATAAAAAATAGAGGATGTGATATTTTTTAACATATCGACATCTGAGATCCACAGACTTCCTACAACGATATTACAATGTTCTCATGTAATTCGCGTAAAACTGTTTCTCCAAGGTATTAAAAAATTAGGTGACACCACATATGACTTCATCGTCTGAGTTGAAACTGAATAGCAGACAAGTACTTTTTAAAATTTGAAAGTGGCTGGAAGCGTAAGGGAGATAAAGTGACTCACACAAATATTTATTCACTGCACGAATTTCTTTCCAGTTTATATTAAACGTATAACATATCCACTATCAGCACCTGTAACAAAACCAAGTTTCGTTCCAAGAGGTTGTAGCATTGGACAATATTATACAAAGAACTGATGAATTCTGTGCACTTTGTTTGATGACTTTTTTCGCCTTTGGCCAGACAGCGTTGTTACCGGATGGCCCTTGCACAAACCATAAATGAATCTGTTTTTCTCCTTTGGTCGAAATGTTTTGGTAGAGGTTCCGTAATGGTGAATTAATGTAGTTATGATTATGATAACAATATTCTGCTGAAATATTAACTAAAATATTTATATTATTTCAGTAGACAACGAAGTAAATGATGAAAACGTCTATATGCCGTATTTCATAGATGTTAGAAAATGTCCAGTTGAAAAAGCTAGTGTTGTTAGCATTTAATACAGGACTGCGGAATGTATCCAGTATCCAGATACAGTTGTATAGAGTTGGACTCTTTGCAATACATCTGCATGTAAGAATGATGAAAACTAAACAAATGATTCGGATGAAACAGAAAGAAACTTTTTTTCCCTTACTGGTTTCATGCAATCCTCCATCTCTCCCTTTTTTGTGGTAACTCTTCATCTTAACATATCCGTTACATCTTACATCCTTAATTATTTCTTCACGTGTTCTAATCTTTGTCTTCCTCTATAGTTGTTATCTTCGACTGTTCTTCTTTCTATGAAATTCTTCCACAAACTTCTTTCCTGGCCCAGCATTTCTAAAATACGTTCATTTCGTACTTTATCTGTCCTCTTAATTTCCAGTATGCTTCTATAGCACCACATTCCGAATGCTTCAGTGTTAGTTTCTCTTGTACTCTTAAAGTTTATGCTTCGCTTCCATAAAGTACTCTGCACCCCATATAGAATTTCAAAAAGTTCTCTCCTAACACTAGATCAATATTTGAAACTAAAAGATTTCTCTTTTGCAAGAAAGCTCTTTTTACTGGTGCTCTTCCGCTATAATCATTCTTGCCTCGGACATCAGTTGTAATTTTACTTCCTAAATATCAGAACTAAATTACTTCTCCTATTACAACCGATCCTAATTTTTTACTCAATCTACTATTACTGCCATCATTTCTGGAATATTTCATCACTATTATTTTGTTTTGGTTTATATTTAGTCCAAACCTAGAAAAAAATACAAAGTTCAGTTAAATCTATTTTGCTGAAGACGATAACAGAACAAACTACAGGATATATAACCTGACAGATAAAATATGATACCCTATAAATACAATTTTTATTCGTCATGTAAGCAATCGGCCTTTGCTGCCAAATGACCTATTCCAAAATTTGTGGAATTTTGCCTTATCAAGGGCAACAAAGTATCTTTACTTTCTAATGGGCTCTAGAAAATATATTCCACAGAACTCGATGAATTACCTTTAGCGAAAATTATATAAAAAGTTTCTCCAACAGAAGAGAACCAAGCAAACAATATTTTTTTAAAAAAACTTATTATTATAAATATGTTCACCATCATTCTTGAATAAGACGACGAATGAAGACAATTACATAGATGCCCTAGGCAGAATACCCTTCAACACGGAATAAACGTAATCGGCAATAGTTATCAACCTTGCAGCTGATCCTTTTGGAATAAATAGCTACAGTGTGAGGAACTGAGCTCGTCGCGTGCCGGAGATGACACCGTTTGATAGCAGGGTTAGCCGTGTTGCGGTGCCTCCGGTTCCCGTTGGCTGACTGGCGCACGCCCCCGCAGCAGCCGCCACTACCTGATGGCAGGTGTTCCCAGAAGATGACCGACGCCGGACCAGACACTTTGTCCCACCCGCTGGAATTCGGACCACCTAAACCCTTTCTTTGGGCACCACGGGCTGTATGGTACTGCAACACAATGAACGTCACCAGGATGGAGAGATCTTTCATGGCAGCAAAGGCTGCGTTTGAACATCTGTCAGCCACAGCTGTAAACCAAAATTTCCCTGACTTCTTCTATCCATCTTCGCTTACCGAAGTTATTTCCTCAGGTGTTTCTTATCTTCAGCTTCACACAGTCACTGGAAGTTTGTAGGTAAAAGGAAAATATATAATGAAACGTTAGACGCGTACAATCAAAAGAATCAGATTAAATCTTTCAGTGCATAATTATTTTTTAGAAAACCAAAATAATTTCTATATAAACCATAAAATCAGTAGCAATTGATATGTGTTTTGGTGAAGTTATTTCACTGAAAAATGATGTAATAAAAAACTGAATTAAACTTCTAACAAAATACTGCGTCCAAAGACGATATTCTCACTTTTTAACTCCATAAACAATTGATGTCCCAATGTAATTCTACATTCTATTCTGCTTCCACAATATAACTGAAATTAGTTTATTTTTTATTTTTCAAATTATTAGTCCAAGAGGTGAGGTATTACTGCATCGAATCTGATAGTCCATCCTTTAGACCCTATTGCTAGATAAAAATCCGGAGAACTTGAATCAGTTGCAACACTTGAAGCCAATACATTAATGCAATTTGTTTAGAGAGATCGATTCATTCTACTTCTGTCCACCGTTTGTTTCTGTTTCAGTTGATAGCGCTCGTCGGCAAAAAATCAACACAAACAAGAGAGGATTGAGGGCAGGGAAAGGGAAGGAAATCAACCATGTTCTGATTTCGGGAAACGACGAAAGACTGAAATGTGCACAGCCGTACAGCGGCTCGAAGCCACTTCCTCCCAATACGAGGCTCGACATTTGACCGAATCGCAGAGCGTCAGTGACTCGGAGACAGGCGGTTCACTTGTTATGCGTGTTAGTGTAGTTGCACCTTGTACGTGATGGTGTGTGTTGTGTCTGATGCGTTGATGGTGTTGTACATAAGGACTATTGTAGGAAGAGGTCTTCTCACTAGGAAGACAAACTGGACGCACAAATATACCCTCAATCCATAACTACAATTTAAAATAACTATTTTAAAAAACATTCATTAAATTTGTGCTTGGAGTCCTCTGAAAATATATCTGATTTATGAAGGAAAAAGAAACTTGAACCAAAAACAGATACATGACTGGGCTTATATTTTACTTATATGCAGATATGATCATTGCCAGTAAAGTATTAAAATATTGTTAGGTATTTGTAACTCTATTAATGAGCTTTTTATCAGGTACTAAGGTCTATCAGTAGGTGAAGTAATTTTTTCTGTTTCTGACAGATACTGCACGGTTTAGTAACAGTATCCTAAGACAACGTGCTGCATCGAACTTGAGTTTTCCCACAATGGTAAACAAATTGGCGCTAGAATTTTGTTGTTAACAATGACTCCAATGTTACATAAATTTTCGATAGAGGTTATGCAAGCGATTACGCCCGTCCAATATTGAACAAAAGATTCTCAGTATTGTTTCATCTTCAATCTATTTGGACAAAATAATAATAATAAAGTTTTGTCGCTGTTATCAAACAAAGCTTCACCATGAGACAACAGCTTTTTCAAATGCTGGTTTTTAACTACGACCAGCTAGTCTTAATACAAAGTTTTACGGCAATATCAACCTGCTTGAATCAGTTGCTTCTGAGATAGTGCTAGGACATTACAAAGGAACGTGTCGGCGAGTTCGTATCATCCTGATTATTATTCAAGGGACAATCCTAAATAGTGAATCTGACGGCGACAATTGAGATATTGTAGGTATTTAATAAAATCTTATTGATTCACGCAGAGAAGCATAAAGCTCATTTATATAGAAGCGTTTTTCGATAACAGCCAAAAACAATTACTCTCATAACGCTAGGTGACGTAGAAGCAGTTCAAACACGCTGGAAATTAAACATGCATGTGGTCTTCGCCCATTAAAAATAAAAAATAAATACCCTGATTTGTTTACGTAATTTTTATAGGAAAATCGTAGTTTATAGGAATTTCTATTTCAAGCGATAAAAATCAAATACCCAACGGAATAATTCGCAAAGCAACGATCAGAAATTATATAATTATTAAAGTCTTCAGGTAACTGATTAATGAACGTTATTTATTTACCCATAATTCTTACTATTAACTAGTGGCTAATATGTAACTGGATTTCGTGGTATTGTGCCGGGCAACGCCTATTTCCGATTTTTTGGCATTAAGTGAATTGAATTTTTAGTGCCTATTAAAATAGAGTAATTAATTAAGTTTTCAAATGATCTGTATAATATATTCTTATCGAAAAGCATAGAATGCGTATGAAACTTGGGATTATTGTTTTTCGTAATATCAAGTTTACACACGGTAGACCCACGTCAGTTGCCGCTTAGCGCAGTAGCCGATCATTTTTGTTTGTGCTGCTACTGCACTAATTAGAGGGCAGTTACACTGCCATGATTGGTGTTGATTGTTTGGTTTCTGCAGAGTTGTGTAAGAAATGTTCTAGAACGAAAGATCTTAACTGAATGTTTTAATATCGAGGTTTAGGAATTAAAATTTAAAGGGATCGACTACTATTGCTTGTGCGAGTATATTTACGATTACAGAAGTTACTTTATAAAAAAATAAATTATATCTATTAAAGTTTGAATCTCGCACAAATGCCTTATTTACTATAAATTAAAAATGTTACAATTCTTGTCAATGTGATTCTTTTATCAGTTAAGTAAGTAATAAAACTAAGATTTAAAAAAAAAAAATTATTATTATTTGGCGGCAGTGCAAATTTTGTTTGTATATTATTTATTTCGGAAGCGTTTCACCCCTCGTCAAGGTATCTTCAGAGGTCCAATGTTTTGTTTCAATTTCTGTTGTGAGATGTGCTATTCGATCACCTGTGCCTTCAAGAAGCATGCCACTTTCAACGATGTTCATGATCAGAAATAATTTGAATCCCTAAATCATCTATGCCTTTGCCAGTCACGTTACTTATAATATTTCACAGTTTGGTTTAGGTGTTTAGCTGCTTAAAATTATTCCTGGTTATGTAAGGCATTGGAAGTGGCATTCTTACTAATCATTTGTGAGTATTTTTTAGCTTTGAGTACCTAGGCACTCAAGGTGTTACTAAGGGCCACATTCTGCTGAAAATTACGTGAAAATGGTGTTATGATGAGCTTCAGGCGTTACGATATGTAGTAGCAGCCAATTAAAAGTATGTAAATGTACTAAAGAAAAAAGCAATTGGCGTTAGTTTAAAGTTACAAAATCTGGAGGAGTCAAGGAATAAAGTAAGCGTCAGTATGGTGCTGACACCTTGAAATTCATTCAAGTGTTTTAAGAGTACACATTATTTCAGAGCAACGCTGTAGTATCTATCATGTTATTAAAGTATATTTTCAAAACAATGATCTACAGCTCGTTGACTGCGATATCATTAAAGTGGGATTGTTGACAGGAAATAGGAAGGAATTCGACAACCGCCATTTCTCTGGGTTAGTGTTTAAAATCAAAATATTTATATTCAGACCTAGAATTCAGTCAATTTCTACCAGAATGTCGTGCTGTTTTGATAGTGCGGATTCGTAATACCGTTATTTCGGGTTTTTTTCTGCTTCAAGCTTTATTTCTCATCAGATTAGAGCCGGGTTACAAAAGCGGAGCAAAGAAAAGAAGTGTATTCAGCCATGGAATAATCCCACCATTCACGTGGAATAATTTCGATAAACCATGAAAACCCGAATCTGGATAGTCGTGTGGGGATTTGAAGTCTCGTCCTCCCGAATGCCAAACAGCTCACCCATCAGGATCGTTTATGATTTGAAATGACTAATATTGAAATTAATATTACCTTTAAATGGAAGTATTAGGATTTACTTGCATGCAAATTTGTATGAAAACAAATCGTTTCTTACCTTTGAATTTTCTAAAAATTCAAGCACAAGCACATGATAGTTGCTTTGTACTTGCACTCAGATTTTAATCGATAAATAAAATCAAACGTTGTGAGGTACTACGTGATCACAGGTCAGAGTACACTCTCTGAGACTATATATATCTAGGACATAGCGGTCGATTGTTCGCGACCAGCCGTTGCGAAACATGCGGAGTCTGCAAGTCTAGCGACCACAGTGCACATAAACAGAGAAAACTTCACTCATGTCCGATCAGTATCAACTTCCTCCTCGCCACGACCTTGCACTTGGAAAAGGAGATACACCAACGCTTGTTTCATCCCTGAAGGTAATCGCTAAGGCGTGTTTTCACATTCGGTATTCACTTGAGGCTACTCTCTTCGAGTCCCATTGAACATGAAACTTTCATCATTAGTATTAGCCTAAGAGTGCAGGAAAGTCTTTCATCCTATTCTAGCATCAAATCACAAATTTCTCCGCAGCGTTCAAGTCACGGCGAAGTCAAAGAGTTGTCCTTCAATACTGTAAACGACCAGACTAACCGGGCCCACTTTCAAATAAGCATCGTCAAGGGATCTGCTAGAAAGCTGAAGAGGCCTGACGATACCGATGATTTCACCGTTCCATTATAGCGTAGAATCTTTTAAATCTAAAAGAAGGTCTCTACAAATTACAGCTTGAATATGTTACTGGTATTCATCCTTAACCTACCGTATTCTCACCGGTCAATTTCTGGTAATTATCCTGAACTTCGGATTGAAGACGATATCTTTCCAGCGTTTGAATGATACAAAAATAAAAATAATCAAACTGGACGTCCGTCCATCCTATATAGTACGTTATTTTTGTTTTAAATACTAATATGAAGGAGTGATTTATACGTTTGTGTGCATGCCACAACGGAATGAGATTTTCTGAGGATAAAATTTGTGCCATATTAGTTTGTTCCGAACAGGAGTAATCAAAGGCAGTTTAAACAGTATTCTGACTGCTGGCCATAATACTGACTCATATTTAATACATTTTCGGTCTATCTATTTCCACGATTTAAATCTTCGCCTTGCTAGTTCGTTCAAACTCATAAAATATCACAATAATAAAGTCCTTTTTAGACTACTTACAAGTTCATCTTAGACAAATACTAAACTAGTCCACTTTTTTCCGTTTGTATCAGCTCCAATAATACGAATAAAGCAGCGAAAGGACGCAAAATGTGATTGCAAAGCACATGCCAAAATAAAATTAATCAAACCTGCCATATTATTTACAAAAAAGTAAAAAAACAGACTATTGAAGTTTATAGCGCGTATTTCGAAAGATTACGATAAAAGCACAAACAAAATCCCACACTAAACTAGTGCGAGATTGATATGTACTAGAGTTAATGGAGGTTACAACACATTTTAAACGATCTTACATTTCACTGGTGGGTGATGCGCACTTTATATATCAGTAAAGGCGAGACGGTCTGTAGGATATTGTAAATCAATTTCGAGTAATTTTTTTTCTTTCGAAGAAATTTAAACGCTCTGATCTAAAGCGCAGTAGCTTATAATAAGTACATACAGCTGGCCACTCGTTGTTGCCTGTTTTTCCATAAACGAACATCGTTTCATAAGCTACTTGCCTGACCTTAGTGCATATATGTTAAATAAATGATTGTATTCTATTTTTTAAACACAGTTTCCACCATGTTCCATAAAATTCCTCCAATGCCATTCGCATAAAATGATTTCTCAGGAATGTAAAAGAATGAGGTGAGAGCAAATATTACGTCACCATTCGACTTCAAATGGGTGAGCGCAGAAACTATTTAAGGTGTGAAAATAAATAGAAGTCTGCGGCGGCCAGATCCAGAACCAAAACCAACTGAAATCCGGTCATGGGATGTAATCATAAAAATTAGAGACTTTTTCACAACTTGTCTGTTATTTTTTCCTTGCAATTTTTTCACGACGTTTGTATAACATGACCTGTGATGGTTTAACCATTTTTGAGTAAATTTAAAAGCTGTACTTCTCAGAAACAACCTATTCCCGGAACAGACACTATTACTTCTCTTCCAGAAGGAACAGCATTGTCCTTATACGAAGTGGAAAAACGAAGTATATCCATTGCATTGACTGTTGCTTTGATGTTATGGCGAAGTGATGAGCTCAAGTTTCATTCCGTAGCAAAAAAAGTATTTCAACAAAACGTACTTGATTGTCTATTAAGAGTATTAGGTTTACCGAAAACACCTACTTTCTCAACGTCTTTTGATCTGCTGTGTCATTCTCGGTACATAACGAGCTGCATTTCTCATATCCAAGTATTATACCAATATGTTATCTTGTATTTCTTGTTTTTGACAAATCCTCAACGTACTGAAATGTTAACCCATCTGTCTGTCAGCACCATTTCATGCACTCTCTCCACACTTCCCCCGCGCAGGGTCATTTTCAGTGCTGATAGTCCATGTTTAAATACAGATGCACACTTTTTAACTGAGTTATTGGCACTTATACTTTTCCCTAATGTTGCTACCATATCCCAATGACTTCCCTTCAGTGACATCTTATACCGAAAATTAATTCAAACAGCGATTTTTTTTCTTCTGCATTACAGATTAAACGTACAGCTCAGCCGTTTCAGTCCCTAAAACCAAATAAAATTTTGTTCAAGAACGTTAATATTTTTTGAGAATATTCTACAATGGACTAAAGGATTATACACACGTAATGCAAGGCTGTACAACTTGGTTTTCCTAGTTGTAGCAATTGCTTACTGACAGTGAATTGTTTCTGACTGCTGCTAATAACATAATTATTCATCGTTGGGTTTTGTTGTTGTTGTTGAGGCCGTTGGGCGCGTTGATATATAGGCCTCTGATTATCTATCACACAACTATATGCTGAGAATAATTTTACCGTAACGAAATTGGAATTATAATTTGTAGTAAATGGTCCAAACATGGAGACCTTCAAAAGCAGTCAAGTAATATATATATGGTTGATTAAATGAGGATCAACTACACAACAAAACATCCATTAGAATGTAAATAAATTAGTATGATTGAATAGTGGCATAAATGTCAACCAGTCATTAATCAGTGTTAAAGCTTTTCCAGTACTTTTAGGAGACCATGAACATCATTTGTCGTTATGCAGTTCCGCCTTGTTCGGAAACATAACGATTCTGCTTCTACATATTTCCTGTTACCTGTATTGCTTTCTTGTTTACTGGAGTTCCTCTTTAATTAATGTTGTAGCTTGACATGCAATTACCCGTCGCAAGTTCAACTCAACTACAAATTATTTATTAATAACTATTAAAACTATTTACACAAACTATTTACTCTCCAAATATCCAAGGATTGAATTACTTAAAGACACATTTTTTTCATCATTATTTTATATCACAAAACCGTTATTTATACAAATGGAGGTTGGATTCTTGCACTGTTTATTCAGCCACCTTCAATACAAGCCTATCAGACGGCGACAGCGCATCATCATCAAAATTATCAAATTTCTGATATCTACAATGTCTTCCAAAACATGTGATATGTCGCCTGAAACCACTTTTCTTGTGACGTAATCTACAAAGTTGAAAAATTATGTTTTCTGCAATTTTTTGGGATATCATCACGCGGCTCCACCCTTGACCAGAAAGTGTAGCATTTTAACATTTGAATTGTTCTCCGTAAAGGAAAATTCAATTTTTTCATGCTGCTGACAATATACCCTACCAACCAGGGTGCAGCATTTTGTTTCCATGCCGGCCATATAGAATTTTCTATTACATGTTTTCTAGAAACAGTTCCAGGTAATGCCGGTTTGGTTTCTTCGAAACACCAATGCGAATTTCTTGCTGTTCAATCCTATATCGGTTCTATAACTACCTCAACGTCTACTAATATAAAGCCCTATTCTAGAAAAATTCCATGGCCATAAACGTAACTGACAATCATATACTCAAGAAACAATCACGTACTTTTTAATTATGATTTCGTTGATACTTGATAGTTTATTTACGTTCACAACATATAATAATCGGCATTGTGAAATATTGTTGGGAGGGAAAACGATTCATACTTCGCTTCTGCTTTTGACGTGGACGATGCTCCAGTGAACAGATCAAAATTTATATTTTGCATTTATCTACGACGTTAAAGTTTTTTTTTTTTTTTTTTTTTTTTTTTTGGGGTCACGAGTTTATGAATCTTGGTTCTGATTATACAGAAAAAGGATTTCTGGTATAAATCAGGATGTAAATATGATTTCCAGCCATCACCGTTCTCCTTGACATCAACTGAATCTCATTTGTTTGTTTTTGTTTTTATTCCCCATGGCCAGAAGCTATTTTTTGTGCCTATTCTGTAATGATGGCGTCATTTTAGTGGAAAATTATCTAATAATTATTAAGAAACGTAGTGCCGATATATTTTGTTCACAATTAATTTTCTGATTAGAACTTGTGTAATTTCCATCGTACTACAGTTATGCAGCTGTCATATTCACCAGCCACATAAAATTCCGTGAATTGCAGAATGATTGGATAATACAGCTTCACTCATCGCAGCGGATTTTTCTCTGTGCTGCGGAGCAAATTACACCAAAGTGCAACGACATCTCACCAATGCAATTTGTTCATGTTATAAAAATTTTGATCTTCTTCCACCAGAGTTATCAAGTTGCACCAGTTGACAGTAAAAATGTGTGTTATTCTTCTTCTCTTCGGTTTCGGCCATCTAAGAACCACGAAAAGTAATCCTGTGCATTTATTTTGAAGCTTCTTTTCATGACTTCCAACAGTTCTTCATACTTTACACCTTGCTGTTTCCTCCTTTCTCGGAACCATATATTATTACATTTCCTGTGCTCCTGGAAACCGTTGAAATTGTGGATCTTCTGAAAGTTGCTTTACCTTGTATTATATCTTCTGGTATTCCGATCTCTATCATATCTTTCTTTATGCCTTGTATCCACTGGTTGGCATTCTTACTCTTGTAAACGTGGTTGAAAATTCTTTTTTGTATGTCTGCTGTTATTCATTCTCACTGTGTGATCAAAATAACTTATTCTTCTCTTTCTGATCGTGTGTGACATTCTTTCATTTTCTTCTTGCTTGTATAGATCTTTATTCCTCCGATGCCTAAATTGTCATTTATCAATGTTTCCTCAGGATTTTCCTTTTTTTTCTCTCCTCATATTTCTCCAGTTTTCATAGAGAACAAGCATTCTGAGGTGTAGAGATCCTCTGGTTTGATTACTGTATTGTTGTTAGTTTTCCTTCAGACATTCTTCTTGTTGTATGTATCAGTTTATAACAGTTAGTTCATATGCCAGTTCTAGTTTCCCTGCGCTTGATCTGTATGCTTCCTTATCAAGCCCATGAATCTGAACTATTGCACCTAGATATTATAATTTATTAACCTTGTTAATTTTTCCATACCCTCTGTTTAAAACTGTCGATGAACCCCTAATACTGGTCATGAATTTAGTCTTTTCAAAAGACTTTAGGTTATTCAATGGTATGGAATGCAATATTTTGTCATTAGTACCTGGCAACCATGTCTGGGAGGTAGCAGGACGTGCGGGGGTTGAAGGTCGGTTGGTCTGGTGAAAGTGAGCAGCCCTAGACGACTGGTTCTCGTCTCATGTAAATTAACCCCTTCCAACCCCCCTGGTTTTTTGTGCGTCTGGCGTGCCGCGGCCTGAGAGGGAAGAAATTATTCATCAAAAGCCATTAGCTGGAGGTTGGACCACGTTGTTCGGATGGCGGATAAAACAAGGATTCCTTTGTGGTCCGTGGGAATACTGCAGGCAAATGAGTAGAAGCCGCATAGCTGAACCACTGTGGTAACAGCCCCGAGGATATCGTCCGCCCAGGACTCGAAGGAATGCAGTATGTTCCTCCTGGGCCTCATGGGGCAGTGTGGTGCGAATGAGACCTCTGCCTACTGCTGCGACTATACACTCTAGTCATCATATCCTTCTACCTCTGCAGCGTCATCTGAGGCGACGTTGCACCCTGTAACAACCGTCTTTTTATGTCACCGTCTCTTTTATCTCTCATTCCTCTCCTAGCTGTGTTCACTGATCCAGTTTTCGTTTTTTTTTTTTTTTTTTGTTGTTTTTTTTTTCACTATCAGTGTCTCAAGTATCTCTTTAGATTTACCAGATAGCTTTATCTATTTTTCCAGATACAATTAATTTTGCTCGAACAAGTCTTCGATATTTTTATTTCAAAGTTTCTGAAATCTTTCTTACCACCCAAAATCGGTGTAATAGGTATAATATATATTTTTTTTTTATTTTAACTGCTGGCGATATAACTTCTTACAATGCATTTTATATTTAGAAACAAATTTGAAGTGTTTTGTCATCCTACAAATTCTTTTGATAATTTCTCGGAAAGTAGCTCAGTTTACATACACATTCAGGTTTTAGTTGGTTTATCTTATTTCTAAACGACATTATTTTTTCTCTTGTTTACTAGTTCATCCTGGCATACGCTTCATTTTCCGTAACTAAATATTTTTTATTAAGTTCAGATAAAATTCTTATCTACAGGAGTTTTAAATCCTTAACATTTAGTTATTTCCATGCATTAGAATAATTCTATGCTGCTTATAGAAGCGTTTCTTTAATTTATTCAGAATTATGCTTTTAATGGATAATTTTGTATGAAAATGGCTCTTTCTTATCTTCCTTATCCGTCATGATGGAAATATTTTTCATTAATTTGATATTACCTTACAAGTTTTCACTTCTTCCCGCTCAGGTAATATGGAGGAGGAATTGGAGCTAAGTTTGACTTGAATATTTATAAATTCCATCTGTTCTCTGCCTTCAACTCACAAAAATATTAATAACTCTCATTTTTCCAACGATAATACACATTATTTCGCACTAAATAACTGATGATAAACTCATTCGTGATAGGATTCGGATATAGATGTTGAATTATGAGCTCCAGTCCTTATTAGATTTCAGTAGGTTCTTGTAGTTTCGTTCAAGCTTTTTATTTAATGCTTCTTGTAAGATGTAAAAAAAATAATATATAAGTCTTTCTCGGCGTTGAGAATGTATGAAATGTTCTCGGGTGACTAGCCGAGTCAAGAATGCGTTGTAACACGATATTTCGGCGTCACCTCAACCGATTACTTCCATTTTAATACTTCGCCAATGGATTCAATCATTTATATAAAATATTAACAACCGAATAAAAGCCTCCTCTAGCTGGGAAGCCATTTCAAGCAGTTGGATTATGTTCCAGGAATATAAATAAAGATGATATCATTTTTGCCATATCTTATTCATTGAAACTTCCAGGAACGCGACGGGGTAAGAGGAAGAAGGAGAACAGATGGTTCTTGTTATTTCGTTCTTTCCGTTATGACGTAATTGTATTCGGCACTACGGCAAGAAGTTCCTTCCACGTGCTACACTGGAGTATGTCTGAATGGTGGGTCAAAAACAATCTTGCGTCCGGCATATCCCAATATATCGTTCATGCTATTCGATGATTTCTCGATACTCTCATTATTATTTGTTAATAATAAAATATCAGCAGAAAATAGCAGTAAACTGATTTTTCACCTCGTGTCTTTATATCAACCTCAATTTCTATCTCCTTACTTGATTACTTCCTATATATTTCTTTTTTCTGTCATCAGCCACTCGACTGTTCTAATACAGGTTCAATACTACATTTGTTCGCATCTTTATTTAATCTCTTTAACACTCTTTGCCTGCTTCATTTTCACACAAGTTAAACATCAGTCGTTGGCGTCTCCTTACTCACTTGTATTCTTATTAGCTTGAATTAATTTTTGCAGTTTTTCCAGACTCTCATTTACAAAATACAATTTATTTGAGGTCCTTTTACTTTTATCCTGATCAAGTTCGATAGCATTTCTTCCTTACACTCTTAAATTTCAGTAGGATCATTGTAACACTTAAATAGTGGTCGGGGTCTTTATCCTGTCCCGGAATAGAAACTTTGGTTTCAAGATGTCACTTAATCGGTGATATAATCTATTTGATACATGCCAAAATAAGTTATTATCCCAGGTGAATATTTTTGTGCGGTTCTTGAATTACGTGGATGTACTTTGAATATGTTTCTAGTCCTGCTTCCTCTCTCTCTCTCTCTCTCTCTCTATTCTCGTAGATAAAAATCCTCTATAGCGTCCCCATACTTCCCCTCTCATATTATAACGTTATAACTACCTGTTATTACTATATTTTCCTCAACCTTTACTTGATTCATCGCCTTTTCGATTTTTCGTTCTCTTTCGAGGTTGACTTATTAACTCATTATAAGTTGTTGCTTCAGGCTTAGTATCCATCCTCATCAAAATAATTAACACCAAACAGTAAGGGCTAAGAATTACCTGATACGTCTTCCTGTTTGTTACCCACAGTTTTTATCCGATTTGGAAGGAACTTTGAACACTTATATATATTAAAACAAAGAGAAAAATACTGTATACTTTGGTTTGAATAGGCCCGGCCCTCTTCCGCTTTACCCTCTCCCCCTTTTAATTTCCATTTTTCTTTAAGGTAACACAGTTTTTATCCAATTGGGATGGAACATTGCGCAAATATACCTTAAAACAAAGAGAAAATTACTGTCCTTTCTCCCCTTTACACCATCTGATTTTTGGAAAAGTTCTTTGAACAAAGCTACAGTTTATATCCGTTCTCAATGAAACTTTGCACACACCACTTTGAAACAAGGAAAAAAATACTATCTACATTTGGTTTACAGAAACCCACGCACTCTCCCCCAGCACACTACTTAACAAACTCTACACTTGAAACGATTCAGTTTTCTACAAATATCTCAAATGGTCAGGAAGTTGTTCAAAGTCGATAGAGGTATTCTGAGAGCCTGCAAGATTTCCCGTCAAACGGCGTTGGACTGATTCCAATCTGACAATTGCTGACCAAGAAATTTGAACTTGATATTTAAAAATCGTTTTAAAGTGTTTGTGACGATGCAAAAATCTATAGTTTTTATCCAGTCTCAAAGGAACGTTGCTCACATATGCTTTAAAATGTGTGAAAAATGGATTTTTACAATTTATTTACTAAACTGCACCTGCTCTCCTCCTTCACTGTTCTTAAGATAGAATTACACGTAGAACTTCTGTGTTTTCCATATATCTCCAAAACGGTATGTAAATCTGCCAAAGTTGATGATGATGGAGAGTGTTTATTACAATCTGATCAAAAGACATAATACATCAGAACTTTCAAATTCAGTCCCCGAACAACGCTGTGTACTGTGATTTTGCAGAAGATAGAAAGACCAAAAATGTTTAATATCCCAAAGCACTAGAATAAAAATTTTCAAATTTAATTTCTGTGCAAAAAATAATTGTCTTTCATTTGTTTTGTACATGTAAATTTGTCTGCTTGATATATGTGTACCCACTTATATATATATATATATAAAGAAGGCATTGCATTGTATGCCGGGCAGAGTTAGTTTAGAATAAATCCCACTCTAGTAATCCACCTTTACACTTAGTAAGATTATTGTTCTATATATCACATGCCAGAAATATTACGTATCGTTCTATTTAACCTCTTTAATCGTAATAAATCTATACCTGTATTTTTGAGTGCTCCAAGCAACCTGTCTCATTAAAAGTTTTAAATTCTGCTCTCCGTAAATTTTTTAGCTATAAAATTAAGTTGATAAACATCTGCCCTCGAAAAACTATCATCTGCTTCATACCCATTTAGTAAGAGGTCTGGAATCGATCAATCAGTTTTCACCGTAGACTACTGAAAGATATGTGCCGTAAGCTTCATGCGTTGCTATTCTATGGCGCTTGTATTTAAGTGGACATTAGTAATTATTGAGTGTAGGGTAACGCTCGAGCCTGGCATTCGAAATGATGCGACTTCAAATTGACGCCCGGCTGTCCCGCAATAAACCATTTTCCATGCTTTCCCAAAATCATTCCAGACGAACGCCGGATTAATTGCTCAAAAACGCTATGGTCTAATTCTTCCCCGTTCCTTTCCCCTTCCTCTTCCGCCTCTAATGACATCAGTGCCTACAAGGCGTAAAGCCAAAGGGAAGAAAATAGCTTTTAAGACTACCACAAAAACGCCGAAGCAATACTGTATACATCACATTTCATTGTGTAGTGTGGACTGTCATTGATTTTTGTGAGCGTTCTGTTTAGGACACTCACACGTCAACATTTTCAGCCAGAATAGGAAAAGCACCACGTATTGCTCACGTCACATGACTTGAAGGCGTTGGGCAACAGCTCATTGATAAAACATAAGGGAGAACAAGAATGTGTCAAGGACAGAAGATATCTGAATCATACGCCGCAACATACATACAACCCAACTGTTCCACTTACCGTCGTATTAAGTCTTTTGAGATATTCGATATCATACTTAAACGAAGCGAAAGTTCGTAATTTACTTTTCAATTTGTTATCGCAGTGCTGTTTCACGTCTCCTTTGCATCCAGTTTACAAGCTATACAGATGATATTATTACCTGTTTTACAGGGAAATTTTACAGTTGAATCTTGTTTTAGAATCCTAGTAATCATGATCTCTTCCACTCCAACTACAACACTTTTAAAATTTTACATACGTTCTGAAATTAAACTTCAGCACCAAATATTGATAACAGACTATGTACAATCAGAAATTTACTTCCAATGATAAAATACATCAATTCTTTGGAAAGAGCGTAGAAAACATTTTTGCTACTAACTATAACATTTTTCTGCAGTTGGTAAATTAAAAACGTCACTGAAGCCTAGAATAAATTTAATTCTGTCGTATATTACACAAGAACAGAGGAAAAGTATGAGTAATCCTCACGAAGCAATGAATGAAAGTAACCGATTTTTCCATATTTCAAGATTATATCGGCAATGTATAACAACTGATTCATGAAACCAACAGTGACCTTGGATTAGACACAGATAAAATCATAATTTACTGCAAGTCGCTTGAATTTCTAAAGGCGTCTAACAAAACCGCGAAGACACTATAAAGTTCACAAAAGTTACATCCAAATAATTAATCACCAATTTTTCTGGTTTCTATGCCTGAAATAAACAATTATTGTGGAAGGAAAGTTTCTCACGTACCGCAGCTTTTCTTTTCTTTTTTCTGTTTTTTTCGCACTCTCTCTTTTATGCCTTCATGCATCGTCGACATCAAGGTAATAGGCGAGAAAGGACTGGCAAGAAACAGGAAGGAATTTGGCTATGGACTGAAGGATGAAAATAATGTAAGAAGAAGCATACTGATTTCAAAAAGACAAAATTTATATGTTACCATCTTCGGAAACATTGAAGCTTAAAAGAGTACATTATTGTCACTTCACTGAAGAATCAGAAATACTAAAAGTTATTGAATTGTTAGATACATGGTTATTTCATAATTCTACACAACATTCTAAAGTCTATTAACAACTACGTGGCTTCTTGTATTGTTCTTGTTTCGTCAATCGTTGGCCCTCGCATTAAAATTTTGGATTTCAAAGCAGAGATTCTTTTTAATGTCAAGTTAAGTTATGTCCAATACGACTGACATCAGCATTTTTAAGAAAGCTGTGATATCATATGCGAAAACTGACGTAGTTCGACAGGAAGAACTGAAACAGTAGCCTATATGTGTAGGAATATGAGCATAAGCACTGAAACTTTTTTCTTTATGGAATCGAAATCTATTTTATTAAAAAAGAAAAAGCTTAGAGGTGGAAAAGGACACCAAGCATGAAAACATTTTCGATTAACATTTCATGGCTTGTAATCTGCAATTAGCTAGTAACTAATAAAGTTATCTGAGTATTGCAATAAATGCAATCTAAACACAGTTAAAAGAGAAACGCGAAACGAGAAAGACACAAATAAAAATTAAACTTAAAATTCTATTATATTTCACATTTAGTCCATCTATCCAATCTATCAACGATGGAGATACGAATAGAAGATTATAAATAAACTTGTTCGCCTTAGAGCTCCGCACACAGGTTCTAAAGATTTTACTCCGGTCCATTTCTGCAAGTAGTTCGCGCATCTACCACGTCCATTTCGTAGGTGCTAAAGTGCCGTCCACATTTTGAGGTTCAGATCTGTTGCAAATATGTTACAGTTATAAATTTTAAGCCAAGTTTGCAGCCGGCTGTTAGCCTATTGGTTCAACGAATGTATCCACTGTTTTATTTAGAATTGTAATTGCCGATATAGATGTTCATCCACATGGCCAGGAGGCTTCCTAGACTTCAGCCGATTCGTATTGGCTACGGGATATCATTTCGAAAAGCTGATACTGGGTTTGTTGTAATTTTCTTACATTCTCGTAGCAGAGTTTCATTTCTGCGAATTTCAGGTGGAAGTGTATTGCACAGTACTTACGACCAATGTAATAATGTCGGCATAACAGTTCGAGAAATCAATTAATTTAGTGTAGCAGCTGTTGATCAGAAGGTAAAGTAATGAGGTGAAAGGATCTGGGATGGAAACGCGGCAGTAAATCTTATAAGAGCAGGTCAGTATCCAGCCACCACCTGATTAAAAAAAAAAAGTAGGCCTAGGAAGAACTGGCCCGGGTGACCCCACCCCCAGGAGGGGAGCGGTGACCCCCGGGGCGTTGCCCTCTGGGGCCATTACCCCTCCGTCGCCGTCCCTTCTCAATCCTGGAATCTTAATTGTCCGAGGGTGGACGCACCACATGGTCTGGATCCCACAAGGACCACCAGCACTGTACTGGGCGTCCTAGTAGATAGCCTTGCACCAAACAGGAGAAAACGTGTATTGCAACACACTCTAAATTATAAATATTTCTTTGAAAAAGTCCATGTCTCACCACATGTTACAAATTGACCATCTTTTGCTTGAGGGACCAAATTCAGGTTTCAATAAACTTAATTTATCGGTTTCAAAAACCGATGTACATTTTGTCGAATTTTCACTAGTACCATACGATCAATTTACCACTGGAAACGTAACCAAACAAACTCTTGAATTACTATGTGATGAAGGAAGAACGGAGAAAAACCTGAGCTAGTCGTCGAAATATAGTGCATTCACAACGCAATATGGAGGTACACCCATGAAGACTTCATTGCTATGTGAAGAAGTTCATTATCTACTATATAATTTCCTAAGCTCACTCATTCGCTAACCTCGTTATTTATTGCCTGGAGTGTCACGTGTCAGTCTTCGCACTCAAATTGACAGCGACAAGAGATATCATTAGAAGAAATACGAGGTTATGTTCACAATTTAATAACTAAGCAACTGCTACCAAATTAACTGTCCATTAAGTTTGCCTTTCGAAGCATTTAATAGCTAAAAGAAATCGATAAATTTTACTGCTCAAAAAGCCTGTATCTGCATTTCAGTAACATGTTGCTAATTAAAGCAACATAAAAAACTAAAAAAAAAATTACTGCTGTAACCACGAATACCAGTTGTCATACCGGTCTAGGCTACATTTCAATTAAATTAAAACTTTCACTAATGTTGCTGCTTGACCAAACTTTATACATTACGATTTATTTGCTTGTTAGGTATTTTATTGTCCACTTCCGTCAATGGTTATTAGTAGGTTATTAGTAGGGTTCGGATGTTTAGGACAAGTCATAATTTTTTCTTACTTTCTTTTGAGCTGTTATGTTGTATTAAACACTCATTGAATGTTTCTGATTGTATTTTATATATCATATTCAGGCCATTTTCATAGTTTTTATCATATTACGATAACATTTATGGTCATGTTTTGAGGAAAAATCTGGTATTTTGTAATAATACCGGGAAGTCACCAGAAGTTATGGATGAGAAGAAATTAAGATAATTATTCGCAGAACTGTACTCCTATTACATATCGGAGGAAAAACAAAACTAACTGTCACTGAACTTGTCAGAAAACACCAGTCAAGAATTAAAGTTACACATTATTGTTACTCTCAAAATGTGGCGAGGAGTATTTTATTATAGACGAAAGAGTTATTTTCTGTAAATTATGTGAAATTAAAGTGACTTTAACAAAGCGATTTAAAATTTAATTTCGCAGTGGTGCAGTGAGTGCACGGAAGCAAATAATGTTGTGAACGTGAAAGCGACACTACTACATAAAACAAATGATGTGTAATTGGCTATTTGACTATTTTTTGAAAATGGTTTTAAATAGTTTATTGATTCACTTTATTTACCGAGTACTAATTATTTTTTGACAAAAGTGCTTATTTTACGTAAAATTCAACGTTAAAATTTAGAGGATTTGAAAGCCCGCCAAAACGCTCCTGTGCTGCATGGCGCGGGCTAACGACAGTCGTGACGTCACGTGCTAGTAGGCGCTTACTCTACGTATGTAACGTTTGGTTTGTTTCTCTGAATTTGTGTATAAATTGTTGGAAATATGGTTTATAAATAGTGTGTAGTACATCAATCTACTGCCACAACAATAAAAACTCTCTAAATAAACATGAGAGTTCCCGCATTAGCTGATATAGGAAAAAAAGTCGCAACAACTTGTTCATAGAAACCGAGACGACATTGCGACTAAGTCGCATATCATTTACTGTAAATATAATTTGCACCATAATTTCTTTGAGACAATGTAGTACGCTGTTTAAGGCGAGTATCAGTAAAGTTAGGGTTCTTAGGTTCGATCCTCGCATTTAGAATATGTTTTGTTATTTGTTAGCGTTTTCTTTAGATACTAGTTGTTGTTGGTAGCGCCGCACATTCTTTTTCTAAAATCCACCAAAACATTAATTTTTTTCCGAATGTTTCACAAATTTTTTGATAGCAAGAGTATTATAAACGTTTGAGACATAGCCAAAAAAGACTTCAAAACTGAAATCGGACGTTACTTGCACACTGATATAAAGTTTTTAAAAAAACTGAAAATTACTTGCGCATTAAAAGTAAATACCGTTTAAATAGTTGTATTTATGTCAGAGAGGCAACATACAGTTGTATCGTCACGTGAAAATTCCACCAAAAAGTATTCAAAGCGTTCCGGAATTGTTGCGAGATTAGCGTGCAATGTTATTGTTAAAATAAATTCACCGCCGAGTACTTGGGTTTTGTTGCAATGATGATGTACCTCTGGTATGTCTCAAAATTAAAAGCAGGAGGTTATCTTTTCATAAATGTATGACAGGAATTTATGTTTCAAACGGTTGCATGACGTTTTATACTTCTTCTAATAAAAACATGATTCTGTAAAGCAACAAACGGCAAACAGAAAAAATGTACACACGAAAAAAATACTATCCTAATCAAGGTTCGAATAAAGGATCTTCAAATTCCTAAAGCATTCTTTAACCCTGTAGCTACCTGGACACCATGGCATCGTTATTTTTCTTCTCGTTAATAGTGAACACTTAAACATCACAGTTTCTACGTGCGTTGAAGTGAACGCGGTCGGTAAATAGATAAACAATAAATTCAGTTTCGTTGAAAAAAAAAATATTTGTCTATAATTATTTATCCGCAGTTAAGAAATATTGTCCATAACATCCAGTTATTTAACTGTTGTGCTTACCTTATACTGCACTTGCATTTTTCTCGTAAATATCTGCTATAACAACTAACTTAATTTAAAATTTCAGTCATTCTTATGAAGGATTTCTGTTAATCTCAGACTTCCAGTTTAAATATAAATGATTCTCGAATTGAAGTTATTACATTCTCAAGCTCCGTAGAATAAAAGTCACAGTGGTTGTTTCTATTGCTAGTCCGACAAATAATTTACGGTATTTATCCGCTGTAGGGTTCTACAAATTGTTCTTCATTTTATATTATTAACAGGAGATAATCAGCAACAAATAGTTGAAAACTTGGATAGCGAGAAACACTCCATACGCAGCCGTAGCGCCTACCGGCAGGTGACGTCACTAAAGCGATCTCCAATCCCAGAGCGTTTTCGGTCAGGTGACAAGGGGCAAGAAAATTTTTATTTTTATTTCGCTTTTTTTATTAAAAACAATCCATCTTTCTTTTCAAATTTAATAAAAATAGCTTCCTTAAGCATTAATCTACGCGAATGACTACAATTTGTAATATATTTTGAATGCTGTCAAATAGCCTATTGAGCATGATCTGATGTATAGTAAATTTAAATCATTGATCATATTTTGTCATTTTTATTTCATGTTTACCCTTTTTTTAAAGTCATATTTGAATACCTATTTCTGTATTTATCTGGTCATAAACATCCGAATCCTAGTTATTAGTTTATTTAAAGTGGACATCAGACCAAATATGTTACCGAATCGAGTATTCTGGCAATTCATTTCTTCGGAGTTGCTCGACTGTTAGTAATATGGAAAGTGTATTAAGTTCTCTGGCCATTATATACACTATGACCAATGGTTACATTATGAGTGTTTGCCCAGCCTCAATTTTTTAAAAAAAGTCAAGTTTGTATTAAGCAAGTTCGAGTCTACGACCATTGAAACAATTATACAATAGCGCGATCGTCCCTGTCCATGTTTGATACCTACGTCTATTGATACTTCTGAGTTCTTCAAGCCCAAGAGATTTTATTCACACAGATCAAGTTCATATTTGGTCAGATCAGGTCAACCTGTTACAATCTTTGAGTCTAAAAACTGGAGCTATTCTAAACCCATGAAGATACGCAAAAAGCGGTCACTGGCTTAATTTAGTTAGTAATAATAATACTCTACACTACACTTCAGACAGTATGCTCGACGAATTGTTGTGAACATCATCTTGCGATGTCCATTCTTCTTTGTTGACATTTCTCTTATAACATACTCTGAATTCTTAAGACATGGTATCTGGTAGAATACTAATGGTAGTCTTCATTATGAGACCACATAATGAGCGCATGCAGTAGTAACTTTATTCTTCCACAATAGTTTATCTTGGAGGATAATATAAGACGGAGGTGGCATCAGGCGACTAGCTGTACGCTCATTGATCCATGACTTCACTAATAGAGAAAGACGAAGATTCAATCACATACCGAGTATTGTGTCTGATGGTAGTAGACCTTGTCCAGTAGTTGAGCGGTAGCGCGTGGGTATGACATCCGGGAGGATGTGGGTTCAAATACCTGTTTGCCAATCTAGATTTCTGTTTTCCTTCATTTACCAAAATTATTCCAGGCAAATGCCTAGATGGTTCCTTGAAAAGAGCATGGTGGAATTATTTCCCGTTCTTTATCACCAGTTCTTTCCCGCCTCTAATTATATCTATGCCATAAGCAATAAAATAGCGAGATACACTCCGATTTGAGTATCTTCATCTCCATCAGGGGTGTCCAACACAAATGATCTTGCAGGCCACTTTGGAAATGTATCATGACTCCGCGGCCGCATATAAAATCATATATCCCCATATTAGATTTAGACCCACTATAGACATTTTTTTTGGAGTGAAAAATTTAAACATAATGAGTTCTTGTTATTGTGATTCCTATTATTCTTACATGTGAACATACTCGTAGATAATAAAATAACAATGATACTCATAATTTCGACAGATAATTTTCGTATGTATGGATGCACAAATAATGTATTTTCTTAATACATTGGTTTTCACTACTTTGGCCATTATAAAATAAATATATTTTGTAAAAGTGTGATGAATCTCGCGGACCGGAAAAATGTTCAAGGCGGACCGCGTGTTGGCCACCCGTGATCTCCATCATACACTTACTATAACCGTTGCCCTCACTGATCTACTTTAAATGTTCTACTCTCTCTGTTCCCACATTTCTCATTCTTTGTATTCTTCTCTCTGTTAAGAATTTAACAAGTCTTATACGTGTCCAAATGTTGTCCTCGTGTTATCCAAATTTCCTTCTTTTCCTTGGTTTTGAAATTTCTCAGAACGAAATTTTTCTTATTTCTATTGCATTTCATTATTTAATTTCTGTTAACATTTTTTTTAAATTTTTTTTTCACTAAACGGCTAATTGAAAAAAAAGGATAGGACTAATATTAATGTTTTTATTGATTATGAGTTAGAGGCGGGAAAAATATTATGTTAACAAAGCCGCATTTACTGAGAGGAAGAACGAAGTAATTGCACTAGCAACAAGCTTTAAAAAATAAGAAAAGATTTTAATGAGTTTTACGGCAAACGTTTTGTGAACTGTTACTTTATTCCAATTACTTTGTAGGCGTTACGTCACTCGTGAAGCAAAGCCGTGTCATTATTACTGTTGTTAAGTTGACTCATTTTGAGTTTTCTTTGATTTTATGAAGATAGATCCGAATGAATAAGTACTTTCACTGCCCATATCGGGACTGTCCTGCCTCAAGACAACAAAGAACTTTCTTTCCAACGATGCTTGTGAAAGCCAAAATGTGTATTGTAATGTTTAAAAATAATATATACGAAGTTTTAAAACAAAAAAATGTCTCTATGTCTATTTGTAGGAAAAAGGAAACACATTTTGGACTCTACTTTTACCTCCTTCCTTTATGTGTGGATATTTTTGAGTGGAATTCACACAAAACTGGGGCATAACATATAGTATCAAACAATAACTGATTTGATAGTTTAAATTAGTTTTGGAAGAAACAATTTTTCTGTGTTTTATCAAACATTGACTTTGGTCAACTGTTACACTTTTCCTATTATCCATTAAATTTTCTTCGTATGTTTAACAGTTAAGCCCAAATTACTCATTCATTTTCTCTAATATTTAATCCACACGCATTACTTATTCTCTGACGTCACTAAGTACTTAGGTGAATGTAAAATGTTGGTGCACATAAAGGATACCAAAACTATTTGAAGCTCTCTGGTTTCTGTTACAACTGAGAATTTACTAATTTGCGCTCTTTAAGCTTAGGCAATTATCGACCTTCTTCCATTATTTTGTTCTATGTCCAAAGTGGTAGCTGTGCTTATGTCTAAGCCAGTCAGAAGATGAGAACTGTGACGGTGAAGACTGGGAACTCAGTTCAAAGAATGTAATGAGACTCCCTAAATAATTAAAAACATATTTGGCGCTAATAACATCATCGTTGACACGCCCTAAAGTTCTAATAACAAAAATAAAAGCAATATCATCAAACGCTTGCCTTATTGCATTGTTTTTAATATAGTTTGCTAGATATTTATTCGCCCATCTTTCGACGATTATAAACCAGTCGAAAGTCCGAAACCGTATGATGTGGGTTATGGTGAAATAGACCTTATTTCTTTTATTCCTTTCAATCTTCTTGTTAATCCATCTTGATGTGCGTCCAAAAGACAACTTAAGTGTTACAACAGTTCAGCCTCTAGTATCACACACACTAGCATCTTCGAGCCATCAATGAATTTCTTCAATATGTATAACCAATAACGCTAACTTTGTTCACTTTTCATACAGTTCGATATGAAAACTTATACAATTTCGGTTCGTGAATGTGGAATAATATAGTGAGTTAAAAATAAAAAGTCACATCACGTCACGCTCAGATAACACCATACTCTGTCCAGTCTCCTATATTCATTCCATTTGAAGGCCTCTAAGGTAGTTACTGATATCTGCACGCACTGAAAAGCGTGCATCGTTGTTTAGGGACTAAGGCACGACCCAGAGCAGATGGCCTGCTTGTCGCCGCGCCGTGTCACCGATACAGGTCAAGGCCGTTGCTCTTTGTCCGCCCTCCAGGGCTGCTACCTGCAAGCAGCCTCCATCTGGAAGTCGTCTGCACCCATACAGTCACGTTCTATACAACCGGCTAGCCTAGTTCACACTTAACATCCTCAGCCGGTTCAGATAAATGACAGAAATTAAGCCCCTGATAAGTTTTTTTCCCCGTATCTTTATTAGTTTCTATAGTAACTATTTTTCTATGTATGCATCGTCTTTTTACTAAACAAAATGAGATTTATTGTGAGTGAGCGGTAACGCTCTGACCTCACATTCGGGAGGACGCAGGTTCGATTCCTCCGCTGGAATCAATGACCTGCCAATCAACCATCAAGATTTGGTTTTTCAATGTGTTTCCCCAAATCACTGCAGGCAATTACGGGATGGTTCCTTCCAAAAGGCATGGCAGAACTCCTTCCCGTTCCTCTTCCCAAGGCCTTTCCCGCCTCTAATGACATCGACGTCTACGAGGCGTAAAGCCACAATAAAATAAATTAAAAGACTTTTATTGCATTTTATTTAGTTGCAAAATGAAGAACCCAGAGCAAAAAAATAAATAAATAAATAGTTGCTACTAATAGTGTAATCACTATAAGCGGGACTCGCCTGTACGACTATTATGTGTTGGAGTATGCTCGTCATGTAATAAATGAAAAAAATAGGTCTCGTTCAAAGTAAATGATGCAATCCTACTGAAAGGCTATAAAAGATAAAGGAAACCATTGCTGCTGACATTAAACCTAATGTTAAAGGTATATGATCGATAACGCCAAATGATATGAGAAATACAAATTAGTATTGTATGGTATGTTGGGTGAAAATTGTATTGGGATCTTAATTCTACTATAACACATCCTCTATCACATGATAGAACATTGTTTTAAAATAGCTAAATTATTATACATCTCAAAGATTCGAACCGGCCTGTTGCTCTGTAAATTCTATATTCGTTGAGAGTAGCTGTTGTTGATAAGCCACCGAAATAAATTTAAATCATGGTTAAGAAGCAAAAAGTGACAGCAGTGTGTCTTCGACGCTGTATTGTCTAGTACGAAGTAGAACATACATCATCCGGGTGGGATGGGATGTCAAATACTTGTTAACAACTGAAGTTCACCAAGGGTTTTTCGGTAGCAAGCAGGTCATTGATTCCAGCAGAGCAGTCTGGTAGTTCAGTAGTTAAGCCGCTCGCTTTGAGAATTCAGGGCCCCCGCTGGAGCCAGGAACTTTAATTTGATCGTATGAGTATGCCACATAGATTCCATTTTACACTGTATGTCCAGTGACAACAGAGACCAAATACATATCAAATCGAAACTCCAATGCAAGTCGTCCGATGTTTTTTTTTTTTATGTCTTAGTCTCGTTGAGGTCATTAGAGGCGGGAAAGCAGTGGGAGCAGCGAAAGGGAAGGAATTCGGCCATGGACTTTTGAAAGAAGCATCCCTGAATTCGCCTAGAGTGATTTGAGGAAACCATGGAAAACCCAAATCTGGATCCTCCCGGATGCGAGGTCAGAGCGTTAACCATTCATCAACCACGCTCGGTATGTTTTTCTAATCCCCCAGTACTTTTGATACTGTTGCTACGTTCAGAGCTGCTGCGTTCAGATTTACTTATTCTGAGTGCCGGTGTTTTGTTACCTGCTGTCTGCTTGGCTTAGCCAGTTGACGCTGTACCTTAACGGTGTTGAGAAACCGAAAATTGTAAGCAAGGAACTACAGAACTACCGGTATTGTCAAACTGATCACGCTAAGAGTGGATTTCCTGTTGCCGTTTTTTTTTTTTTTTTAATATGAAATAAGTACTACAGAAATAGAATTGTAAACTTACGCGATTTACAAACAAGTAGCAACTCGAAGAGCTTTCTCCCTGCCTTTGGACGCCGTCTGGGTCCCTAGATCCGCAGACATTCACGATTACTCTCACCTTAGGGGGCGTCCATAAATTACGTGAGTTGAAATGGGGGGGGTCCGGCGAAATCTCACCAAATCTTACAAGGGGGGGGGGTTTCTACAAAAAAAAGAGGTCTATATATTACGCGAAAGTTGATTTTAGAGGAGTATTTCGTAGAAAAGTGGGGGTGTTACCGGCTTATAGAAGGGTGGGACCTAAAAAATAAATAAAAGGAGGGTCTCAAAAAGTTGCGAGAGTGATTTCCGGGGGGGGGGGTCACGGACCAGATCTCACCAGAGGGGGGGGGGGGGGGGTCCGGAAATCCGGAAAAACACCTGACGTAATTTACGGATGCCCCCTGAGATAACACGACGTCATATTTGGGCTTAGTTGTACCTCGTACTTGCTGACTTAAGTGGTGCCCAAACATTATAACTTAACATCGGAGCTAATGTGACATGACAGTTGGTGAGCTTGTTGTCTGTATGCTGACTCAAACACCTCGTCCAACAGTGTCAAGGTGAGAGCGACCGACAGTTGAGCAATCGGGCTTCTCTTCAACGACACCAATTTGCTCCTGACAACAAAACAAGAGAAAGCATACACACGTGATTACAACTAGCCGGCAACTTCTGTAAAAGGTAATAGCATATCACTTCGTCAATATATACCATCTTAGATCTCAGTCTAACCTCAATTTATACAACACAAACTGTAAAACTGTCCCTGTGTCTAACTTTAGAAGTTTGTTTTATCCAAGTATTTGTACTGGATGAACATTATCACCAAATATAATAATGGGTGGCAAACTCAACGATGAATAACTCTTAAAATAAGGTTAGTAGCAAAAGCTTTTAAAGAAAGTTCTTTGTCTAAAGTCCTTAACGACATAAAAAATGAAATGAGATTTATGAACCACTCATTGGGCCGTTGTCAACGATCTTGAGACAAATTGTGAGTAATACCACTAAAATATTTTCACATCAACCATGTCACATGACACTGAAATTCAAGATAGCAGTATCTTGTAAGTTAGCCCGGTATCACGAAACAGTCATTCTACCAGACGAATAAGTCGATCAATACAATCGTAGAGCTAAGAGTAACCACACAGCCTTTGAAGAGTAAAAGGTGTTTTATCTGAAGAAGATTTAGGAAGGACCAAGGCGAATAAGGAAAGGGGAAAATCAAAAGCCATTAAGAGACAATGAATCAATTTTTTTAATCTATCACCGTGACTCAGCAATAAAATTAATTTTGTATGTGTGTGTGTGTGTGTGTGTACGAATGTATTGTAGCTCCTCGTTAGACCGACCGTGGTGGGTGAGGGTTTAACACTCTGGCCTCGCATTCGGGAGGCGCTGGTTTGGATCCCCGTCCGGGCATCCAGATTTGGGTTTTCCAAGGTTTCCCCAAATCACTTCAGGCGAATGCCGGTATGCTTCTTCAAAAGGCCATGGCCGAATTCCTTCCCATTTCTTGTGCCCGTGTCCCATCCCGCCTCTAATGACCTCAATGCTGACGTGGCGTAAAGCCACCAACTAAAAAAAAGTAGTTAGAGTTAAATACCCAAAAATTCAGAGGCCGGAATAAGTTTCAGACTTTAGATTTGTTCATGTTACACGCTACTATGATCCAAAATATTCCACTTAAAGGTTGGTGATATTTTATTGTAGTGTGTGCTATACAAATGGGTAGAAATTTTTCATCGCTGCTCTTGCTATTGGGTTATCCTTGTCTCACGTGCCTGACAAACTGATATAGGCTACTCTGCGTCCGTCAAGAGCTCGTTCAGGAGAGGACTATGATTTTTTTTTTAAATTTATACTTGAGAAAATAAAGACATGAGTGGCTGTCAAAGCTGATAATTTTAAATAATTTTTGTTACCATTTATATTTTAAAACGCCATTACATGCATATTTCATATATCTCTCCATTATCAAAAATATTGTGTATTTTAACAGTAAGTACAATAAGTTGTTATGTCTAATTAACTTTTAGTATGCGGGGAAAACAAGCAAAAGTTTTGCTATAAATATCTTTACGAGATTAACGCTGCTTCTCAAGTGCTCCTTTTTCTTCCCGCCTTTTCATTGGCTCTAGCAGACACAGCAGGACGCTAGTCTCCTGAAGACGACTCTACGCTTGGTCGAAACGTCAGGAAGAAGGATCCGAGCGTGGTGGTGTAACGGATAGCGTTCTGGCCTCGCATTCGGGAGGATGGCGGTTCGAATCCCCGTCCGGGCATCCAGATTTGGGTTTTCCATGGTTTCCCAAATCACTCCAGGCAAATGCCGCGATGCTTCCTTAAAAAGGCCATGGCCGAATTCCTTCCCATCCCTTCCCGTCTCTAAAGACCTCTCTGTTGAGAGACGTAAAGCAGTTAAAAAAAAAGGAAGAAGGAGGAGCATTTGTGACGCAGCGTTAATCTCTTGAAGATATTTATAAAATATGATTGTATGATTGCTGCGAAAACAACAAAATCTTTTATAAGCAAAATTTTTGGTTTTACGGTTACTTTGACTCATCTTAGTACTACGCTATTAACTCAAAGTTTAGTGCTGTCTTATTAATGTGAAAGGTACCGTCGACAGTAAACTTCATTGCAGTTTAACTATTGCTCTATCGGCAGAAGCATGGCCATGGAGTGGATTCCGCTATAAAAACTAAAAATATGGAGGCATGCAGCTTTGGAACTCAGAATCACACTGCAGAATCAATCAACAATATACTGTCGAGGTAGACTGAGTGAATATGCGGAAGAGTAATGACAGTCTGTGCTACGAATATTGCTACGTAATAAAACCTAAAATGTTTAACAATAAATGCACCAATAAATTAATGGTTTTATTTTACTTTATAAGAAAAAAATAATTCTTTTAATGTCACCATATCATATATAATCTATTTCTATTTTACTAAAATTACGAGTACTTTTTACAACCGCCACATTAGATTGTTTTTTATGTGGAGGAATTAATAGAAAATAAAACGAAAACAACTCCTTTCCGGGTCTGCAACCTGCCGAAGCATGGTCTCTCGTGCCCTGTTCAGACCACACGGCAGCAGAGGAAGTTGTTCTTCGGCCTCACATGCCCAACGAGCTGGTAAAGGTTACTCTGTGTCAGTCAAACACACGCTTCAGTTACCTACCGAACATATGTTCCAGTCGTGCTGAGATGAGAGACAATTGTGGAGAAAGCAGAAATATTTGATTCGTCTTTTTTTTCAGAAAAACTAGCCATGATGCCGGTCTGTATTACTGGAAACTTTCATCGGAAGGAGGTATACAAAGAACATAACAGTAACAGCGTAGAATTAACTTGAATCCATAAGATGACAATTATTCATAGTCCTTTAACCTTAAGACTACAGATTCTACGATAGGAACAATGTCTTTTCTGGGTCACATGAAGATAAATATGACATACGTCACTCAGTGCCGTTGAGGATTGAGGAATTAGCATATAGTGAATGCACGTATCATTGATACCATGTGGAATTGTTTTATGTTTCTTCTTATTGGTGACACTGTTCTTAAACAGAGTTTACTGTAGAATGCAACTACAGAGTTTTTGGTTACGTCGCTTTAATCCGGGATCAATTTAGCAGCTTTGAGATAAAAAATAAAGGAACATTTTAGTGATGAAAATTTTCAAGATGCAATCCTTATTACTGATAGTGTATGAAAAAATAAAAAAGTTTCAACTAAATGCATATAACTTTTAGACGTATTTTCTCTCACTTTTCTTATTCTCAGTAAAGTTTGCTTGCCTGCAACAAAAGTGGACAAGTGTGTCATCAGGTAATTCTCTTTGCTGACTGAACGCTATTAGAACATCATTAATAAAATTAAGATTTACAATGTAAAAATTCTAAAATTTCTGTTCCATGCTATCATTAAATTGTGTGCAATATTCTACACACAGTTCTGTTGAAGTAGAATATACGTCCAACACCGTCTCATATCATGACAACGAACAGAATAGTCAATTCCAAAATCGTGCAGACATCGACAGTATTTGTACGCGAGTAGAGATTAAGTAAAATAGACTGGCGATGTTCCCTCACTGAGGGAACATAACCACCGTCCACCGTACGAAATATTTTAAATTACAGAGAGCAATTGTAAATATAAGAAATACGTAAGGATGAAGTCTTCCTCGGCGTTGAGAATGTATGAAATACTCTCGGGTGAGCAACGCATTCTTGACTCGGCTAGTCACCCGAGAGCATTTCATACATAAAAAATACTATTTTTCGTTTGTAATCCCATCTATGGTAAATAACAGATCAAAGTAGTTATTTGAACATGTCTTTTTGGAACTGAATCAGAGGCACGAAACGAAAATAAAGGCTGTCAGTAATGGACACGGATGGATCATGTTAAGCGCATAGCTTGAAATTGTGCTACTCGCATTCGAGGTCTCAGAACAGGTGTTAATCACTGATCTTCCAAAGACCCAGTTTCAGAAATAATGTTGTATTTATTTTACTGGACGCTTTAATAAAACAGGCGAAATGGGCCAAACTATTAAGCGGATGGTACGCCCATTTGTAAGTATCGCATAAGCCAGTCGGGGTTGCGGTGGCTCGTGGATGCCGACAGGCTCTGGAATCCGGTGGGTGCCACCCGCTGGCTGTCTGGCTGCTGCTGTCGCCGTATTTAAACAAAGCAGACGCGTTTTTTGTGGTTGCTGGTGTGGAGGGTCAGGTCGTCAACCCTCCGGAATGCCAGACATTCGACGCGGGTGGCGGAACAGAGATCGAACGAGGACCAACCAGCTTCACGGCAGCGCGCCACTCAGTCCAAACCAAATGTTCGCGCCGAGTCTGACGGGTGAACAGTAACTGTCGGAGCTGACTTGCGGAACATGGGTTCAAATCCCCATCCGCCAATCCATATTCCGGTTTTAATTTCAGGCTGAATTCATTCCCATTCCTTGTCCTCATTTCCTCCCGACGCTGACGAGACACAAAGCTCGAAGCAAACCAGAAAATCTGTTCATCTTCGATAACGTGTAGACTTTCCAATCGCGTGGTTCTAATTTTGAGTATATCTACAGTCCATCTTTTTTTCCATCCATCGTCAAGGTAGTGGATCGGAGCTTTTTCCATCGAAAGGCCTGTGCTATGTGAATGTATTGCGAATAATATTTACATTGGATTTTCAGCCTTATAAACATCGTGAATCTGTTAGTTACTCAGAAATTTTTCAAAAGGGGACAAGAAAGACGTAAGCTAACCTGCAAGCAAAGAAAGTGTAATAATACACATTCATTAAGGCTAGACTTTCATATTCGAAAGAATTCAAAATAAGTTAATTCGCAGAAAAAAAAATCTAATACACGTGTGCAGATGCAGAAAAATACAAAAAATATCGCATTTTTTTGTCTTTCACAATTTAAAATACCCCAGATTTCGTTTTTGATTGAGATATGATTACATACCCACTGAAATCTTAACTTTTTTATTTTTGTATTCCATCGGCATTTGCTGCTTTAACATATTGCATTTCTTTCGGGTGACGTAAGTTACCTAACTTATGAATTTTCTTTTCTTACTACCTTGTACAGTGATTTACATAAAAGTATCTGCAACAGCTTGTGTTCAAAGATCCTGTTTTTATATCTTTACGCCTGGTCAGATCTGGTATCACTTAATGAAGCGGTGTTATTTTTTTGTGAATCGTCTAAACTAGCAGTAGAGTTTCTCCGCTATCCTGATTATTAAATTTGTGATTAATAAAAGATGAGCAACTGAACATTAATCCATAATTTATCTAAAATTCATTCTCAGCCTGAATGAAGTACAGTGATGGGAACTCCTTATCTAGCAATTTTATAGAAATAGTTTTGAAGTAGGAACTCGATTTGCTATGGACCTAACTATTCAAAAATCTATACTATTTGATAAATTAGTATTGTTTACAATATTTCAGTCTCAAAGAAATACAATTACGTCTGTTCTTCATGTTTATTAACATCCGTAAGGAGCTAGCTCATAAGCGATGTCAATGATAGAACAAAATATCTTGAATCTATCTAGCATTAATATTTTCTCGAGGACTTAACTGTTTGGTAACAGAGTTTCATCAAGCTATGTTAGGGTTCAACTAATCCAGTAATTCTACCAGGTAATGGGGACGAAAACTAAGCGCGCAATACAAATCACGAATTCTTCGTGTGCTGCACATACACAGAGCATGCTTCGCAAGACGTGAATATCATGTTAACGACCTCAAACATTCCGACAACGCCGGTATGCCGACCGAAATTGTTCAGTCTCCCATTCAAACCCCTTGACACTTATCAACCCCTTAACACTTGAAACAATATCCAAGATAGTCGCCTAACAGAAAAAAACATTATAATTTCTACATAAAGTAAAAAAAACAAACTAATTTAACTTCTGGGCATTCAATCGCAGGTCTTCTTCATAGACAAACGGGATTAGATTGCAGGAGACACTAGCTCTTCAAAATGGTGAGTCTATCACAAATAATATCATCAATTTATTTATCTCAGTTTATCAGAAATCATTTACTAAAAGATTCAGTACAGAGGAAAGCACATCAATCTTTAACAGCTATGCACTGGATTTTCCTGCTGCAAAGCATAGTAATCTATTTAATGACATGAAAATTCAGAGGAAAGCAAACTCCAAATTTATTTGAGCATCAAAGATTCTTTTTAAACCCGTAAAACTAATTTTGACGTAATCTTTTTGTTTCAAGATGTTAACTTGTACACGATACAAGAACCTTCAATGACTCGGCTTATTATTTTCTTTACAATAATTAATCTCAACCGAGACAAAAACAGAAATCTGATATCTCCTAATGTTCTTCTCCTAACTGTACGATAGACGAAATATATAGACTGGAGTAACAGAGATACTGCTTAGAATTAGACTGGAGGGCAACGACTCTAATCGCAACATGAAGTACAGCCGCGTCCACGTATCCGACGAGGCGGCCTCATTGTGTGAAGACCATTCAGGAGGCTCATCTGCATTCCTGCCCTGCGAGGCGACCGCATCAAGTCTCTCGTGACTCAGCTCTTTGATCGTCGCCAAGCGTTTGGTGTGATGACGTATGCTCCCGGCAGCAGCCAAAATGATACCAAAGCATACGCTGGAAACACGCACACTCCCTCGACGGCATTATAAAGCGTCATCATGTTGGGATTTATTGAATGATCACAGGAACTTCACCATTTGAAGCCTGGAAAATGTATTCTAAGATGCTACAATAAGACAGTTACAAAAAAACAAATATCAATACCTAAAGTAGCGTTTGAGACGTGTAAGAATCAGCCAGTGGGTACATGAATACACAAAATTAGGTCCGTGATTTTACTTTCGACACTTATTACACTGAAGACAACTAAGAGTGCAGATTTTTTATGAAGAGATTTCGTGAGTATTCTTCGATCTCTGAAATCATCTCAACTACTTTTCTAGTGTTCTCTGTAAGCGCATGACTGAAAATACGTTTAACATTTTATTAATCACAGAACTAAATATCCAGGCATGCTCTGAAGTTCTATAAACGATTAAATAAATGAAATGCAATGTAAACAGCCTATTTACAAAACATGTAAACAAACGGTTATATAGTTCAAAAATAATATTAACGTACTGCTGAGAATATAATCCGAAAAGCAGTAGGACACAATAAACATTGGTCTAACTTCAAAACACGCTTAAAACGTTTTGGTTTAAGTTCGACAGCTATATTGTTCTTTTCTTTTTATTTCAAAACTAAAATAACTTATCTCTTAGAGCACAAACTCATTTGGAGATGTAAATTATTTCCGCTATTTATTAAATTACTGAAAAAACTGTAAGGTTTTTAGAAACCTTTTATCGGCATTTGCACATATTTATGGAAACTAAGAAAACTATTCTTCCTCAAAACTTCCTTACCAGAGTGTGGACTAAATAAACATACAAGTCCCTTACAAAATTTTGCGAAGTAAATTAACAAGCAGTGAAAATCAGGTAGATAAATGCCCATAAAGTGTTAACCCGAACTCAATTGTGATGATTTTTTTCCCTCGTGACAGCTTTAGTGCAAACTAAGTTGGTATAACTTTTATTGCTAGCAGCAAATATTCGAGTGTGCTAGAACCCGAAAGTATACTTGTGCTTTAACCCTAATTTAATGTGCTTCATAACTGCTGACAACTTACACTATTACATCGAATTCTGCAATAACATTGTTCGAATAAACATATTAGCTGCACATTTAATACCATGTGTATTTTGAAATTTTTATTCACTGTTTAGTGAGGGCACATCAATATCAATTTACAATAATTCGTTGGTGTACTAACTATAATTTTGCAACATTTCTTTTCCCGACAGAAAGACAGCGTCTTCATTTTCAGTGTTCCTAATATATCTAAGTTCCAATTCCAGCTTTTACTTAATTTATATTTTGTCTTGCGTTCTTGTTCTATTACTCGGCAGACTCCGCAGTATGCTAATAAGAAAAAAAAATAGGAATATGAGAGATTTCTAGCCTTCACGTACCTGAATTCCATTCCTTGATTATGAGTTCTATCCTGACAGATAACCATGACCAAAAACAGTTTGAGATTGCCTGCTTTATTTTTGTACTCACAAGGGGAATCACAGGATGCTCCATAAATTAAGTGATAGATATATTCCAGTGATTTTGGGGTAGAGATCATACTCAGTGTCTGTATTAATGAGTGTTAATGGCAGGTCTGAATACGTATCATTCTGCCTGTAATGGTAGACGAAATCAATCAAAAAAAAAAAAAAACATTCAGCATACAAAATATTTAGTTAACGTGTACCTACCAGCCTAGAAGGTTTCATTTTACATTCTCTGCAATGAAATTTAACGAAAAATTTCAGTTAGAAACAGCCCTGTGCGCTACATAAAAAAAACCTCAGTATCTCAATAAAAAGATCGATGGTGATGGATGAGCGGTAACGCTCTGTCCCCGAAATTCGGGAGAACATGGGGTTGAATCCCCGTCCGGCCATTCAGGATTTCGGTTTTCCATGATTTCCCCGAAATAATTCTAGGTGAATGCCGCGGTCGTTGCTACAAAAGGGCATGGTGGATTTCCTTCCCGTTCCTTGCCCACAGTCCTTTCCCGCCTCTAATGACCTCGACACCGACGAAGCGTAAAGCCATAAACAACAAAATAAAAAAATTCCGTAACAGGACTTCAAACAGAATACATCCTCATATTCGAGTTACGTCGAAACTGTTACTGATCAGTTAAGTATTACTACAGGGATAGATGATGACTGTTTTCATACTAACTGTGACAGGAATGTAAAGACGAAGTAAACTATAATAGATAAACGAATTGTAGGAGTGTATTCGATCTTGCATTCAGTTGAAACCGTGGAATCGTTTCGTTTCTGAAACTATTATGAATGACATCGAATAAAGAAAATTACACTCTAATCCAAATGTTTACGATAGTTGTGTAACAGGAAATGGTAATAAAGAGAGCTTCAAAGTTAACAGATAACGCCACTCCGCTACGTCATGGATGCTAGGTGTTACGAAATGTTGCGTAACGTTTGTAAGTACGGATGTAACCAGGCAGTGATTGTCTTTCTCCAAACTGCCACTATGTATTATATTTCACTTCACAAAACAGAATTACGGAAACTCTTTTTACATCCCGAGTATATCAGTAATTATTTATTTATTTTAAGTGCTTTATTCATGCCACCATATGGAATTTCCCCGTGCCAGAGCAAGTCAACTGATCAGTACCTTGTTTCCATTAAAGTTTAAGTAGATATTTCGTGGGTAAAAGGTGACATTCGATATGTAAAAACTAAAAGCGAAGAATCAAAACGAACCAAAGAGGCTTTTCACTTCAGTAAGCCGTTTAACTGGAAAAAAAAAGTTTTCTGGTATTGAATTCTCTTTCCTCTTATGTGAGTCAGTCTGTAAACACATAAAAATTATTAACCAGCAGCAAATTATTGAACAGTAGAAAAAAATATGGTGTCATGCAACCAAATCTCTTAAATCACCATTAACAGAATAATTAGTGACACAGTTTATGTGACGAAACAGCTATGATTTTTGTTACTATTTTTGTATATGATATGTTAATAAACGAGGAAAAATAATGACCGTGCGTAAGCCATAAAGCTTAGATCTCTTGTTAAGGAGGACGTGGGTCTGAATCCGTCCGGCCATCAAGATTTCGGTTTTTCACGGTTCCCCGAAATCACTCCAGGCGAATGCCGGGGTGGTTCCTTCAAAAGGCCATTCCCGACTTCCCTTCCAGTTCCTTGTTCCCGCCTCTAGTGGTGAGGATATGACAGATTTTCGAAACAGTATCATTTTCGTATTCTCGAAAAGTATTACATCACTTGTTTTAAAATTGCTAATTGGAATAATATAGATACGAATAGGAAAGAAAGTAGAAAATATAGAAATCTAACTTCAGATTTCGTTTCGAAAACAATAAGAAACTAAAATTTTGAGTCTTTTTGGATGGTGGAATTTTTCGAAACATCGAACACAGGGTCGTTACAGACGGCAGAGAATTGTTTACAAGACATTGGAGACAAGGACAGTGGTCTTTATTTAAGAAACCATCCCACTGGCAGTCCGCTCCCCTATTTTCGGGAAAGATGGTCTAGGTCAGGGGTGGCCAATCCAAACGATCTTGTGGGCCACTTTGGAAATGCATTATAACTTCGCGGGCAGCATATGAAATTATATATCCCCATAATAGAGTTAGACCAACTATAGACATTTTTTGGAGTGGGAAAATTGTAATATAATGAGTTACTATTATTGTGTTTACTATTATACCTACATGTAAACATAGATAATATAATAATGATGATACTAAACGCACATTGTAAGAAATATATACACTAAAAATGTTATATAAAAAATATTTTGTAAAAGTGTGATGAATCTCGAGGGCCGGAAAAATGTAAAGGCGGGCCGCGGGTTGGCCAATCCTGGTGTAGGTGGTCACAGCGTATTTGAATCCTCATCGTCGCGAATTCCCGGTCAGAGCGTTACCTTTCATTTATAAGAGACTAGACAAGCAATTGTGGCACAATGATCAATAATGGAAAGGTTCAAGATGAACAAGGATAAGGTTAAAACATCTGTACATTTACGAATACTATTACACTGAAGAGCCAAAGAAACTGGTGTAGGCATGCGTATGCAAATACGGAGATATGTAAACACTCAGAGTACGGCGCTGCCGTCGGCAACGCCTATATATGACAACAGGTGTCTGGCGCAGGCGTTAGATCGGTTACTGTTGCTACAATGGCAGGTTATCACGATTTGAGTGAGTTGAACGTGGTGTTATAGTCGGTGCACGAGAGATGGGACACAGCATCTCCGAGTAGCGATGAGGTGGGAATTTTCTCGAACGACCATTTCACGAGTGCACCGTGACTATCGGGAATACGGTAAAACATCAAATCTCCGATATCACTGAGGCTGGGAAAAGGTTCTGCAAGAACGGGACCAACGACGACTGAAGAGAATTGTTCAACGTGACAGAAGTGTAACCCTCTGCAAATTGCTGAGGATTCAATGCTGGGCCATCAACAAGTGTCAGCGTGCGACCATTCAACGAAACAACATTGATATGGGCTTTCGGAGCCGAAGGCTCACTCGTATACCCTTGCTGGCTGCACGACACAAAGATTTACGCCTCTCCTGGGCCCGTAACCCCGACATTGGACTGTTGATTATTGGAAATATGTTCCCTGGTCTGACGAGTGTCGTTTCGATTTGTATCGAGCGGATGGACGTGTACGGTTATGGAGACAATCTCATGAATTCATGGACCCTGCATGTCAGCAGGGTACTGTTTAAGATGATGGAGGTTCTGTAATGGTGTGGGGCGTGTGCAGTTGGAGTGACATGGGATGGGATCCCTGATACGATTCTGACAGGTGATACGTACGTACGCATCTGGCTGATCACCTGCATCCATTATTGTCCATTGTGCATTCCGACGGACTTGGGCAATTCCAGCAGGACAATGCGACACCCCACACGTCCATAATTGCTACAGAGTGGCTCCAGGAACACTATTCTGAGTTTAAACACCTCCGCTGGTCACCAAACTCCCCAGACACGAACATTATTAAGCATATTGGGACGCCTTGCAACGTGCCGTTCAGAAGAGACCTCCACCCTCTCGTACTCTTACGGATTTATGGACAGCTCTGCAGGATGCATGGTGTCAATTCCCTCCAGCATTACTTAAGACATTAGTCGAGTCCATGCCACGTCGTGTTGCGGCACTTCTGAGTGCTCGCGTGGGCCCTACACCATATTAGGCAGGTGTACCTGTTGCTTTGGCTCTTCAGTGTATAATAATAATAATTCCGTTTGGTTTTAATGACTTGTTGATGGGGTGTCTATTGGCTACGAACTCCGCCCTGTCGTAGTCTCCTCAACCTAACACGGCAATCGTAACGGGTACTTCACATTACACAGCTGCTGTGCGTGAGGTGAAGCTCGGGTTAAGGTTCTATGAATATTCCCGCCGAGACAGGGATTCGAAGCAGGGACCTGTCGATCCCCAGTCAGACACATTAACCACTGAACCGACAGACCGCTAAATAACTATTGGTAACAAGACGTTCAAAGATTTTTTAAAAAAATATTCTTGGTTTAAAATAACAAATTACATAGTTAATTTTAAACCGCTTAGAGGGTACGGTATCTAGAATGTCTTGGCCCGAAACTTGTATTCAGATTCTTTTAATTATATTGAATTTCTGGGAGCCGCGTAGTTCAGGCGATAGAGCGTGCGACCACGGCCGGATGACCAGCGTTCGATTCTCGACGAAGCCGAGGATAATTCCTCGAAGCTGAACGTCCGGAATGGCTGCCCAGGCCCACTCAGCCTGCTATCAAATGAGTACCGTATGGGAAACTCCGCGGGAAGGTAAAGAAAAAGGGCTGGACTGCATTGCTGACCACGGCACGTCCACTGTAATGCCTATGGTCAGGAAATTGGAATGCGGAGCTCTGCTCCGCTAATCCTACGGGTATACGGATTTAAAGACGTGAAAACCCTTTACATTTATTGAATTTGAAGTTTGTAGGATAAAATCCTTTAGCTATTATTTTTAATGATTGTCTCTAATATTTCCGATCGTAAAACTTATAGGCATCCATGGAAAAGAGAAGAATATACTTTATTAATTAATATAAAATGACGCCTATGCAACTGTATTATATTCTGAGCAACTGCGGAAAAATGGCCTACAACAACATTGCATTGAATATACTTTAATCGATAAGTTTAATTGCATGCATAAAAACACAACTGGAATTTTTACCGAGCGTGATAGGTGAGCGGTAACCTCTTGTCTCGCATTCGAGAGAACACAATTTCGAATTCTCGCCCGGCACTCTAAATTTGAATTCTCAATGGTTTCTTTGAATCAGTCAAGACGAATGGTGGTAAGGTTCTTTAAAAGGACATGGCCTAATTCCTTTCCGTTCTTTGTCCCGCGTGATTTATTCAAATATATAATATTTACAAGATAACACGACACAAGATGAATATAACATCTCGTTAGAACTGGCATTGCCTACCACGTTAGATCAGAATACTAGAATCTACATTGCTGTGGCCGGCAGTAATCAATACTATAAATTCCTGTTGAAAGGTCTGCTTGAAGAAATAAAAGGAAAATTGAAGGAAAATTGAAGAATGCCTGTAGACAATGGCGTTGGGTACTATATGATACCTGACCTACTTGTGCAACGCTCTTGAAATTTCGTCATCTCGATGTAATACCATAATCGAAGTACAGTTTTAAAAATTAGCAGAGGTCAGTTATCCTACTGAAATATATTACTTTCAAGAGACATTACAGGCAGTTTCTTTCCGTTAAGTTATTGTGGAGTGGCTAGAGAGTAAAACACGTTAAACAGGTAGTCGACAGGGAATCCAAGCACACCGGTGTTTGGAAATTACTGTAAAACGGCAAGAATTAAGTTCATAAACCAATAATTTTCTCGGAATAATGTTAGAAAGGTAAACTGAGAATACAGGCAATATCAGTAGGTAATAAACCAATATATTACATTACACTGAGTGGTATGGTATCAAAATTTTATCTTTAACGCAAATATTAGAAGAATCCCATAACCCTTTTTTTAAAAAATAAATCCTGCAATTTATATCATAGCTGATATATTTCTTATATTTATATATTGTGGACGGAGAAATATAATTCGCAACTTCCAATTCATGTTATCATGTAATTAATTCCACGAAGTGTGCCTTACTATTTATCGCATTAGTCAAATTCTTCATACCAACTTATTAACTGAAAATTTGTTTAGATTTATTGTTGCCAACCTAACATCCACGTGTAAATGTTGGATTAATCTTCTTTTCTGATGCCATGCCCGATTCCGGGCGTAGGAGACTCGTATGGAGTGTGTACCGACAGGATTAACGTCGCCATCAAACGGACGAATCATCATCAACAGTGCGGTATGCCCTCACGACATAAGCACCCGGTACTTTGGTAGGCAATCTGGCGATTATAAAATGTGCACCACCACCACCTACCCTATCCTGCCAGCCAAATCCCAATGAGGAAAATTTCTTACCCCACCAGGATTCCAACCAGCTAACCCCGCGTCAGCGCATGGCATCACCTCGGTGCCGCAACCAAACAGCCACCGGGGCGGGCAGTGCTGGATTGGCACAGCACATTTTGTAAAAGGGCTTTAGGGATCATCGATGACGAGTTCATTATAGCCGGGAAAGGAATTTAAACAAGTCTTATAAACTCATAACAAAGTTTAGTACTGCTGGGAGGAGTTAATGGTAAAAAAATGTTTATAGCTGTAAGATATGGAAAAACAGTTCGGCCGCCGAATGACAATTTATATTTGCTGCCCATTCCGCATCCGTCATGGCTGGACCTACAGTTAATGTGAAATCCAAAGTACGGAGTGTTCACAGCATACTTCACATGCACGAAGGTAAAGTCATGTTAAGCGTCAGTAAAAATTTGAGACTTGCCTAAGAATTCACTTTTCGGAGCAGACAATGTTGCGATGATATAACCAACGCTCGCTAATAAAATGGTGCTTTCTGGAAAATGAAGAAGAAAATGTAACATTTATCTCAATGTAGTCTGAGAGAACATATGATTACAAAATATGGAAAATTACCATCACTACAAAGACTTCAGAATTGTTCCTCAGTACAACGATCAATTACTTTTTTACTGTTTAGCAGTCTAATCATATATACTTTTTCTATAAGGTTTTTTTGTTTTTTGTCACAAGCCAATATCTCCCCTGATAACTAACCGAAATGTATGAATGAGGTATCATTATAAAAGTTAAGGAATCCACTTTGATCACAGTATATTTAAGAAAGGAATTTTTCGGAATTCAACACTTAATGGGCAAAAATGCCAATATTTCTAAAATGCGATTTTTTGTACCATGAACCATTTATTTCCCTGCATTCCTAACCTAAATCGATAAATGAAGTATCATTTTAAAAATTAAGATCTCCGCTTTAGTGACATCAAAAGAATTTTTCAGAATTCGACCCTTAAAAAGGGCAAAAGTATCAATATTTCTGCAACCCGTTTTTGTGTCATGAGTCATTTATTTCCCTTGATACCTAGACGATATAGATAAATGAGATTCAGGTCTCCACCGTGGTACATCATATTTATGCAAGGAATCTTTTGGAATTGACCCTTAAATGGCTAAATTATCATTATTTCCAAAAGTATTTTCGGTTTTTTGTTTGTTTTAAATGAGCTATTATTTTAGAGATTAAGGTTTCCGCTCTGGTCAAATCATATTTTAAGAAAATAATTTTTCGGAATTCGACCCATAAAGAGCAAAAGTATCTATTTCTACAAAGCATTTTTGTGTCACGAGTCATTTATCTCCTTTGATATGTAACCGATATAGAAAAATGAGGTATAATTTTAAAAAGTAAGGTTTCCGCGGTGGTCACATCATAATTCAAGAACGGATTTTTTGGAATTCGACCCTTAAAGGGAAAGATTAT